>CP092863.1:138755644-139046349 GCA_030710605.1 Cordylochernes scorpioides
ACTGTATAATGTTTTAGGTTTCTCTCGCTTTAATTGAACTTGACAAGTTACAAGATGATTCCTAAGCAGTTCCCTCCTCCTATTTTTCCTTTTAACTTACCTCAAGTTTTTATATGGTACAGGCCATGATAAATATGGTGGTTAGAAGTTAGCGACTGCTTTTACTGTAAGTGTACCACATGTCTACATATGTAGAAAGCATTTTTTCGTTTACAAATGTGCGAAATAGCCCTGTTTGGTTACTTGCACTCACTGTTGTGGTTGGACTTTTGCAAGAAGTTAATAAGAGGTTATAAACACAAGGTAACAAGACCAGATTATTACACTGTATTTAAAATCTATAATCCAAATTGTACCTTATCATTAATAAGAGGTTGTCTCTTGTGTAAGAGCTGACTGCCAGAGATCTACAAGACTGGGTAGGTTTATATAAAAGACGATGTGATGGTTTGTTTAAAATAATTAAAAAAGCATATATTCCCAAAATTTTTTATTATTCTCATTTACAAAAAAATGGAGTTTTATATTTTTGAAGATGTTTGCTTGAATTCCTGTGGTATCCGAGAGAGGTGATGACAGGTTTTTCCAGAATCATTCCAATAATCCTATACATGAAATGGCGGCGTTCTAGTGGCTGTTTCTTGCCTGGAATATGTAGCAATCAATAGAGATTATCCCAACTAATAGAATGGATTGTTGGGATCATAAGATTTAATAGCAATGTGAAGCTGCTGTAAGGAATACAGAGAGGATTGCATTCAATAGTAATTGTTGGGAATGGTCATCTAATGGCAGGCATTTAAAAATTCTGGGAATATGATATTCAGAGTAATGTGGGGAAAGGAAAATTACAATCGTGACAGCCGTTGATAGTTTGGTATGCGAAGAAGCGTTACAATCGTTGATAGTTTTGGTATGCGAGCAAGCGTTACAATCGTTGATAGTTTGGTATGCGAGCAAGCATTACAATCATTGATAGTTTGGTATGCGAGCAAGCGTTACAATCGTTGATAGTTTGGTATGCGAACAAGCGTTACAATCGTTGATAGTTTGGTATGCGAGCAAGCGTTACAATCGTTGATAGTTTGGTATGCGAGCAAGCATTACAATCGTTGATAGTTTGGTATGCGAGCAAGCATTACAATCGTTGATAGTTTGGTATGCGAGCAAGCATTACAATCATTGATAGTTTGGTATGCGAGCAAGCGTTACAATCGTTGATAGTTTGGTATGCGAACATGCGTTACAATCGTTGATAGATTGGTATGCGAAGAAGCGTTACAATCGTTGATAGTTTGGTATGCGAGCAAGCGTTACAATCGTTGATAGTTTGGTATGCGAGCAAGCATTACAATCATTGATAGTTTGGTATGCGAGCAAGCGTTACAATCGTTGATAGTTTGGTATGCGAACAAGCGTTACAATCGTTGATAGTTTGGTATGCGAGCAAGCATCACAATCGTTGATAGTTTGGTATGCGAACAAGCGTTACAATCGTTGATAGTTTGGTATGCGAGCAAGTATTACAATCGTTGATAGTTTGGTATGCGAGCAAGCATCACAATCGTTGATAGTTTGGTATGCGAGCAAGCGTTACAATCGTTGATAGTTTGGTATGCGAACAAGCGTTACAATTGTTGATAGTTTGGTATGCGAGGAAAGCGTTACAAATAAAACTGATCAGAGAGTTTATTAAATATATGTGCAGAATTCTTCTTTATAGATCGGGCTCAATATTTGGTTATATATGAAAATTTGGTAAGCGATAGGTAATACAAAAAGATATTTGAAACATAGCATTCATAGGAATGTGATGATGGTTGCCTTCAATTATTTTGGGAACATGGTATTCAATAGCATTGTGAGAAGTTGATGGGGAGAATCAAAGGATGCTGGGAACACGGCATTCAATAGCATTGTGGGCAGATGATGGGGGGGAATCAAAGGATGCTGGGAACATGGAATTCAATAGCATTGTGGGCAGCCGATGGGAGAAATTAAAGGATGCTGGGGACATGGCATTCAATAGCATTGTGGGCAGATGATGGGGGGGATTAAAGGATGCTGTGAACATGGCGTTCAATAGCATTGTGGGCAGCTGATGGGGGGGATCAAAGGATGCTGGGAACATGGCATTCAATAGCTTTGTGGGCAACTAATGGGGGATCAAAGGATGCTGGGAACATGGCGTTCAATAGGAATGTGGGCAGCTGATGGGGGGATCAAAGGATGCTGGGAACATGGCGTTCAATAGCATTGTGGGCAGCTGATGGGGGGATCAAAAGATGCTGTGAACATGGCATTCATTAGCTTTGTGGGCAACTGATGGGGGGGGATCAAAGGATGCTGGGAACATGGCGTTCAATAGCATTGTGGGCATCTGATGGGGGGGGATCAAGGATGCTGGGAACATGGCGTTCAATAGCATTGTGGGCAGCTGATGGAGGGGATCAAAAGATGCTGGGAACATGGCATTCAATAGCTTTGTGGGCAGCTGATGGGGGGAATCAAAGGATGCTGGGAACATCGCATTCTATAGCATTGTAGCCAGCTGATGGGGGGGGAATTAAAGAATAGCCAAGTTTTGATATATCCTTTACATAATCTTCTTGAACAAGAGATTCAATGGAAAGATTTGTGATAGCGAACTTTACAGAATATCGTGATTTTTTCACTTATTTTGATGCTTGAATTATTTTCTGATTATCAAGCGAGTGTTTCAAACTGTTCCAAAAGGTTTTAAAAAATCCATAAAGTGGGGATTTTCATAGTCAAAAAGAGTTTAATGGATTATGATCTTTACAGTACATCTTTAGAGATATAGGAGCTGCAAATATCAAATATTGGGATAGTGTTCAAATTAGAAATTTCCTCCATTCAATTGAGATTTTAGCTTTTGAAAAGCCTTGAATATCTTCATGAGAGATCGTGTTGATTTTCACGAGACGCGTGAGTTAATTTTTTCTGGCAATTTTTGAGAAAGTCCGATATTTTACATCTTTCAACTATTGAAATACATAATTAAAGCAATAATCGCTTAAGAAGGGAATTCTCCAATTTGAATTATTTAGTATTTGATAAAAGTGATATATTTGATTATATTGAGTGATTCTTTGACATATTAAAGAAGCCGAAAATTCAACTTCGTTGTGAATTTCACACGTTCATTCTTTTTCGAAATGGTTTCAAAGAAAATATTGAAAAATATCAAAGCACGCCACAATTCTGAGCTTCTTCGTATATTCCCACGTTAACATTTTCTATATATTCTGCAATAATATTTCTATAGATAGAGAACATTTCATTTTTTGATGTCAATTACAAATTTGCACTAAAATGCTTCAATCGATAGCAAATTGAGTTCACAGGGAAGCTATTGAGCCACATTTTGTCATCATGATATATTTCTGGATGTTTTCCACGTTGAGAGAAGAATACCCAAGTATTGAATATGGATGATCCAACATTTTTATAATATTGATCAACAGAATATCGCTGGATCTCGATAAAGAATCATTGGAGACATTTTGAAGATTCACTGTTGCACTGATCATCTTGAAGTGAACAACTAGATGCAAACATATTCACTTGTGTAGACAAAAACGCACAGATATGCAATATCTGCTCACGAAATTTTCCAATCAATGATTTAGCAATGATCATACTTGATGGCTTTGAAAGGTGCGGCAATTGAATACTCGCGGTAGAAGAGTACATCAAAATATAAAGATCATTATATTGCTTCTTCAAAGAAGCAAAAGATCATTTCCAATTTTTTTTCTAAAGACATCTACAATGATTAATACATTGATTCGGCATATTAAAAGTCATTTGAGTTCAATTTGATTTTAATATCTTGAAGATGCTTCAATATGCAATACTCAGATTTTGATATCCGAAAAGATGTCTTTTCGCGATGCTATTGTCTTGACGTATAAATAAAACGTCGGGATCAAGTAAGATGATCTTACGTTTGGTAAGATGCTCGATAAGTGACGACTCAGTTCTTCAAGCCATCGCTGACGAAGACCTCCCAATATACGTCAGTCTTGTCTCACAGTGCGATGCCAGTAGGATGGTGAGAACCGCTGTCCAAACGACTCCAATTCCTCCTGAAATAACAAAATACATTGACAAACTATATTTAACATATATTTAGTCAGAAATACTCATGTAGAATGGCTTTGTTCGAGTTAATTTATACAGTAGAACCTCCATTAGAGGTCACTACCCTCACGCTAAAGGACACCTCTTTCTATAAAGGACAGCTTTCATTCCCGAAATTATCATTTTTACTAATTAGCAACTCTAAGGTAAGAGGATACTTCTTTCTAAATGACAATTTGGCTCTGCAACTAGGTAATGTTCTTTACTGAAAAGTTCTGCTAAACAAAAAAAAACCTATTCCTGAATGCTTTTTTCGAAATAATATGATGAAAGAGATTATGAAATTTAGAAAAAGAATCCATTAAATGCTCATTATGCTCATTAGAAATTAAATCCTCCAAGTCCAAGCTACACTTTGATGTTAGTAAAAAGGCCGAAAATCAATTTTTAGAAGACTAGAATTCTGGTATCTGATATTGGCCGCAGTAAACATATGTAACATAGGATGGTTGATCAACTCATCTCTACTTACAGATAGAAATTTGCCCCGGCGTGTGCCATGCTACAGTTCCGCAAAGACATCGCCGACAAGGATGTCCCCCAATCTTTGCCGGTCTTGTCCCGTGGTGCGGTTGGTGTTAGTAAATGGGTCGCCGCTGCCCAGACGACTCCTGCATTACATAATCTATTTTAAACTTCTTGAGATTTGAATGATAAAATTCAGTTTTTCAATTTCGTTAAATCAATAAATGTTTATAAATAGGAATCAAAAGAGAGAGAGGGAGTCACCTCTAACGTTAAAAAACAAAGCTTTTTGGTTCATCACTCCAACATAGGACGTTAAGGTAGCGAAAAAATTAATCCACAACACCAGTTCATGCAAATTAAGCCCTAAGATAATCTGTAAATATGGTCTTACCTCATTGTGCGGTTGGTGTCAGTAGATTGTGAGGAAGGTCGTTCCTCCCCAGACGACTCTTCCTGCATTACAAAATCTAACTTAAACTTCTTGATATTTGAATTAGAAAATTCAGTTTCTCAAACTATTACTGATTCAATAAATACTTATAAACATATACCAAAAAGCGTCATCTCTTCCGTTAAAAAACATTAAAAACAAAGAATTTTGGTTCATCACTCTAGCATAGGACGTTAAGATAGTGATAAAAGTGTTCCAAAATATACACGTTTATGCAGATTAAGCCAAAAACTAAACTGCATACCATGGTTTTCGGTCTTACCTCATTGTGCGGTTGGTGTCAGTAGATTGTGAGGAAGGTCGTTCCTCCCCAGACGACTCTTCCTGCATTACAAAATCTAACTTAAACTTCTTGATATTTGAATTAGAAAATTCAGTTTCTCAAACTATTACTGATTCAATAAATACTTATAACGACTCCTCGCCCTCCTGCATTACAAAATCTATCTTAAACCTATTAGGATTTGAATTATAATTTTTTTTCAGTTTTTCAAATATCACAAAACGATAAATGTTTATAAACATATACCAAAAAGCGTCATCTCTTCCGTTAAAAAACATTAAAAACAAAGATTTTGGTTCATCACTCTAGCATAGGACGTTAAGATAGTGATAAAAGTGTTCCAAAATATACACGTTTATGCAGATTAAGCAAAAACTAAACTGCATACCATGGGTTTCGGTCTTACCTCATTGTGCGGTTGGTCTCGGTAGATGTATAGAAAGGTCGCCGCTGCCCAGACGAATCCTCGCCCTCCTGCATTACAAAATCTATCTTAAACCTATTAGGATTTGAATTATAAATTTTTTCAGTTTTTCAAATATCACAAAACGATAAATGTTTATAAACATGTACAAAAATACCAAAAATGACACGCCTCTCGTTAAAAATGCATTTAAAATAAATCATTTTGGTTTATCACCCCAGCATAAGACGTTACTGTAGTGATAAAAATGATTCAAGATACCAATTTATGCAAATTAAGCCCTAAGACAATCTGTATAACAAGGTCTTACCTCAAGGTGCGGTTGGTGTCAGTAAATGTGAGAAAAGTCGCTCCTCCCCAGACGACTTCTCCTGCATTACAAAATCTAACTTTAACTTTTTGTAATATAAATAAAGAACTACTTATAAACATGTACAAAATAATCCCCTCGCCTGTTAAACAAAAACATTAAAAACAAAGCCTTTTGGTTCATCACCCAGGTACAGAACGTTAAGATAGTGATAAAGAATAAACCACAACACCAGTTTATGCAAATTAAACCAAAAGCCAATCTATAGACAGTAGAAGCTCCCTTTAGCGGACACCCCGCTAGAGGACACCTCTCCACAAAGGACAGTTTTTATTTGCAATATTACTATTTTTTACAATTTAACAACTCTCCGGTAAGAGGACACCTCTCCCTAAAGGACACTTTGGCTCTGTAACTAGGTGTTGTCCTTCACAGAGAGGTAGTTCTACTGTATCAACTCTCTGGTAAGAGGACACCTCTACCTAAAGGACACTTTGGCTCTGTAACTAGGTGTTGTCCTTTACAGAGAGGGAGTTTCTACTGTACCATGGTTTAGAACTATGACCTCATCAGTACAATTGAAGTTTCCATTCCATAATATCCTACGAGAGGATGTTTTTAACAGGAGAGAAATGCCTCTTTTGGTACATGAATACCATATCCTACCGCAAGTTTATGTTGTATTTTAAACATATCGAGTAATTTAAACATTGTGCATTAATAAATAAATAAAAACTAGTTAATTGCCCATTAAAGGAAAGAACAAGAAAGTATAAACCAAACTTAAATTTTATTAAAGTTTTATCTTGATAAAAATACTTTTATTATCATTAGTAATATTTTAAATAGGAAACCTTTGGTATCTAGACTTGTACATAAAGTTTAGTATTTTCGGAGGAAACGCCCAAACATTACAATTAAAAACTCTGTTTGCGTCATAATACTCATGAAAAAAACTTAAGGAAGTGGATAGACTTTGTTGTCGCCGGTCTTTTGTTATTTGGAAGGGGACTGAGGTTGTTCACACTTGGTTATCTCGTGTGTCTTCAATAAAGGTCACTGTAATATCTTTCAGAGTTATTGTCTGAATCCCGATATACATGCTAAAAGGTACAGCTTCCTTAAGTTTTGTTTATTAGCGTATATATATATGCCTACACTGATGAAGACCAAAGCCTGAAACCACTGTAAATAGTTCACATTTCCAAAAACATATTGAATATTAAAAAAGAAGGCTAAGCACATTCTAAGACGATGCTAGCAAACATTTAGTAAAGGAATGAACCAATATAATAAAAATGCCATAACAAAATAGGGAGAAATGGATGTATTTTTTAAATTTAGAATTTTATAGACTTTTTATCTTAGTAAAATATTACATTACTCTGCAATAAGGTCTCTTTATCACATTACAAAATACAACAATAACAAGATTTTGAGTCCAGATGAGATTTGTGTATTACTTTATTAATCAACCAGGCGTGATATTGAAATATTTGAGCCTATTACAGAGGAAACAAACAAAACAACAAACAAATTAAAACTTAGAAATATGTGTAGTACTTCTTTGGAGCACAATTATCTTATATTTTCTAATTGTCTTTGAGAAAAATAAACAAATCCTTTGAGAATTGAGAATTCCTCTAGGGTCATATTCAAAGAAAAAACAGTGTAAAGTGAGAGATAGCTAGAAACTAGACTAGACCCATGATAAAATCATTGCAAGACTAGTGAAAATACAACAATAGCAAGATTTGGGGTCTAGATGAGTTTAGTGTAGAACTTCGGTGGAGCCACAAATCTCTTAAATTTTCTAATTGCTTTGAATAAAATAAATAAAGCCTTTGGATATTTAGAGAACACTCTTCTACGGTCCTATTTAAAGAAAAAACACTTTAGGAGAGATATAGCTAGACACTAGGCCAGACCCGTGATACAATCATTGCAGGGCTAGGAAAAATCTTGTCTTAAAGTTGCAATTATTTTATTATATTTACAAATTGTAGGGGGGATGATCAATTTTTATATTTATACTTTAGAATTTAGATGATGTATAAGTTTCTAAGTATAGCCTTTCTGGTTTTGATACTATATTTCTCTATAATGACATTTTAATTCTTTTAAATTGGACTTATGACCTGTTTCCATGTTGTGTTTGCCTATGAGAGTTTCTTATATCTTTGGTGTCTGACATGGGTCTAAATAATTGCTATGACAGAGAAACAATGTGTCATTCAACAATGTAGATGTACTTACACATTGAAATATGCCTCAGCAAGTGGGCTCACAAGTCCCGTCGGGTAGTGCAGACGAAGACCCCCCCAAATCTTCGTCTGCAGACCCCACGTTGTGGCGCCACTTGGATGGTAATAGGTTAGGTCGTTGCCCAGACGACACTCGCTCACTCCCCCAGCTGCATTACAAAATCTATCTTAACACTAGTTTTACTGTGAATTTTTCTTCAAATTAATATTATTTATTTATACTTTTTGATACATTTAAAACGTAACATTATCTTGTAAAATAGTACAGATTAAACTGTAAATAATCTTATTATGAGTAACTATAACAGAATCTTTTAAAAAGTTTGTAATAGTTTTTAAGAGTAATATTAAATTTAAATATGAATTCTTTCAAATTTTCTATTATTTAAGAAAAAATTTTTTATAATCAAAATAAGGAGAGATCCAGATATAGCTCTTCTCTCAATAGAATACAAGTTTTATCGTAAATAACATAACGGTAAACTTTAGGGCCTATTCAGAAATCGTACTTCCGATTGGTTCTTAATTTATTTGACAATTATAATTATAATAGAGATTATTGTTAAGAGAGAAAAAAAGAAGATAGCTTACCTGCCCAAAGGACGTGGTGGTGCTCCATGAAGACTAGGGTGTGTTGATGTGCGGGTAAGATGGAAGTCCCGCGCATGTTATGTGAGCGAATGTTGTACTGTGCTGTTGGGACCTAACGCTGTGATAGTGAGGCCCTAGAGAAGGGAAGGGACAGAGCCCGATGACCCAAACTCAACATCTCTGTTGAGCAAGGGCCAGCGGACTTCTGTCTCAACCCAGAAATGTTCTGACGTGTGCCTAGAAAATGTTGGACGGCGCATGTCAGTGTGCAGGATGTTGTCAAGTGAGCCCCCCCAAATGGGTTCTGGGATGTATACCCTACAATGGAGGAACCCCGGCTCATCAAACTTAGTGTCGATGGCGTTAAAATATGGAAATGGGGAGCCGGGGGTGAGGGGTGTGGGTGGAGGTGTGGCAGGTGGGGTGTGTATGCCCTGTTTGCGTCCTCTCCCCTTAGTCCTGTAACCACAGGAAGAATACTGTCAGTCCAGTACTGTAAATTATCAATATATTCCTATCAGTATATTTCCCCCACTTTGGTAAACTTTAATAGAGCATTCACTCTCTTTCAATGTTTTTTCTTTTTCCTTTAAGGACATCTAATTGCAGATCCAAAGTTTCCTTTAGAGAGAGGTGTCCCTCTTACTATGAGTTGCTAAATTGTAAAAATTGGATTATGCAAATGAAAACTGTCCTTTGTAGAGAGGTGTCAGCTAGCGGGGTGTCAGCTAAAGGGAGGTTCTACTGTATCTTGTTTTGATGAAGTATCAATATACTGTGCTATTGAAAATATTATCTCTGTAAGTATAATTGGATATAAATGCAGGTGATGTGAGATGAACAATTGAAAAAATATAACTCAATATTTTACACAAGTGAGGTTCAACTGCTTTGTATATTTACACAATGTTGCAATTTTCTTGCCATCGATGTTATTATATCATCTCCGCCATGTTAATCTACCAAGTTTGCCATGTTAATAAAAAATAAATTAAAACAGTGTTGAATTGTGAAGTGAGTATGTGGGTTTAGAGCAAATGCTTTTTCCTTTATTCGTGGATACAGTTCCTATATATATAATTATTCTAGCCAAAATATGAAATTTGTGTATTTATCGTTTTTTAAAACTTTAGATAAATATTATTGAATGTGTGGCCGTTTTGAATACAATTCTATAAGGAAACAGAAATTCTAGAATAAAAGTGAATGATGTAGAATAATACAAATGTCTCTTTAATTGTAAATTTTACGATTTTTGAATTAAATTGTTATATATGTATGGGATATCAATAAAAACTCAAGTTTCGTTTGTTATTTATTTATTGTATAATAGTAAACAAATAAAAATCATCTTTTGAGATAAAGAATTAAAATCTGAGAGAGAGAGATGTTTATAGCAGAATGCTGATGTCTTAATGTCTATGACCATTGTTCACCTGTTTGAATTGGGTCATTTTATACTTCAAATTTTACATTTTTATTTCATTTATTTATGCTTATGAGGTGATACAGCAGCGTATATACAATTAGAGAGGAGACAAAATGAAGTAATGTAGATGCTGTAATTTTTATTTCAAAATGTGGTATCTCAACTTTATTAATTGATAAGATAATTGTGATAAAATGTGTTGGGGGAAGAGTGGTATAAATCGTTGAAGATTTCCGACAGTCATGACCAGAAATTGGATTTGTTGTATATATATTAATTAACTAGCCGAATGACCCAGGCAACGCCCAGGTTTTACCTGATTATATTTTTTTATTCAAATACTATTCGTTACAATTATAAATTGGTGCCGTGGATGTCACTCTTGTGAAACGTCCCGCTCCAAACTTTGTGTCAGAGAAGCGATATTTTTATAAAGAGATGATCTGGCTTTGTGTCTTCCGCTCGAATGAATGTTTTTCTGTTAGAATTTTGTTCCTGCACACTAAAAATGAACTGGCTTCACCCGTGGTCTCAGCTTTTAGGAATTTTTTCCAGATATAATTTTGTATCTGATAATCAAACATGATACAGCAATATTGTCATAATCACTTTCTGACTAAAAAACAACTATTTTTGCCCAGAACCTGTCATTTTTATTTTTTATTGGCTAAAAATTCAATAAATATCTTTTCCAGATTTTTCAGCATTGGGCACTTTTTTCCTGAATAAAAAATTGCTCAACTGCCTCTCGATTTTTTATTCAATCCAATATATGTATTTTTATTTATTTTATAATGTCTTTTTATTACCTAAAAATAGTATCAGTATAAGATCCAGTTATAATACTGTGGTTATAATTCGCACTGTGCAAGACATCTGCTGCTTTAATATTCCAAGATTACAGACAACAAGAAGGTAATAACAAATTGTGCATGCTTTATTGTAAATAAAATGTATCTAAAATTCAATGTGTAAATATCTTTATGATTTTTCTTTTACAATACCTTCTAATATTTAGAAAATTTAGAGGTATGTAAATATTTGTAAATGTGTAAATATTTCGACACGAATTTCCCTATAGGTGATATCGCATTTTGTGTTAAATATCAATATTCCATTTGCAGAGAAACCGTGGTAAATCCATGTATAATACATTTCTTTTCCTCCAATTCACCCACACTAATCTATTTATTATCTTGATTGTCTTTATATAATTGTTCTTGTATATTAATTACATATTACCATTAAGGTACTATAACTGTTTTTCCTGCATGTATCCTAATTTTCTGCTTGGAAAATCTGTATAAGACTAAAAGGTCTTAATAAAGCTTTTTTTTGTTGTTGTAATATCGATTTTCAAAGAGTAGTTAGCAAAATAATAAAGCTATACCTAACATGATTTTAAAAATATATATTTCTCCTTTACATGCCTTTATTTTCTTTTGTATTTCTCTTCAATGTAAATACAGTAAACAAATTCAAATTTTTATAACCTCCGTTTTTCAGCTGAGGAATTTTTACATAAAATAAAATATCTCAATAAAGGCTTATGTATGCATGTGTCATATGTAAAAATACCCGTGTTTTTATTTATAATTAGCTTTTACTTTTTTATTTTTCATTTGCAGATTCCATAGTAAAAATACATGTATAGAACTATGTGTCTTAATAATGGCTTCTGTGTGTGTTTTGTGTTAAATAATATTAAATAAATAAAATATATATTAGTGCAGAAATTTTAATGTCTGTTTTACCCTGTGTGAATAGAAATAATATTTTTTAAACTGGATATTAAACTTGTTATGATTATATTTATGAATAATATTGGAGGCAGTAAAAGACAATAATAACTATCCTATAACCAAATTATTCTAATGCTAAACATTTAATCGCGTTTCTATATTTTCTTAATAATAATTTAGAAAATAATTAGAGAAGTAACGTGTGTACCATTCACATAAGAAGACATCCCAATGTAAATATAAGTGCTTATTATGGCGATTTTATTTTGTTTTCTATATAGTGTATTTATAAATTATCCCTTTAATTAATCGTTTGTCAATTTATATTTTTGTTTATTTTTGTCAATAAAGGTTTTGTAATATTTTAAAATTTTTTTCTTCAAATTTGTAGGGTAACGTTTATATGTATAATTTTTACATTAAACTTTATTTTTATAACTTTTTTGTAATTTTTAATCAGTCATCACTAATATTAAAAATGTAATCAATGCATTAATTTTTCAACTTTGAGTTCTTTCAAACATTATGGTTTAGATATAAAAATATAGAATAAATCATCCTAAATAGTTGGTGAAAAATTATAAAAAATATTTGCGTATGCCCCCAAAGGATTATTATTTTCTTATTTTTATCTTTATTATATTTCTTTTAGGGTGTGAATCAATTTGTAATAATTTTAGAAACAAATCTCGTGGAAAATAATTCTTGAAAAAACAAACAAAAACCTGTGATTTTATATTTGAATCAGAATCACGTATAAATGTTGAATTTGTATTTTTTGATTTTTTGAAATATTTATAAAAATTTATTTGAATTTTTCTATCTTCGTTTTTGGATTAAGTTTGCTCAAAGCTGAGGATAGGCAATGTTTCACTTACTTCTTCCGTCTAAAAATCTTACAGAAGCTGAAACAGCCCATTTTGAATTCGCTTGGTATGTTCGCTTTGATCGTTAGTTTGCTTGCTCGCTTGGAAGATGCTTGCTCGCTCGCTTATTCGATTATTGTGATCTCCTGGTGACAATCAAGTCCTGACATAACTATTTTTTAAGATAAAAACATCAGAATTCCACGAATAAGTATCTTTTTATTTAAAATATATTAAAAAGGAATTTATCCTTAGAAGCCTGATCTATTTTAAACCATATTTGCGGAAGAGCTTTGCTCGATGCAATACCTTGAAATTATATAACTATAAGCTTATGTTTTCCTAGTTTCAATAAAAACCCTTTAGCTGTCTTCCATAGAAAATACAGGGTATATCCCAAACCAACCCAATACAATAGTAAAGCAGTCTAGAGCGCCATCTAATGGAGCAAAATAAATTAACGTTCATTCAACTTGCTCCGTGATATTTGGCGAACCCATAAACGTTAGTTTATTTTTGCTCCACTAGATGGCGCTCTGCCATCTAAAAAACACATGTGCTTGTGGTCAAGATATGCTTTCTTTATTTTTAATATCAACACCTGACCCACTTATTTATTATTTTTTTCTGTTGTTTTATTAATGTGTTAAGCGTATTTATGCAAATTTCGCCTTAAATACCCATTTCTTGGTTTCTCAAGAGGCCTCTGGGACCAAAAATCTTTTTGGTCGCAGTGGTACAGCCTATTCCACGCTGACGAGCACCAACAGCGCGGAGGCAGCCCGAGCTTTCCTGGAATGCATCGAAGCGATGGAGATCAACTGTTTTCCTGTATTGTCACTGGAGATGAAAGCTGGGTGCAACATTCAACTCCAGAAACAAAATGACAAAGCATGGTGTGGAAGAAGCCTGAGGAAAGTGGACCAAAAAAGTCCAAGGTCACAATTATTGGTTGACTACCTGCCCCCAAACACTACGGTTAAGGCTGCGAGGTACTGCGAAGTCCTCACTAAACTCAGAGCTGCAATAAAACGGAAACGTCCTGGACTTTTGTCTCGGAAAGTGTTATTCGTCCATGACAATGCTCGCCCTCATGCAGCTCGAACGACCCAAAAGTTGCTGGAAATCTTCAAATGGGAAATTTTTACACATCCACCTTATTCTCTGGATTTGCCCCAAGCGATTCCATCTTTTTCCAGCACTCAAGTTGCACCTTGGAAGCAAGCACTTTGCGAATCATAACGAAGTGCAGGCGGAGGCGAACCACTTGCTACGAAGACAGGACACAACTTGGTACAACAGTGGTATCAAAAAATTGCTACAACGGTACCAAAAATGTTTGGATAGTAATGGTGATTATGTAGAGAAGTAGGCTATGAGTTGTATAATGAAAATAAAATAACTGCATAATTGTAAATAATGTTGTTTATTTGTTAAAAATAGGGAAACTTATTTATTGGATGGCCCTCATATATATATGTGGTACAATTATATATATGAAAAAACAATAGAAAAAATAAAAGATTTTAGCCATTGGGATCAAAAATCATTTTGGTCGCAGTGGTTACAGCCAACTCTACGCTGACGAGCGCCAACAGTGCGAAACGCGTTCGTGGATGGCTTTTCTTGATTTATCAAGAAATTGGGATGGCCAAATATCACGGAGCAAGCTAAATAAGCGTTTAGTTTATTTTTTCTCCACTAGATGGCTCTCTGCCATCTAAAAAGCACATGTGTTCGTGGTCAGGAGATGCCTTTTTATTTTTAATTATATATATGTCATAATTTGTACATAACTGGATGCAAACCCGACCCAATATGTATGCAATGTATGTTTTTAAAGATTTAATAAAGAACAAGGCTTAACAAAATCTGGGAGAGAAGGCCTACAAGAGGAAACAATCATTAGCAGGGTTTATTATCCCGGAACTCATGAAACTGAGTTCAAGAACCTAGCACTTCCTGGTCAAGTTAGGACAAGTCCGAAAGGACAAAGACAGTGCTCAAGTTGCACCTTGGAGGCAAGCACTTTGCGAATCATAACGAAGTGCAGGCTGAGGCGAACCACTTGCTACGAAGACAGGACACAACTTGGTACAACAGTGGTATCAAAAAATTGCTACAACGGTACCAAAAATGTTTGGACAGTAATGGTGATTATGTAGAGAAGTAGGCTATGAGTTGTATAATGAAAATAAAATAACTGCATAATTGTAAATAATGTTGATTATTTGTTAAAAATAGGGAAACTTATTTATTGGATGGCCCTCATATATATATGTGGTACAATTATATATATGAAAAAACAATAGAAAAAATAAAAGATTTTAGCCATTGGGACCAAAAATCATTTTGGTCGCAGTGGTTACAGCCAACTCTACGCTGACGAGCGCCAACAGTGCGAAAACGCGTTCGTGGATGGCTTTTCTTGATTTATCAAGAAATTGGGATGGCCAAATATCACGGAGCAAGCTAAATAAGCGTTTAGTTTATTTTTTCTCCACTAGATGGCGCTCTGCCATCTAAAAAGCACATGTGTTCGTGGTCAGGAGATGCCTTTTTATTTTTAATTATATATATGTCATAATTTGTACATAACTGGATGCAAACCCGACCCAATATGTATGCAATGTATGTTTTAAAAGATTTAATAAAGAACAAGGCTTAACAAAATCTGGGAGAGAAGGCCTACAAGAGGAAACAATCATTAGCAGGGTTTATTATCCCAGAACTCATAAAACTGAGTTCAAGAACCTAGCACTTCCTGGTCAAGTTAGGACAAGTCCGAAAGGACAAAGAAATAGCAAAGACCAATCAGAAGGCAGCTTATTAGCCACGAGCCTATAGCGAGATTACACGCCACGAACGTTCAGCCAATGAGAAACCAAAAGAGTTTTCTTCTTAAATCGAGAACACAGAATTGTCATTTAGCTCGGCACCATCGCAACAAGTTGGGAGCTGGACAGCACCGAGTTAGGAGCTCGGCACCATCGCAACAAGTTAGCCCCGGGACAGCCTCGAGTTAGGACCTTGGAGCCATAGGAATCAGCTTGGAGCAATATACCATCTCCTCAAATCTCAGATAAGTCAAATTCTCAATCATGCAATAGATAGTCGATAGCTAATTCCTCAAATTCCTTTCTCTCCCTAGATTACTCGCCTTTTCCAACTCATCCAACCCCGTGTGTTTTCGTTATTTTCCCCTGTTGTGAACACCTTACCACTCAGCATCAACGACTGCGCCAACATCTTCAATCAATTATCAATCACATCAAAAGATTTTGCACCCGTGTTCCCACAAGATTAAGTGACAGGATTTATGATGGAAAACAAACGAGATTGAGCAGCGGAAGGCAACGGCAAGAATCTAGTGGAGAGAAGAAAAACGACACGACGCACCCTGGCGGTCATTATCTGGCAGTTGACGATCGCCCTCCGAGGAGAAAACACGACCCGGCGAGAGAGGACGTATCGGACACCCGACGACGGGACAGCCGACGCCCACGCCGCCGCCGCCGCAGGCCGAGAGATGGACGGAGGTGCCGCCGACACGTGGCCGAACGACCTGATGCGCCACTCCGAGGAATCACCACCCACCATGCCGAATCCCTACACCAGTATCCGGAAAAACGCAAGTAGGTGGACTGTACCACCCCAACAAGCTCGACATTCGAACACAAGGGCAGTGCAAATGGCCCGAAGTCAACCCACGAGACCAAGGGCAGTGCAAACGGTCCCAATCCAACACGCCCAGCGTCCCATGCAGCCATCCCAAGCCGGAGACAAACCAGCCGGGCCGACTTTTCGGGACTGAGTTCGAGACTGAGGTAGGATCTCCACCCTTTGACGTCAAAAAATTGACACTGGAACTGTTTCTGACCCCTGATCTACCATGCACCTTTTTAATTGACCCAGATGCAAGTTCGAATATGGTGCCATATCATTTGTACAAAATGTTAAAAATTCACCTTCCTAAGTTAAATTTAAAAGAACAATTTATAGAGCTACAGACTCTCAACGGTCTTTCCACAACCATAGGAAAAATAGCATTCCCACTAACAATATGTAAAATATCCAGAAAAGAGAATTTCCACGTGGTGGAAGCATCGCTGCCATTTGGAATTCTCAGCGTAAATACACTTTATCATTTTAAATTAGTAATAGATTATAACAACGGCACTATTTTCCAACTTGGCGTCCCATTGTCTAACCCTACCTATCACTTTAACCATGTACCAAATGAATGCACGTACTGGGTATGCCAAAACATGTCCCAAAGGACTTACACTGCACCCAAACCTTCCGCACATGACAACCATTGCGTGCATCCATTGAGCAAAACACAATTACCTACATGCCACCAATTTAATCACGCACCACACAACTTTTTTTACTAAAGCCAATTGCCTTTACTATATGCCCTCAATTAACAAGGCCACAACGGCTTCAGCTTGCAACAACAATGCACAAGGCACGTCCATCTCACAGGACAGCTCGCACAACCCCCACATAAAGCTCATACGTGACCACACATCGTCACGAAACAATCACGCAAGTGTACATCGCAACAAACACGACACTCACAACAACCGTACACAGACAATATCCATCCCACAGGACAACTCGCACAACTACCACACAAAGCTCATAAGTGACCACACATCGTCACGAAACAATCACGCACGTGTACACCGCAACAACCATGACACTAACAACAGTACACAGACAATATCCATCCAACAGGACGGCTTTCACGCTAAACACACACATATCCCTACGTCGTCACACAACGGTTACACGCACAACCAGCACAACAAGCGCGACACTCGCACCAAAAGGCGACAATACCCCGCAAACGTATACACGACCACTGCCGAAACAACCACCCCGTCTGCATAAAACATAGACAAAATTCACGTCACCAAACAACCACACAATCGAAAAAACATTGCGATCTTTCTTAAGCGCTGTGAACGCTTATAAAAAGTTGATTCCAGACCACGCCCGCTTACGGACGCCACTTGTCAACCTTCTAAAAAGGGATGTCATGTGGGTCTGGGATGACAAATGCCAGAAAGCGTTCACTAGCCTGAAAGAAAGCCTTACAACACACCCCACATTACACCTTTACCAGGAAGGTCTGCCATGCCAGGTGTACTGTAACGCCTCAACACTCGGCATTGCAGGCGTTCTCAAACAGGTCTACCCTGATGGGAAGACATACACAGTCCAGAATTTCAGCCGCTCTCTGCGTGCACACGAGCGAAGTTATTCAAACTCAGAACTACAATGCCTAGCCATTGTGGAAAGTGTGGATAATTTCCGCGCCTGTCTAATGGGCAGAAAGTTTACAGTATTTTCTGACCATCCCGCATTGCAGTGGTTGAAAGGGATCAAAGCCCCGTCAGGCAGATTGTTTCGGTGGAGATTAAGGCTATCAAGATACGAATATGAGGTCCGTAGCATAAATGGAGTACAACAATATGAAACGGGCGTTGTAACTCGTATCCCATTTTGTGGCTTTTTAGACGCCTCACTCATTAAGAGCCACCAGTCTTCCCCATCGGGAAAATCTTGCTTGACTATGGATCACAATGGACTGCATACCGTCTCCCGAAAAGGTGTAACTAAAATTATAGTTCCAAAATCACTCACAGCCAAACTTCTTAACTCCGTCCACACCCAACACCACCATCCAAACATCTCAAAGATGACGAGACTCATCTCTTCACAATATTATTGGCAGAACATGACACAAGACATTGCAAAACAGGTAAAAACCTGCCCCACCTGCCGATTCGCTAGAAGTATCGGTGAATCCAATCAACCTCTCCCAAAAGACACCGATACCGCCCACAAAAAATAAAAAAAATTCGTACACAAAACATACCACACACACAATACAAACAATGCCGAAATTACACCACCTACGACAGAGAAACGATTGCACATTTCCACTTAAACCACCTATAACCGACATTTCTTTAACAGAACCATTGACCACCAAACAGACGAACTGCGAACCTGACAATCATTTAAATCCTACCATTTTGTCCAAAAAACGATCCACGCCATTCTCCCATGATAATAAGAAGTACGACATAGAACAGCCACAAATAAATAAAGTCCAAATAGATATTCCAGAGCCACAGTTCATAGCACAAATATGGGAGAAGATGTGTCGATACCCCATTTTTCACCTGATCTCTGTCATTTGTCTGCTATTCCTACCCTATGGACTCGTCCCATTCTTATCCATCGTTCACATGCTAATTTATACCCTATCTTCTCATAGAATTTTCCAGCTGCAAGAGGCAGTCTTCCATATAGGAAATTCCGTCTTAAATTCAGTCTTCCATATAGGAAATTCCGTCTTCCATGTAGGCCAAGCACTTGTAAAACTCCTAGGTATTCTAGGAGACATTCTCGCTGAAAATTTAGACAAACTCAGAGGAAATAGAATCAACTAAAAAGAAACAAAACCGATGCCGAAGGGAGAATCCCCAATTCCATTAGAGCACGTATAGAACCATTAGAAAAAATTCAATTTGAAAGGATAATTAGGCGTGCACAAAATCAATTAGGAGGCAGGAAGTGAGAAGGACACTTCCCCGCACGACAATAAAACGCCCGCCATTTGCAAATAGAGGGTGGATAGATTTAGACTGGACCTTGTTTTCTCCACACATCCCCCTGCTTCGGTTTCTAATTACCGTGGGGCCCCTCTCGACCAACAGCTAAATTGAGGTCAGCGCGCTGTGAACGATCTCTAAGTGTCGTCCAGTTTGGATTCCAGTTCGAGCTACATATCGACTTTTACAAAAAAAAAAAAAAAAACACAATTCAATTACATTCTCACAAAAGACTTAAGACGTTACCGACACTTCCAAATGAGTTCACATTTCTATTCTTTTATTCTTTACAGACTTCCAAAAAACGTCACATTCAATCCACGTTACACACAGACGTTAGATTTTAAAAACACGCAGATCTCAAGGTCAAATATGAACAAAAACACGCATATTTGCCACTTAAATTGATAGGAAAGATGAAGGTAATTAAGCTTTCGAGCTTATGTTTTCTTCCGAAAGGATTAAACAACCTTTCAGAAGGATCGAGGACTCTCCTTGGATCCTGTATTCAAAGTTCTGATTTAGGTACCGACACCCGATATAATAAAGTGGATATTGGGCGAGCACATCTTAAGTGCCCTAGGGAATTGCATAAAAACCCCCTAGAACGCATTAAGGCTCGAGACACATTAACATACGACATTCGGCATTGAGATCTCAAAATACAACACAAGACAAAAGGCACACGAAAGGTTAATTAGATTCCCATGTCTCCTGTATACATAATATTAATTCGCACAATTGGGACAGATCACGTTTCTACCCAAGTGTCGCACAGGAAAGACAAAAAATCTACGGGGTATAATTAATTGATTGCGAGAACTAGATTGTGGCATGTAATTACAAAGCGAGTTAACGAACCTCACTATACACATTTTTATACATCATTCATTTACATTATTTTCTTATTTTAAAATCAAAATACTTAATCCAATTTATCATTTTTTCTAATTCAATTTCTTATCACTTATTTTAGCAATTATTTACCATTTTATTTACCACCTCTTTTATTTTGTCATAGTTCCATTTTTATCAATGAAAACTCATTGATTTTCGGTTAAAATTAGACATTATATTATATTTTAATTTACAAAAACCTTTTTTCATATTTTTTACCATGCAACCAAGCATTTTTCTTTGATTTCGTTCAACTTTTATTTTATTTTGATTTCTCAAAAGACCTAATAGAAATCCCTCGATTTCCTTCCCAATCTCGAGCAAAATATGATTAGGCATTTTTCTTTTTTTTTTTTCTCACCAATGCAACAAAGCAATTTCTTTTTTTTTCTCACCACGCAACAAGGCATTTTTCTTTTTTTTTTTTTTGCAACCAAGCCTTCACTTTGATTTCGTTCAACTTTTATTTTTATTTTTATTTTGATTTCTCAAAAGACCTAATGAAACCCCTCGATTTCCATTCCCAATCTCGAGTAGAATAGTAATTTGGCAATTCCTTTTTTTTTCTCCATGCAACAAGGCAATTCCTTTTTCTCGCACCATGCAACAACGCATTTTTCTTTTTTTTTTCCCCCACCATGCAACCAAGCATTCACTTTCATTTTGTTCAACTTTTATATTATTTGATTTCTCAAAGACCTAATAAAACTCCCTCGACTTCCATTCCCAATTTCGAGTAGAATATAATTAGGCATTTCTTTTTTTTCTCTCACCGTGCAACAACGCATTTTTCTTTTTTTTTTCCCCCACCATGCAACCAAGCATTCACTTTCATTTTGTTCAACTTTTATATTATTTGATTTCTCAAAGACCTAATAAAACTCCCTCGACTTCCATTCACAATTTCGAGTAGAATATAGTTAGGCATTTCTCTTTTTCCACTATGTACCATAGAATTCATTTTATGTCTTACAATTACAAAATTTTTGATTTCTATTAATTATACGCAAACTATATATCATTAATACCATCCTCTTTTATCTTTTATATCCTTACCAATGCTTGTATATAACCTCTCTATAACCAATTAATTTTCACACAAAATTATTTTTTTCCCCTTTACAGAACTCACTCAGGCTAAACCCCTTCGTGAATTCTTCGCATGTAGGGGGCGCATCTGTCATAATTTGTACATAACTGGATGCAAACCCGACCCAATATGTATGCAATGTATGTTTTAAAAGATTTAATAAAGAACAAGGCTTAACAAAATCTGGGAGAGAAGGCCTACAAGAGGAAACAATCATTAGCAGGGTTTATTATCCCGGAACTCATAAAACTGAGTTCAAGAACCTAGCACTTCCTGGTCAAGTTAGGACAAGTCCGAAAGGACAAAGAAATAGCAAAGACCAATCAGAAGGCAGCTCATTAGCCACGAGCCTATAGCGAGATTACACGTCACGAACGTTCAGCCAATGAGAAACCAAAAGAGTTTTCTTCTTAAATCGAGAACACAGAATTGTCAGTTAGCTCGGCACCATCGCAACAAGTTGGGAGCTGGACAGCACCGAGTTAGGAGCTCGGCACCATCGCAACAAGTTAGCCCCGGGACAGCCTCGAGTTAGGACCTTGGAGCCATAGGAATCAGCTTGGAGCAATATCCCATCTCCTCAAATCTCTGATAAGTCAAATTCTCAATCATGCAATAGATAGTCGATAGCTAATTCCTCAAATATCTTTCTCTCCCTAGATTACTCGCCTTTTCCAACTCATCCAACCCCGTGTGTTTTCGTTATTTTCCCCTGTTGTGAACACCTTGCCACTCAGCATCAACGACTGCGCCAACATCTTCAATCAATTATCAATCACATCAAAAGATTTTTGCACCCGTGTTCCCACATATATGTGCTATAAATCTGTTATATATTTTTAGTAAATCATTTTGAATTGAGATTAAAGAAAAACAACACCTTATATATAAAATGTGTGTAACTTTCACCTCCTGTTGGATTATCAGCAAAATAATTGTAT
Organism: Cordylochernes scorpioides; assembly: GCA_030710605.1. Classification (NCBI taxonomy): domain Eukaryota; kingdom Metazoa; phylum Arthropoda; class Arachnida; order Pseudoscorpiones; family Chernetidae; genus Cordylochernes; species Cordylochernes scorpioides. The sequence continues at coordinate 138,778,200 of CP092863.1, forward strand.
TTTTTTAACCAGATATAAATGACTATTTAAAATACAATATAACGCGGCTGATGATTGTAAAACGAAAATTAAAATTATATCGCGAATGTTTCTTTTATAAAAATCGAAATTTATTTTCAAAGAGAAATAGCGACATTTTTAACTTTGAGGATGAGGTATGGAAAGGTGAAACATGAAGAGTAATGGCGAACGGAAAAATAAAAAGTGTCCAGGGGCGGGAATCGAACCCACACCCTTCTGCTTACCGGGCAGGTGCCTTGTCCACTCGGCTACCCTGGACGTATTTTTCCGTTCGTAACTAATACTTAAAGTAACATTTAAAATACAATATAACGCGGCTGATGATTGTAAAACGAAAATTAAAATTATACCGCAAATGTTTCTTTTATAAAAATCGAAATTTATTTTCAAAGAGAAATAGCGACATTTCTAACTTTGAGGATGAGGTATGGAAAGGTGAAACATGAAGAGTAATGGCGAACGGAAAAATAAAAAGTGTCCAGGGGCGGGAATCGAACCCAAACCCTTCTGCTTACCGGGGAGGTGCCTTGTCCACTCGGCTACCCTGGACGTATTTTTCCGTTCGTAACTAATACTTAAAGTAACATTTAAAATACAATATAACGCGGCTGATGATTGTAAAACGAAAATTAAAATTATACCGCGAATGTTTCTTTTATAAAAATCGAAATTTATTTTCAAATAGAAATAGCGACATTTCTAACTTTGAGGATGAGGTATGGAAAGGTGAAACATTAAAAGAAACATTCGCGGTATAATTTTAATTTTCGTTTTACAATCATCAGCCGCGTTATATTGTATTTTAAATGTTACTTTAAGTATTAGTTACGAACGGAAAAATATGTCCAGGGTAGCCGAGTGGACAAGGCACCTGCCCGGTAAGCAGAAGGGTGTGGGTTCGATTCCCGCCCCTGGACACTTTTTATTTTTTCCGTTCGCCATTACTCTTCATGTTTCACCTTTCCATACCTCATCCTCAAAGTTAGAAATGTCGCTATTTCTCTTTGAAAATAAATTTCGATTTTTATAAAAGAAACATTCGCGGTATAATTTTAATTTTCGTTTTATAAATGACTATATTTGATGATGTTTAATAAATCTTAATGAAAATGTCTCATTTTTTCAAATATTTTATTTATCCTACAAAAAATAACTCGGTAAATTGTCATTTAGAACCCTTTTATGTAAAAATAGCATAGATGGTGTTCTAACGTATTTTTTATAGATTGATTTTTTTTACTTATTCCTAGTACACGTGGTACAGGCCATGATAATCATGGTGGGTAGAAGTTGGCGACTGCTTTTACTATAAGTACACCACATGTCTACATATGTGAAAAGCAGTTCGACTTTTGCACTCACAAGTGTGCCAGAGCTCCATTTGGTTACTTGCACTCGCTGGTGAGGTTGAACTTTTGCAAGAATCGGGGGGCCATTGGAGCATTTTTTTTTAAATCAGAAAAAGTGCCCAATGCGAGAATCGATCCCGGGTTGTAGCGGCTGAAAACCAACAGTTTAGACCATCCTTCCACCGACCCCCCGCTAACCATAATCCTTCCATGTAAAAATGGCAGAGATTGTGTTCTCTAAGGTAATTTTTAGAGATTGAATATTTTGGCTAATAGAAAATTCTTAATAAACTTTGATAAATCTTCCAAATTGAATGATTAATCTGAAATTTGCATAATCTTGATATCTCTGTTATTCAGCCATTGATTTCTAGGATGTTGTTCATTTATACAGCACAATAACGCTAAATCTATATACAGTAGAACCTCTATGAGAGGACACTCCGCCTAGAGGACACCTCTCTACAAAGGACAGTTTTCATTGTCAAAATTACCATTTTTACTATTTAGCAACTCTCTGTTAAGAGGACACCTCTTCATAAAGGACACTTTTGCTCTTCAATTAGGTTCTGTCCTTTATAGAGAGGATGTATAACAAATGAAAACACCGAGTTTCTTTCACAAACAAATCAAATCTCCCCTGTCTCCACTGCGATGAAAAAATACTGAAAGGGCCTGGCTCATCATTGGTGAACTCTCCCAGCTGTTTCACCAATTTTTAATCTACCATACAGCTTGTTTAGAGCTCTAATACTGTATTGGATAATTCTGCTATATATGCTGCACCAAAGAGTAGAATCTTAGAAATGGTATTCAAGAAAACTATGGACATAAGCTTTTGGGACAGTAGAATTACATTTAATATTTGCATCAAGCAATGCTCTTCCGTAAACAATAAGGACAAGGCCAGTTAGGTTGTTCATTTATTGAGGTTTCTCTGAGATGATCAAGGTTTTAAATGACATCTCTGCTTTTTTTGAACATTTTATACAATACAAACATCTTGCTCTAAGAATATTATTGCCTTAACATTTCTCTTCAAATTTTTAAAGTATTCTTAGTAATAATAGCAATTTTTTAAAATTGGATAAACAGTAGAACACTACCTTCTTGTAAAGGACACCAAGTTACAGAGCCAAAATGTCCTTTAGGGAGAAACATCCTCTTACCAAGGAGTTGCTTAATAGTAAAAATGATAATTTTGAAAATGAAAACTGTATTTTATAGAGAGGTGTCCTCTAGCATGAGTGTCCTCTTATGGAGGTTCTACAGTATAATGTTTTAGGTTTTATCTCGCTTTAATTAAACTTGACAAGTTATAAGATGATTCCGTAACAGTTCCCCCCCTTATCTTTTAACTTACCCCAAGTTAATATGGTATAGACCATGATAATCATGGCGAATGCTTCTACTGGAAGTATACCACAGGTCTACACATGTAGAAAGCATTTTCTCACTTACAAATATGCCAGATAGCTGTTTGGTTACTTGCACATACTGGTGGGGTTGGACCTTTGCAAGAAGTTAATAAAAGGTTATAAACACAAGGTATTAAGACCAAATTTAAATAAATAAATAGTGTATGATGTTTCGGTAACAATGCTGTTACCGAAACATCACACACTATTTATTTATTTGAATTTGGTCTTATTACATTATGTTTAAAATCTATAATCCAAATTGTACCTTATCATTAATAAGAGGTTGTCTCTTGTGTAAGAGATGACTGCCAGAGATCTACAAGACTGGGTAGGTGTATATAAAAGACGATGTGATGGTTTGTTAGAATAATTACTAAAACATATATCCCCAAATATTTTATTATTCTCGTTTACAAAAAAGGAGTTTTATTTTTGAAGATGCTTGCTTGAATTCCTGTGTTATCCAGGAGAGGTGATGACAGGTTTTCCAGGATCATTCAAACAATCCTATACAGGAAATGGGGCAGTTCTAGTGGCTGTCTCTTGCCTGGAATATGTAGCAATCAATAGAGATTATCCCAACTAATAGAATGGATTGTTGGATTCACATAAGAAGTATAAGCTGCTGTAAGGAATACAGAGAGTAATGGATTCAATAGTAATTGGTGAAATAGGCTTCTGATGGCAGGCATTGAAGAGTGCTGGGAATATGATATTCATAGCAATGTAGGGGTGGGTTACTGATTGGCACCATAGACGAAAGCTGTGAACATGGAATTCATAGCAATGTAGGAATTTTCACCATTGAAGAAGCTAGGAATATGATATTCAGAGTAATGTGGGGATAGGAAAATTACAATGGTGACAGCCATTGATAGTGTGGTATGCGAGCAAGCGTTACATTCGTTGATAGTTTGGTATGCGAACAAACGTTACAATCGTTGATAGTTTGGTATGCGTACAAACGTTACAATCGTTGATAGTTCGGTATGTGAGCAAGCGTTACAATCGTTGATAGTTTGGTATGCGAGCAAGCGTTACAATCGTTGATAGTTTGGTATGCGAGCAAGCGTTACAATCATTGATAGTTTGGTATGATAGCAAGCGTTACAATCGTTGATAGGTTGGTATGCGAACAAGTGTTACAATCGTTGATAGTTTGGTATGATAGCAAGCGTTACAATCGTTGATAGTTTGGTATGCGAACAAGCGTTACAATCGTTGATATGTTGGTATGAGAGCAAGCGTTACAATCGTTGATAGTTTGGTTTGCGAGCAAGCATTACAATCGTTGATAGTTTGGTATGCGAACAAGCGTTACAATCGTTGATAGTTTGGTATGATAGCAAGCGTTACAATCGTTGATAGGTTGGTATGCGAACAAGCGTTACAATCGTTGATAGTTTGGTATGCAAGCAAGCGTTACAAATCAAACTTATCAGAGAGTTGACTAAATATATGTGCAGAATTCCTCTTTATAGATCGGTCTTAATATGCGGTTATATATGAAGATTCGGTAAGTGATGGGAAATATAAAAAATATTTGAAACATAGCATTCATAGTAATGTGAGGATGGTTTACATTCAATTATTTTGGGAACATGGTATTCAATAGCATTGTGGGCAGATGATGGGGGAGAAACAAAGAAGGCTGGGAACATGGTATTTATTATCTTTGTGGGCAGCTGATGGGGGGAATCAAAGGATGCTGGGAACATGGCATTCAATAGCATTGTGGGCAGCTGATGGGGGGAATTAATGGATGCTGGGAACATGGCATTCAATAGTATTGTGGACAGCTGATGGGGGAATTAAAGAATGCTGGGTACATGGCATTCAATAACATTGTGGGCAGCTGATGGGGAGAATTAAAGGATGCTGGGAACATGGCATTCAATAGCATTGTGAGCAGCTGATGGGGGGAATTAAAGGATGCTGGGAAAATAGCATTCAATAGTATTGTGGGCAGCTGATGGGGGGAATTAAAGGATGCTGGGAACATGGCATTCAATGGAATTGTGAGCAGCTGATGGGGGGAATTAAAGGATGCTGGGAAAATAGAATTCAATAGTATTGTGGGCAGCTGATGGGGGGAATTAAAGGATGCTGGGAACATGGCATTCAATAGCATTGTGGGCAGCTGATGGGGGGAAGTGAAGGATGCTGGGAACATGGAATCCAATAGCATTGTGAGCAGCTGATGAGGAGAAAAAAAGGATGCTGGGAACATGGCATTCAATAGCCTTATGGGCAGCTAATGGGGGGAATCAAAGGATGCTGGGATCATGGCATTCAATAGCATTGTGGGCAGTTGATGGGGGGAATCAAAGGATGCTGGGAACATGGCATTCAATAGCATTGTGGGCAGCTGATGGGGAAATCAAAGGATGCTGGGAACATGGCATTCAATACCATTATGAGCAGCTGATGGGTAGAATCAAAGGATGCTGGGAACATGGCATTCAATAGCATTGTGGGCAGCTGATGGGGGAAATCAAAGGATGCTGGGAACATGGAATACAATAGCATTGTGGGCAGCTGATGGGGGGAATCAAAGGATGCTGTGAACATGGCATTCAATAGCATTGTGGGCAGTTGATGGGGGGAATCAAAGGATGCTGAGAACATTGCGTTCATTAGCATTGTGGGCAGCTGATGGGGGAATTAAAGGATTCTGAGAACATGGTATTCAATAGCATTGTGGGCAGCTGATGGGGGGAATCAAATGATGCTGGGAACATGGTATTCAATAGCATTGTGGGCATCTGATGAGGGGAATCAAAGGATTCTGAGAACATGGTATTCAATAGCATTGTGGGCAACTGATAGGGGAATCAAAGGATGCTGGGAACATGGTATTCAATAGCATTGTGGGCAGCTGATGGGCGGAATCAAAGGATGCTGGGAACATGGTATTCAATAGCATATAGGCAACTGATGGGGGGAATCAAAGGATGCAGGGAACATGGCATTCAATAGCATTGTGGGCATGTGATGAGGCGAATTAAAGGATAGCCAAGTTTCGATATCCTTTACTCAATTTTCTTGAATATGAGATTCAATTGGAAGTTTCGTGATAGCGAACTTTACAGAATATCATGATATTTGCACTTATTTTGAGACTTGAAAATTTTTCTGATTATCAAACGAGTGTTTCAAACCGTGCAAAAAGGTTTTAAAAAATCCATTAAGTGGGACTTTTCATAGTCAAAAAAGTTTAATGGATTATGATCTTCACAGTATATCTCTACAGATTAGGAGCTGAAATTTTCAAATATTGGGATAGTTTAATCTCTTCTTTAGAACATAAAAATATCAAATTAGCAATTTCCTCCATTCAATTGAGATTTTAGCTTTTGAAAAGCCTTGAATATCTTTAATGAAAGATCGTGTTGATTTTCACGAGACGCGTGAGTTTATATTTTTCTGGCAATTTTTGAGAAATGAGCAACTAGATGCAAACACATTCACTTTTGTAGTAAAATACTCAAATATGTGCAATATCTGCTCACGTCATTTTCCAATCATTGATTTAGCAACGATCATATTTGATGGCTTGAAAGGTGCAACAAATTGAATGTTCACGCTCTCGATGAAAAAATACATCAAAATATAAAGATCATTATACTGTTTCTTGAAAGAATCTAAAGACTCATTTCCCATTTTTTCTAGAGGTGTCTACAATGATTAATACATTGATTTGGCATATTGAAAGTCATTTGAGTTCAATTTGTCATGATATCTTGAAGATGCTTCAATATGCAATACTCAGATTTTGATATCCGAAAAGATGTCTTTTCGCGATACTATTGTCTCGACCTATAAGCAGAACGTCGGGATCAAAGTAAAATGATCTTACGTTGGTAAAATGCTCGATGAATAACGACTCATTTCGTCAAGGCATCGCTGACGAAGATGCCACAATCTCCGTCAGTCTTGTCTCACAGTGCGATGCCAGCAGGACGGTGAGAGCCGCTGCCCAAACGACTCCAATTCCTCCTGAAATAACAAAATACATTGGCTAACTATATTTAACATATATTTAGTCAGAAATACTCATGTAGAATGGCTTTGTTCGAGTTAATTTATACAGTAGAACCTCCATTAGAGGTCACTACCCTCACGCTAAAGGACACCTCTTTCTATAAAGGACAGCTTTCATTCCCGAAATTACCATTTTTACTAATTAGCAACTCAAAGGTAAGAGGATACTTCTTTCTAAAGGAAAATTTATCTCTGCAACTAGGTATTGTTCTTTACTGAAAGGTTCTACTGAACAAAAAAAAAACTATTCTCGGATGATTTTTTTACCCCATATTTTATGATGAAAGGGATTATAATTATTGGAAAATGAATCTATTTTAAAAAACATGCTTATTATGAATGCTATCCTTCAAGTCCAAGCTACAATTTAATCTTAGTCAAAAGGCCGAAAAGCAATTTTTAGAAGACTAGAACTCTGGTATCTGATATTGGCCACAGTAATCATATGTAACATAGTATGGTTGATCAACTCAGTTCTACTTACAGATAAAAATTTGCCCCGGCGTGTGCCATGCTACAGTTCCGCAAAGACATTCCCGACAAGGATGTCCCGCAATCTTTGTCGGTCTTGTCCAGTGGTTGACGTCAGTAAATGGGTCGCCGCTGCCCAGACGACTCCTCCTGCATTACATAATCTATTTCAAACTTCTTGATATTTGAATGATAAAATTCAGTTTTCAAATATCATTATATCAATAAATGTTTATAAATAGGAATAAAAAGAGTCACCTCTAACGTTAAAAAAATAAAGCTTTTTGGTTCATCACTCCAGCATAGAACATTAAGGTAGTGATAAAAAAAATGTTCCACAACACCAGTTTATGCAAATTAAGAAGAAATCCGAGCTGTATACCAAGGTCTTACCTAATGGTACGGTTGGTGTCAGTAGATAATGAGAAGGGTCGCTCCTCCTCAGACGACTCCTTCTGCACAACAAAATCTTTCTTAAACTTCTTGATATTTGAATTAGAAAATTCAGTGGGTTTCTCTCAAGCTATTACTAATTCAATAAATATTTATAAACATATACCAAAAAGAGGCACCTCTTACGTTAAAAAAAGTACAAATAATATATTTTGGTTCATCACTCCAGCACAGGACGTTAAGATAGTGATAAAAAATGTTGCAAAATACCAGTTTATGCAAATTAAGTCAATCTGTATACCAAGGTCTTACCTCATGGTGCGGTTGGTGTCAGTAGATAATGAGAAGGGTCGCTCCTCCCCTGACGACTCCCCCTGCATTACAAAATCCAACTTAAACTTCTTGAGATTTGAATTAGAAAATTCAGAGTGCTTCCTTCAAACTATTACTACAATTCAATAAATACTTATAAAAATATTCCAAAATGAGTCACCTCTCCCGTTAAATATACATCAAATAAATGCATTTTGGTTCTTTTCCCCAGCAAAGGACGTTAAGATAGTGATAAAAATGTTCCAAAATATACACGTTTATGAAAATTAAGCCAAAAGCTGTATACCATGATTTTCGGTCTTACCTCATTTTGTGGTTGGTGTCAGTAAATGTATAGAAAGCTCGCCGCTGCCCAGACGACTCCTTGCCCCTCCTGCATTACAAAATATATTGCAGGCTTCTTGTGGTTTGAATTTGAAAATTCAGTTTTTCAAATATCATTAAATCAAAAAATGTTTATAAACATGTACCAAAAATTACACTCTTCTCGTTAAAAATGCATTAAAAACAAAGCATTTTGGTTCATCACTCCAGTATAGGACGTTAAGGTAGTGATAAAAATGATCCAAAATACCAGTTTATGCAAATTAAGCCCTAAGACAATCTGTATACCAAAGTCTTACCTCAAGGTGCGGTTGGTGTCAGTAAATGTGAGAAAAGTCGCTCCTCCTCAGACGACTTCTCCTGCATTAAAAAATCTAACTTAAGCTTCTTCAAATATAAATAAAAACTACTTATAAACATGTAACAAAAGTCACCTCTACAATTGAAAAAAAAAACATTAAAAACAAAGCCTTTTGATTCATCATCCAGGTACAGAACGTTAAGATAGTGATAAAGAATAAACCACAACACCAGTTTATACAAATTAAACCAAAAGCCAATCTATAGACAGTAGAACCTCCCTTTAGCGGACACCCCGCTAGAGGACACCTCTCTACAAAGGACAGTTTTCATTTGCAATATTACTATTTTTTACAATTTAACAACTCTCCGGTAAGAGGACACCTCTCCCTAAAGGACACTTTGGCTCTGTAACTAGGTGTTGTCCTTTACAGAGAGGTAGTTCTACTGTACCATGGTTTAGAACTATGACCCTCATCAGTACAATCGAAGTTTCGATTCCATAACATCCTAAGAGAGGATGTTTTTAACAGGAGAGAAATGCCTCTGTTGGTACATAAATACCATATCCTACCGCAAGTTTATGTTGTATTTTAAACATATATAGTCATTTAAACATGGTGCATTAATAAAAAAAAAACTAGTTATTCGTTCATTAAAGGAAAGAACAAGAAATTATAAACCAGATTAACGCTCTATTAAATTTTATAAGCTTGATAATAATTTTATTATCATTGATAATATTTTAAACAGAAACTTTTGGTATCTAGACTGGTACATAAAGTACCAGTGGGTGTTTCCTCCGAAAATACTAAACTTTATGTACCAGTCTAGATACCAAAAGTTAAGTATTTTCGGAGGAAACACCCAAAAACGTTTCAATTTAAAATTCTGTTCATGTCTCATATATACTCATGAATAAAACTTAAGAAAGTGGATAGTCTTTGATGTTGCTGGTCGTCTACTTTTTGTGGAGGCAGAGGCAATTTTGTTCACACTTGGTTATCTCGTGTGTCTTCAATAAAGGTCACTGTAATATCTTTCAGAGTTATTGTCTAAATCCCGATATACATGCTAAAAGGTACAACTTCCTTAAGTTTTGTTCATGAGTGTATGTATATGCATATATTGATGAAGACCAAAGCCTGAAACCACTGTCAATAGTTCACCTTTCCAAAATATTTTGAATATTAAATATGGGGGCTAAGCACATTCTAAGACGATGGCAACAAACATTTAGTAAATAAATGAAGCACTATAATAAAAATCCCATATAACAAAATAGTGAGAAATGCATGTATTTTTTAAATTTCGAATTTTATAGACTTTATATCTTAATAAAATATTACATTACTTCGCAATATAGTTTCTTTATCACATTACAAAATACAACAATAGCAAGATTTTCAGTCCAGGTGAGATTTGTCTAGTACTTTATTAATCAACCAGAGGTGATATTGAAATATTTGCGCCTATTACAGAGGAAATAAACAAAACAACAAACAAATTAAAACTTAGAAATTTGTGTAGTAATTCGATGGAGCCCAAATATCTTAAATTTTCTAATTGTCTTTGAATAAAATAAACAAATCCTTTGAGAGTATTGAGAATTCTTCTCTCTCTCTCTCTCTACGGTTATATTTAAAGAAAAATAATATAAGGAGAGATATAGGTAGAAACTAGACTAGACCCATGATACAATCATTGCAAGACTAGTGAATATACAACATAGCAAGATTTTGAGTCTAGATGAGTTTAGTGTAGAACTTCGGTGGAGCACAATTATCTTATATTTTCTAATTGTCTTTGAGAAAAATAAACAAATCCTTTGAGAATTGAGAATTCCTCTAGGGTCATATTTAGAGAAAAAACAGTGTAAAGTGAGAGATAGCTAGAAACTAGACTAGACCCATGATAAAATCATTGCAAGACTAGTGAATATACAACATAGCAAGATTTTGAGTCTAGATGAGTTTAGTGTAGAACTTCGGTGGAGCACAATTATCTTATATTTTCTAATTGTCTTTGAGAAAAATAAACAAATCCTTTGAGAATTGAGAATTCCTCTAGGGTCATATTTAGAGAAAAAACAGTGTAAAGTGAGAGATAGCTAGAAACTAGACTAGACCCATGATAAAATCATTGCAAGACTAGTGAATATACAACATAGCAAGATTTTGAGTCTAGATGAGTTTAGTGTAGAACTTCGGTGGAGCACAATTATCTTATATTTTCTAATTGTCTTTGAGAAAAATAAACAAATCCTTTGAGAATTGAGAATTCCTCTAGGGTCATATTTAGAGAAAAAAAGTGTAAAGTGAGAGATAGCTAGAAACTAGACTAGACCCATGATAAAATCATTGCAAGACTAGTGAATATACAACAATAACAAGATTTTGAGTTTAAATGAGATAAATGTAAAACTTCGGTGGAGCACAGATCTCTTAAATTTTCTAATTGCCTTTGAATAAAATAAATAAAGCCTTTGGATATTTAGAGAACACTCTTCTACGGTCCTATTTAAAGAAAAAACACTTTGGGAGAGATATAGCTATAGACTAGGCCAGACCCGTGATACAATCTATGCAAGGCTAGGGAAAATTTTGTCTTGAAGCTCCAATTATTTTATTATATTTACAAATTGTGGGGATGATCAATTTTTATATTTATACTTTGGAATTTAGATGATGTATAAGTTTCTAAGTATAGCCTTTCTGCTTTTAATACAATGTTTCTGTAATGACATTTTAATTCTTTTTAATTGGACTTATGACCTGTTTCCATGTTGTGTTTGCCTATGAGAGTTTCTTATATCTTTGGTGTCTGACATGGGTCTAAATAATTGCTATGACAGAAAAACAAGGTGTCATTCAACAATGTAGATGTACTTACACATTGAAATATGCCTCAGCAAGTGGGCTCACAAGTCCCGTCAGGTAGTGCAGACGAAGACCCCCCCAAATCTTCGTCTGCAGACCCCACGTTGTGGCGCCACTTGGATGGTAATAGGTTAGGTCGTTGCCCAGACGACACTCGCTCACTCCCCCAGCTGCATTACAAAATCTATCTTAACACTAGTTTTACTGTGAATTTTTCTTTAAATTAATATTATTTATTTATACTTTTTTGATACATTTAAAACGTAACATTATCTTGTAAAATAGTACAGATTAAACTGTAAATAATCTTATTATGAGTAACTATAACAGAATATTTTAAAAAGTTTGTAATAGTTTTTAAGAGTAATATTAAATTTAAATATGAATTCTTTCAAATTTTCTATTATTTAAGAAAAAAAAATTATAATCAAAATAAGGAGAGATCCAGATTTAGCTCTTCTCTCAATAGAATACAAGTTTTATCGTAAATAACATAACGGTAAACTTTAGGGCCTATTCAGAAATCGTACTTCCGATTGGTTCTTAATTTATTTGACAATTATAATTATAATAGAGATTATTGTTAAGAGAGAAAAAAGAAGATAGCTTACCTGCCCAAAGGACGTGGTGGTGCTCCATGAAGACTAGAGTGTGTTGATGTGCGGGTAAGATGGAAGTCCCGCGCATGTTATGTGAGCGAATGTTGTACTGTGCTGTTGGACCTAACGCTGTGATAGTGAGGCCCTACAGAAGGGAAGGGACAGAGCCCGATGACCCAAACTCAACATCTCTGTTGAGCAAGGGCCAGCGGACTTCTGTCTCAACCCAGAAATGTTCTGACGTGTGCCTAGAAAATGTTGGACGGCGCATGTCAGTGTGCAGGATGTTGTCAAGTGAGCCCCCCCAAATGGGTTCTGGGATGTATACCCTACAATGGAGGAACCCCGGCTCATCAAACTTAGTGTCGATGGCGTTAAAGTATGGAAATGGGGAGCCGGGGGTGAGGGGTGTGGGTGGAGGTGTGGCAGGTGGGGTGTGTATGCCCTGTTTGCGTCCTCTCCCCTTAGCCCTGTAACCACAGGAAGAATACTGTCAGTCCAGTACTGTAAATTATCAATATATTTCTATCAGTATATTTCCCCCACTTTGGTAAACTTTAATAGAGCATTCACTCTCTTTCAATGTTTTTTCTTTTTCCTTTAAGGACATCTAATTGCAGATCCAAAGTTTCCTTTAGAGAGAGGTGTCCCCTTACTATGAGTTGCTAAATTGTAAAAATTGGATTATGCAAATGAAAACTGTCCTTTGTAGAGAGGTGTCAGCTAGCGGGGTGTCCGCTAAAGGGAGGTTCTACTGTATCTTGTTTTGATGAAGTATCAATATACTGTGCTATTGAAAATATTATCTCTGTAAGTATAATTGGATATAAATGCAGGTGATGTGAGATGAACAATTGAAAAAATATAACTCAATATTTTACACAAGTGAGGTTCAACTGCTTTGTATATTTACACAATGTTGCAATTTTCTTGCCATCGATGTTATTATATCATCTCCGCCATGTTAATCTACCAAGTTTGCCATGTTATTAAAAAAATAAAATTAAAACAGTGTTGAAATGTGAAGTGAGTATGTGGGTTTAGAGCAAATGCTTTTTCCTTTTATTCGTGGATACAGTTCCTATATATATAATTATTCTAGCCAAAATATGAAATTTGTGTATTTATTGTTTTTTAAACTTTAGATAAATATTATTGAATGTGTAGCCGTTTTGAATGCAATTCTATAAGGAAACAGAAATTCTAGAATAAAAGTGAATGATGTAGAATAATATAAATGTATCTTTAATTGTAAATTTTACGATTTTTGAATTAAATTGTTATATATGTATGGGATATCAATAAAAACTCAAGTTTTCGTTTGTTATTTATTTATTGTATAATAGTAAACAAATAAAAATCATCTTTTGAGATAAAGAATTAAAATCTGAGAGAGAGAGAGATGTTTATAGCAGAATGCTGATGTCTTAATGTCTATGACCATTGTTCACCTGTTTGAATTGGGTCTTTTTATACTTAATTTTACATTTTTATTTCATTTATTTATGCTTATGAGGTGATACAGCAGCGTATATACAATTAGAGAGGAGACAAAATGAAGTAATGTAGCTGCTGTAATTTTTATTTTAAAATGTGGTATCTCAACTTTATTAATTGATAAGATAATTGTGATAAAATGTGTTGGGGGAAGAGTGATATAAATCGTTGAAGATTTCCGACAGTCATGACCAGAAATTGGATTTGTTGTATATATATTAATTAACTAGCCGAATGACCCAGGCAACGCCCAGGTTTTACCTGATTAAATTTTTTTATTCAAATACTATTCGTTACAATTATAAATTGGTGCCGTGGATGTCACTCTTGTGAAACGTCCCGCTCCAAACTTTGTGTCAGAGAAGCGATATTTTTATAAAGAGATGATCTGGCTTTGTGTCTTCTGCTCGAATGAATGTTTTTCTGTTAAAATTTTGTTCCTGCACACTAAAAATGAACTGGCTTCACCCGTGGTCTCAGCTTTTAGGAATTTTTCCAGATATAATTTTGTATCTGATAATCAAACATGATACAGCAATATTGTCATAATCACTTTCTGACTAAAAAACAACTATTTTTGCCCAGAACCTGTCATTTTTATTTTTTATTGGCTAAAAATCCGATAAATATCTTTTCCAGATTTTTCAGCATTGGGCACTTTTTTGCTGAATAAAAAATTGCTCAACTGCCTCTCGATTTTTTATTCAATCCAATATATGTATTTTTATTTATTTTATAATGTCTTTTTATTACCTAAAAATAGTATCAGTATAAGATCCAGTTATAATACTGTGGTTATAATTCGCACTGTGCAAGACATCTGCTGCTTTAATATTCCAAGATTACAGACAACAAGAAGGTAATAACAAATTGTGCATGCTTTATTGTAAATAAAATGTATCTAAAATTCAATGTGTAAATATCTTTATGATTTTTCTTTTACAATACCTTCTAATATTTAGAAAATTTAGAGGTATGTAAATATTTGTAAATGTGTAAATATTTCGACACGAATTTCCCTATAGGTGATATCGCATTTTGTGTTAAATATCAATATTCCATTTGCAGAGAATCCGTGGTAAATCCATGTATAATACATTTCTTTTCCTCCAATTCACCCACACTAATCTATTTATTATCTTGATTGTCTTTATATAATTGTTCTTGTATATTACTTACATATTACCATTAAGGTACTATAACTGTTTTTCCTGCATGTATCCTAATTTTCTGCTTGGAAAATCTGTATAAGACTAAAAGGTCTTAATAAAGCTTTTTTTGTTGTTGTAATATCGAATTTCAAAGAGTAGTTAGCAAATTAATAAAGCTATACCTAACATGATTTTAAAAATATATATTTCTCCTTTACATGCCTTTATTTTCTTTTGTATTTCTCTTCAATGTAAATACAGTAAACAAGTTCAAATTTTTATAACCTCCGTTCTTCAGCTGAGAAATTTTTGCATAAAATAAAATATCTCAATAAAGGCTTATGTATGCATGTATCATATGTAAAAAATGCCTGTCCTTTTATTTATGATTAGCTTTTACTTTTTTATTCTTTTCATTTTCAGACTCCGAAGTAAAAATACATGTATAGGACTATATGTTTTAATAATGGCTTCTGTGTGTTTTGTGTTAAATAATATCAAATAAATAAAATATATATTAGAGTTGAAATTTTAATGTCTGTTATACCCTGTGTGAATAGAAATAATATTTTTTTAACTGGATATTAAACTTGTTATGATTATATTTATGAATAATATTCGAGGCAGTAAAAGACAATAATAACTATCCTATAACCAAATGTAAATAATTATTCTAATGCAAAACATGTAATCGCGTTTCTATATTTTCTTAATAATAATTTTAAAAATAATTAGAAAAGTAACGTGTGTACCAATCACATAAGAAGACATCCCAATGTAAATATAAGTGCTAATTATATTGAATTTATTTTGTTTTCTATAGTGTATTTATAAATTATCCCTTTAATTAATCGTTTGTCAATTTATATTTTTGTTTATTTTTGTCAATATATAAAGGTTTTGTAATATTTTAAAAATCATTTCTTCAAATTTGTAGGGTAACGTATATATGTATAATTTTTATATGAAACTTTATTTTTATAACTTTTTTGTAATTTTTATCAGTCATCACTAATATTAAAAATGTAATCAATGCATTAATTTTTCAACTTTGAGTTCTTTCAAACATTATGGTTTAGATATAAAAATATAGAATGAATCATCCTAAATAGTTGGTGAAAAATTATAAAAAATATATGCGTATGCCCCCCAAAGGATTATTATTTTCTTATTTTTAGCTTTATTATATTTCTTTTAGGGTGTGAATCAATTTGTAATAATTTTAGAAACAAATATCGTGGAAAATAATTATTGAAAAACAAACAAAAACCTGTGATTTTATATTCGAATCAGAATCATGTATAATGTTGAATTTGTATTTTTTGATTTTTTGAAATATTTATAAAAATTTATTTGAATTTTTCTATCTTCGTTTTTGGATTAAGTTTGCTCAAAGCTGAGAATAGTCAATGTTCCACTTACTTCTTCCGTCTAAAAATCTTACAGAAGCTGAAACAGCCCATTTTGAATTCTCTTGGTATGTTCGCGTAGATCGTTAGTTTGCTTGCTCGCTTTGAAGATGCTTGCTCGCTCGCTTGTTCTATTATTGTGATCTCCTGGTGACAATTAAGTCCTGACATAACTCTCTTTTAAGGTGAAAACATCAGAGTTCCACGAATAAAATCATTTTATTCAATATATATATATAAAAGGAACTTATCCCTAGAAGCCTGATATATTTTAAACCATATTTGCGGAAGAGCTTTGCTCGATGCATTACCTTGAAATTATATGTATGTACCACTACAGACCTATAAGCTTATTACCACAGGTTCACTAAACAACCTTTAGCTGTCTTCCATATTGAATGTAGGATATATCCCAAACCAACCCAATACATTAGTAAAGAAGTCTAGAGCGCCATCTAGTAGAGCAAAAATAAACTAACGTTTATTTAAATTTCTCCGTGATATTTGGCCAACCCATAAACGTTAGTTTATTTTTGCTCCACTAGATGGCGTTCTGCCATCTGAAAAGCACATGTGCTTGTGGTCAGGATATGCTTTCTTTATTTTTAATATCAACACCTGACCCACTCATTTTTTTTTTTCTGTTGTTTTATTCATGTGTTAAGCGTATTTATGCCAATTTCGCCTTAAATACCCATTTCTTGGTTTCTCAAGAGGCCTCTGGGACCAAAAATCGTTTTGGTCGCAGTGGTAGAGCCTACTCCACGCTGACGAGCACCAACAGCGCGGAGGCAGCCCGAGCTTTCCTGAAAATGCATCGAAGCGATGGAGATCAACTGTTTTCCTGTATTGTCACTGGAGATGAAAGCTGGGTGCATCATTCAACTCCAGAAACAAAATGACAAAGCATGGTGTGGAAGAAGCCTGAGGAAAGTGGACCAAAAAAGTCAAAGGTCACAATTATTGGTTGACTACCTGCCCCCAAACACTACGGTTAAGGCTGCGAGGTACTGCGAAGTCCTCACTAAACTCAGAGATGCAATAAAACGGAAACGTCCTGGACTTTTGTCTCGGAAAGTGTTATTCGTCCATGACAATGCTTGCCCTCATGCAGCTCGAACGACCCAAAAGTTGCTGGAAATCTTCAAATGGGAAATTTTTACACATCCACCTTATTCTCTGGATTTGCCCCAAGCGATTCCATCTTTTTCCAGCACTCAAGTTGCACCTTGGAGGCAAGCACTTTGCGAATCATAACGAAGTGCAGGCGGAGGCGAACCACTTGATACGAAGACAGGACACGGCTTGGTACAACAGTGGTATCAAAAAATTGCTACAACGGTACCAAAAATGTTTGGACAGTAATGGTGATTATGTATAGAAGTAGTCTATGAGTTGTATAATGAAAATAAAATAACTGCATAATTGTAAATAATGTTGTTTATTTGTTAAAAAATAGGGAAACTTATTTATTGGATGGCCCTCGTATATGAAAAAACAATAGAAAAAATAAAATATTTTAGCCATTGGGACCAAAATAATTTTGGTCGCAGTGGTTACAGCCTACTCTACGCTGACGAGCGCCAACAGTGCGAAACGCGTTCGTGGATGGCTTTTCTTGATTTATAAAGAAATTGGGATGGCCAAATATCACGGAGCAAGCTAAATAAGCGTTTAGTTTATTTTTCCTCACTAGATGGCGCTCTGCCATCTAAAAAGCACATGTGTTCGTGGTCAGGAGATGCCTTTTTATTTCTAATTATATATATGTGCTATAAATCTGTTATATATTTTTAGTAAATCATTTTGAATTGAGATTAAAGAAAAACAACACCTTATATATAAAATGTGTGTAACTTTCACCTCCTGTTGGATTTATCAGCAAAATAATTGTATTTTTTTGAACCAGATATAAATGACTATATTTGTTGATGTTTAATAAATCTTAATGAAAATGTCTCATTTTTTCAACTATTTTATTTCTCCTACAAAAATAACTCGGTATATGCCTCATTTAGAACCCTTCTATGTAAAAATGGCATAGATGGTGTTCAAAGGTATTTTTTATAGATTGAATTTTTTTTTACTTATTCCTAGTACACATGGTACAGGCCATGATAATCTTGGTGGGTAGAAGTTGGCGACTGCTTTTACTATAAGTGCACCAAATGTCTACATATGTTAAAAGCAGTTCGACTTCTGCACTCACAAGTGTGCCAGAGCTCCATTTGGTTACTTGCACTCGCTGGTGGGGTTGGACTTTTGCAAGAATCGGGGGGCCATTGGAGCATATTTTTTTTTAATCAGAAAAAAATGCCTAATGCGAAATCAATCCAGGGTTGTAGCGGCTGAAAACCAACAGTTTAGACCATCCTTCCACCGACCCCGCTCTAACCCTAATCCTTCCATGCAAAAATGGCAGAGATTGTGTTCTTAGGTAATTTTTATAGATTGAATATTTTGGTTAATAGAGAATTCTCAATAAACTTTGATAAATCTTCCAAATTAAATGATTAATCTGAAATTTGCATAAGCTTGATATCTCTGTTATTCAGCCATTGATTTCTAAGATGTTGTTCATTTATACACCACAATAACACAAGCCTTTTTATTGGGGCATCCAGCCCTATACATGATTCCCCTCTACAGGATTTAGCAAAGGAAGATATTTCAAAAGTAAAAACTAAAATACAAGAGGTAATAAGGAAAAAGAAAAGAGAGAAGAAAGAAAAAAAAACAAACAAAAAGGAATATAACCATATTGTCACGGTAGTGATAACGAGTATAACAAAAGTTTAAGTAAAAATAATTTATTTATAAAAATGCAAACTATTGCTAAGAATTTATTTACAAGTAATAATATACAAGAATGGTAAGGAGTGATGACTATGCAAATATTTATGATGATATACCACAGAATATTTAAAATAATTATTCAGTGACATTGCCTCCTTCCTAGATGAACAGCGTCCCGCTGTAATTATCACTTGAACAGATCAGCTTGGTCCTCAGGGTCATGGTAGGGTTTCATTCTCAGTACATGGACAAGGTCTCTTGTTTGGCGTCTCCTGGTTGGTTGGTCCACAGGTTCAACTTCGAAGGTCACGTCAGAGAGTTTCCGAGTAACCCTGTATGGCCCGAAGTACCTTTTTCGAAGGTTCAAAAAACTGCTGGGATGATTCAATGTGCCTCGCAAATGTTTATTTTTTTATTTATTTTTTTTTTTGGGGACAATCAATTTAAGGAGTTTATTCCTGTGGGGGTGATAAATAAAATTTGAAAAAAAGTTCAAGCTTGAGACCTAGCTTGTCTTTTCCTCTCCTTCTCTTCTGCAATGATCTCCTTCCGGATCCTAATGACCTCCTTCTTGGTCTTGTTGTAGGTGAAGGGACTGGCGGCCACTATGCAGACCACAGTAAGCGCAATTTTTCTGCCTTCGCGTGGTATTCTTCTCTCCCAAATCTTTTTCATTAAAATCCTTTCCTTGTTATCCATCCTTAGAACAAATTAATTTTAAAATTTAATTTGTAAATATCCTTAGAGCGCATGATGGACAAGATATTGAAAGGCCTGAAATGGACGATGGCCCTTTGTTATTTAGACGACATCGTGGTGTATTCCAAATCGTTCAACGAACATTTACACCGGCTTGAAATCATACTACAATGTCTCGACAAAGCCGAGCTACGCCTCAACCCAAAAAAGTACCTGATTTTGCCCATTAAGCTCTCCACTCATAACATTTATTGGTTTGGTAGATTCGGCTGGGATTACGACGCTTCTGCTAGCCACAACCTTTCCCATGGAAGCTGGTGAATTTAGTACATCTTTGGCCTCTTCCAATCTGAATTCGGCGCGTCCACAATCAATCACGGCATTTGATGCCTCTAAGAAATCCCATCCGAGGATAATACTTGGGTTACTATTAGGGAGGACGATAAACTCAAGCGGCTGTTCCAATCCATTGATGCTCAAGCTGATTGTGCATCGGCCGATTCTTGCCATCAGCAACTTTCAGAGTCATTCCGCTATCCTTGAACATGGTCTTTTTTAATTGTCGTCTTAATCCATCAGAGATAACTGAAAAAGAGGAACCTGAATCGACCAGAGCAGAAAATGCAATGTCATCAATGATGATTTCGACATAATTTTGTTGTAATTTAGCGGCTGTCGACGATGGAGGGTTTTTCACACCCGCGGCTTCCCCCTCGAAAGAAGACGCGACATTTAGTTTTTTTCTAGATTGTAGCGGCGTGGGGATTGGCTTGTATGGCGGCCTGGGGAAATGGACTGGCGTCTTGGGGATCTTCCTCTGTTTGGATACGGCGATTGTCTGCGGTAGATTTGGCTTCTTATGGCTTGGTGGTTACCCATTTGAGGTTCTTGGGTGCTTGGTGCATGTCCTTCGGGTCTCTGCGTCCATTGTCGTCTTTCTCTACAATATCGCTTAACATGGCCTGGGCGGCCGCAATTAAAACATATTGGGATGTTGTCATGCGTCCTCCATTCATCCGTTCTTCGTTGTGGTGGCGTCTGGTTATATATGGGTGTTTGGGTAGGGTACTGACGTCGTGGAACCTGGCTGAATGTACGTGTTTGGTTGGGGTACGACTGTCGTGGCGGAGGCCTTTGAATAGGCTTCGAAATTGAAGCTACGTTTTTTTCAATCTCTTCTCGGATAATTTCTTTCAGAGAAGATGGTTCAGGGGTAGTTGACTCGGGATTTAGTGCGCGATGAACTTCTTCACGCACGATGCGTCGGATTAAGTCTTCCATTGATTCAGAGTCTGCTGAATCGATGGCGGCAACATTCGGTAGTCTGTCGAATACTACACGTTTATTTACACGTTTTTTATTTGAAGCCTCGATTTTTCGGCACCATTTGATGAACTCATCGATACTTGCAATGTCTAAAATGATGATTGACTGATATATCTCCTCCGATATTCCTTTCGTCAGGTGTGCAACTATTTCATTTTCCATCATAGCCGGATTCACTTCTCTGCACAGATGGAGAACATCTTGAATGTAAGAATCACTGGTCTCCTCCTTCCCCTGAGCTCGAGTTTTGAGGTTCTCTGCGAGTTGATCTTTTTGGGTGACATGATGTCCGAAATTCTGGGAAAACATTTTCACAAAAATATCCCATGAATTAATTTTCTCTTCAACATTTTCGTACCATCTGTGCGCTGTTCCTTGGAGGAAAAAATAAACATTTGCGAGGCACATTGAATCATCCCAGCAGTTGTAACGAGCGACGCGATGGAATTCTTTCAGCCATTTTTCTGGATTCTGGTTGCGTTCTCCAGTAAAAATAGAAGGGTTTCTAAAAGGTTGAAAATGGTACTCACCCATTTTTTTCTGTGTCTCTTGCTTGATCATAGCGATGTTTTCTTGAGGTTCTAGTCCTTGTAGTCTTCGGCTTCTTCTAACGGCTTGGGCGGCGAGGGAATATTCCAGCTTCTCCACCAGTTGTCACGGTAGTGATAACGAGTATAACAAAATTAAGTAGAACTGCTCTTCACTGAAGGTTAATAACGAGTTTACAAAGTGGGAAGAGGAGCTTCTTTTATTAGCATGCACACAAGCTTTCGGACATATCGTCCTTCATCAGGTAAGAGTAATAAACGCGCTGAGGATCCATATATACACAAAGCTGAAAAGAAAATTTACATAACTGCAAAAGATAAAAGTATTTAAAGATAAAAATAAGAACCAAATATGCTAAAAAGATTATAGGGATTAAATGCTAATAAGTCTGGACTAAGTACATATGCACTATGAATGGTGTTAATCAAGGGCAGGTAAATGCAACCTATGGCTATTCACATAACATATGGTATTGTTCTGGTATATCTATATGCCTGTTGATGCTGTTTGTTTTTATTGACACAAATGCCTCTAGTAAAAGTCTTTGGTACTTATTATTGATATTGTTGTATAGAATGGATGGCTTTGTTAGATTGAATGTATGACCGGTTTGCATAGAATGACTGTAAGATCAGAATGGTTGAGCATTCCAGAAACATCTCTAATAAAAACCTAAATTCCCCTATTTACAGTCATTCTATGCAAACCGGTCATACATTCAATCTAACAAAGCCATCCATTCTATACAACAATATCAATAATAAGTACCAAAGACTTTTACTAGAGGCATTTGTGTCAATAAAAACAAACAGCATCAACAGGCATATAGATATACCAGAACAATACCATATGTTATGTGAATAGCCATAGGTTGCATTTACCTGCCCTTGATTAACACCATTCATAGTGCATATGTACTTAGTCCAGACTTATTAGCATTTAATCCCTATAATCTTTTTAGCATATTTGGTTCTTATTTTTATCTTTAAATACTTTTATCTTTTGCAGTTATGTAAATTTTCTTTTCAGCTTTGTGTATATATGGATCCTCAGCGCGTTTATTACTCTTACCTGATGAAGGACGATATGTCCGAAAGCTTGTGTGCATGCTAATAAAAGAAGCTCCTCTTCCCACTTTGTAAACTCGTTATTGAGTATAACAAAAGTTTAAGTAAAAATAATTTATTTATAAAAATGCAAACTATTGCTAAGAATTTATTTACAAGTAATAATATACAAGAATGGTAAGGAGTGATGACTATGCAAATATTTATGATGATATACCACAGAATATTTAAAATAATTATTCAGTGACAATATATACAAAAAATAAACATACAGAGCAAAAGGAACCATACATGATTAAATATTTAAATTAAAGTACCAATGTTTAGGATATGTCAAGGTTAGGATATCATTGAGAGGGCCAGTGTGGAATCAGCCGCGTTCAATCTTCGCCTTCTTCCTCCAAGCAAACCACGACATTCGGCGAATCCATTATTCTCCAACGGACATTGACTGCTGCCATGTAGAATTTATATAAACCGAGGGAGAGACCCTGATCAACCATCAGTGTGTTCATCCAGCTGCAAATTTGTTGGCAGTCAGGTTGAGACCAGGGTAAGTCACCCAAAATTTCTTTCCTCTGTTTCTCTAAGCAAGAGCATCCAAATATTATATGCAAAATTTCGTCTTGGATTCTGTTTTTACACAGATCGCAAGTTAGAGTCAAATCAATCTTCCAGCGCTTTGAACGATTTTCTGGGAAGATCGTCCATAGGAGTCTCAGTTGTGCAAAAAATCTTTTAATTGCTAGAGGAATAGTTGTGAATAAATATCGTTCTGCTGTTATTGAATTTTTTAGGTATTTGAAGTGACTGTAATGTGAAGTATTTAGGATTTTCGCCATGTCGCTTTGGATGCTTTGTTCGGTTGCTATTCGAATAATAGCAGGGATTTCAGTCAGAATTGCAATTATACACCACAATAACGCTAAATCTATAAACAGTAGAACCTCCATTAGAGGACACTCCGCATAGAGGACACCTCTCTACAAAGGACAGTTTTCATTGTCAAAATTATCATTTTTACTATTTAGCAACTCTCTGTTAAGAGTACACCTCTTCATAAAGGACACTTTTGCTCTTCAATTAGGTTCTGTCCTTTATAGAGAGGATGTATAACAAATGAAAACACCGAGTTTCTTTCACAAACAATCAAACCTCCCCTGTCACCACTGCGATGAAAAAATACTGAAAGGGCCTGGCTCATCATTGGTGAACTCTCCCAGCTGTTTCACCAATTTAATCTACCAGACAGTTTGTTTAGAGCTCTAATACTGTATTGGATAATTCTGCTATATATGCTGCACCAAAGAGTAGAATCTTAGAAATGGTATTCAAGAAAACTATGGACATAAGCTTTTGGGACAGTAGAATTACATTTAATATTTGCATCAAGCAATGCTCTTCCGTAAACAATAAGTACAAGGCCAGTTAGATTGTTCGTTTATTGAGGTTTCTCTGAGATGATCAATGTTTAAATGACATCTCTGCCTTTTTTGAACATTTCGTACAAATTGTACAATACAAACATCTTGCTCTATGAATATTATTGCCCTAACATTTCTCTACAAATTTTAAAGTATTCTTAGCATTAATGGTAATTTTTTTAAAATTGGATATACAGTAGAACTACCTCCTTTTAACGGACATCTAGTTTCAGAGTCAAAGTGTCCTTTAGAGAGAGATGTCCTCTTTCTATGAGAGTTGCTACAGTAGAACTACCTCTCTCTAAAGGTAAATATCTAGTTGCAGAGTCGAATTGTCCTTTAGGGAGAGGTGTTCTCTTACCAGAGAGTTGCTAAATAGTAAAAATGATCATTTTGAAAATGAAAACTGTCCTTTGTAGAGAGGTGTCTTCTAGAGTGAGTGTCCTCTCAAGGAGGATCTACTGTATAATGTTTTTAGGTTCTCTCTCGCTTTAATTGAACTTGACAAGTTACAAGATGATTCCTAAGCAGTTCCCTCCTCCTATTTTTCCTTTTAACTTACCCCAAGTTTTTATATGGTACAGGCCATGATAAATATGGTGGTTAGAAGTTGGCGACTGCTTTTACTGTAAGTGTACCACATGTCTACATATGTAGAAAGCATTTTTTCGTTTACAAATGTGCTAAATAGCCCTGTTTGGTTACTTGCACTCACTGTTGTGGTTGGACTTTTGCAAGAAGTTAATAAGAGGTTATAAACACAAGGTAATAAGACCAGATTATTACCCTGTGTTTAAAATCTATAATCCAAATTGTACCTTATCATTAATAAGAGGTTGTCTCTTGTGTAAGAGCTGACTGCCAGAGATCTACAAGATTGGGTAGGTTTATATAAAAGACGATGTGATGGTTTGTTAAAATAATTACAAAAGCATATATTCCCAAAATTTTTTATTATTCTCATTTACAAAAAAATGGAGTTTTATTTTTGAAGATGTTTGCTTGAATTTCTGTGGTATCCGAGAGAGGTGATGACAGGTTTTCCAGAATCATTCCAACAATCCTATACATGAAATGGGGCAGTTCTAGTGGCTGTTTCTTGCCTGGAATATGTAGAAATCAATAGAGATTATCCCAACTAATAGAATGGATTGTTGGGATCATAAGATTTAATAGCAATGTGAAGCTGCTGTAAGGAATACAGAGAGGATTGCATTCAATAGTAATTGTTGGGAATGGTCATCTAATGGCAGGCATTTAAGAATTCTGGGAATATGATATTCAGAGTAATGTGGGGATAGGAAAATTACAATCGTGACAGCCGTTGATAGTTTGGTATGCGAACAAGCGTTACAATCGTTGATAGTTTGGTATGCGAGCAAGCGTTACAATCGTTGATAGTTTGGTATGCGAGCAAGCATTACAATCATTGATAGTTTGGTATGCGAGCAAGCGTTACAATCGTTGATAGTTTGGTATGCGAACAAGCGTTACAATCGTTGATAGTTTGGTATGCGAGCAAGCGTTACAATCGTTGATAGTTTGGTATGCGAACAAGCGTTACAATCGTTGATAGTTTGGTATGCGAACAAGCGTTACAATCGTTGATAGTTTGGTATGCGAGCAAGTATTACAATCGTTGATAGTTTGGTATGCGAGCAAGCATCACAATCGTTGATAGTTTGGTATGCGAGCAAGCGTTACAATTGTTGATAGTTTGGTATGCGAGAAAGCGTTACAAATCAAACTGATCAGAGAGTTTATTAAATATATGTGCAGAATTCTTCTTTATAGATCGGGCTCAATATTTGGTTATATATGAAAATTTGGTAAGCGATAGGTAATACAAAAAAAATATTTGAAACATAGCATTCATAGGAATGTGATGATGGTTTGCCTTCAATTATTTTGGGAACATGGTATTCAATAGCATTGTGAGAAGTTGATGGGGAGAATCAAAGGATGCTGGGAACACGGCATTCAATAGCATTGTGGGCAGATGATGGGGGGGAATCAAAGGATGCTGGGAACATGGAATTCAATAGCATTGTGGGCAGCCGATGGGAGAAATTAAAGGATGCTGGGAACATGGCATTCAATAGCATTGTGGGCAGATGATGAGGGGAATTAAAGGATGCTGGGAACATGGCGTTCAATAGCATTGTGGGCAGCTGATGGGGGGGATCAAAGGATGCTGGGAACATGGCGTTCAATAGGATTGTGGGCAGCTGATCGGGGGATCAAAGGATGCTGGGAACATGGCGTTCAATAGCATTGTCGGCAGCTGATGGGGGGATCAAAAGATGCTGGGAACATGGCATTCAATAGCTTTGTGGGCAACTGATGGGGGGGGGGGGGGGGGGATCAAAGGATGCTGGGAAGATGGCGTTCAATAGCATTGTGGGCATCTGATGGGGGGGGGGGGGGGATCAAAGGATGCTGGGAACATGGCGTTCAATAGCATTGTGGGCAGCTGATGGAGGGGATCAAAAGATGCTGGGAACATCGCATTCTATAGCATTGTAGCCAGCTGATGGGGGGGGGGGGGGGGGGGGGGGAATTAAAGAATAGCCAAGTTTTGATATATCCTTTACATAATCTTCTTGAACAAGAGATTCAATGGAAAGATTTGTGATAGCGAACTTTACAGAATATCGTGATTTTTTCACTTATTTTGATGCTTGAATTATTTCTGATTATCAAACGAGTGTTTCAAACTGTTCCAAAAGGTTTTAAAAAATCCATAAAGTGGGGATTTTCATAGTCAAAAAGAGTTTAATGGATTATGATCTTTACAGTACATCTTTAGAGATATAGGAGCTGCAAATATCAAATATTGGGATAGTGTTCAAATTAGAAATTTCCTCCATTCAATTGAGATTTTAGCTTTTGAAAAGCCTTGAATATCTTCATGAGAGATCGTGTTGATTTTCACGAGACGCGTGAGTTTATTTTTTTCTGGCAATTTTTGAGAAAGTCCGATATTTTACATCTTTCAACTATTGAAATACATAATTAAAGCATTAATCGCTTAAGAAGGGAATTCTCCAATTTGAATTATTTAGTATTTGATAAAAGTGATATATTTGATTATATTGAGTGATTCTTTGACATATTAAAGAAGCCGAAAATTCAACTTCGTTGTGAATTTCACACGTTCATTCTTTTTCGAAATGGTTTCAAAGAAAATATTGAAAATATCAAAGCACGCCACAATTCTGAGCTTCTTCGTATATTCCACGTTAACAATTTCTATATATTCTGCAATAATATTTCTATAGATAGAGAACATTTCATTTTTTGATGTCAATTACAAATTTGCACTAAAATGCTTCAATCGATAGCAAATTGAGTTCACAGGGAAGCTATTGAGCACGTTTTGTCATCATGATATATTTCTGGATGTTTTCCATGTTGAGAGAAGAATACCCAAGTATTGAATATGGATGATCCAACATTTTTATAATATTGATCAACAGAATATCGCTGGATCTCGATAAAGAATCATTGGAGACATTTTGAAGATTCACTGTTGCACTGATCATCTTGAGTGAACAACTAGATGCAAACACATTCACTTGTGTAGACAAAAACGCACAGATATGCAATATCTGCTCACGAAATTTTCCAATCAATGATTTAGCAATGATCATACTTGATGGCTTTGAAAGGTGCGGCAAATTGAATACTCGCGGTAGAAGAGTACATCAAAATATAAAGATCATTATATTGCTTCTTCAAAGAAGCAAAAGATCATTTCCAATTTTTTTTTCTAAAGACATCTACAATGATTAATACATTGTTTGGCATATTAAATTTCATTTGAGTTCAATTTGATTTTAATATTTTGAAGATGCTTCAATATGCAATAATCAGATTTTGATATCCGAAAAGATATCTTCATATATGATACCATTGTCTCGACGTATAAACAGAACTTCGGGATCAAGTAAGATGCTCTTACGTTTGTAAGATGCTCGATAAGTGACGACTCCGTTCTTCAAGGCATCGCTGACGAAGACGTCCCAATCCCCGTCAGTCTTGTCTCACAGTGCGATGCCAGTAGGATGGCGAGAGCCGCTGCCCAAACGACTCCAATTCCTCTCCTGAAATAACAAATACTTTGGCTAATTATATTTAACATATATTTAGTCAGAAATACTCATGTAGAATGGCTTTCTTTGAGTTAATTTATACAGTAGAACCTCCATGAGAGAACACTACCCTCACGATAGAGGACACCTCTTTCTATAAAGGACAGCTTTCATTCCCGAAATTACCATTTTTACTAATTAGCAACTCTAAGGTAAGAGATTACCTCTTTCTAAAAGACAAATTAGCTCTGCAACTAGGTATTGTTCTTCACTGAAAAGTTCTGCTAAACAAAAAACCTATTCCTGAATGCTTTTTTCTTGAAAAATATGATGAAAGAGATTATGAAATTTAGAAAAAGAATCCAATAAAAACATATGCTCATTAGAAATTAAATTCTCCAAGTCCAAGCTACACTTTGATGTCAGTAAAAAGGCCGAAAAGCAATTTTTAGAAGACTAGAACTCTGGTATCTGATATTTGCTACAGTGATTATATGTAACATAGTATGGTTGATCAACTCAGTTCTACTTACAGATAGAAATTTCCCCTGGCGTGTGCCATGCTACAGTTCCGCAAAGACATTTCCGACAAGGATGTCCCCCAATCTTTGCCGGCTTTGTCCCGTGGTGCGGTTGGTATTAGTAGATGGGTCGCCGCTCCCAGACGACTCCTCCTGCATTATATAATCTATCTTAAACTTCTTGTAGTTTGAATGATAAAATTCAGTTTTTCAATTCGTTAAATCAATAAATGTTTATAAATAGGAATCAAAAGAGAGATATTCACCTCTAACGTTAAAAAATAAAGCTTTTAGGTTCATCACTCCAGCATACGACGTTAAAGTTATATTTAAAAAATGGTTCACAACTCCAGTTTATGCAAATAAGCCCTAAGACAATCTGTATACCAAGGTCTTAACTCATGGTGCGGTTGGTGTCAGTGGATAGTGAGAAGGATCGCTCCTCCCCAGACGACTCCTTCTGCATTACACAAACTAACTTAAACTTCTTGAGATTGGCCGACTCAAAACATTTGTACATTATGTAAATACGCTTTTCATTTTTTTTTAATTCTTACTCCTTAAGCCAGGCAGTACTTTAATCAAATTATGTTCTTATATATTACTTTAGCTCAATTAAAACAATCTCTGATCAGAACTATTTTTGTTATTTTTATTTCAAGATTATTCAACCACGACTGCACCGCCATAGCTTAATCCTTAAGATAACCAAAATCAAGATAATCTCAACATGATCTAAATTCAAACAGAAAATCATCTCTTTTTTTTTAAATATAAGATACATATACTAAAAGCGGCATCTTTTACGTTAAAAAATATATCAAAACAATACATTTTGGTTCATCACTCCAGCATAAGACTTTAAGATAGCGAAAAAAAATGTTGCAAAATACCAGTTTATGCAAATTAAGCGCAAAGCTCTATACCATGGTTTTCGGTCTTACCTCATAGTACGGTTGGTGTCAGTAGAAAGGTCGCAGCTGCTAAGACGACTCCTTGCCCCTCCTGCATTACAAAATATAGCTTAAACTTATTGGGATTTGAATAAGAAAATTTTCAGTTTTCAAATATCACTAAATCAAACAATGTTTATGAACATGTACCAAAAGAGTCACCTTTTCCATTAAAAAACGACATTAATATTTTTTAAAAAGAAGCTTTTTGGTTCATCACCCCAGCATAAGACGTTAATGTAGTGATAAAAATGATTCAAGATACTAATTTATGCAAATTAATCCCTAAGACAATCTGTATAACAAGGTCTTACCTCAAGGTGCGGTTGGTGTCAGTAAATGTGAGAAAAGTCGCTCCTCCCCAGACGACTCCTCCTGCATTACAAAATCTAACGTAAGCTTCTTGAAATATAAATAAAGAACTACTTATAAAAATGTTCCAAATAATCACCTCACCCATTAAACAAAAACATTAAAAACAAAGTCTTTTGGTTCATCACCCAGGTACAGAGTGTTAAAGTGATGAAAGGAATTTTAACAGGAGAGAAATGCCTCTTTTGGTACATAAATACTATATCCTACCGCAGTTTATGTTGTATTTTAAACATATAGAGTAATTTAAACATGGTGCATTAATAAAAAAAAAACTAGGTAATTGCCCATTAAACGAAAGATCAGGAACTATAAACCAAACTTAAATTTTAATAAAGTTTTATCTTGATAATAATATTTATTATCATTGGTAATATTTTAAACAGAAACTTTTGGTATCTAGACTGGTACATAAAGTTTAGTATTTTTGGAGGGGAAACACCCAAAACATTACAATTTAAAACTCTTTTTGCGTCATAATACTCATGAAAAAACTTAAGGAAGTGGAGAGACTTTGTTGTCGCCAGTCGTTTGTTATTTGGAAGTAGACAGAGGTTGTTCACACTTGGTTACTCGTATGTCTTCAATAAAGGTCACTGTAATACCTTTCAGAGTTATTGTCTGAATCCCGATATACATGCTGAAAGGTACAACTTCCTTAAGTTTTGTTCGCAATTGGTTATCTCGTGTGTCTTCAATAAAGGCCACTGTAATATCTTTAAGAGTTACTGTCTGAATCCCGATATACATGCTGAAAGGTACAACTTCCTTAAGTTTTGTTCGCAATTGGTTATCTCGTGTGTCTTCAATAAAGGTCACTGTAATATCTTTCAGAGTTATTGTCTGAATCCCGATATACATGCTGAAAGGTACAACTTCCTTAAGTTTTGTTCACACTTGGTTATCTCGTGTGTCTTCAATAAAGGTCACTGTAATATCTTTGAAGAGTTATTGTCT
Organism: Cordylochernes scorpioides; assembly: GCA_030710605.1. NCBI lineage: Eukaryota > Metazoa > Arthropoda > Arachnida > Pseudoscorpiones > Chernetidae > Cordylochernes > Cordylochernes scorpioides. Next base: position 138,809,149 of record CP092863.1, read on the forward strand.
GAATCCAAATATACATGCTAAAAGGTACAACTTCCTTAAGTTTTGTTCATGAGTGTATGTTATATGCATATATTGATGAAGACCAAAGCTGGAAGCAGTGTCAATAGTCCACCTTTCTAAAACATTTAGAATATTAAATATGGGGGCTAAGCACATTCTAAGATAACGCAAACATTTAGTAAAGAAATGAAGCAATATAATAAAAATGCCTTGACAAAATAGTGAGAAATTAATTTTAAAAATAAAAAAGGTATATCCTGACCAGGAGCACATGTGCTTTACAGAAGCAGAGCGCCATCTGGTGGAACAGAAATCAACTAAACATTGATTTAACCTGTTCCTGATATTGGGCCAACCTAATTTATTGATAAATCAAGAAAAGCCATCCACGAACGCGTTTCGCGTTTAAAAATAAATGTTTTTATGAATTTTCGAATTTTTATAGACGTTTTATCTTAATAAAATATTACATTACTCTGCAATAAAGTTTCTTTATCACATTACAAAATACAACAATAACAATATTTTAAGTCCAGATGAGATTTGTCTAGTACTTTTTAAAATTTATTAATCAACCAGGCGCGTGATATTGAAATATTTGCGACTATTACAGAGGAACCAAACAAAACAACAAACAAATTAAAACTTAGAAATTTGTGTAGTAATTCGATAAAGCACAAATATCTTAAATTTTCTAATTGTCTTTGAGGAAAATAAATAAAATAAACAAATCCTTTGAGATTCCTCTACGGTCATATTTAAAGAAAAAATAGTGTAAGGAGAGAGATAGCTAGAAACTAGACTAGACCCATGATAAAAATCATTGCAAGACTAGTGAAAATACAACAATAGCAAGATTTGGAGTCTAGATGAGATATGTATAGTACTTCGGTGGAGAAAAATCTCTTAAATTTTCTAATTGACTTTGAATAAAATAAAGCCTTTGATTCTTTAGAGAACAATCCTCTACGGTCCTATTTAACCCTTAATTACTCGCGCTAGATGTATTACACCCAGTAAAAAACTAAACTGTAAATAATAAATATAGCAGCTTGAGTGTCTCGGTAACTTAAATTTTTGTGGTGAAGAATAGATTGGCCTAATGAATTTTAAAAATATACATTTAACTTTTTGGTAATCAGATAAACTGGATGGTTTACACCCAGCGCGATTGGCAGGCCGTGAGTGACAGCTCGCCTATATTTTTTAGGTTTCAGATTCAGTCGTATGTATTTATATTGGATTTGTTCACATATTCTTTGTTTGCTCTTTATTCATAACTCTCCAAAAACTATCGCAATTAATTTTTAAAATATTTCATGTGTACTTCAACTCTCTCTTATTCTGAATCCGAAAATGAAGTTGTTGGTGGTATATATACCGAAATATATAGTTACCATGATTCTGAATCCGAGTTAGAATCTGAAAACGAAGAATTTGGTTCATCTTCAACTTCCAGTTTCTATGTGGGAAGAGACCAGACAACGCGGTGGAAGACCAGTAAATGGCAAAGGTAAGAATTCGCTCTTACAACATAATTTCTCACCTTCCTGGCCCGAAAAGAGATGAAAACAACATCACAACATCTGTTGGAGCTTACACAAAATTTATCACAAATAAAATAGTTGAAAAAATAGTATGTAACACCAATCAATATATCTCAAGGATTCATCAAGGATGGGCAGATGATGGAACCGGATTCGAAATTTTCCGGTCTGTAAATGAATCGCGAGCGATTTCTCTTTTTACTCAGGTTTTTGCGTTTCGATAATTTTCCCACACGTGAAATAATAAAAAAATGACAAACTAGCACCAATTAGAGTAATATTTGAAGAATTCGTTACAAACTGCAAAACTATGTATTACATCCTGGAGAATATTTGACACTAGATGAAAAGATTATTCCATTCAAAAGACGATGTAGTTTCAAGCAGTACCTTCCCAATAAACCCGCAAAATATGGCATAAAAACTTATGTGTTATGTTGTTCCCGCTCAAGCTATGTGGTGAATCTTGAAATATACGCTGGCAAGCAACCTGAAAGCCCTTATCAAATAAGTAACTCTACCAACAATGTAGTTGAAAGACTTGTACTTCCAATCTTCGGGTCAAAACTCAACATAACTACTGACAATTGGTATACCAGCTATCCTCTTGCAGTAGCTCTTTTAAATGACCATAAATTGACCTTAGTAGGAACACTCAAAAATAACAAAAAGAAATACCACCTGAATTTATGCCAAAGTGTTTAGCTCAAGTTTGAGTTTTCAAAAAAATGTCTCCTTTGTATCATATATTCCTAAAAGGGGCAAAAGTGTAATTCTTTTCATCTACAATGCACTCAACAGCAACAATTGATGAAGAGACAAATGAAAAGAAGAAGCCAGAAATGATTACTTTTTACATGACAAAAGGAGGGGTGGACCTATTGGATCAAAAGACGTCACTCTATTCCGTGGGACGACGTGCCAAAAGATGGACCCTGTGTATCTTTTTTGAACTTTTAAATATTTCTGGAGTTAATTCCAAACTTCTTTTTGATAGGAACAACATTTACAAAAGAAGAAAGGATTTCCTAAAAGTTCTATCACTTGAGTTGGTAACAGAGTATCATCATATCAGGTCTAATACCAAATCATTTTCGAAACCACTTCGAAGTATTGTCCGTAAACATGCTGGTCAAGTCACCAGAAACTATGGTAAGTTTTATGTCAAAATATAATTGAAAATTTTATCTCTAATCGCTTTATATTTTAGGAAGAAGACATTCCAGAACCTCTTTCAAAGGCCCAGAAAATATCGAATCTTTGTTCTTATAAAAAAAGATCGTATGACCAAAACACTGTGCCAGAAGTGCCAAAAGAATGTTTGTAAAGAACATTCTATTATAATGTGTAGGCAATGTATGTAAATATTTCTAAAATTGTATCCCAGATTTAACAAATTTGATTTGGTCCTTAAATTAAAATATTAGTTTTAAAAAAATATTTTAAAATATAAATATTGCTCAAATTATTGATTGAAATATCTAATTGTTAATAAAATAATTGTATCATGCAAAAATGTTTAAAATTTATTTTGTTTTAAGTGATATTTCACCAGGTTAAAACACCGGGTGTATTAAACCCAGCGCGAGTAGTTATGTCTCAAAGTGAGCGCGAGTAACTAAGGGTTAAAGAAAAAATAATGTAAGAAGAGATTTAGCTATAAATTAGACTAGACTCATGATACAATCATTGTAAGGCTAGGGGAAATATACTCTTAAAGCTGCTAGTATTTTATTATATTTACAAATTGTAGGGGAAGATCAAATTTTCTATTTATACTATTGAATTTAGATCATATATAAGTTTCTAAGTATAGCCTTTCTTGTTTTGATACAATGTTCCTGTAAAGACATTTTAATTCTTTTAATTCTTCTAAATTGGACTTATGACTGTTTCCATGTTGTGTTGGCCTATGAAGGTTTCTTATAGATCTTTGGTGTCTAACATAGGTCTAAATAATTGCTATGACAGAGAAACAAAGTGTCATTCAACAATGTAGATGTACTTACACATTGAAACATGCCTCGGCATGTGGGCTCACAAGTCCCGTCAGGTAGTACAGACGAAGACCCCCCCCAAATCTTCGTCTGCCACCCCACGTTGTGGCGCCACTTGGATGGTAATAGGTTAGGTCGTTGCCCAGACGACACTCGCTCACTCCCCCAGCTGCATTACAAAATCTATCTTAACACTAGTTTTTCTGTAAATTTTTCTTTAAATTAATATTATTTATTTATTTTTGATATATCTTAAAACATAACATTATCTTGTAAAATGGTACAGATTAAACTATAAATAATCACATTATATGAGTAACTATAACAGAATATTTTAAAAAGTTTGTAATAGTTTTTTGAAGAGTAATATTAAATATAAATTTGAATACTCTCATATTTTCTATTATTTAAGAAACTTTATAATTTTTAATATCAAAATAAGGAGAGATCCAGATTTAGCTCTTCTCTCAATAGAATACAAGTTTTATCGTAAAAAACATAACGGTAAACTTTAGGACTTATTCAGAAATCGTTCTTTCAATTGGTTCTTAATTGATTTTACAGTTAAAATTATAATAACGATTATTGTTAAGAGAGAAAAATAAAGAAGATAGCTTACCTGCCCAAAAGAAGTGGTGGTGCTCCATGAAGACTAGGGTGTGTGGATGTGCGGGTAAGATGGAAGTCCCGCGCATGTTATGTGAGCGAATGTTGTACTGTGCTGTTGGACCTAACGCTGTGATAGTGGGGCCCTACAGAAGGGAAGGGACAGAGCCCGATGACCCGAACTCAACATCTCTGTTGAGAAAGGGCCAGCGGACTTCTGTCTCAACCCAGAAATGTTCTGACGTGTGCCTAGAAAATGTTGGACGGCGCATGTCAGGGTACAGGATGTTGTCAAGTGAGCCCCCCCAAATGGGTTCTGGGATGTATACCCTACAATGGAGGAACCCCGGCTCATCAAACTTAGTGTCGATGGCGTTAAAATATGGAAATGGGGAGCCGGGGGTGAGGGGTGTGGGTGGAGGTGTAGCAGGTGGGGTGTGTATGCCCTGTTTGCGTCCTCTCCCCTTAGTCCTGTAACCACAGGAAGAATACTGTCAGTCCAGTACTGTAAATTATCAATATATTCCTATCAGTATATTCCCCCCATTTAGGTAAACTTTAATAGAGCATTCACTCTCTTTCAATGTTTTCTGTTGGTAGAGTTGAACCTCCTTGTAAAGGACATCTAATTGCGGATCCAAAGCGTCCTTTAGAGAGAGGTGTCCTCTTACCATGAGTTGCTAAATTGTAAAAATGGTAATTTTGCAAATGAAAACTGTTCTTTGTAGAGAGGTGTCCGCTAGAGGGGTGTCCGCTAAAGGGAGGTTCAACTGTATCTTGTTATGGTGATGTATCAATATACTGTGTTATTGAAAATATTATATCTGTAGTATTTTTTGAATATAAATGTAGGTTATGTAAAAATGGACAATTGCAAAAAATCTAACTCAGTATTTTACACAAGTGAGGTTCAACCACTTTGTATATTTACACAATGTTGTAATTTTCTTGTCCTCCATGTTATTATATCATCTCCGCCATATTAATCTACCATGTTTGCCATGTTAATAAAAAATGAAATTAAAACAGTGTTGAAAAGTGAAGTGTGTATGAGTGTTTAGAGTAAATGTGTTTCCCTTTTATTTGTGGATACAGTTCCTATATATATAATTATTCTAGCCAAAATATGAAATTTTCTGTATTTATTCTTTTATAAACTTTAGATAAATATTATTGAATGTGTGGCCGCTTTGAATACAATTCTATAAGGGAACAGAAATTATAGAATAAATGTGAGTGTAGCATAATATAAATGCATCTTTAATTGTAACCTCTATGATTTTTTATTTAAATTGTTATATATGTTTGGGATATCAATAAAAACTTGAGTGTTCGTTTGTTATTTATTCATTTTATAATAGTAAACAAATAAAAATCATATTTTGAGATAAAGAATAAAAATCTGAGAGAAATGTTTGTAGCAGAATGCTGATGTCTTAATGTCTATAACCATTGTTCACCTGTTTGAATTGGATCTTTTTATACTTCAAATTCTACATTTCCATTTCAAAATGTGGTATCTCAACTTTATTAATTGATAAGATAATTGTGATAAAATATGTTGGTGGAAGAGTGGTATAAATCGTTGAAGATATTCGACAGCCAAGACCAGGGATTGGATTTGTTGTATATATATATTAATTAATTGTTACCACAGAGTGTGTGTAAGTTCACAGGTAAATAGGCGCTAACTGAAAGAAAAAAGTTCCTTTGTTCAATATCAGTTTCCCTTTTGTATTTTGTTCTCTCTCTTGTAAATCAATAAATATAATGTTTAATTAATATTTCTTGGAATCAGTTTCATTAAAAATTCTAAGCAAAGTCAATAGAATTCCGCATTGGGCACTTTTTTTGCTGAATAAAAAATTGCTCTACTGCCTCTCGATATTTGCAATCTTTTTTAATTCAATCCAATATATGTCTTTTTATTTATTTTATAATGAATTTTTATTACCTAAAAATAGTATCAGTATATGATCCAGTTGTAATACTGTGGTTACAATTCGCACTGTGCAAGACATCTGCTGCTTTAATATTCCAAGATTACAGACAACAAGAAGGTAATAAAAATTGTAAATGCTTTATTGTAAACAAAATGTATCTAAAATTTAATAATATGTTTAATTATATTTATGATTTTTCTTTACAACACCTTCTAATATTTAGAAAATTTAGAGGTATATAAATATTTGTAAATGTGTAAATATTTCGACATGAATATCATTACTCTTCACAATCATCCCATCATACTTCATCCCTAAGGTTAGAAATAATTGTTATTACCCCCCCCCCCCTTAAAATAAATTTCGATGTTTCGTTTAAAAGAAACATTTGCGGTATAATTTTCAAACTTCTTTCTACCAATATCCTTATAGGTGAAGGCGCATTTTGTGTTAAATATCGATTTCCCATTTGCAGAGAATCTGTGGTAAATCCATGTACAATAATTTTTTTTTCATCCAATATACCCAAACTATTCTATTTATTAACTTGATTTTCTTTATATAATTTTTATTGTATATTAATTTCATATTACCATTAAGGTACTATTACTGTTTTTCCTGCATGTATCCTACATTTATGCTTGGAAAATCTGTATTAAGACTAAAAGGTCTTAATAAAGCTTTTTGTTGTTGTTGTAATATCGATTTTCAAAGAGTAGTTAGCAAAATAATAAAACAATACCTAACATTATTTTTTAAAATATATATTTCTCCTTTCCTTCCCTTTATTTTCTTTTGTATTTCTCTTCCTCCCAATGTAAATTCAGTAAACAAGTTCAAATTTTTATAACCTCGTTTTTCTGTCCAGGATTTTTTGCACAATATAAAATATCTTAATAAAGAGTTATGTATGCATGTATCATATGTAAAAATACCCGTGTTTTATTTATAATTAGCTTTTACTTATTTATTTTTTTCATTTGCAGACTCCGTAGTAAAAATACATGTATAGGACTATATGTCTTAATAATGGTTTCTGTGTGTTTTGTGTTAAATAATATTAAATAAATAAAATATATATTAGTGTTGGAATTTTAATGTCTGTTATACCCTGTGTTAATAGAAATATTTTTTTCACTGGATATTAAACTTGTTATGATTATATTTATGAATAATATTCGAGGCAGTAAAAGACAATAATAGCTATCCTATAACCAAATGTAAATAATTATTCTAATGCAAAACATGTAATCGCGTTTCTATATTTTCTTAATAATAATTTTAAAAATAATTAGAGAAGTAATGTGTGTACCATTCACATAAGAAGACATCCCAATGTAAATATAAGTGCTAATTATGTTGAATTTATTTTGTTTTCTATAATGTATATATAAATTATCTATTTACTTGAATATATCGTTTGTCAATATATATTTTGTCCATAATTTTTTTTGTAATATTTAAAAAATATCTTCAAATTTGTAAGGCAACGTATATATGTATGTTTTTGTTTTATATGAAACTTTATTTTTATTATTTTATTTGTAATTTTTAATCAGTCATCACTAGTATTAGAAGTGTAATCAATGCATTATTTTCCAACTTTGAATTATCTAAGACATTATGGTTTAAATATGAATATGAAATAGAAAAATATGGAATTGATCATCCTAAATAGTTAGTGGAAAATATTTAAAAAGTATGCTTCCAAAATATTATTATTTTCTTATTTCTATCTTTATTATATTTCTTTTAGGGTGTGAATCAATTTGTAATAATTTTAGAATCGAATATCTTGGGAAAATAATTTTTGAAAAACAATCAAAAATGTGTGATTTTATATTCGAATCAGAATCATGTATAAATGTTGAATTTGTATTTTTTGAAAAATTTATAAAAATTTCTATAAATTTTTCTATCTTCTTTGATGGAGTATGCTTGCTCTCAAGCTGAGAATAGTCAATGTTCCACTTACTTCTTCCGTCTAAAAATCTTACAGAAGCTGAAACAGCCCATTTTGAATTCTCTTGGTATGTTCGCTTAGATCGTTAATTTGCTTGCTCGCTTTGAAGATGCTTGCTCGCTCGCTTGTTCTATTATTGTGATCTCCTGGTGACAATTAAGTCCTGACATAACTCTCTTTTAAGGTGAAAACATCAGAGTTCCACGAATAAAATCATTTTATTCAATATATATATATAAAAGGAACTTATCCCTAGAAGCCTGATATATTTTAAACCATATTTGCGGAAGAGCTTTGCTCGATGCATTACCTTGAAATTATATGTATGTACCACTACAGACCTATAAGCTTATTACCACAGGTTCACTAAACAACCTTTAGCTGTCTTCCATATTAAATGTAGGATATATCCCAAACCAACCCAATACATTAGTAAAGAAGTCTAGAGCGCCATCTAGTAGAGCAAAAATAAACTAACGTTTATTTAAATTTCTCCGTGATATTTGGCCAACCCATAAACGTTAGTTTATTTTTGCTCCACTAGATGGCGTTCTGCCATCTGAAAAGCACATGTGCTTGTGGTCAGGATATGCTTTCTTTATTTTTAATATCAACGCCTGACCCACTCATTTTTTATTTTTTCTGTTGTTTTATTCATGTGTTAAGCGTATTTATGCAAATTTCGCCTTAAATACCCATTTCTTGGTTTCTCAAGAGGCCTCTGGGACCAAAAAATCTTTTTGGTCGCAGTGGTACAGCCTACTCCACGCTGACGAGCACCAACAGCGCGGAGGCAGCCCGAGCTTTCCTGAAAATGCATCGAAGCGATGGAGATCAACTGTTTTCCTGTATTGTCACTGGAGATGAAAGCTGGGTGCATCATTCAACTCCAGAAACAAAATGACAAAGCATGGTGTGGAAGAAGCCTGAGGAAAGTGGACCAAAAAAGTCAAAGGTCACAATTATTGGTTGACTACCTGCCCCCAAACACTACGGTTAAGGCTGCGAGGTACTGCAAAGTCCTCACTAAACTCAGAGATGCAATAAAACGGAAACGTCCTGGACTTTTGTCTCGGAAAGTGTTATTCGTCCATGACAATGCTTGCCCTCATGCAGCTCGAACGACCCAAAAGTTGCTGGAAATCTTCAAATGGGAAATTTTTACACATCCACCTTATTCTCCGGATTTGCCCCAAGCGATTCCATCTTTTTCCAGCACTCAAGTTGCACCTTGGAGGCAAGCACTTTGCGAATCATAACGAAGTGCAGGCGGAGGCGAACCACTTGATACGAAGACAGGACACGGCTTGGTACAACAGTGGTATCAAAAAATTGCTACAACTGTACCAAAAATGTTTGGACAGTAATGGTGATTATGTAGAGAAGTAGGCTATGAGTTGTATAATGAAAATAAAATAACTGCATAATTGTAAATAATGTTGTTTATTTGTTAAAAATAGGGAAACTTATTTATTGGATGGCCCTCATATATATATGTGGTACAATTATATATATGAAAAAACAATAGAAAAAATAAAAGATTTTAGCCATTGGGACCAAAAATCATTTTGGTCGCAGTGGTTACAGCCTACTCTACGCTGACGAGCGCCAACAGTGCGAAACGCGTTCGTGGATGGCTTTTCTTGATTTATCAAGAAATTGGGATGGCCAAATATCACGGAGCAAGCTAAATAAGCGTTTAGTTTATTTTTTCTCCACTAGATGGCGCTCTGCCATCTAAAAAGCACATGTGTTCGTTGTCAGGAGATGCCTTTTCATTTTTAATTATATATATGTCATAATTTGTACATAACTGGATGCAAACCCGACCCAATATGTATGCAATGTATGTTTTAAAAGATTTAATAAAGAACAAGGCTTAACAAAATCTGGGAGAGAAGGCCTACAAGAGGAAACAATCATTAGCAGGGTTTATTATCCCGGAACTCATGAAACTGAGTTCAAGAACCTAGCACTTCCTGGTCAAGTTAGGACAAGTCCGAAAGGACAAAGACAGTGCTCAAGTTGCACCTTGGAGGCAAGCACTTTGCGAATCATAACGAAGTGCAGGCTGAGGCGAACCACTTGCTACGAAGACAGGACACAACTTGGTACAACAGTGGTATCAAAAAATTGCTACAACGGTACCAAAAATGTTTGGACAGTAATGGTGATTATGTAGAGAAGTAGGCTATGAGTTGTATAATGAAAATAAAATAACTGCATAATTGTAAATAATGTTGTTTATTTGTTAAAAATAGGGAAACTTATTTATTGGAAGGCCCTCATATATATATGTGGTACAATTATATATATGAAAAAACAATAGAAAAAATAAAAGATTTTAGCCATTGGGACCAAAAATCATTTTGGTCGCAGTGGTTACAGCCAACTCTACGCTGACGAGCGCCAACAGTGCGAAACGCGTTCGTGGATGGCTTTTCTTGATTTATCAAGAAATTGGGATGGCCAAATATCACGGAGAAAGCTAAATAAGCGTTTAGTTTATTTTTTTCTCCACTAGATGGCGCTCTGCCATCTAAAAAGCACATGTGTTCGTGGTCAGGAGATGCCTTTTTATTTTTAATTATATATATGTCATAATTTGTACATAACTGGATGCAAACCCGACCCAATATGTATGCAATGTATGTTTTAAAAGATTTAATAAAGAACAAGGCTTAAAAAAATCTGGGAGAGAAGGCCTACAAGAGGAAACAATCATTAGCAGGGTTTATTATCCCAGAACTCATAAAACTGAGTTCAAGAACCTAGCACTTCCTGGTCAAGTTAGGACAAGTCCGAAAGGACAAAGAAATAGCAAAGACCAATCAGAAGGAAGCTCATTAGCCACGAGCCTATAGCGAGATTACACGTCACGAACGTTCAGCCAATGAGAAACCAAAAGAGTTTTCTTCTTAAATCGAGAACACAGAATTGTCAGTTAGCTCGGCACCATCGCAACAAGTTGGGAGCTGGACAGCACCGAGTTAGGAGCTCGGCACCATCGCAACAAGTTAGCCCCGGGACTGCCTCGAGTTAGGACCTTGGAGCCATAGGAATCAGCTTGGAGCAATATACCATCTCCTCAAATCTCAGATGAGTCAAATTCTCAATCATGCAATAGATAGTCGATAGCTAATTCCTCAAATTCCTTTCTCTCCCTAGATTACTCACCTTTTCCAACTCATCCAACCCCGTGTGTTTTCGTTATTTTCCCCTGTTGTGAACACCTTACCACTCAGCATCAACGACTGCGCCAACATCTTCAATCAATTATCAATCACATCAAAAGATTTTGCACCCGTGTTCCCACAAGATTTAGTCGACAGGATTTATGATGGAAAACAAACGAGATCGAGCAGCGGAAGGCAACGGCAAGAATCTAGTGGAGAGAAGAAAAACGACACGACGCACCCTGGCGGTCATTATCTGGCAGTTGACGATCGCCCTCCGAGGAGAAAACACGACCCGGCGAGAGAGGACGTATCGGACACCCGACGACGGGACAGCCGACGCCCACGCCGCCGCCGCAGGCCGAGAGATGGACGGAGGTGCCGCCGACACGTGGCCGAACGACCTGATGCGCCACTCCGAGGAATCACCACCCACCATGCCGAATCCCTACACCAGTATCCGGAAAAACGCAAGTAGGTGGACTGTACCACCCCAACAAGCTCGACATTCGAACACAAGGGCAGTGCAAATGGCCCGAAATCAACCCACGAGACCAAGGGCAGTGCAAACGGTCCCAATCCAACACGCCCAGCGTCCCACGCAGCCACCCAAGCCGGAGACACACCAGCCGGGCCGACTTTTCGGGACTGAGTTCGAGACTGAGGTAGGATCTCCACCCTTTGACGTCAAAAAATTGACACTGGAACTGTTTCTGACCCCTGATCTACCATGCACCTTTTTAATTGACCCAGATGCAAGTTCGAATATGGTGCCATATCATTTGTACAAAATGTTAAAAATTCACCTTCCTAAGTTAAATTTAAAAGAACAATTTATAGAGCTACAGACTCTCAACGGTCTTGCCACAACCATAGGAAAAATAGCATTCCCACTAACAATATGTAAAATATCCAGAAAAGAGAATTTCCACGTGGTGGAAGCATCGCTGCCATTTGGAATTCTCAGCGTAAATACTCTTTATCATTTTAAATTAGTAATAGATTATAACAACGGCACTATTTTCCAACTTGGCGTCCCATTGTCTAACCCTACCTATCACTTTAACCATGTACCAAATGAATGCACGTACTGGGTATGCCAAAACATGTCCCAAAGGACTTACACTGCACCCAAACCTTCCGCACATGACAACCATTGCGTGCATCCATTGAGCAAAACACAATTACCTACATGCCACCAATCTAATCACGCACCACACAACTTTTTTACTAAAGCCAATTGCCTTTACTATATGCCCTCAATTAACAAGGCCACAACGGCTTCAGCTTGCAACAACAATGCACAAGGCACGTCCATCTCACAGGACAGCTCGCACAACCCCCACATAAAGCTCATACGTGACCACACATCGTCACGAAACAATCACGCAAGTGTACATCGCAACAAACACGACACTCACAACAACCGTACACAGACAATATCCATCCCACAGGACAGCTCGCACAACTACCACACAAAGCTCATAAGTGACCACACATCGTCACGAAACAATCACGCACGTGTACACCGCAACAACCATGACACTAACAACAGTACACAGACAATATCCATCCAACAGGACGGCTTTCACGCTAAACACACACATATCCCTACGTCGTCACACAACGGTAACACGCACAACCAGCACAACAGGCGCGACACTCGCACCAAAAGGCGACAATACCCCGCAAACGTATACACGACCACTGCCGAAACAACCACCCCGTCTACATAAAACATAGACAAAATTCACGTCACCAAACAACCACACAATAGAAAAACATTGCGATCTTTCTTAAGCGCTGTGAACGCTTATAAAAAGTTCATTCCAGACCACGCCCGCTTACGGACGCCACTTGTCAACCTTCTAAAAAGGGATGTCATGTGGGTCTGGGATGACGAATGCCAGAAAGCGTTCACTAGCCTGAAAGAAAGCCTTACAACACACCCCACATTACACCTTTACCAGGAAGGTCTGCCATGCCAGGTGTACTGTAACGCCTCAACACTCGGCATTGCAGGCGTTCTCAAACAGGTCTACCCTGATGGAAAGACATACACAGTCCAGAAATTTCAGCCGCTCTCTGCGTGCACACGAGCGAAGTTATTCAAACTCAGAACTACAATGCCTAGCCATTGTGGAAAGTGTGGATAATTTCCGCGCCTGTCTAATGGGCAGAAAGTTTACAATATTTTCTGACCATCCCGCATTGCAGTGGTTGAAAGGGATCAAAGCCCCGTCAGGCAGATTGTTTCGGTGGAGATTAAGGCTATCAAGATACGAATATGAGGTCCGTAGCATAAATGGAGTACAACAATATGAAACGGGCGTTGTAACTCGTATCCCATTTTGTGGCTTTTTAGACGCCTCACTCATTAAGAGCCACCAGTCTTCCCCATCGGGAAAATCTTGCTTGACTATGGATCACAATGGACTGCATACCGTCTCCCGAAAAGGTGTAACTAAAATTATAGTTCCAAAATCACTCACAGCCAAACTTCTTAACTCCGTCCACACCCAATACCACCATCCAAACATCTCAAAGATGACGAGACTCATCTCTTCACAATATTATTGGCAGAACATGACACAAGACATTGCAAAACAGGTAAAAACCTGCCCCACCTGCCGATTCGCTAGAAGTATCGGTGAATCCAATCAACCTCTCCCAAAAGACATCGATACCGCCCACAAAAATAAACAAAATTCGTACACAAAACATACCACACACACAATACAAACAATGCCGAAATTACACCACCTACGACAGAGAAACGATTGCACATTTCCACTTAAACCACCTATAACCGACATTTCTTTAACAGAACCATTGACCACCAAACAGATGAACTGCGAACCTGACAATCATTTAAATCCTACCATTTTGTCCAAAAAACGATCCACGCCATTCTCCCATGATAATAAGAAGTACGACATAGAACAGCCACAAATAAATAAAGTCCAAATAGATATTCCAGAGCCACAGTTCATAGCACAAATATGGGAGAAGATGTGTCGATACCCCATTTTTCACCTGATCTCTGTCATTTGTCTGCTATTCCTACCCTATGGACTTGTCCCATTCTTATCCATCGTTCACATGCTATTTTATACCCTATCTTCTCATAGAATTTTCCAGCTGCAAGAGGCAGTCTTCCATATAGGAAATTCCGTCTTAAATTCAGTCTTCCATATAGGAAATTCCGTCTTCCATGTAGGCCAAGCACTTGTAAAACTCCTAGGTATTCTAGGGGACATTCTCGCTGAAAATCTAGACAAACTCAGAGGAAATAGAATCAACTAAAAAGAAACAAAACCGATGCCGAAGGGAGAATCCCCAATTCCATTAGAGCACGTATAGAACCATTAGAAAAAATTCAATTTGAAAGGATAATTAGGCGTGCACAAAATCAATTAGGAGGCAGGAAGTGAGAAGGACACTTCCCCGCACGACAATAAAACGTCCGCCATTTGCAAATAGAGGGTGGATAGATTTAGACTGGGCCTTGTTTTCTCCACACATCCCCCCTGCATCCGGTTTCTAATTACCGTGGGGCCCCTCTCGACCAACAGCTAAATTGAGGTCAGCGCGCTGTGAACGATCTCTAAGTGTCGTCCAGTTTGGATTCCAGTTCGAGCTACATATCGACTTTTACAAAAAAAAAAAAACACAATTCAATTACATTCTCACAAAAGACTTAAGACGTTACCGACACTTCCAAATGAGTTCACATTTCTATTCTTTTATTCTTTACAGACTTCCAAAAAACGTCACATTCAACCCACGTTACACACAGACGTTAGATTTTAAAAACACGCAGATCTCAAGGTCAAATATGAACAAAAACACGCATATTTGCCACTTAAATTGATAGGAAAGATGTAGGTAATTAAGCTTTCGAGCTTATGTTTTCTTCCGAAAGGATTAAACAACCTTTCAGAAGGATCGAGGACTCTCCTCGGATCCTGTATTCAAAGTTCTGATTTAGGTACCGACACCCGATATAATAAAGTGGATATTGGGCGAGCACATCTTAAGTGCCCTAGGGAATTGCATAAAAATCCCTAGAACGCATTAAGGCTCGAGACACATTAACATACGACATTCGGCATTGAGATCTCAAAATACAACACAACACAAGACAAAAGGCACGCGAAAGGTTAATTAGATTCCCATGTCTCCTGTATACATAATACACTGCGTGACATTGAAAATGGAACACCAAGAAATAGTGGCCAGAAAATTATGCAAATTTCAGGGTAGACGCGCCTAACCGAGTTATGCAAATGATGTAAAATGCGCAGCTCTCGTGCGCACATGGAGTAAGATATAAGGGAAGGAACTTGCAGAAAGGACAGTATTCGTGTCGTTATTTCTTCAAGGAAAATCATTGTAGAAATTTTGTTCTTGTGTCAAAAGACACGTGTAATAACAGAGAATGCCAGGTCATCGTAAACGGAGGCAGTTCAAGCAGACAGACGCTTTTACGAGGGGAATGGCGATCGGACAGAAAAGGGCAGGTTGGTCCATACGTCAAATCGCAGCTGATACACACCTTGGTGCGTCCACGGTGCACCGACTGTGGAGAAGATGGTTGGAACAAGGAAATGTGGCAATTTATAGGAATGTCGGTGCAACCAGAGTGACGCCAGCACGTGTGGATCGGCGTATCCTTCGACAAGCAGTGGCGGCCCCACAAGCCACTTGTACCGCCATCCTGCAACATGTGCAAGACACCATAGATCATTCCATCTCGACCAGAACCATTTCCCGTCGATTGGTTGCTAATGGCTTGCACTCATGCCGTCCGCTAAGAAGACTGCCATTGACCCCACCGAATAGGCGCCAACGTTTGGAATGGTGCCGGGCTAGATCGACGTGGATGACGGAATGGCACAGGGTCGTGTTCTCAGATGAGTCGCGTTTCTGCTTGTCCAGTGATAGTCGCCGTGTACGCGTGTGGCGTCGACGTGGAGAAAGGTCCAACCCGGCAGCAATTGTGGAACGCCCCACCGTGCGACAACGTGGAATCTTGGTTTGGGGCGCAATCGCGTATGATTCCAGGTCACCTTTACTTCGTATTCAGGGCACTATGACGGCCCAACGATACGTTGATGATGTGCTGCGACCGGTGACACTCCCCTACCTTCAGGGGGTACCCAATGCCCTTTATCAGCAGGATAACGCCCGACCGCACACTGCTCGCATTAGCCAACAAGCTCTGCAAGATGCACAGATGCTTCCCTGGCCACCGTACTCTCCTGATCTCTCACCAATCGAGCACGTCTGGGACATCATTGGACGCCGTTTGCATGCCTTGCCACAGCCGCGTTCAGAAGACGAACTGTGGCAAATGGTTGAGAGGGAATGGAGAGCCATCCCTCAGGACGCCATCTGTACTCTGATTGACTCTCTACCTAGACGTGTTGCTGCGTGCATCGCCGTCCGCGGTGGTCCTACTTGCTACTAAGCCGACGCCGTTCTCGCTCTGTATTATGACTATCCTTTTGAAATAAAGATCATTTATTGTTCGTCCCTGTCTCTCTCTCTGTCTGCCGAGTTTCATCACTTTCTGGCCACTATTTCTTGGTGTTCCATTTTCAATGTCACGCAGTGTATTAATTCGCACAATTGGGACAGAACACGTTTCTACCCAAGTGTCGCACAGGAAAGACAAAAAATCTACGGGGTATAATTAATTGATTGCGAGAACTAGATTGTGGCATGTAATTACAAAGCGAGTTAACGAACCTCACTATACACATTTTTATACATCATTCATTTACATTATTTTCTTATTTTAAAATCAAAATACTTAATCCAATTTATCATTTTTCTAATTCAATTTCTTATCACTTATTTTAGCAATTATTTACCATTTTATTTACCACCTCTTTTATTTTGTCATAGTTCCATTTTTATCAATGAAAACTCGTTGATTTTCGGTTAAAATTAGACATTATATTATATTTTAATTTACAAAAACCTTTTTTCATATTTTTTACCATGCAACCAAGCATTTTTCTTTGATTTCGTTCAACTTTTATTTTATTTTGATTTCTCAAAAGACCTAATAGAAATCCCTCGATTTCCTTCCCAATCTCGAGCAAAATATGATTAGGCATTTTTCTTTTTTTTTCTCACCAATGCAACAAAGCAATTTCTTTTTTTTTCTCACCACGCAACAAGGCATTTTTCTTTTTTTTTTTGCAACCAAGCCTTCACTTTGATTTCGTTCAACTTTTATTTTTATTTTGATTTTGATTTCTCAAAAGACCTAATGAAACCCCCTCGATTTCCATTCCCAATCTCGAGTAGAATAGTAATTAGGCAATTCCTTTTTTTTTCTCCATGCAACAAGGCAATTCCTTTTTCTCGCACCATGCAACAACGCATTTTTCTTTTTTTTTTCCCCACCATGCAACCAAGCATTCACTTTCATTTTGTTCAACTTTTATATTATTTGATTTCTCAAAGACCTAATAAAACTCCCTCGACTTCCATTCCCAATTTCGAGTAGAATATAATTAGGCATTTCTTTTTTTTTCTCACTGTGCAACAACGCATTTTTCTTTTTTTTTCCCCACCATGCAACCAAGCATTCACTTTCATTTTGTTCAACTTTTATATTATTTGATTTCTCAAAGACCTAATAAAACTCCCTCGACTTCCATTCACAATTTCGAGTAGAATATAGTTAGGCATTTCTCTTTTTCCACTATGTACCATAGAATTCATTTTATGTCTTACAATTACAAAATTTTTGATTTCTATTAATTATACGCAAACTATATATCATTAATACCATCCTCTTTTATCTTTTATATCCTTACCAATGCTTGTATATAACCTCTCTATAACCAATTAATTTTCACACAAAATTATTTTTTTCCCCTTTACAGAACTCACTCAGGCTAAACCCCTTCGTGAATTCTTCGCATGTAGGGGGCGCATCTGTCATAATTTGTACATAACTGGCTGCAAACCCGACCCAATATGTATGCAATGTATGTTTTAAAAGATTTAATAAAGAACAAGGCTTAACAAAATCTGGGAGAGAAGGCCTACAAGAGGAAACAATCATTAGCAGGGTTTATTATCCCGGAACTCATAAAACTGAGTTCAAGAACCTAGCACTTCCTGGTCAAGTTAGGACAAGTCCGAAAGGACAAAGAAATAGCAAAGGCCAATCAGAAGGCAGCTCATTAGCCACGAGCCTATAGCGAGATTACACGTCACGAACGTTCAGCCAATGAGAAACCAAAAGAGTTTTCTTCTTAAATCGAGAACACAGAATTGTCAGTTAGCTCGGCACCATCGCAACAAGTTGGGAGCTGGACAGCACCGAGTTAGGAGCTCGGCACCATCGCAACAAGTTAGCCCCGGGACTGCCTCGAGTTAGGACCTTGGAGCCATAGGAATCAGCTTGGAGCAATATCCCATCTCCTCAAATCTCAGATGAGTCAAATTCTCAATCATGCAATAGATAGTCGATAGCTAATTCCTCAAATATCTTTCTCTCCCTAGATTACTCGCCTTTTCCAACTCATCCAACCCCGTGTGTTTTCGTTATTTTCCCCTGTTGTGAACACCTTGCCACTCAGCATCAACGACTGCGCCAACATCTTCAATCAATTATCAATCACATCAAAAGATTTTGCACCCGTGTTCCCACATATATGTGCTATAAATCTGTTATATATTTTTAGTAAATCATTTTGAATTGAGATTAAAGAAAAACAACACCTTATATATAAAATGTGTGTAACTTTCACCTCCTGTTGGATTTATCAGCAAAATAATTGTATTTTTTAACCAGATATAAATGACTATATTTGATGATGTTTAATAAATCTTAATGAAAATGTCTCATTTTTTCAAATATTTTATTTATCCTACAAAAAATAACTCGGTAAATGCCTCATTTAGAACCCTTTTATGTAAAAATGGCATAGATGGTGTTCTAACGTATTTTTTATAGATTGATTTTTTTTACTTATTCCTAGTACACGTGGTACAGGCCATGATAATCATGGTGGGTAGAAGTTGGCGACTGCTTTTACTATAAGTACACCACATGTCTACATATGTGAAAAGCAGTTCGACATTTGCACTCACAAGTGTGCCAGAGCTCCATTTGGTTACTTGCACTCGCTGGTGAGGTTGAACTTTTGCAAGAATCGGGGGCCATTGGAGCATTTTTTTAAATCAGAAAAAGTGCCCAATGCGAGAATCGATCCCGGGTTGTAGCGGCTGAAAACCAACAGTTTAGACCATCCTTCCACCGACCCCCCTCTAACCATAATCCTTCCATGTAAAAATGGCAGAGATTGTGTTCTCTAAGGTAATTTTTAGAGATTGAATATTTTGGCTAATAGAAAATTCTTAATAAACTTTGATAAATCTTCCAAATTGAATGATTAATCTGAAATTTGCATAATCTTGATATCTCTGTTATTCAGCCATTGATTTCTAGGATGTTGTTCATTTATACAGCACAATAACGCTAAATCTATATACAGTAGAACCTCCATGAGAGGACACTCCGCCTAGAGGACACCTCTCTACAAAGGACAGTTTTCATTGTCAAAATTACCATTTTTACTATTTAGCAACTCTATGTTAAGAGGACACCTCTTCATAAAGGACACTTTTGCTCTTCAATTAGGTTCTGTCCTTTGTAGAGAGGATGTATAACAAATGAAAACACCGAGTTTCTTTCACAAACAAATCAAACCTCCCCTGTCTCCACTGCGATGAAAAAATACTGAAGGGCCTGGCTCATCATTGGTGAACTCTCCCAGCTGTTTCACCAATTTAATCTACCAGACAGCTTGTTTAGAGCTCTAATACTGTATTGGATAATTCTGCTATATATGCTGCACCAAAGAGTAGAATCTTAGAAATGGTATTCAAGAAAACTATGGACATAAGCTTTTGGGACAGTAGAATTACATTTAATATTTGCATCAAGCAATGCTCTTCCGTAAACAATAAGGACAAGGCCAGTTAGGTTGTTCATTTATTGAGGTTTCTCTGAGATGATCAAGGTTTTAAATGACATCTCTGCTTTTTTTGAACATTTTATACAATACAAACATCTTGCTCTAAGAATATTATTGCCTTAACATTTCTCTTCAAATTTTTAAAGTATTCTTAGTAATAATAGCAATTTTTTTTAAATTAGATAAACAGTAGAACACTACCTTCTTGTAAAGGACACCAAGTTACAGAGCCAAAATGTCCTTTAGGGAGAAACATCCTCTTACCAAGGAGTTTCTTAATAGTAAAAATGATAATTTTAAAAATGAAAACTGTATTTTATAGAGAGGTGTCCTCTAGCATGAGTGTCCTCTTATGGAGGTTCTACAGTATAATGTTTTAGGTTTTCTCTCGCTTTAATTAAACTTGACAAGTTACAAGATGATTCCTTAGCAGTTCCCTTCTCCTATTTTTCTTTTTAAATTATCCCAAGTTTTTATATGGTACAGGCCATGATAATCATGGTGGATAGAAGTTGGCGACTGCTTTTACTGGAAGTATACCACATGTCTACATATGTAGAAGCATTTTTTCACTTACAAATATGCCAGATGCCCTGTTTGGTTATTTGCACTTACTGGTGGGGTTGGACTTTTGCAAGAAATTAATAAAAGGTTATAAACACAAGGGGTAATAAGACTAAATTCAAATAAATTAATAATTTGTGACGTTTCGGTAAGAGCATTGTTACCGAAACGTCACACACTATTTATTTATTTGGATTTGGTCTTATTACCTTGTGTTTATAATCTATAATCCAAATTGTACCTTATCATTAATAAGAGGTTGTCTCCTTTGTAAGAGATGACTGCCAGAGATCTACAAGACTGGGTAGGTGTATATAAAAGACAATGTGATGGTTTGTTAAAATATTTATAAAAGCATATATCCCCAAAAAAAAAAAATATTATTTTTCATTTACAAAAAAAAAAAGGTTTTATTTTTGAAGATGTTCTTGAATTCCTGTGGTATCCAAGAGAGGTGATGACAGGTTTTCCAGGATAAATCAAACGATCCTATACTGGAAATGGGGCAGTTCTCGTGGCTGCTTCTTGCCTGGAATATGTAGCAATCAAAAGAGATTATCCCAAATAATAGAATGGATTGTTGGGATCATAAGAATTAATAGCAATGTGAAGCTGCTGTAAGGAATACAGGGAGGATTGCATTCAATAGCAAATGTTGGGAATGGGCTTCTGATGGCAGGCATTGAAGAATGCTGGGAACATGATATTCATAGAAATGTGAGGATGGGTAACTGATGAGCACCATCGACGAAAGCTAGGAACATGACCCTCATAGTAATGTGGGAATAGGAAAATTACAATCTTGACAGCCGTTGATAGGTTGGTATGTGAGCAAACGTTACAATCTTGATAGTCTTTGATAGGTTGGTATGCGAGCAAGCGTTACAATCTTGACAGCCGTTGATAGGTTGGTATGCGAGCAAGCGTTACAATCTTGACAGCCGTTGATAGGTTGGTATGTGAGCAAACGTTACAATCTTGACAGCCGTTGATAGGTGGTATGCGAGCAAGCGTTACAATCTTGACAGTCTTTGATAGGTTGGTATGTGAGCAAGCGTCACAATCTTGACAGCCGTTGATAGGTGTAATGCGAGCAAGCGTTACAATCTTGACAGCCATTGATAGGTGGTATGCGAGCAAGCGTTACAATCTTGACAGCCGTTGATAGGTTGGTATGTGAGCAAGTGTTACAATCATGACAGCCATTGATAGGTTGGTATGTAAGGAAGCGTTACAATCTTGACAGCCCTTGATAGGCTGGTATGTGAGCAAGTGTTACAATCTTGACAGCCGTTGAAAGGTTGGTATGCGAGCAAGCGCTACAATCTTGACAGCCGTTGTTAGGTTGGTATGTGAGCAAGCGTTACAATCTTGACAGCCGTTGATAGGTGGTATGTGAGCAAGCGTTACAATCTTGACAGCCGTTGATAGGTTGGTATGTGAGCAAGCGTTACAATCTTGACAGCCGTTGATAGGTTGGTATGCGAGCAAGCGTTACAAATCGAACTGATATGAGAGTTTATTAAAGAAATGTGCAGAATTCCTCTTTATAGATAGGGCTTAATATTTGGTTGTGAATTATTAGAATATGGCATTCATAACAATATGAGGATTCGGTAGATGATGGGGAATATAAAAAATATTTGAAACATAGCATACATAGTAATGTGAGGATGGTTTGAATTCAATTATTTTGGGAACATGGTATTCAATAGCTTTGTGGGAAGTTGATGGGGAGAATCAAATGATACTGGAAACATGGCATTCAATAGCATTTAAAGCAGCTGATGGGGAGAATCAAAGAATGCTGGGAACATGGCATTCAATAGCATTGTGGGCAGCTGAAGGAAGAATTAAAGGATGCTGGGAACATGGAATTCAATAGCTTTGTGGACAGTTGATGAGGGAAATTAAAGGATGCTGGGAACATGGCATTCAATAGCATTGTGGGCAGATGATGGGGGAAACAAAGGATGCTGGGAACATGGTATTCAATAGCTTTGTGGGCAGCTGATGGGGGGAATTAAAGGATGCATGAACATGGCATTCAATAGCATTGTGGGCAGCTGTTTGGGCGAATCAAAGGATGCTGGGAACATGGTATTCAATAGCATTGTGGGCAGCCGATGGGGCGAATTGAAGGATAGCCAAGTTTCGATATCCTTTACACAATCTTCTTGAGCACGAGATTCATTTGGAATCCAATTCAATATCCTGATATTTGCACTTCTTTTGAGGCTTGAAATATTTTCTGATTATCAAACGAGTGTTTTAAAACTGGGCCAAATGATTAAAGAATCCATAAAGTGGGGCTTTTCATAGTCAAAAAGGGTTTAATGGAATAAGATCTTTGCAGCACATCTTTAGAGATATAGGAGCTGCAAAATTCAAAATTTGGATTTTTGAATCATGGATTAGTCTGAAATCTTTTTGGGACATAAAAAGAGCAAATTAGCAATTTCCTCCATTCAATTGAGATTTTAGCTTTTGAAAAGTCTTGAATATCTTCATGAGAGATCGTGATTTTCACGAGACGCGTGCGGTTATCATTTTTGGCAATGTTTGAGAAAGTCCAAATTTGGCATCATTCAACTGTTCAAATCCATAATCAAATTTACCCGAGTGAAGCCATTTGAATAAAATCACGTTTAGAGAGATCTGGTATATTATTGCTATACAATAAAGATCGATATTGAAGCTAAAATCGATTAAGATTTCTCCAATTTGAATTATTTAACATTTGATAAAAGTGATACATTTGATAGTGATTTGATGCAATTGAGAGATTCTTGGATATATTAAAGAAGGCGAAAATTCAACAACGTTGTGAATTCATACGTTCATTCCTTTTTGAAATGGTTTTAAAGAAAATATTGAAAATATCAAACCACACCACAATTTTGAGCTACTCCATGTCTTCCACGTTAACATTTTCTATATATTCTGCAATAATATTTCTGCAGATAGAGAACATTTCATTATTTGATTTCATTGACAAACCTTCACTAGAATGCTTCAATCGATAGTATATTGAATTTATAGGGATGTTCTTGAGCCACATTATATCATCATGATATCATTTCTGGATGATTTCCACGTTGAGAGAAGAATACTCAAGAATTGAATATAGCGGATCCCATTTTTATTCTATTGATCAACAGAATATCGCTGGTTTTCGACAAAGAATCATTGGAGACATTTGAAAGTTTCACCGTTGCACTGATCATCTTGAATGAGCAACTAGATGCAAACATATTCACTTGTGTGTTAAGACTCAAAGATGTGCAATATCTACTGACGAAATTTTCCAATCGAAGATTTAGAAATGATCATACTTGATGGCTTTGAAAGGTGCGGCAAATTTAATGTCCGCGCTCTTGATGAAAAAATACATCAAAATATAAAGATCATGATCTTTGATACATCATAAATGATCATTATATTGTTTCTTGAAAGAACCAAACGATTCATTGCAATTCTCTAAAGATGTCTACAATGATTTTTACCATTGATTTGGTATATTAAAAGTCATTTGAGTTCAATTTGATTTTAATATCTTGAAGATGCTTCAATATGCAATACTCAGATTTTGATATCTGAAAAGATGTCTTCATATATGATACCATTGTCTCGACGTATAAGCAAAACGTCGGGATCAAGTAAGATGATCTTATGTTCGGTAAGATGCTCGATAAGTGACGACTCAGTTCTTCAAGGCATCGCTGACGAAGACGTCCCAAAACACGTCAGTCTTGTCTCACAGAGAGATGCCAGTAGGATGGTAAGAACCGCTGTCCAAACGACTCCAATTCCTCCTGAAATAACAAAATACATTGACAAACTATATTTAACATATATTTAGTCAGAAATACTCATGTAGAATGGCTTTGTTCGAGTTAATTTATACAGTAGAACCTCCATTAGAGGTCACTACCCTCACGCTAAAGGACACCTCTTTCTATAAAGGACAGCTTTCATTCCCGAAATTATCATTTTTACTAATTAGCAACTCTAAGGTAAGAGGATACTTCTTTCTAAATGACAATTTGGCTCTGCAACTAGGTAATGTTCTTTACTGAAAAGTTCTGCTAAAACAAAAAACCTATTCCTGAATGCTTTTTTCTTGAAATAATATGATGAAAGAGATTATGAAATTTAGAAAAAGAATCCATTAAAAACATATGCTCATTAGAAATTAAATCCTCCAAGTCCAAGCTACACTTTGATGTTAGTAAAAAGGCCGAAAATCAATTTTTAGAAGACTAGAATTCTGGTATCTGATATTGGCCGCAGTAAACATATGTAACATAGGATGGTTGATCAACTCATCTCTACTTACAGATAGAAATTTGCCCCGGCGTGTGCCATGCTACAGTTCCGCAAAGACATCGCCGACAAGGATGTCCCCCAATCTTTGCCGGTCTTGTCCCGTGGTGCGGTTGGTGTTAGTAAATGGGTCGCCGCTGCCCAGACGACTCCTGCATTACATAATATATTTTAAACTTCTTGAGATTTGAATGATAAAATTCAGTTTTTCAATTTCGTTAAATCAATAAATGTTTATAAATAGGAATCAAAAGAGAGAGAGGGAGTCACCTCTAACGTTAAAAAACAAAGCTTTTTGGTTCATCACTCCAACATAGGACGTTAAGGTAGCTAAAAAATTGATCCACAACACCAGTTCATGCAAATTAAGCCCTAAGATAATCTGTAAATATGGTCTTACCTCATTGTGCGGTTGGTGTCAGTAGATTGTGAGGAAGGTCGTTCCTCCCCAGACGACTCTTCCTGCATTACAAAATCTAACTTAAACTTCTTGATATTTGAATTAGAAAATTCAGTTTCTCAAACTATTACTGATTCAATAAATTCTTATAAACATATACCAAAAAGCGTCATCTCTTCCGTTAAAAAACATTAAAAACAAAGAATTTTGGTTCATCACTCTAGCATAGGACGTTAAGATAGTGATAAAAGTGTTCCAAAATATACACGTTTATGCAGATTAAGCCAAAAACTAAACTGCATACCATGGTTTTCGGTCTTACCTCATTGTGCGGTTGGTCTTAGTAGATGTATAGAAAGGTCGCCGCTGCCCAGACGACTCCTCGCCCTCCTGCATTACAAAATCTATCTTAAACCTATTAGGATTTGAATTATAAATTTGTTTCAGTTTTTCAAATATCACAAAACGATAAATGTTTATAAACATGTACCAAAAATGACACGCCTCTCGTTAAAAATGCATTTAAAATAAATCATTTTGGTTTATCACCCCAGCATAAGACGTTACTGTAGTGATAATAATGATTCAAGATACCAATTTATGCAAATTAAGCCCTAAGACAATCTGTATAACAAGGTCTTACCTCGAGGTGCGGTTGGTGTCAGTAAATGTGAGAAAAGTCGCTCCTCCCCAGACGACTTCTCCTGCATTACAAAATATAATTGCCTTTGAATAAAATAAATAAAGCCTTTGGATATTTAGAGAACACTCTTCTACGGTCCTATTTAAAGAAAAACACTTTAGGAGAGATATAGCTATACACTAGGCCAGACCCGTGATACAATCATTGCAGGGCTAGGGAAAATCTTGTCTTAAAGTTGCAATTATTTTATTATATTTACAAATTGTAGGGGGGATGATCAATTTTTATATTTATACTTTAGAATTTAGATGATGTATAAGTTTCTAAGTATAGCCTTTCTGGTTTTGATACTATATTTCTCTATAATGACATTTTAATTCTTTTAAATTGGACTTATGACCTGTTTCCATGTTGTGTTGGCCTATGAAGGTTTCTTAGAGATCTTTGGTGTCGGACATCGGTCTAAATAATTGCTAAGGCAGAGAAACAAAGTCTCATTCAACAATGTAGATGTACTTACACATTGACATATGTCTCCGCGTGTGGGCTCACAAGTCCCGTCAGGTAGTGCAGACGAAGACCCCCCCAAATCTTCGTCTGCCTCTCCACGTTATGGCGCCAATTGGATGGTAATAGGTTAGGTCGTTGCCCAGACGACACTTGCTCACTCCCCCAGCTGCATTACAAAATCCATCTTAACACTAGTTTTTCTGTGATTTTTCATTTAAATTAATATTATTTATTTATACTTTTTTGATACATTTAAAACGTAACATTATCTTGTAAAATAGTACAGATTAAACTTTTCATTAAAAATAATCACATTATGGGTAAATATAACAGAATCTTTTAAAAGTTTGTAATAGTTTTTAAAGAGTAATATTAAATTTTAATATGAATACTCTCAAATTTTCTATTATTTAAGAAACTAAATTAATTTAAATACGAAAATAAGGAGAGATCGGATTTAGCTCTTCTCTCAACAGAATACAAGTTCTATGGTAAATATCAGTAAAATTTAGGACTTATTCAGAAATCGTTCTTTTAATTGGTTCTTAATTGATTATACAATTATTATTATAATAAAGATTATTATTAAAAGAGAAAAATAAAGGATATAGCTTACCTGCCCAAAGGACGTGGTGGTGCTCCATGAAGACTAGGGTGTGTTGATGTGCGGGTAAGATGGAAGTCCCGCGCATGTTATGTGAGCGAATGTTGTACTGTGCTGTTGGACCTAACGCTGTGATAGTGAGGCCCTAGAGAAGGGAAGGGACAGAGCCCGATGACCCAAACTCAACATCTCTGTTGAGCAAGGGCCAGCGGACTTCTGTCTCAACCCAGAAATGTTCTGACGTGTGCCTAGAAAATGTTGGACGGCGCATGTCAGGGTACAGGATGTTGTCAAGTGAGCCCCCCCAAATGGGTTCTGGGATGTATACCCTACAATGGAGGAACCCCGGCTCATCAAACTTAGTGTCGATGGCGTTAAAATATGGAAATGGGGAGCCGGGGGTGAGGGGTGTGGGTGGAGGTGTGGCAGGTGGGGTGTGTATGCCCTGTTTGCGTCCTCTCCCCTTAGTCCTGTAACCACAGGAAGAATACTGTCAGTCCATTACTGTAAATTATCAATATATTCCTATCAGTAAATTCCTCCAACTTTGGTAAACTTTAATAGAGCATTCACTCTCTTTCAATGTTTTCTGTTGGTACAGTAGAACCTCCCTATAAAGGACATCTAATTGCAGATCAAAAGTGTCCTTTAGAGAGAGGTGTCCTCTTACCATAAGTTGCTAAATTGTAAAAATGGTAATTTTGTAAATGAAAACTGTCCTTTGTAGAGAGGTGTCCGCTAAAGGAGGTTCTACTGTATCTTGTTATGATGATGCAGCAATATACTGTGCTATTAAAAAGAATCTCTGTAGTAGTCATTGAATATAAATGTAGGTGAAGTGAAATGGACAATTACAAAATATAACTCAGTATTTTACACAAGTGAGGTTAAGCTGCTTTGTATATTTACACAATGTTGTGATTTTATTGTCATCCATGTTATTATATCAGCTCCGCCATGTTAATCTACCATGTTTGCCATGTTAATAAAAAATGAAATTAAAGCAGTGTTGAAAAGTGAAGTGTGTATGTGTGTGTTTAGAGTAAATGTGTTTTCCTTTTATTTGGGAATACAGTTCCCATATATATATAATTATTCTAGCCAAAATATGAAATTATCTATTTTTATTCTTTTATAAACTTTAGATAAATATTATTGAATGTGTGGCAGCTTTGAATACAATTCTATAAGGGAATAGAAATTGTAGAATAAATGTGAGTGTAGCTAATATAAATGCCTCTTTATTTGTAAATCTTACGATTTTTGATTTTAATTTGTTATATATATATATGAGATATCAATAAAAAATTGAGTGTTTGTTTATTATTTTTTTATTGTATAATAGTAAACAAATAAAAAATCATATTTTGAGATAAAGAATAAAAATCTGAGAGAGAGATGTTTGTAGCAGAATGCTGATGTTTAATGTCTATAACCATTGTTCACCTGTTTGAATTGGGTCTTTTTATACTTCAAATTCTATATTTACATATCAAAATGTGTAATCTCAACTTTATTAATTGATAAAATAAGATAATTGTGATAAAAGGTGTTGGTGGAAGAGTGGTATAAATCGTTGAAGAATTTCGACAGCCAAGACCAGGGATTGGATTTGTTGTATATATATTAATTAATTGTTACCTCAGGGTGTGTGTAAGCTCACAGGTAAATAGGCGCTAACTGAAAGAAAAAGCTCCTTTGTTCAATATTAGTTTCCCTTTTATATTTTGTTATCTCTCTTGTAAATCAAAAAGATATAATGTTTAATTAATAATTCTTGGAATCAGTTTCATTAAAAATTCTAAGCAAAGTCAATAGAATTCCGCATTGGGCACTTTTTTTGCTGAATAAAAAATTGCTCTACTGCCTCTCGATATTTGCAATCTTTTTTAATTCAATCCAATATATGTCTTTTTATTTATTTTATAATGAATTTTTATTACCTAAAAATAGTATCAGTATATGATCCAGTTGTAATACTGTGGTTACAATTCGCACTGTGCAAGACATCTGCTGCTTTAATATTCCAAGATTACAGACAACAAGAAGGTAATAAAAATTGTAAATGCTTTATTGTAAACAAAATGTATCTAAAATTTAATAATATGTTTAATTATATTTATGATTTTTCTTTACAACACCTTCTAATATTAGAAAATTTAGAGGTATATAAATATTTGTAAATGTGTAAATATTTCGACATGAATATCATTACTCTTCACAATGATCCATCATACTTCATCCCTAAGGTTAGAAATAATTGTTATTACCCCCCCCCCCCCCTTAAAATAAATTTCGATGTTTCGTTTAAAAGAAACATTTGCGGTATAATTTTCAAACTTCTTTCTACGAATATCCTTATAGGTGAAGGCGCATTTTGTGTTAAATATCGATTTCCCATTTGCAGAGAATCTGTGGTAAATCCATGTACAATAATTTTTTTTTTCATCCAATATACCCAAACTATTCTATTTATTAGCTTGATTTTCTTTATATAATTTTTATTGTATATTAATTTCATATTACCATTAAGGTACTATACTGTTTTTCCTGCATGTATCCTACATTTATGCTTGGAATATCTGTATTAAGACTAAAAGGTCTTATAAAGCTTTTTGTTGTTGTTGTAATATCGATTTTCAAAGAGTAGTTAGCAAAATAATAAAACAATACCTAACATGATTTTTTAAAATATATATTTCTCCTTTCCTTCCCTTTATTTTCTTTTGTATTTCTCTTCCTCCCAATGTAAATTCAGTAAACAAGTTCAAATTTTTATAACCTCGTTTTTCTGTCCAGGATTTTTTGCACAATATAAAATATCTTAATAAAGAGTTATGTATGCATGTATCATAATGTAAAAATACCAGTGTTTTATTTATAATTAGCTTTTACTTATTTATTTTTTTCATTTGCAGACTCCGTAGTAAAAATACATGTATAGGACTATATGTCTTAATAATGGCTTCTGTGTGTTTTGTGTTAAATAATATTAAATAAATAAAATATATATTAGTGTTGGAATTTAATGTCTGTTATACCCTGTGTTAATAGAAATATTTTTTTCACTGGATATTAAACTTGTTATGATTATATTTATGAATAATATTCGAGGCAGTAAAAGACAATAATAACTATCCTATAACCAAATGTAAATAATTATTCTAATGCAAAACATGTAATCGCGTTTCTATATTTTCTTAATAATAATTTTTAAAATAATTAGAGAAGTAATGTGTGTACCATTCACATAAGAAAACATCCCAATGTAAATATAAGTGCTAATTATGTTGAATTTATTTTGTTTTCTATAATGTGTATATATAAATTATCTATTTACTTGAATATATCGTTTGTCAATATATATTTTGTCGATAATTTTTTTTGTAATATTTAAAAAATATCTTCAAATTTGTAAGGCAACGTATATATGTATGTTTTTATTTTTATATGAAACTTTATTTTTATTATTTTATTTGTAATTTTTAATCAGTCATCACTAGTATTAGAAGTGTAATCAATGCATTATTTTCCAACTTTGAATTCTCTAAGACATTATGGTTTAAATATGAATATGAAAAAGAAAAATATGGAATTGATCATCCTAAATAGTTAGTGGAAAATATTTAAAAAGTATGCCTCCAAAATATTATTATTTTCTTATTTGTATCTTTATTATATTTCTTTTAGGGTGTGAATCAATTTGTAATAATTTTAGAATCGAATATCTTGGGAAAATAATTATTGAAAAACAATCAAAAATGTGTGATTTTATATTCGAATCAGAATCATGTATAAATGTTGAATTTGTATTTTTTAAAAATTTATAAAAATTTCTATAAATTTTTCTATCTTCTTTGATGGAGTATGCTTGCTCTCAAGCTGAGAATAGTCAATGTTCCACTTACTTCTTCCGTCTAAAAATCTTACAGAAGCTGAAACAGCCCATTTTGAATTCTCTTGGTATGTTCGCTTAGATCGTTAGTTTGCTTGCTCGCTTGGAAGATGCTTGCTCGCTCGCTTGTTCTATTATTGTGATCTCCTGGTGAGAATTAAGTCCTGACATAACTCTCTTTTAAGGTGAAAACATCAGAGTTCCACGAATAAAATCATTTTATTCAATATATATATATATATAAGGAACTTATCCCTAGAAGCCTGATATATTTTAAACCATATTTGCGGAAGAGCTTTGCTCGATGCATTACCTTGAAATTATATGTATGTACCACTACAGACCTATAAGCTTATTACCACAGGTTCACTAAACAACCTTTAGCTGTCTTCCATATTAAATGTAGGATATATCCCAAACCAACCCAATACATTAGTAAAGAAGTCTAGAGCGCCATCTAGTAGAGCAAAAATAAACTAACGTTTATTTAAATTTCTCCGTGATATTTGGCCAACCCATAAACGTTAGTTTATATTTTGCTCCACTAGATGGCGTTCTGCCATCTGAAAAGCACATGTGCTTGTGGTCAGGATATGCTTTCTTTATTTTTAATATCAACACCTGACCCACTCATTTTTATTTTTTC
The DNA here is from genome assembly GCA_030710605.1 of Cordylochernes scorpioides. Lineage (NCBI taxonomy): Eukaryota > Metazoa > Arthropoda > Arachnida > Pseudoscorpiones > Chernetidae > Cordylochernes > Cordylochernes scorpioides. Next base: position 138,840,977 of record CP092863.1, read on the forward strand.
TGTTGTTTTATTCATGTGTTAAGCGTATTTATGCAAATTTCGCCTTAAATACCCATTTCTTGGTTTCTCAAGAGGCCTCTGGGACCAAAAATCTTTTTGGTCGCAGTGGTACAGCCTACTCCACGCTGACGAGCACCAACAGCGCGGAGGCAGCCCGAGCTTTCCTGAAAATGCATCGAAGCGATGGAGATCAACTGTTTTCCTGTATTGTCACTGGAGATGAAAGCTGGGTGCATCATTCAACTCCAGAAACAAAATGACAAAGCATGGTGTGGAAGAAGCCTGAGGAAAGTGGACCAAAAAAGTCAAAGGTCACAATTATTGGTTGACTACCTGCCCCCAAACACTACGGTTAAGGCTGCGAGGTACTGCGAAGTCCTCACTAAACTCAGAGATGCAATAAAACGGAAACGTCCTGGACTTTTGTCTCGGAAAGTGTTATTCGTCCATGACAATGCTTGCCCTCATGCAGCTCGAACGACCCAAAAGTTGCTGGAAATCTTCAAATGGGAAATTTTTACACATCCACCTTATTCTCCGGATTTGCCCCAAGCGATTCCATCTTTCTCCAGCACTCAAGTTGCACCTTGGAGGCAAGCACTTGCGAATCATAACGAAGTGCAGGCGGAGGCGAACCACTTGATACGAAGACAGGACACGGCTTGGTACAACAGTGGTATCAAAAAATTGCTACAACTGTACCAAAAATGTTTGGACAGTAATGGTGATTATGTATAGAAGTAGTCTATGAGTTGTATAATGAAAATAAAATAACTGCATAATTGTAAATAATGTTGTTTATTTGTTAAAAATAGGGAAACTTATTTATTGGATGGCCCTCGTATATATATGTGGTACAATTATATATATGAAAAAACAATAGAAAAAATAAAATTTTTTAGCCATTGGGACCAAAAATCATTTTGGTCGCAGTGATTACAGCCTACTCTACGCTGACGAGCGCCAAAAGTGCGAAACGCGTTCGTGGATGGCTTTTCTTGATTTATCAAGAAATTGGGATGGCCAAATATCACGGCCAAATATCACGTTTAGTTTATTTTTCCTCACTAGATGGCGCTCTGCCATCTAAAAAGCACATGTGTTCGTGGTCAGGAGATGCCTTTTTATTTATAATTATATATATGTGCTATAAATCTGTTATATATTTTTAGTAAATCATTTTGAATTGAGATTAAAGAAAAACAACACCTTATATATAAAATGTGTGTAACTTTCACCTCCTGTTGGATTTATCAGCAAAATAATTGTATTTTTTTGAACCAGATATAAATGACTATATTTGTTTATGTTTAATAAATCTTAATGAAAATGTCTCATTTTTTCAACTATTTTATTTCTCCTACAAAAATAACTCGGTAAATGCCTCATTTAGAACCCTTCTATGTAAAAATGGCATAGATGGTGTTCAAAGGTATTTTTTTATAGATTGAATTTTTTTTTACTTATTCCTAGTACACATGGTACAGGCCATGATAATCTTGGTGGGTAGAAGTTGGCGACTGCTTTTACTATAAGTGCACCAAATGTCTACATATGTTAAAAGCAGTTCGACTTTTGCACTCACAAGTGTGCCAGAGCTCCATTTGGTTACTTGCACTCGCTGGTGGGGTTGGACTTTTGCAAGAATCGGGAGCCATTGGAGCATATTTTTTTTTAATCAGAAAAATATGCCTAATGCGGGAATCAATCCAGGGTTGTAGCGGCTGAAAACCAACAGTTTAGACCATCCTTCCACCGACCCCGCTCTAACCCTAATCCTTCCATGTAAAAATGGCAGAGATTGTGTTCTTAGGTAATTTTTATAGATTGAATATTTTGGTTAATAGAGAATTCTTAATAAACTTTGATAAATCTTCCAAATTAAATGATTAATCTGAAATTTGCATAAGCTTGATATCTCTGTTATTCAGCCATTGATTTCTAAGATGTTGTTCATTTATACACCACAATAACACAAGCCTTTTTATTGGGGCATCCAGCCCTATACATGATTCCCCTCTACAGGATTTAGCAAAGGAAGATATTTCAAAAGTAAAAACTAAAATACAAGAGGTAATAAGGAAAAGAAAAGAGAGAAGAAAGAAAAAAAAAACAAACAAAAAGGAATATAACCCATATATACAAAAAATAAACATACAGAGCAAAAGGAACCATACATGATTAAATATTTAAATTAAAGTACCAATGTTTAGGATATGTCAAGGTTAGGATATCATTGAGAGAGCAAGTGTGGAATCAGCCGCGTTCAATCTTCGCCTTCTTCCTCCAAGCAAACCACGACATACGGCGATCCATTATTCTCCAACGGACATTGACTGCTGCCATGTAGAATTTATATAAACCGAGGGAGAGACCCTGATCAACCATCAGTGTGTTCATCCAGCTGCAAATTTGTTGGCAGTCAGGTTGAGACCAGGGTAAGTCACCCAAAATTTCTTTCCTCTGTTTCTCTAAGCAAGAGCATCCAAATATTATATGCATAATTTCGTCTTGGATTCTGTTTTTACACAGATCGCAAGTTAGAGTCAAATCAATCTTCCAGCGCTTTGAACGATTTTCTGGGAAGATCGTCCATAGGAGTCTCAGTTGTGCAAAAAATCTTTTAATTGCTAGAGGAATAGTTGTGAATAAATATCGTTCTGCTGTTATTGAAATTTTTAGGTATTTGAAGTGACTGTAATGTGAAGTATTTAGGATTTTCGTCATGTCGCTTTGGATGCTTTGTTCGGTTGCTATTCGAATAATAGCAGGGATTTCAGTCAGTATTGCAATTATACACCACAATAACGCTAAATCTATAAACAGTAAGAACTTCCATGAGAGGACACTCCGCATAGAGGACACCTCTCTACAAAGGACAGTTTTCATTGTCAAAATTACCATTTTCACTATTTAGCAACTCTCTGTTAAGAGTACACCTCTTCATAAAGGACACTTTTGCTCTTTAATTAGGTTCTGTCCTTTATAGAGAGATGTATAACAAATGAAAACACCGAGTTTCTTTCACAAACAAATCAAACCTCCCCTGTCACCACTGCGATGAAAAAATACTGAAAGGGCCTGGCTCATCATTGGTGAACTCTCCCAGCTGTTTCACCAATTTAATCTACCAGACAGTTTGTTTAGAGCTCTAATACTGTATTGGATAATTCTGCTATATATGCTGCACCAAAGAGTAGAATCTTAGAAATGGTATTCAAGAAAACTATGGACATAAGCTTTTGGGACAGTAGAATTACATTTAATATTTGCATCAAGCAATGCTCTTCCGTAAACAATAAGTACAAGGCCAGTTAGATTGTTCGTTTATTGAGGTTTCTCTGAGATGATCAATGTTTAAATGACATCTCTGCCTTTTTTGAACATTTCGTACAAATTGTACAATACAAACATCTTGCTCTATGAATATATTGCCCTAACATTTCTCTACAAATTTTTAAAGTATTCTTAGCATTAATGGTAATTTTTTAAAATTGGATATACAGTAGAACTACCTCCTTTTAACGGACATCTAGTTGCAGAGTCAAAGTGTCCTTTAGAGAGAGATGTCCTCTTTCTATGAGAGTTGCTACAGTAGAACTACCTCTCTGTAAAAGACAACACCTAGTTACAGGGCCAAAGTGTTCTTTAGGAGAAGTGTCCTCTTACCAGAGAGTTGTTAAATAGTAAAAATGGTAATTTTTCAAATTAAAAACTGTCCTTTGTAGAAAGGTTTCCTCTAGCGTGAGTGTCCTCTCATGGAGGTTCTACTGTGCAATGTTTTAGGTTCTCTCTCGCTTAATTGAACTTGACAAGTTACAAGATGATTCCTAAGCAGTTCCCTCCTCCTATTTTTCCTTTTAACTTACCCCAAGTTTTTATATGGTACAGGCCATGATAAATATGGTGGTTAGAAGTTGGCGACTGCTTTTACTGTGAGTATACCACATGTCTACATATGTAGAAAGCATTTTTTCGTTACAAATGTGCTAAATAGCCCTGTTTGGTTACTTGCACTCATTGTTGTGGTTGGACTTTTGCAAGAAGTTAATAAGAGGTTATAAACACAAGGTAATAAGACCAGATTATTACCCTGTGTTTTAAAATCTATAATCCAAATTGTACCTTATCATTAATAAGAGGTTGTCTCTTGTGTAAGAGCTGACTGCCAGAGATCTACAAGACTGGGTAGGTTTATATAAAAGACGATGTGATGGTTGTTAAAAATAATTACAAAAGCATATATTCCCAAAATTTTTTATTATTCTCATTTACAAAAAAATGGAGTTTTATTTTTGAAGATGTTTGCTTGAATTCCTGTGGTATCCGAGAGAGGTGATGACAGGTTTTCCAGAATCATTCCAACATATCCTATACATGAAATGGGGCAGTTCTAGTGGCTGTTTCTTGCCTGGAATATGTAGCAATCAATAGAGATTATCCCAACTAATAGAATGGATTGTTGGGATCATAAGATTTAATAGCAATGTGAAGCTGCTGTAAGGAATACAGAGAGGATTGCATTCAATAGTAATTGTTGGGAATGGTCATCTAATGGCAGGCATTTAAGAATTCTGGGAATATGATATTCAGAGTAATGTGGGGATAGGAAAATTACAATCGTGACAGCCGTTGATAGTTTGGTATGCGAACAAGCGTTACAATCGTTGATAGTTTGGCATGCGAGCAAGCGTTACAATCTTTGATAGTTTGGTATGCGAACAAGCGTTACAGCCGTTGATAGTTTGGTATGCGAGCAAGCGTTACAATCGTTTATAGTTTGGTATGCGAGCAAGCGTTACAATAATTGTAGTTTGGTATGATAACAAGCGTTACAATCGTTGATAGTTTGTTATGCGAGCAAGCGTTACAATCATTGATAGTTTCGTATGCGAGCAAGCGTTACAATAATTGATAGTCTGGTATGATAACAAGCGTTACAATCGGTGATAGTTTGGTATGCGAGCAAGCATTACAATCGTGATAGATTGGTATTGCGAACAAGTGTTACAATCGTTGATAGTTTGGTATGCGAACAAGCGTTACAATCGATTGATAGTTTGGTATGCGAGCAAGCATCACAATCGTTGATAGTTTGGTATGCGAACAAGCGTTACAATCGTTGATAGTTTGGTATGCGAACAAGCGTTACAATCGTTGATAGTTTGGTATGCGAACAAGCGTTACAATCGTTGATAGTTTGGTATGCGAGCAAGTATTACAATCGTTGTTAGTTGGTATGCGAGCAAGCATCACAATCGTTGATAGTTTGGTATGCGAACAAGCGTTACAATTGTTGATAGTTTGGTATGCGAGAAAGCGTTACAAATCAAACTGATCAGAGAGTTTATTAAATATATGTGCAGAATTCTTCTTTATAGAACGGGCTCAATATTTGGTTATATATGAAATTTGGTAAGCGTAGGTAATACAAAAAAATATTTGAAACATAGCATTCATAGGAATGTGATGATGGTTTGCCTTCAATTATTTTGGGAACATGGTATTCAATAGCATTGTGAGAAGTTGATGGGGAGAATCAAAGGATGCTGGGAACACGGCATTCAATAGCATTGTGGGCAGATGATGGGGGCGAATCAAAGGATCTGGGAACATGGCATTCAATAGCATTGTGGGCAGCCGATGGGAGAAATTAAAGGATGCTGGGAACATGGCATTCAATAGTATTGTGGGCAGATGATGGGGGGAATTAAAGGATGCTGGGAACATGGCATTCAATAGCATTGTGGGCAGCCGATGGGAGAAATTAAAGGATGCTAGGAACATGGCATTCAATAGCATTGTGGGCAGATGATGGGGGAATTAAAGGATGCTGGGAACATGGCGTTCAATAGCATTGTGGGCAGCTGATGGGGGGGATCAAAGGATGCTGGGAACATGGCATTCAATAGCTTTGTGGGCAACTAATGGGGGATCAAAGGATTATGAGAACATGGCGTTCAATAGGATTGTGGGCAGCTGATGGGGGGATCAAAGGATGCTGGGAACATGGCGTTCAATAGCATTGTGGGCAGCTGATGGGGGGATCAAAAGATGCTGGGAACATGGCATTCAATAGCTTTGTGGGCAACTGATGGGGGGATCAAAAGATGCTGGGGAACATGGCATTCAATAGCTTTGTGGGCAACTGATGGGGGGGGGGGGGGATCAAAGGATGCTGGGAACATGGCGTTCAAAAGCATTGTGGGCATCTGATGGGGGGGATCAAAGGATGCTGGGAACATGGCGTTCAATAGCATTGTGGGCAGCTGATGGGGGGGATCAAAGGATGCTGGGAACATGGCATTCAATAGCTTTGTGGGCAACTAATGGGGGGATCAAAGGATGCTGGGAACATGGCGTTCAATAGATTGTGGGCAGCTGATTGGGGGATCAAAGGATGCTGGGAACATGGCGTTCAATAGCATTGTGGGCAGCTGATGGTGGGATCAAAGATGCTGGGAACATGGCATTCAATAGCTTTGTGGGCAACTGATGGGGGGAATCAAAGGATGCTGGGAACATCGCATTCTATAGCATTGTAGCCAGCTGATGGGGGGGGGGGGATTAAAGAATAGCCAAGTTTTGATATATCCTTTACATAATCTTCTTGAACAAGAGATTCAATGGAAAGATTTGTGATAGCGAACTTTACAGAATATCGTGATTTTTTCACTTATTTTGATGCTTGAATTATTTTCTGATTATCAAACGAGTGTTTCAAACTGTTCCAAAAGGTTTTGAAAAATCCATAAAGTGGGGATTTTCATAGTCAAAAAGAGTTTAATGGATCATGATCTTTACAGTACATCTTTAGAGATATAGAAGCTGCAAATATCAAATATTGGGATAGTGTTCAAATTAGAAATTTACTCCATTCAATTGAGGTTTTAGCTTTTGAAAAGCCTTGAATATCTTCATGAGAGATCGTGTTGATTTTCACGAAACGCCGTGAGTTTATTTTTTCTGGCAATTTTTGAGAAAGTCCGATATTTTACATCTTCAACTTTTGAAATACATAATTAAAGCATTAATCGCTTAAGAAGGGAATTCTACAATTTGAATTATTTAGTATTTGATAAAAGTGATATATTTGATTATATATTGAGTGATTCTTTGACATATTAAAGAAGCCGAAAATTCAACTTCGTTGTGAATTTCACACGTTCATTCTTTTTCGAAATGGTTTCAAAGAAATTATTGAAAATATCAAAGCACGCCACAATTCTGAGCTTCTTCGTATATTCCACGTTAACATTTTCTATATATTCTGCAATAATATTTCTATAGATAGAGACATTTCATTTTTTGATGTCAATTACAAATTTGCACTAAAATGCTTCAATCGATAGCAAATTGAGTTCACAGGGAAGCTATTGAGCCACGTTTTGTCATCATGATATATTTCTGGATGTTTTCCACGTTGAGAGAAGAATACCCAAGTATTGAATATGGATGATCCAACATTTTTATAATATTGATCAACAGAATATCGCTGGATCTCGATAAAGAATCATTGGAGACATTTTGAAGATTCACTGTTGCACTGATAATCTTGAGTGAACAACTAGATGCAAACACATTCACTTGTGTAGACAAAAACGCACAGATATGAAATATCTGCTCACGAAATTTTCCAATCAATGATTTAGCAATGATCATACTTGATGGCTTTGAAAGGTGCGGCAAATTGAATACTCGCGGTTAGAAGAGTACATCAAAATATAAAGATCAATATATTGCTTCTTCAAAGAAGCAAAAGATCATTTCCAATTTTTTTTTCTAAAGACATCTACAATGATTAATACATTGATTTGGCATATTAAATTTCATTTGAGTTCAATTTGATTTTAATATCTTGAAGATGCTTCAATATGTAATACTCAGATTTTGATATCTGATAAGATGTCTTCATATATGGATACCATTGTCTCGACGTATAAACAGAACGTCTGGATCAAGTAAGATGATCTTACGTTTGGTAAGATGCTCGATAAGTGACGACTCCGTTCTTCAAGGCATCGCTGACGAAGATGCTCCAATCCCCGTCAGTCTTGTCTCACAGTACGATGCTAGTAGGATGGTGAGAGCCCGCTGCCCAAACGACTCCAATTCCTCCTGAAATAACAAAATACATTGGCTAATTATATTTAACATATATTTAGTCAGAAATACTCATGTAGAATGGCTCTCTTTGAGTTAATTTATACAGTAGAACCTCCATGAGAGGACACTCCCCTCACGATTAGAGGACTCCTCTTTCTATAAAGGACAGCTTTCATTCCGAAATTATGATTTTTACTAAATTAGCAACTCTAAGGTAAGAGGATACTTCTTTCTAAAGGACAATTTAGCTCTGAAAATAGTTATTGTTCTTTACTGAAAAGTTCTACTGAAGAAAAAAAAACTTATTCTCGGATGATTTTTTGGCTCAAAATTATATGATAAAGGGATATAATTATTCGAGAAAGAATCCATTAAAAACATATGCTTATTTTAATACAATCCTTCAAGTCCAAGCTACACTTTGATCTTAGTCAAAAGTTCGAAAAGCAATTTTTATAAGACTAGAACTCTGGTACTGATATTGGCCACAGTAAGTATATGTAATATAGTATGGTTGATAAACTCAGTTCTACTTACAGATAGAAATATGCCCCGGCGTCTTGCCATGCTACAGTTCCGTAAAGACATTTCGACAAGGATGTCTCCCAATCTTTGCCGGTCTTGTCCAGTAGTGCAGTTGATATCAGTGGATGGGTCGCCGCTGCTCAGACGACTCCTACATTATATAATATATCTTAGACATCTTGTAGTTTGATTGATTAAAATTCAGTTTTTTTCTCAAATATCACAAAATCAATAAATGTTTTCCATTGCAGTAAGGGCAGTAGAAATTGTTTAATTTCTAAAAGATCTTACGCGTCTAAAATTGTTTCTAATTTTTATAACAGATGGCGCGCTAGTGCATCGTAATACAATAAATGTTTATAAATAGGAATCAAAAGAGAGTCACCTCTAGCATAAAAAATTAACAATGCATTTTGGTTCATCACTACAGCATAGGACGTTAAAGTTATGATTAAAAAATGGTCCACAACACCAGTTTATGCAATTCAAGCCCTAAGACAATCTTTATACCAAGGTCTTACCTCATGGAGCGGTTGATGTGAGTAGATTGTGAGAAAAGTCGCTCCTCCCCAGACGACTTCTCCTGCACTACAAAATCTAACTTAAGTTTTTCGAGATTTAAATTAAAATTCTGTTTTTCAAATATCACTAAATAAAGCAATGTTTCTAAACATGTTCTAAACCATTAAGAACATTAAAAACAAATCATTTTGGTTCATCACTCTAGCATTAGATGCAAATTAAGACAAAAGCCAAGCTGTATACAAAGGTCTTACCTCATGGTGCGGTTGATGTCAGTAGACAATGAGAAAGGTCGCTCCTCCCCAGACGACTCCTCCTGCAATATAAAATATAACTTAAGTTTATTGAGATTTGAATTAGAAAATTCAGTTTCTCAAACTATTACTAATTCAATAAATACTTATACACATATACCAAAAAGAGGCACCTCTCCCGTTTAAAAAAAAAAGTAAAAACAATACATTTTGGTTCATCACTCTAGCATAGGACGTTAAGATAGTGATAAAAAAAATGTTGCAAAAGGCCAGTTTATGCAAATTAAGCGCAAAGCTGTATTTCATGGTTTTCGGTCTTACCTCATAGTGCGGTTGGTGTCAGTAGAAAAGTCGCCGCTCCCCAGACGACTCCTTGCCCCTCCTGCATTAAAAAATATGACTTAAACGTCTTGTGGTTTGAATTATAAAATTCAGTTTTTCAAATATCAATAAATGTTTATAAACATGTTACAAAAGAGTCACCTCTTCCATTAAAAAACGACGTAATTAAAAAAAAAGCTTTTTGTTTATCCCCCCAGCATAAGACGTTAATGTAGTAATAAAAATCATCCAAAATACCAATTTATGCAAATTAAGCCCTAAGACAATCTGTATACCAAGGTCTTACCTCAAGGTGCGGTTGGTGTCAGTAAATGTGAGAAAAGTCGCTCCTCCCCAGACGACTTCTCCTGCATTACAAAATCTAACATAATCTTCTTAAAATATAAATAAAGAACTACTTATAAACATGTACAAAATAATCCCCATGCCCGTTAAAAAACATTAAAAACTAAGTCTTTTGGGTCATCATCCAGGTACAGAACGTTAAAGTGGTGATAAAGAATAAACCACAACACCAGTTTATGCAAATTAAACCAAAAGGCAATCTATATACAGTAGAACTTCTCTTTAGCGGACACCTCGTATGCAGACTCCTCTCTACAAAGGACAGTTTTCATTTGCGAAATTACCATTTTTACTATTGATCAACTCTCCGATAAGAGGACACCTCTCTCTAAAGGACACTTTGGCTCTGCAATTAGATGTCCTTCACAGGAAGGTTTACTGTACCATGGTTTAGAACTATGACCCTCATCAGTACAATGAAAGTTTCGATTCCTTGACATCCTACGAGAGGATTTTTTTAACAGGAGAAAATGCCTCTTTTGGTACATAAATACCATATCCTACCGCAAGTTTATGTTGTATTTTAAACATATATAGTCATTTAACATGGTGCATTAATAAAAAACTAGTTATTCGTTCATTAAACGAAAGAACAAGAAAGTATAAACTATATTTATGCTCTATTAAAAAAGGTTTATAAGCTTGATAATAATTATATCATCATTGATTATATCTTAAAAACGGAAACTTTTGGTATACACATAAAGTTTAGTATTTTCGGAGGAAACACCCAAAAACGTTACAATTTAAAATTCTGTTCGTGTCTCATATGTACTCATGAATAAAACTTAAGAAAGTGGAAGTCTTTTAGTTGCTGGTCGTCTACTTTTTGTGGAGGCAGAGGCAATTTTGTCCACACTTGGTTATCTCGTGTGTCTTCAATAAAGGTCACTGTAATATATTTCAGAGTTATTGTCTGAATCCCGATATACATGCTGAAAGGTACAACTTCCTTAAGTTTTGTTCACACTTGGTTATCTCGTGTGCCTCCAATAAAGGTCACTGTAATATATTTCAGAGTTATTGTCTGAATCCCGATATACATGCTGAAAGGTACAACTTCCTTAATTCTAGTTCACACTTGGTTATCTCGTGTGTCTTCAATAAAGGTCACTGTAATATCTTTCAGAGTTATTGTCTGAATCCCGATATACATGCTGAAAGGTACAACTTCCTTAAGTTTTGTTCACACTTGGTTATCTCGTGTGCCTCCAATAAAGGTTACAATTAATTATTTCAGAGTTATTGTCTGAATCCCGATATACATGCTAAGAGGTACAACTTCCTTAAGTTTAGTTCACACTTGGTTATCTCGTATGTCTTCAATAAAGGTCACTGTAATATCTTTCAGAGTTATTGTCTGAATCCCGATATACATGCTGAAAGATACAACTTCCTTAAGTTTTGTCCATGAGTATATATATGCCTATAATGATGAAGGCCAAACCCTGAAACCACTGCCAATAGTTCACCTTTCTAAAACATTTATAATATTAAATATGGGGCTAAGCACATTCTAAGACGATGCTAGCAAACGTTTAGTAAAGAAATGAAGCAATATAGGGAAAATGAAATAACAGAATAGTGAGATAAATAACTGTATTTATGAATTTTCTCGAATTTATGGACGTTTTATCTTAATAAAATATCACATTACTTTGTAATAAGGTATCTTTATCACTTTACAAAATACAACAATGACAAGATTTTGAGTACAGATGAGATTTGTCTAGTACTTTTTAAAATTTATTAATCACACAACTGATATTGAAATATTTGCGCCTAAAACAATGGAAACAAACAAAACAACAAACAAATTAAAACTTAAAAATATATGTAGTAATTCGATGGAGCACAATCTCTTAAATTTTCTAATTGTCTTCGAATAAAATAAATAAAATAAACAAATCCTTTGATTATTAAGAATTCCTCTACGTTCCCATTTAAAGACAAATAATGTAAGGAAAGAGATAGCTAGAAACTAGACTAGACCCATGATAAAATCATTGCAAGACTAGTGAAAATACAACAATAGCGAGATTTGAGTCTAGATAAGTTTAGTGTAGAACTTGGTGAAACACATATCTCAAATTTTATATTGTCTTTAAATAAAATAAAGCCTTTGGATATTTAGAGAACATTCTCTACGTTCCTATTTAAAGAAATAACAGTGTAGGAGAGAGATAGCTAAAACTAGACTAGACCGTGATACAATCTTTGCAAGACTAGGGAAAATCTTGTTTAAAAACTGCTTTCATTTTATTATATTTACAAATTGTAGTAGCAGATAATTTTTTCATTTATACTATTGAATTTAGATGATATATAAGTTTCTAAGTAAAGCCGTTCTGGTTTTGATACAATGTTTCTATAATGACATTTTAATTCTTCTAAATTAGATTTATGACCTGTTTCCATGCTCTGTTGGCCTATGAGAGTTTTTTAGATCTTGGTGTCTGATTGATCTAAATAATTGCTATGACAGAGATAACAAAGTGTAATTCAGCAATGTAGATGTACTTACACATTGAAATATGCCTCCGCGTGTGGGCTCACAAGTCCGTCAGGTAGTGCAGACGAAGACCCCCCCCAAATCTTCGTCTGCAGACCCCACGTTGTGGCGCCACTTGGATGGTAATAGGTTAGGTCGTTGCCCAGACGACACTCGCTCACTCCCCCAGCTGCATTACAAAATCCATCTTAACACTAATTTTTCTGTGAATTTTTCTTTAAATTAATATTATTTATTTATACTTTTGATACATTTAAACATAACATTATCTTGTAAAATATTACAGATTAAACTTTTATTAAAAATAATCACATTATGGGTAACTATAACAGAATATTTTAAAGTTTGTAATAGTTTTTGAAGATTAATATTAAATTTAAATACGAATACTTCAAATTTTCTATTATTTAAGAAATTAAAATAATTTTTAATATCAAAATAAGGAGAGATCCAGATTTAGCTCTTCTCTTCAACAGAATACAAGTTCTATCTTAATTATCGGTAAAATTTAAGGCCTATTCAGAATCGTTCTTTTAATTGGTTTAATTGATTTGACAATTAAAATTATAATTAAGATTATTATTAAGAGAGAAAAATAAAGGATATAGCTTACCTGCCCAAAGGACGTGGTGGTGCTCCATGAAGACTAGGGTGTGTTGATGTGCGGTAAATGGAAGTCCCGCGCATGTTATGTGAGCGAATGTTGTACTGTGCTGTTGGACCTAACGCTGTGATAGTGAGGCCCTACAGAAGGGAAGGGACAGAGCCCGATGACCCAAACTCAACATCTCTGTTGAGCAAGGGCCAGCGGACTTCTGTCTCAACCCAGAAATGTTCTGACGTGTGCCTAGAAAATGTTGGACGGCGCATGTCAGGGTACAGGATGTTGTCAAGTGAGCCCCCCCAAATGGGTTCTGGGATGTATACCCTACAATGGAGGAACCCCGGCTCATCAAACTTAGTGTCGATGGCGTTAAAGTATGGAAATGGGGAGCCGGGGGTGAGGGGTGTGGGTGGAGGTGTGGCAGGTGGGGTGTGTATGCCCTGTTTGCGTCCTCTCCCCTTAGTCCTGTAACCACAGGAAGAATACTGTCAGTCCAGTACTGTAAATTATCAATATATTCCTATCATATATTCCACCCACTTTGGTAAACTTTAATAGAGCATTCACTCTCTTTCAATGTTTTCTGTTGGTAGAGTTGAACCCCTTGTATAGGACATCTAATTGCAGATCCAAAGTTACTTTAGAGAGAGGTGTCCTCTTACTATGAGTTGCTAAATTGTAAAAATGGTAATTTTGCAAATGAAAACTGTCCTTTGTAGAGAGGTGTCCGCTAAAGGGAGGTTCTACTGTATCTTGTTATGATGATGTAGCAATATACTGTGTTATTGAAAATATTATCTCTGTAGTATTTATTGAATATAAATGAAGGCGATGTGAAATGGACAATTGCAAAAATCTAACTCAGTATTTTACACAAGTGAGGTTCAACTGCTTTGTATATTTACACAATGTTGCAATTTTCTTGTCATCCATGTTATTATATCTCCGCCATATTAATCTACCATGTGCCATGTTAATAAAAAATGAAATTAAAACAGTGTTGAAAAGTGAAGTGTTATGTGTGTTTAGAGTAAATATGTTTTCCTTTATTTGTAGATACAGTTCCTATATATATAATTATTCTAGCCAAAATATGAAATTTTCTGTTTATTCTTTTATAAATTTAGATAAATATTATTGAATGTGTGGCAGCTTTAAATACAATTCTATAAGGGAACAGAAATTGTAGAATAAATGTGAGTGTAGCATAATATAAATGTCTCTTTAATTTGTAAACTTACGATTTTTATTTAAATTGTTATATAAGTTTGGGATATCAATAAAAACTTGAGTGTTCGTTTGTTTTAATTTATTGTATAATAGTAAACAAATAAAATAATTTGAGATAAAGAATAAAAATCTGAGAGAGAGAGATGTTTGTAGCAGAATGCTGATGTCTTAATGTCTATAACCATTGTTCACCTGTTTGAATTGGGTCTTTTTATACTTCAAATTTTACATTTCCATTTCAAAATGTGGTATCTCAACTTTATTAATTGATAAAATAAGATAATTGTGATAAAATGTGTTGGTGGAAGAGTGAAATAAATCGTTGAAGATTTTCGACAGCCATGACCAGGGATTGGATTTGTTGTATATAATTAATTAATTGTTACCACAGAGTGTGTGTAAGCTCGCAGGTAAATAGGCGCTAACTGAAAGAAAAAAAGTTCCTTTGCTCAATATTGTTTCCCTTTTATATTTTGTTTCTCTTTTGTAAATCAATAGATATAATGTTTAATTAATATTTCTTGGAATCAGTTTCATTAAAAATCTAAGCAAAGTCAACAGAATTCCGCATTGGGCACTTTTTTTGCTGAATAAAAAATTGCTCTACTGCCTCTCGATATTTGCAATCTTTTTTAATTCAATCCAATATATGTCTTTTTATTTATTTTATAATGAATTTTTATTACCTAAAAATAGTATCAGTATAGATCCAGTTGTAATACTGTGGTTACAATTCGCACTGTGCAAGACATCTGCTGCTTTAATATTCCAAGATTACAGACAACAAGAAGGTAATAAAAATTGTAAATGCTTTATTGTAAACAAAATGTATCTAAAATTTAATAATATGTTTAATTATATTTATGATTTTTCTTTACAACACCTTCTAATATTTAGAAAATTTAGAGGTATATAAATATTTGTAAATGTGTAAATATTTCGACATGAATATCATTACTCTTCACAATCATCCCATCATACTTCATCCCTAAGGTTAGAAATAATTGTTATTACCCCCCCCCCCCTTAAAATAAATTTCGATGTTTCGTTTAAAAGAAACATTTGCGGTATAATTTTCAAACTTCTTTCTACGATTATCCTTATAGGTGATGTCGCATTTTGTGCATTTTGTGTAATATCGATTTCCCATTTGCAGAGAATCTGTGGTAAATCCATGTACAATAATTTTTTTTTCATCCAATATACCCAAACTATTCTATTTATTAGCTTGATTTTCTTTATATAATTTTTATTGTATATTAATTTCATATTACCATTAAGGTACTATTACTGTTTTTCCTGCATGTATCCTACATTTCTGCTTGGAAAATCTGTATTAAGACTAAAAGGTCTTAATAAAGCTTTTTGTTGTTGTTGTAATATCGATTTTCAAAGAGTAGTTAGCAAAATAATAAAACAATACCTAACATGATTTTTTAAAATATATATTTCTCCTTTCCTTCCCTTTATTTTCTTTTGTATTTCTCTTCCTCCCAATGTAAATTCAGTAAACAAGTTCAATTTTTTATTATTTTCCTCTGCCTCCAGATCTGTCCAGGATTTTTGCACAATATAAAATATCTTAATAAAGAGTTATGTATGCATGTATCATATGTAAAAATACCCGTGTTTTATTTATAATTAGCTTTTACTTATTTATTTTTTTCATTTGCAGACTCCGTAGTAAAAATACATGTATCAGGACTATATGTCCTAATAATGGCTTCTGTGTGTGTTTTGTGTAAAAAATATTAAATAAATAAAATATATATTAGTGTTGGAATTTAATGTCTGTTATACCCTGTGTTATTAGAAATATTTTTTTTCACTGAAATTAAACTTGTTATGATTATATTTATGAATAATATTCGAGGCAGTAAGAGACAATAATAACTATCCTATAACCAAATGTAAATAATTATTCTAATGCAAAACATGTAATCGCGTTTCTATATTTTCTTAATAATAATTTTAAAAATAATTAGAGAAGTAATGTGTGTACCATTCACATAAGAAAACATCCCAATGTAAATATAAGTGCTAATTATGTTGAATTTATTTTGTTTTCTATAATGTATATATAAATTATCTATTTACTTGAATATATCGTTTGTCAATATATATTTTGTCCATAATTTTTTTTGTAATATTTAAAAAATATCTTCAAATTTGTAAGGCAACGTATATATGTATGTTTTTATTTTTATATGAAACTTTATTTTTATTATTTTATTTGTAATTTTTAATCAGTCATCACTAGTATTAGAAGTGTAATCAATGCATTATTTTCCAACTTTGAATTCTCTAAGACATTATGGTTTAAATATGAATATGAAATAGAAAAATATGGAATTGATCATCCTAAATAGTTAGTGGAAAATATTTAAAAAGTATGCCTCCAAAATATTATTATTTTCTTATTTTATCTTTATTATATTTCTTTTAGGGTGTGAATCAATTTGTAATAATTTTAGAATCGAATATCTTGGGAAAATAATTTGAAAAACAATCAAAAATGTGTGATTTTATATTCGAATCAGAATCATGTATAAATGTTGAATTTGTATTTTTTGAAAAATTTATAAAAATTTCTATAAATTTTTCTATCTTCTTTGATGGAGTATGCTTGCTCTCAAGCTGAGAATAGTCAATGTTCCACTTACTTCTTCCGTCTAAAAATCTTACAGAAGCTGAAACAGCCCATTTTGAATTCTCTTGGTATGTTCGCTTAGATCGTTAGTTTGCTTGCTCGCTTGGAAGATGCTTGCTCGCTCGCTTGTTCTATTATTGTGATCTCCTGGTGACAATTAAGTCCTGACATAACTCTCTTTTAAGGTGAAAACATCAGAGTTCCACGAATAAAATCATTTTATTCAATATATATATATAAAGGAACTTATCCCTAGAAGCCTGATATATTTTAAACCATATTTGCGGAAGAGCTTTGCTCGATGCATTACCTTGAAATTATATGTATGTACCACTACAGACCTATAAGCTTATTACCACAGGTTCACTAAACAACCTTTAGCTGTCTTCCATATTAAATGTAGGATATATCCCAAACCAACCCAATACATTAGTAAAGAAGTCTAGAGCGCCATCTAGTAGAGCAAAAATAAACTAACGTTTATTTAAATTTCTCCGTGATATTTGGCCAACCCATAAACGTTAGTTTATTTTTGCTCCACTAGATGGCGTTCTGCCATCTGAAAAGCACATGTGCTTGTGGTCAGGATATGCTTTCTTTATTTTTAATATCAACACCTGACCCACTCATTTTTTATTTTTTCTGTTGTTTTATTCATGTGTTAAGCGTATTTATGCAAATTTCGCCTTAAATACCCATTTCTTGGTTTCTCAAGAGGCCTCTGGGACCAAAAATCTTTTTGGTCGCAGTGGTACAGCCTACTCCACGCTGACGAGCACCAACAGCGCGGAGGCAGCCCGAGCTTTCCTGAAATGCATCGAAGCGATGGAGATCAACTGTTTTCCTGTATTGTCACTGGAGATGAAAGCTGGGTGCATCATTCAACTCCAGAAACAAAATGACAAAGCATGGTGTGGAAGAAGCCTGAGGAAAGTGGACCAAAAAAGTCCAAGGTCACAATTATTGGTTGACTACCTGCCCCCAAACACTACGGTTAAGGCTGCGAGGTACTGCGAAGTCCTCACTAAACTCAGAGATGCAATAAAACGGAAACGTCCTGGACTTTTGTCTCGGAAAGTGTTATTCGTCCATGACAATGCTTGCCCTCATGCAGCTCGAACGACCCAAAAGTTGCTGGAAATCTTCAAATGGGAAATTTTTACACATCCACCTTATTCTCCGGATTTGCCCCAAGCGATTCCATCTTTTTCCAGCACTCAAGTTGCACCTTGGAGGCAAGCACTTTGCGAATCATAACGAAGTGCAGGCGGAGGCGAACCACTTGATACGAAGACAGGACACGGCTTGGTACAACAGTGGTATCAAAAAATTGCTACAACTGTACCAAAAATGTTTGGACAGTAATGGTGATTATGTATAGAAGTAGTCTATGAGTTGTATAATGAAAATAAAATAACTGCATAATTGTAATAATGGTGTTTATTTGTTAAAAATAGGGAAACCTTATTTATTGGATGGCCCTCAGTATATATATGTGGACAATATATATATGAAAAAACAATAGAAAAAATAAAATTTTTTAGCCAATTGGGACAAAAATCATTTTTGGGTCGCATGATTTCAGCCTACTCTACGCTGGATCGAGCTGCCAAAAGTGCGAAACGCGTTCGTGGATGGCTTTTCC
Organism: Cordylochernes scorpioides; assembly: GCA_030710605.1. Lineage (NCBI taxonomy): Eukaryota > Metazoa > Arthropoda > Arachnida > Pseudoscorpiones > Chernetidae > Cordylochernes > Cordylochernes scorpioides. The sequence goes on from CP092863.1 coordinate 138,859,712, forward strand.
TTGATTTATCAAGAAATTGGGATGGCCAAATATCACGGCCAAATAAACGTTTAGTTTATTTTTCCTCACTAGATGGCGCTCTGCCATCTAAAAAGCACATGTGTTCGTGGTCAGGAGATGCCTTTTTATTTTATAATTATATATATGTGCTATAAATCTGTTATATATTTTTAGTAAATCATTTTGAATTGAGATTAAAGAAAAACAAACACCCTTATATATAAAAGTGTGTAACTTTCACCTCCTGTTGGATTTATCAGCCAAAATAATTGTATTTTTTTGAACCAGATATAAATGACTATATTTGTTGATGTTTAATAAATCTTAATGAAAATGTCTCATTTTTTCAACTATTTATATTCTCCTACAAAAATAACTCGGTAAATGCCTCATTTAGAACCCTTCTATGTAAAAAATGGCATAGATGGTGTTCAAAGGTATTTTTTATAGATTGAATTTTTTTTTACTTATTCCTAGTACACATGGTACAGGCCATGATAATCTTGGTGGGTAGAAGTTGGCGACTGCTTTTACTATAAGTGCACCAATGTCTACATATGTAAAAGCAGTTCGACTTTTGCACTCACAAGTGTGCCAGAGCTCCATTTGGTTACTTGCACTCGCTGGTGGGGTTGGACTTTTGCAAGAATCGGGGGGCCATTGGAGCATATTTTTTTTTAATCAGAAAAAAATGCCTAATGCGGGAATCAATCCAGGGTTGTAGCGGCTGAAACCAACAGTTTAGACCATCCTTCCACCGACCCCGCTCTAACCCTAATCCTTCCATGTAAAAATGGCAGATGATTGTGTTCTTAGGTATTTTTATAGATTGAATATTTTGGTTAATAGAGAATTTCTTAATAAACTTTGATAAATCTTCCAAATTAAATGATTAATCTGAAATTTGCATAGATCGATATCTCTGTTATTCAGCCATGATTTCTAAGATGTTGTTCAATTTATACACCACAATAACACAAGCCTTTTTATTGGGGCATCCAGCCCTATACATGATTCCCCTCTACAGGATTTAGCAAAGGAAGATATTTCAAAAGTAAAAACTAAAATACAAGAGGTAATAAGGAAAAAGAAAAGAGAGAAGAAAGAAAAAAAAAACAAACAAAAAGGAATATAACCATATATACAAAAAATAAAACATACAGAGCAAAAGGAACCATACATGATTAAATATTTAAATTAAAGTACCAATGTTTAGGATATGTCAAGGTTAGGATATCATGAGAGAGCCAGTGTGGAATCAGCCGCGTTCAATCTTCGCCTTCTTCCTCCAAGCAACACGACATTCGGCGATCCATTATTCTCCAACGGACATTGACTGCTGCCATGTAGAATTTATATAAACCGAGGGAGAGACCCTGATCAACCATCAGTGTGTTCATCCAGCTGCAAATTTGTTGGCAGTCAGGTTGAGACCAGGGTAAGTCACCAAAATTTCTTTCCTCTGTTTCTCTAAGCAAGAGCATCCAAATATTATATGCATAATTTCGTCTTGGATTCTGTTTTTACACAGATCGCAAGTTAGAGTCAAATCAATCTTCCAGCGCTTTGAACGATTTTCTGGGAAGATCGTCCATAGGAGTCTCAGTTGTGCAAAAAATCTTTTAATTGCTAGAGGAATAGTTGTGAATAAATATCGTTCTGCTGTTATTGAATTTTTTAGGTATTTGAAGTGACTGTAATGTGAAGTATTTTAGATTTTCGTCATGTCGCTTTGGATGCTTTGTTCGGTTGCTATTCGAATAATAGCAGGGATTTCAGTCAGTATTGCAATTATACACCACAATAACGCTAAATCTATAAACAGTAGAACTTCCATGAGAGGACACTCCGCATAGAGGACACCTCTCTACAAAGGACAGTTTTCATTGTCAAAATTACCATTTTTCACTATTTAGCAACTCTCTGTTAAGAGTACACCTCTTCATAAAGGACACTTTTGCTCTTTAATTAGGTTCTGTACCTTTATAGAGAGGATGTATAACAATGAAAACACCGAGTTCTTTCACAAACAACTCAAACCTCCCCTGTCACCACTGCGATGAAAAAATACTGAAAGGGCCTGGCTCATCATTGGTGAACTCTCCCCAGCTGTTTCACCAATTTAATCTACAGACAGTTTGTTTAGAGCTCTAATACTGTATTGGATAATTCTGCTATATATGCTGCACAAAGAGTAGAATCTTAGAAAATGGTATTCAAGAAAACTATGGACATAAGCTTTTGGGACAGTAGAATTACATTTAATATTTGCATCAAGCAATGCTCTTCCGTAAACAATAAGTACAAGGCCAGTTAGATTGTTCGTTTATTGAGGTTTCTCTGAGATGATCAATGTTTAAATGACATCTCTGCCTTTTTTGAACATTTCGTACAAATTGTACAATACAAACATCTTGCTCTATGAATATTATTGCCCTAACATTTCTCTACAAATTTTTAAAGTATTCTTAGCATTAATGGTAATTTTTTAAAATTGGATATACAGTAGAACTACCTCCTTTTAACGGACATCTAGTTGCAGAGTCAAAGTGTCCTTTAGAGAGAGATGTCCTCTTTCTATGAGAGTTGCTACAGTAGAACTACCTCTCTGTAAAAGACAACACCTAGTTACAGGGCCATAGTGTTCTTTAGGGAGAGTGTCCTCTTACCAGAGAGTTGTTAAATAGTAAAAATGGTAATTTTTTCAAATTAAAAACTGTCCTTTGTTAGAAAGGTTTCCTCTAGCGTGAGTGTCCTCTCATGGAGGTTCTACTGTAATGTTTTAGGTTCTCTCTCGCTTTAATTGAACTTGACAAGTTACAAGATGATTCCTTAGCAGTTCCCTCCTCCTATTTTTCCTTTTAACTTACCCCAAGTTTTTATATGGTACAGGCATGATAATTGGTGGTTAGAAGTTGGCGACTGCTTTTACTGTGAGTATACCACATGTCTACATATGTAGAAAGCATTTTTTCGTTTACAAATGTGCTAAATAGCCCTGTTTGGTTACTTGCACTCTTGTTGTGGTTGGACTTTTGCAAGAAGTTAATAAGAGGTTATAAACACAAGGTAATAAGACCAGATTATTACCCTGTGTTTAAAATCTATAATCCAAATTGTACCTTATCATTAATAAGAGGTTGTCTCTTGTGTAAGAGCTGACTGCCAGAGATCTACAAGACTGGGTAGGTTTATATAAAAGACGATGTGATGGTTTGTTAAAAAATTACAAAAGCATATATTCCCAAAATTTTTTATTATTCTCATTTACAAAAAAAATGGAGTTTTATTTTTGAAGATGTTTGCTTGAATTCCTGTGGTATCCGAGAGAGGTGATGACAGGTTTTCCAGAATCATTCCAACAATCCTATACATGAAATGGGCAGTTCTAGTGGCTGTTTCTTGCCTGGAATATGTAGCAATCAATAGAGATTATCCCAACTAATAGAATGGATTGTTGGGATCATAAGATTTAATAGCAATGTGAAGCGCTGTAAGGAATACAGAGAGGATTGCATTCAATAGTAATTGTTGGAATGGTCATCTAATGGCAGGCATTTAAGAATTGGGAATATGATATTCAGAGTAATGTGGGGATAGGAAAATTACAATCGTGACAGCCGTTGATAGTTTGGTATGCGAACAAGCGTTACAATCGTTGATAGTTTGGCATGCGAGCAAGCGTTACAATCTTTGATAGTTTGGTATGCGAACAAGCGTTACAGCCGTTGATAGTTTGGTATGCGAGCAAGCGTTACAATCGTTTATAGTTTGGTATGCGAGCAAGCGTTACAATAATTGTAGTTTGGTATGATAACAAGCGTTACAATCGTTGATAGTTTGTTATGCGAGCAAGCGTTACAATCATTGATAGTTTGTATGCGAGCAAGCGTTACAATAATTGATAGTCTGGTATGATACAAGCGTTACAATCGTTGATAGTTTGGTATGCGAGCAAGCATTACAATCGTTGATAGATTGGTATGCGAACAAGTGTTACAATCGTTGATAGTTTGGTATGCGAACAAGCGTTACAATCGTTGATAGTTTGGTATGCGAGCAAGCATCACAATCGTTGATAGTTTGGTATGCGAACAAGCGTTACAATCGTTGATAGTTTGGTATGCGAACAAGCGTTACAATCGTTGATAGTTTGGTATGCGAACAAGCGTTACAATCGTTGATAGTTTGGTATGCGAGCAAGTATTACAATCGTTGTTAGTTTGGTATGCGAGCAAGCATCACAATCGTTGATAGTTTGGTATGCGAACAAGCGTTACAATTGTTGATAGTTTGGTATGCGAGAAAGCGTTACAAATCAAACTGATCAGAGAGGTTTATTAAATATATGTGCAGAATTCTTCTTTATAGATCGGGCTCAATATTTGGTTATATGAAAATTTGGTAAGCGATAGGTAATACAAAAAAATATTTGAAACATAGCATTCATAGGAATGTGATGATGGTTTGCCTTCAATTATTTTGGGAACATGGTATTCAATAGCATTGTGAGAAGTTGATGGGGAGAATCAAAGGATGCTGGGAACACGGCATTCAATAGCATTGTGGGCAGATGATGGGGGCGAATCAAAGGATTCTGGGAACATGGCATTCAATAGCATTGTGGGCAGCCGATGGGAGAAATTAAGGATGCTGGGAACATGGCATTCAATAGTATTGTGGCAGATGATGGGGGGAATTAAAGGATGCTGGGAACATGGCATTCAATAGCATTGTGGGCAGCCGATGGGAGAAATTAAAGGATGCTAGGAACATGGCATTCAATAGCATTGTGGGCAGATGATGGGGGGAATTAAAGGATGCTGGGAACATGGCGTTCAATAGCATTGTGGGCAGCTGATGGGGGGGATCAAAGGATGCTGGGAACATGGCATTCAATAGCTTTGTGGGCAACTAATGGGGGATCAAAGGATTATGAGAACATGGCGTTCAATAGGATTGTGGGCAGCTGATGGGGGGATCAAAGGATGCTGGGAACATGGCGTTCAATAGCATTGTGGGCAGCTGATGGGGGGATCAAAAGATGCTGGGAACATGGCATTCAATAGCTTTGTGGGCAACTGATGGGGGGATCAAAAGATGCTGGGAACATGGCATTCAATAGCTTTGTGGGCAACTGATGGGGGGGGGGGGGGGGATCAAAGGATGCTGGGAACATGGCGTTCAAAAGCATTGTGGGCATCTGATGGGGGGGGATCAAAGGATGCTGGGAACATGGCGTTCAATTGCATGTGGGCAGCTGATGGGGGGGATCAAAGGATGCAGGGAACATGGCATTCAATAGCTTTGTGGGCAACTAATGGGGGATCAAAGGATGCTGGGAACATGGCGTTCAATAGGATTGTGGGCAGCTGATGGGGGGATCAAGGATGCTGGGAACATGGCGTTCAATAGCATTGGTGGGCAGCTGATGGTGGGATCAAAAGATGCTGGGAACATGGCATTCATAGCTTTGTGGCAACTGATGGGGGAATCAAAGGATGGCTGGGAACATCGCATTCTATAGCATTGTAGCCAGCTGATGGGGGGGGGGAATTAAAGAATAGCCAAGTTTTGATATATCCTTTACATAATCTTCTTGAACAAGAGATTCAATGGAAGATTTGTGATAGCGACTTTACAGAATATCGTGATTTTTTCACTTATTTGATGCTTGAATTATTTTCTGATTATCAAACGAGTGTTTCAAACTGTTCCAAAAGGTTTGAAAAATCCATAAAGTGGGGATTTTCATAGTCAAAAAGAGTTTAATGGATCATGATCTTTACAGTACATCTTTAGAGATATAGAAGCTGCAAATATCAAATATTGGGATAGTGTTCAAATTAGAAATTTACTCCATTCAATTGAGGTTTTAGCTTTTGAAAAGCCTTGAATATCTTCATGAGAGATCGTGTTGATTTTCACGAAACGCGTGAGTTTATTTTTTCTGGCAATTTTTGAGAAAGTCCGATATTTTACATCTTTCAACTTTTGAAATACATAATTAAAGCATTAATCGCTTAAGAAGGGAATTCTACAATTTGAATTATTAGTATTGATAAAGTGATATATTTGATTATATATTGAGTGATTCTTTGACATATTAAAGAAGCCGAAAATTCAACTTCGTTGTGAATTTCACACGTTCATTCTTTTTCGAAATGGTTTCAAAGAAATTATTGAAAATATCAAAGCACGCCACAATTCTGAGCTTCTTCGTATATTCCACGTTAACATTTTCTATATATTCTGCAATAATATTTCTATAGATAGAGAACATTTCATTTTTTGATGTCAATTACAAATTTGCACTAAAATGCTTCAATCGATAGCAAATTGAGTTCACAGGGAAGCTATTGAGCCACGTTTTGTCATCATGATATATTCTGGATGTTTTCCACGTTGAGAGAAGAATACCCAAGTATTGAATATGGATGATCCAAACTTTTTATAATATTGATCAACAGAATATCGCTGGATCTCGATAAAGAATCATTGGAGACATTTTGAAGATTCACTGTTGCACTGATAATCTTGAGTGAACAACTAGATGCAAACACATTCACTTGTGTAGACAAAAACGCACAGATATGAAATATCTGCTCACGAAATTTTCCAATCAATGATTTAGCAATGATCATACTTGATGGCTTTGAAAGGTGCGGCAAATTGAATACTCGCGGTAGAAGAGTACATCAAAATATAAAGATCAATATATTGCTTCTTCAAAGAAGCAAAAGATCATTTCCAATTTTTTTTTCTAAAGACATCTACAATGATTAATACATTGATTTGGCATATTAAATTTCATTTGAGTTCAATTTGATTTTAATATCTTGAAGATGCTTCAATATGTAATACTCAGATTTTGATATCTGATAAGATGTCTTCATATATGATACCATTGTCTCGACGTATAAACAGAACGTCTGGATCAAGTAAGATGATCTTACGTTTGGTAAGATGCTCGATAAGTGACGACTCCGTTCTTCAAGCATCGCTGACGAAGATGCTCCAATCCCCGTCAGTCTTGTCTCACAGTACGATGCCTAGTAGGATGGTGAGAGCCGCTGCCCAAACGACTCCAATTCCTCCTGAAATAACAAAATACATTGGCTAATTATATTTAACATATATTTAGTCAGAAATACTCATGTAGAATGGCTCTCTTTGAGTTAATTTATACAGTAGAACCTCCATGAGAGGACACTCCCCTCACGATAGAGGACTCCTCTTTCTATAAAGGACAGCTTTCATTCCCGAAATTATGAATTTTACTAATTAGCAACTCTAAGGTAAGAGGATACTTCTTTCTAAAGGACAATTTAGCTCTGAAAATAGTTATTGTTCTTTACTGAAAAGTTCTACTGAAGAAAAAAAAAACTTATTCTCGGATGATTTTTTTGGCTCAAATTATATGATAAAAGGGATTATAATTATTCGAGAAAGAATCCATTAAAAACATATGCTTATTTTAAATACAATCCTTCAAGTCCAAGCTACACTTTGATCTTAGTCAAAGTTCGAAAAGCAATTTTTATAAGACTAGAACTCTGGTATCTGATATTGGCCACAGTAATTATATGTAATATAGTATGGTTGATAAACCTCAGTTCTACTTACAGATAGAAATATGCCCCGGCGTCTGCCATGCTACAGTTCCGTAAAGACATTTCCGACAAGGATGTCTCCCAATCTTTGCCGGTCTTGTCCAGTAGTGCAGTTGATATCAGTGGATGGGTCGCCGCTGCTCAGACGACTCCTACATTATATAATATATCTTAGACATCTTGTAGTTTGATTGATAAAATTCAGTTTTTTTCTCAAATATCACAAAATCAATAAATGTTTCCATTGCAGTAAGGGCAGTAGAAATTGTTTAATTTCTAAAAGAATCTTACGCGTCTAAAATTGTTTCTAATTTTTATAACAGATGGCGCGCTAGTGCATCGTAATACAATAAATGTTTATAAATAGGAATCAAAAGAGAGTCACCTCTAGCATAAAAAATTAACAATGCATTTTGGTTCATCACTACAGCATAGGACGTTAAAGTTATGATTAAAAAATGGTCCACAACACCAGTTTATGCAATTCAAGCCCTAAGACAATCTTTATACCAAGGTCTTACCTCATGGAGCGGTTGATGTGAGTAGATTGTGAGAAAAGTCGCTCCTCCCCAGACGACTTCTCCTGCACTACAAATCTAACTTAAGTTTTTCGAGATTTAAATTATAAATTCTGTTTTTCAATATCACTAAATAAAGCAATGTTTCTAAACATGTTCTAAACCATTAAGAACATTAAAAACAAATCATTTTGGTTCATCACTCTAGCATTAGATGCAAATTAAGACAAAAGCCAAGCTGTATACAAAGGTCTTACCTCATGGTGCGGTTGATGTCAGTAGACAATGAGAAAGGTCGCTCCTCCCCAGACGACTCCTCCTGCAATATAAATATAACTTAAGTTTATTGAGATTTGAATTAGAAAATTCAGTTTCTCAAACTATTACTAATTCAATAAATACTTATACACATATACCCAAAAAGAGGCACCTCTCCCGTTTAAAAAAAAAAGTAAAAACAATACATTTGGTTCATCACTCTAGCATAGGACGTTAAGATAGTGATAAAAAAAATGTTGCAAAAGGCCAGTTTATGCAAATTAAGCGCAAAGCTGTATTTCATGGTTTTCGGTCTTACCTCATAGTGCGGTTGGTGTCAGTAGAAAAGTCGCCGCTCCCCAGACGACTCCTTGCCCCTCCTGCATTAAAAAATATGACTTAAACGTCTTGTGGTTTGAATTATAAAATTCAGTTTTTCAAATATCAATAAATGTTTATAAACATGTTACAAAAGAGTCACCTCTTCCATTAAAAAACGACGTTAATTAAAAAAAAAGCTTTTTGTTTATCCCCCCAGCATAAGACGTTAATGTAGTAATAAAAATCATCCAAAATACCAATTTATGCAAATTAAGCCCTAAGACAATCTGTATACCAAGTCTTACCTCAAGGTGCGGTTGGTGTCAGTAAATGTGAGAAAAGTCGCTCCTCCCCAGACGACTTCTCCTGCATTACAAAATCTAACATAATCTTCTTAAAATATAAATAAAGAACTACTTATAAACATGTACAAAATAATCCCCATGCCCGTTAAAAAACATTAAAAACTAAGTCTTTTGGGTCATCATCCAGGTACAGAACGTTAAAGTGGTGATATAAAGAATAAACCACAACACCAGTTTATGCAAATTAAACCAAAAGGCAATCTATATACAGTAGAACTTCTCTTTAGCGGACACCTCGTATGCAGACTCCTCTCTACAAAGGACAGTTTTCATTTGCGAAATTACCATTTTTACTATTGATCAACTCTCCGATAAGAGGACACCTCTCTCTAAAGGACACTTTGGCTCTGCAATTAGATGTCCTTCACAGGAAGGTTCTACTGTACCATGGTTTAGAACTATGACCCCTCATCAGTACAATGAAAGTTTCGATTCCTTGACATCCTACGAGAGGATTTTTTTAACAGGAGAGAAATGCCTCTTTTGGTACATAAATACCATATCCTACCGCAAGTTTATGTTGTATTTTAAACATATATAGTCATTTAAACATGGTGCATTAATAAAAAACTAGTTATTCGTTCATTAAACGAAAGAACAAGAAAAGTATAAACTATATTTATGCTCTATTAAAAAAGGTTTATAAGCTTGATAATAATTATATCATCATTGATTATATCTTAAAAACGGAAACTTTTGGTATACACATAAAGTTTAGTATTTTCGGAGGAAACACCCAAAAACGTTACAATTTAAAATTCTGTTCGTGTCTCATATGTACTCATGAATAAAACTTAAGAAAGTGGAAGTCTTTTAGTTGCTGGTCGTCTACTTTTTGTGGAGGCAGAGGCAATTTTGTCCACACTTGGTTATCTCGTGTGTCTTCAATAAAGGTCACTGTAATATATTTCAGAGTTATTGTCTGAATCCCGATATACATGCTGAAAGGTACAACTTCCTTAAGTTTTGTTCACACTTGGTTATCTCGTGTGCCTCCAATAAAGGTCACTGTAATATATTTCAGAGTTATTGTCTGAATCCCGATATACATGCTGAAAGGTACAACTTCCTTAATTCTAGTTCACACTTGGTTATCTCGTGTGTCTTCAATAAAGGTCACTGTAATATCTTTCAGAGTTATTGTCTGAATCCCGATATACATGCTGAAAGGTACAACTTCCTTAAGTTTTGTTCACACTTGGTTATCTCGTGTGCCTCCAATAAAGGTTACAATTAATATATTTCAGAGTTATTGTCTGAATCCGATATACATGCTAAGAGGTACAACTTCCTTAAGTTTAGTTCACACTTGGTTATCTCGTATGTCTTCAATAAAGGTCACTGTAATATCTTTCAGAGTTATTGTCTGAATCCCGATATACATGCTGAAAGATACAACTTCCTTAAGTTTTGTCCATGAGTATATATATGCCTATAATGATGAAGGCCAAACCCTGAAACCACTGCCAATAGTTCACCTTTCTAAAACATTTATAATATTAAATATGGGAGCTAAGCACATTCTAAGGACGATGCTAGCAAACGTTTAGTAAAGAAATGAAGCAATATAGGGAAAATGAAATAACAGAATAGTGAGATAAATAACTGTATTTATGAATTTTCTCGAATTTATGGACGTTTTATCTTAATAAAATATCACATTACTTTGTAATAAGGTATCTTTATCACTTTACAAAATACAAACAATGACAAGATTTTGAGTACAGATGAGATTTGTCTAGTACTTTTTAAAATTTATTAATCACACAACTGATATTGAAATATTTGCGCCTAAAACAATGGAAACAAACAAAACAACAAACAAATTAAAACTTAAAAATATATGTAGTAATTCGATGGAGCACAAATCTCTTAAATTTTCTAATTGTCTTCGAATAAAATAATAAAATAAACAAATCCTTTGATTATTAAGAATTCCTCTACGTTCCCATTTAAAGACAAAATAATGTAAGGAAAGAGATAGCTAGAAACTAGACTAGACCCATGATAAAATCATTGCAAGACTAGTGAAAATACAACAATAGCGAGATTTTGAGTCTAGATAAGTTTAGTGTAGAACTGGTGAAACACATATTTCTCAATTTTATATTTGTCTTTAAATAAAATAAAGCCTTTGGATATTTAGAGAACATTTCTCTACGTTCCTATTTAAAGAAATAACAGTGTAGGAGAGAGATAGCTAAAAACTAGACTAGACCTGTGATACAATCTTTGCAAGACTAGGGAAAATCTTGTTTAAAAACTGCTTTCATTTTATTATATTTACAAATTGTAGTAGCAGATAATTTTTTCATTTATACTATTGAATTTAGATGATATATAAGTTTCTAAGTAAAGCCGTTCTGGTTTTGATACAATGTTTCTATAATGACATTTTAATTCTTCTAAATTAGATTTATGACCTGTTTCCATGCTCTGTTGGCCTATGAGAGTTTTTTAGATCTTTGGTGTCTGATATTGATCTAAATAATTGCTATGACAGAGATAACAAAGTGTAATTCAGCAATGTAGATGTACTTACACATTGAAATATGCCTCCGCGTGTGGGCTCACAAGTCCGGTCAGGTAGTGCAGACGAAGACCCCCCCCCCCCAAATCTTCGACTGCAGACCCCACGTTGTGGCGCCACTTGGATGGTAATAGGTTAAGTCGTTGCCCAGACGACACTCGCTCACTCCCCCAGCTGCATTACAAAATCCATCTTAACACTAATTTTTCTGTGAATTTTTCTTTAAATTATATTATTTATTTATACTTTTGATACATTTTAAACATAACATTATCTTGTAAAATATTACAGATTAAACTATTTATTAAAAATAATCACATTATGGGTAACTATAACAGAATATTTTTAAACGTTTGTAATAGTTTTTGAAGATTAATATTAAATTTAAATACGAATACTTTCAAATTTTCTATTATTTAAGAAATTAAAATAATTTTTAATATCAAAATAAGGAGAGATCCAGATTTAGCTCTTCTCTTCAACAGAATACAAGTTCTATCTTAATTATCGGTAAAATTTAAGGCCTATTCAGAAATCGTTCTTTTAATTGGTTCTAAATTGATTTGACAATTAAAAATTATAATTAAGATTATTATTAAGAGATAAAAATAAAGGATATAGCTTACCTGCCCAAAGGACGTGGTGGTGCTCCATGAAGACTAGGGTGTGTTGATGTGCGAGTAAAATGGAGTCCCGCGCATGTTATGTGAGCGAATGTTGTACTGTGCTGTTGGACCTAACGCTGTGATAGTGAGGCCCTACAGAAGGGAAGGGACAGAGCCCGATGACCCAAACTCAACATCTCTGTTGAGCAAGGGCCAGCGGACTTCTGTCTCAACCCAGAAATGTTCTGACGTGTGCCTAGAAAATGTTGGACGGCGCATGTCAGGGTACAGGATGTTGTCAAGTGAGCCCCCCCAAATGGGTTCTGGGATGTATACCCTACAATGGAGGAACCCCGGCTCATCAAACTTAGTGTCGATGGCGTTAAAGTATGGAAATGGGGAGCCGGGGGTGAGGGGTGTGGGTGGAGGTGTGGCAGGTGGGGTGTGTATGCCCTGTTTGCGTCCTCTCCCCTTAGTCCTGTAACCACAGGAAGAATACTGTCAGTCCAGTACTGTAAATTATCAATATATTCCTATCAATATATTCCACCCACTTTGGTAAACATTAATAGAGCATTCACTCTCTTTCAATGTTTTCTGTTGGTAGAGTTGAACCTCCTTGTATAGGACATCTAATTGCAGATCCAAAGTTACATTTAGAGAGAGGTGTCCTCTTACTATGAGTTGCTAAATTGTAAAAATGGTAATTTTGCAAATGAAAACTGTCCTTTGTAGAGAGGTGTCCGCTAAAGGGAGGTTCTACTGTATCTTGTTATGATGATGTAGCAATATACTGTGTTATTGAAAATATTATCTCTGTAGTATTTATTGAATATAAATGAAGGCGATGTGAAATGGACAATTGCAAAATCTAACTCAGTATTTTACACAAGTGAGGTTCAACTGCTTTGTATATTTACACAATGTTGCAATTTTCTTGTCATCCATGTTATTATATCATCTCCGCCATATTAATCTACCATGTCGCCATGTGTTAATAAAAAATGAAATTAAAACAGTGTTGAAAAGTGAAGTGTGTATGTGTGTTTAGAGTAAATATGTTTTCCTTTAATTTGTAGATACAGTTCCTATATATATAATTATTCTAGCCAAAATATGAAATTTTCTGTATTGATTCTTTTATAAAATTTAGATAAATATTATTGAATGTGTGGCAGCTTTAAATACAATTCTATAAGGGAATAGAAATTGTAGAATAAATGTGAGTGTAGCTAATATAAATGTCTTTTTATTTGTAAAACTTACGATTTTTCATTTAAATTGTTATATAAGTTTGGGATATCAATAAAAACTTGAGTGTTCGTTTGTTATTAATTTATTGTATAATAGTAAACAAATAAAATAATTTGAGATAAAGAATAAAATCTGAGAGAGAGAGAGATGTTTGTAGCAGAGTGCTGATGTCTTAATGTCTATAACCATTGTTCACCTGTTTGAATTGGGTCTTTTTATACTTTATATTTTGCATTTCCATTTCAAAATGTGGTATCTCAACTTTATTAATTGATAAAATAAGATAATTGTGATAAATGTGTTGGTGGAAGAGTGAAATAAATCGTTGAAGATTTTCGACAGTCATGACCAGGGATTGGATTTGTTGTATATACATTAATTAATTGTTACCACAGAGTGTGTGTAAGCTCGCAGGTAAATAGGCGCTAACTGAAAGAAAAAAAGTTCCTTTGCTCAATATTGTTTCCCTTTTATATTTTGTTATCTCTTTTGTAAATCAATAGATATATGTTTAATTAATATTTCTTGGAATCAGTTTCATTTAAAATCTAAGCAAAGTCAACAGAATTCCGCATTGGGCACTTTTTTTGCTGAATAAAAAATTGCTCTACTGCCTCTCGATATTTGCAATCTTTTTTAATTCAATCCAATATATGTCTTTTTATTTATTTTATAATGAATTTTTATTACCTAAAAACAGTATCAGTATATGATCCAGTTGTAATACTGTGGTTACAATTCGCACTGTGCAAGACATCTGCTGCTTTAATATTCCAAGATTACAGACAACAAGAAGGTAATAAAATTGTAAATGCTTTATTGTAAACAAAATGTATCTAAAATTTAATAATATGTTTAATTATATTTATGATTTTTCTTTACAAACACCTTCTAATATTTAGAAAATTTAGAGGTATATAAATATTTGTAAATGTGTAAATATTTCGACATGAATATCATTACTCTTCACAATCATCCCATCATACTTCATCCCTAAGGTTAGAAATAATTGTTATTACCCCCCCCCCCCCCCCTTAAAATAAATTTCGATGTTTCGTTTAAAAGAAACATTTGCGGTATAATTTTCAAACTTCTTTCTACGATTATCCTTATAGGTGATGTCGCATTTTGTGTTAAATATCGATTTCCCATTTGCAGAGAATCTGTGGTAAATCCATGTACAATAATTTTTTTTTTCATCCAATATACCCGAACTATTCTATTTATTAGCTTGATTTTCTTTATATAATTTTTATTGTATATTAATTTCATATTACCATTAAGGTACTATTACTGTTTTTCCTGCATGTATCCTACATTTCTGCTTGGAAAATCTGTATTAAGACTAAAAGGTCTTAATAAAGCTTTTTGTTGTTGTTGTAATATCGATTTTCAAAGAGTAGTTAGCAAAATAATAAAACAATACCTAACATGATTTTTTAAAATATATATTTCTCCTTTCCTTCCCTTTATTTTCTTTTGTATTTCTCTTCCTCCCAATGTAAATTCAGTAAACAAGTTCAAATTTTTATAACCTCGTTTTTCTGTCCAGGATTTTTTGCACAATATAAAATATCTTAATAAAGAGTTATGTATGCATGTATCATATGTAAAAATACCCGTGTTTTATTTATAATTAGCTTTTACTTATTTATTTTTTTCATTTGCAGACTCCGTAGTAAAAATACATGTATAGGACTATATGTCCTAATAATGGCTTCTGTGTGTGTTTTGTGTTAAAAAATATTAAATAAATAAAATATATATTAGTGTTGGAATTTTAATGTCTGTTATACCCTGTGTTATTAGAAATATTTTTTTTCACTGAAAATTAAACTTGTTATGATTATATTTATGAATAATATTCGAGGCAGTAAAAGACAATAATAACTATCCTATAACCAAATGTAAATAATTATTCTAATGCAAAACATGTAATCGCGTTTCTATATTTTCTTAATAATAATTTTAAAAATAATTAGAGAAGTAATGTGTGTACCATTCACATAAGAAGACATCCCAATGTAAATATAAGTGCTAATTATGTTGAATTTATTTTGTTTTCTATAATGTATATATAAATTATCTATTTACTTGAATATATCGTTTGTCAATATATATTTTTGTCCATAATTTTTTTTGTAATATTTAAAAAATATCTTCAAATTTGTAAGGCAACGTATATATGTATGTTTTTATTTTTATATGAAACTTTATTTTTATTATTTTATTTGTAATTTTTAATCAGTCATCACTAGTATTAGAAGTGTAATCAATGCATTATTTTCCAACTTTGAATTCTCTAAGACATTATGGTTTAAATATGAATATGAAATAGAAAAATATGGAATTGATCATCCTAAATAGTTAGTGGAAAATATTTAAAAAGTATGCCTCCAAAATATTATTATTTTCTTATTTCTATCTTTATTGTATTCTTTTAGGGTGTGAATCAATTTGTAATAATTTTAGAATCGAATATCTTGGGAATATAATTCTTGAAAAACAATCAAAAATGTGTGATTTTATATTCGAATCAGAATCATGTATAAATGTTGAATTTGTATTTTTTGAAAAATTTATAAAAATTTCTATAAATTTTTCTATC
Source organism: Cordylochernes scorpioides (assembly GCA_030710605.1). Taxonomy (NCBI): domain Eukaryota; kingdom Metazoa; phylum Arthropoda; class Arachnida; order Pseudoscorpiones; family Chernetidae; genus Cordylochernes; species Cordylochernes scorpioides. The sequence continues at coordinate 138,875,784 of CP092863.1, forward strand.
TTCTTTGATGGAGTATGCTTGCTCTCAAGCTGAGAATAGTCAATGTTCCACTTACTTCTTCCGTCTAAAAATCTTACAGAAGCTGAAACAGCCCATTTTGAATTCTCTTGGTATGTTCGCTTAGATCGTTAGTTTGCTTGCTCGCTTGGAAGATGCTTGCTCGCTCGCTTGTTCTATTATTGTGATCTCCTGGTGACAATTAAGTCCTGACATAACTCTCTTTTAAGGTGAAAACATCAGAGTTCCACGAATAAAATCATTTAATTCAATATATATATATAAAAGGAACTTATCCCTAGAAGCCTGATATATTTTGAACCATATTTGCGGAAGAGCTTTGCTCGATGCATTACCTTGAAATTATATGTATGTACCACTACAGACCTATAAGCTTATTACCACAGGTTCACTAAACAACCTTTAGCTGTCTTCCATATTAAATGTAGGATATATCCCAAACCAACCCAATACATTAGTAAAGAAGTCTAGAGCGCCATCTAGTAGAGCAAAAATAAACTAACGTTTATTTAAATTTCTCCGTGATATTTGGCCAACCCATAAACGTTAGTTTATTTTTGCTCCACTAGATGGCGTTCTGCCATCTGAAAAGCACATGTGCTTGTGGTCAGGATATGCTTTCTTTATTTTTAATATCAACACCTGACCCACTCATTTTTATTTTTTTTTCTGTTGTTTTATTCATGTGTTAAGCGTATTTATGCAAATTTCGCCTTAAATACCCATTTCTTGGTTTCTCAAGAGGCCTCTGGGACCAAAAATCTTTTTGGTCGCAGTGGTACAGCCTACTCCACGCTGACGAGCACCAACAGCGCGGAGGCAGCCCGAGCTTTCCTGAAAATGCATCGAAGCGATGGAGATCAACTGTTTTCCTGTATTGTCACTGGAGATGAAAGCTGGGTGCATCATTCAACTCCAGAAACAAAATGACAAAGCATGGTGTGAAGAAGCCTGAGGAAAGTGGACCAAAAAAGTCCAAGGTCACAATTATTGGTTGACTACCTGCCCCCAAACACTACGGTTAAGGCTGCGAGGTATTGCGAAGTCCTCACTAAACTCAGAGATGCAATAAAACGGAAACGTCCTGGACTTTTGTCTCGGAAAGTGTTATTCGTCCATGACAATGCTTGCCCTCATGCAGCTCGAACGACCCAAAAGTTGCTGGAAATCTTCAAATGGGAAATTTTTTACACATCCACCTTATTCTCCGGATTTGCCCCAAGCGATTCCATCTTTTTCCAGCACTCAAGTTGCACCTTGGAGGCAAGCACTTTGCGAATCATAACGAAGTGCAGGCGGAGGCGAACCACTTGATACGAAGACAGGACACGGTTTGGTACAACAGTGGTATCAAAAAATTGCTACAACTGTACCAAAAATGTTTGGACAGTAATGGTGATTATGTATAGAAGTAGTCTATGAGTTGTATAATGAAAATAAAATAACTGCATAATTGTAAATAATGTTGTTTATTTGTTAAAAAATAGGGAAACTTATTTATTGGATGGCCCTCATATATATATATATATGTGGTACAATTATATATATGAAAAAACAATAGAAAAAATAAAATATTTTAGCCATTGGGACCAAAAATCATTTTGGTCGCAGTGATTACAGCCTACTCTACGCTGACGAGCGCCAAAAGTGCGAAACGCGTTCGTGGATGGCTTTTCTTGATTTATCAAGAAATTGGGATGGCCAAATATCACGGCCAAATATCACGTTTAGTTTATTTTTCCTCACTAGATGGCGCTCTGCCATCTAAAAAGCACATGTGTTCGTGGTCAGGAGATGCCTTTTTATTTTTAATTATATATATGTGCTATAAATCTGTTATATATTTTTAGTAAATCATTTTGAATTGAGATTAAAGAAAAACAACACCTTATATATAAAATGTGTGTAACTTTCACCTCCTGTTGGATTTATCAGCAAAATAATTGTATTTTTTGAACCAGATATAAATGACTATATTTGTTGATGTTTAATAAATCTTAATGAAAATGTCTCATTTTTTCAACTATTTTATTTCTCCTACAAAAATATATCGGTAAATGCCTCATTCAGAACCCTTCTATGTAAAAATGGCATAGATGGTGTTCAAAGGTATTTTTTATAGATTGAATTTTTTTTTACTTATTCCTAGTACACATGGTACAGGCCATGATAATCTTGGTGGGTAGAAGTTGGCGACTGCTTTTACTATAAGTGCACCAAATGTCTACATATGTTAAAAGCAGTTCGACTTTTGCACTCACAAGTGTGCCAGAGCTCCATTTGGTTACTTGCACTCGCTGGTGGGGTTGGACTTTTGCAAGAATCGGGGGGCCATTGGAGCATATTCTTTTTTAATCAGAAAAAGTGCCCAATGCGGGAATCGATCCCGGGTTGTAGCGGCTGAAAACCAACAGTTTAGACCATCCTTCCACCGACCCCGCTCTAACCCTAATCCTTCCATGTAAAAATGGCAGAGATTGTGTTCTTAGGTATTTTTCATAGATTGAATATTTTGGTTAATAGAGAATTCTTAATAAACTTTGATAAATCTTCCAAATTAAATGAATAATCTGAAATTTGCATAAGCTTGATATCTCTGTTATTCAGCCATTGATTTCTAAGATGTTGTTCATTTATACACCACAATAACACAAGCCTTTTTATTGGGGCATCCAGCCCTATACATGATTCCCCTCTACAGGATTTAGCAAAGGAAGATATTTCAAAAGTAAAAACTAAAATACAAGAGGTAATAAGGAAAAAGAAAAGAGAGAAGAAAGAAAAAAACAAACAAAAAGGAATATAACCATATATACAAAAAATAAACATACAGAGCAAAAGGAACCATACATGATTAAATATTTAAATTAAAGTACAAATTTTCAGGATATGTCAAGGTTAGGATATCATTGAGAGGGCCAGTGTGGAATCAGCCGCGTTCAATCTTCGCCTTCTTCCTCCAAGCAAACCACGACATCCGCGAATCCATTATTCTCCAACGGACATTGACTGCTGCCATGTAGAATTTATATAAACCGAGGGAGAGACCCTGATCAACCATCAGTGTGTTCATCCAGCTGCAAATTTGTTGGCAGTCAGGTTGAGACCAGGGTAAGTCACCCAAAATTTCTTTCCTCTGTTTCTCTAAGCAAGAGCATCCAAATATTATATGCACAATTTCGTCTTAGATTCTGTTTTTACACAGATCGCGCAAGTTAGAGTCAAATCAATCTTCCAGCGCTTTGAACAATTTTCTGGGAAGATCGTCCATAGGAGTCTCAGTTGTGCAAAAAATCTTTTAATTGCTAGAGGAATAGTTGTGAATAAATATCGTTCTGCTGTTATTGAATTTTTTAGGTATTTGAAGTGACTGTAATGTGAAGTATTTAGGATTTTCGCCATGTCGCTTTGGATGCTTTGTTCGGTTGCTATTCAAATAATAGCAGGGATTTCAGTCAGTATTGCAATTATACACCACAATAACGCTAAATCTATAAACAGTAGAACCTCCATGAGAGGACACTCCGCATAGAGGACACCTCTCTACAAAGGACAGTTTTCATTGTCAAAATTATCATTTTTACTATTTAGCAACTCTCTGTTAAGAGTACACCTCTTCATAAAGGACACTTTTGCTCTTCAATTAGGTTCTGTCCTTTATAGAGAGGATGTATAACAAATGAAAACACCGAGTTTTTTTCACAAACAAATCAAACCTCCCCTGTCACCACTGCGATGAAAAAATACTGAAAGGGCCTGGCTCATCATTGGTGAACTCTCCCAGCTGTTTCACCAATTTAATCTACCAGACAGTTTGTTTAGAGCTCTAATACTGTATTGGATAATTCTGCTATATATGCTGCACCAAAGAGTAGAATCTTAGAAATGGTATTCAAGAAAACTATGGACATAAGCTTTTGGGACAGTAGAATTACATTTAATATTTGCATCAAGCAATGCTCTTCCGTAAACAATAAGTACAAGGCCAGTTAGATTGTTTCGTTTATTGAGGTTTCTCTGAGATGATCAATGTTTAAATGACATCTCTGCCTTTTTTGAACATTTCGTACAAATTGTACAATACAAACATCTTGCTCTATGAATATTATTGCCCTAACATTTCTCTACAAATTTTTAAAGTATTCTTAGCATTAATGGTAATTTTTTAAAATTGGATATACAGTAGAACTACCTCCTTTTAACGGACATCTAGTTGCAGAGTCAAAGTGTCCTTTAGAGAGAGATGTCCTCTTTCTATGAGAGTTGCTACAGTAGAACTACCTCTCTCTAAAGGTAAATATCTAGTTGCAGAGTCGAAGTGTCCTTTAGGGAGAGGTCCCCTTTTACCAGAGAGTTGCTAAATAGTAAAAATGGTAATTTTGAAAATAAAAACTGTCCTTTATAGAGAGATGTCCTCTACAGTGAGTGTCCTCTCATGGAGGTTCTACTGTATAATGTTTTTAGGTTTCTCTCGCTTTAATTGAACTTGACAAATTACAAGATGATTACTTAGCAGTTCCCTTCTCCTATTTTTCTTTTTAACTTATCCCAAGTTTTATATATGGTACAGGCAATGATATTCATGTTGGTTAGAAGTTGGCGACTGCTTTTACTGTAAGTGTACCACATGTCTACATATGTAGAAGCATTTTTTTTTCTTTTACAAATGTGCCAGATAGCCCTTTTTGGTTACTTGCACTTACTGTTGGGGTTGGCCTTTTGCAAGAAGTTAATAAGAGGTTATAAACACAAGGCAATTAGACCAGATTAATACCTTGTGTTTAAAATCTATAATCCAAATTGTACCTTATCATTAATAAGAGGTTGTCTCTTGTGTAAGAGATGACTGCCAGAGATCTACAAGACTGGGTAGGTGAATATAAAAGACGATGTGATGGTTTGTTAGAATAATTACAAAAGCATATATCCCCAAATAATTTATTATTCTCGTTTACAAAAAAAAATTAAGTTTTATTTTGAAGATGTTTGCTTGAATTCCTGTGGAATCCAGGAGAGGTGATGACAGGTTTTCCAGGATCATTCAAACAATCCTTTACTGGAAATGGGACAGTTCTAGTGGCTATTTCCTACCTGGAATATGTAGCAATCAATAGAGTCATCCCGACTAATAGAATGGATTGTTGGGATCACATAAGAATTAATAGCAATGTTAAGCGGCTGTAAGGAATACAGAGAGGATTGCATCCAATAGCAATTGGTGAGAATGGGCAGCTGATGACAGACATTGAAGAATGCTGGGAACTTGATATTCATAGCAATATGGGGATAGGAAATTACGTTCATGACAGCCGTTGATAGTTTGGTATGTGAGCAAGCGTTACAATCGTTGATGGTTTTGTATGCGAGCAAACGTTACAATCATTGATAGTTTAGTATGCGAGCAAGCATTACAATCATTGATAGTTTGGTATGCGAGCAAGCGTTACAATCGTTGATAGTTTGGTATGAGAACAAGCGTTACAATCGTAGATAGTTTGGTATTCGGACAAGCGTTACAATCGTTGGTAATTTGGTATGCGAGCAAGCGTTACAATCGTTAATAGTTTGGTATGCGAACAAGCGTTACAATCGTTGACAGTTTGGTATTCGGACAAGCGTTACAATCGTTGGTAATTTGGTATGCGAGCAAGCGTTACAATCGTTGATAGTTTGTAAGGGAGCAAGCGTTACATTCTTTGATTGTCTGGTATGCGAGCAAGCGTTACAATCGTTGATAGTTTGGTATGCGAACAAGCGTTACAATCGTTGATAGTTTGGTATGCGAGCAAGCGTTACAATCGTTGATAGTTTGGTATGCGAGCAAGCGTTACAATCGTTGCTAGTTTGGTATGCGAGCAAGCGTTACAATCGTTGATAGTTTGGTATGCGAGCAAGGGTTACAATCGTTGATAGTTTAGTATGCGAGCAAGCATTAAAATCGTTGATAGTTTAGTATGCGAGCAAGCATTACAATCGTTGATAGTTTGTAAGGGAGCAAGCGTTACAATCGTTGATAGTTTGGTATGCAAACAAGCGTTCAATCGTTGATAGTTTGGTATTAGAGCAAGCGTTACAATCGTTGATAATTTGGTATGCGAGCAAGCGTTACAATCGTTGTTAGTTTGGTATGCGAGCAAGCGTTACAATCGTTGATAGTTTGGTATGCGAGCAAGGGTTACAAACGTTGATAGTTTAGTATGCGAGCAAGCAATACAATCGTTTATAGTTTGTAAGGGAGCAAGCGTTACAATCGTTGATAGTTTGGTATGCAAACAAGCGTTCAATCGTTGATAGTTTGGTATGCGAGCAAGCGTTACAATCGTTGATAGGTTGGTATGTGAGCAAGCGTTGCAATCGTTGATAGTTTGGTATGTTAGCAAGCGTTACAATCGTTGATAGATTGGTATGTGAGCAAGCAATAAATCATGACAGCCATTGATTGTTTGGTATGCGAGCAAGCGTTACAATCGTTGATAGTTTGGTATGTGAGCAAGCATTACAATCATGACAGCCGTTGATAGTTTGGTATTCGAGCAAGCGTTACAATCGTTGGTAGTTTGGTATGCGAGCAAGCGTTACAATCCTTGATAGTTTGGTATGAGAGCAAGCGATACAATCGTTGATAGTTTGGTATGCGAGCAAGCGTTACAATCGTTAATAGTTTGGTATGCGAACAAGCGTTCAATCTTGATAGTTTGGTATGCGAGCAAGCGTTACAATCGTTGATAGGTTGGTATGTGAGCTAGCGTTACAATCGTTAATAGTTTGGTATGAGAGCAAGCGTTACAATCGTTGATAGTTTGGTATTCGAGCAAGCGTTACAATTGCTGATAGTTTGGTATGCGAGCAAGCGTTACAAATCATACTGATCAAAGAGTTTATTAAATATATGTGCAGAATTCCTCTGTTTAGATCGGGCTTAATATTTGGTTATATATGAAGATTTGGTAAGCGATGGGAAATATAAAAATATTTGAAACATAGCATTCATAGTAATGTGAGGATGGTTCGAATTCAATTATTTTGGGAACATGGTAATCAATAGCATTGTGGGAAGTTGATCGGGGGAATCAAAAGATGCTAGGAACATGGCATTCAATAGTATTGTGGGCAGCTGATGGGGAGAATCATAGGATGCTGAGAACTGGTATTCAATAGCATTGTGGGCAGGTGATGGGGAGAATCAAATGATGCTGGGAACATGGCATTCAATGGCATTTTGGGCAGCTGATGGGTGGAATTAAATGTTGCTGGGAACATGGCATTCAATAGCATTGTCGGCAGCTGATGGGGCGAATTAAAGGATGCCGGGAATATGGTATTCAATAGCATTGTGGGCAGCTGATGGGGGGAATTAAAGGATGATGGGAACATGGCATAAAAAGAATTGTGGGTAGCTGATGGGGGGAATCAACGGAAGCTGGTAACATAGTATTCAATAACATTGCGGGCAGCTGATGGGGAGAAACAAAGGATGCTGGGAACATGGCATTCAATAGAATTATGGGCAGATGATGGGGAGGAACAAAGGATGCTGGGAACATGACCTTCTATAGCATTGTGGGCAACTGTTTGGGGGATCAAAGGATGCTGGGAACATGGAATTCAATAGCATTGTGAGCAACTGTTTGGGTGAATTGAGGGATACTGGAAAAACATTATATTCAATAGCATTGTGGGCAGCCAATGGGGAGAAACAAAGGATAGCCAAGTTTCGATATCCTTTACACAATCTTCTTGAGTATGAGATTCAAGATAGTTTCGTGATAGCGAACTTAACAGAATATCGTGATATTTGCACTTATTTTGAGGCTTGAAATATTTTCTGATTATCAAACGAGTGTTTCAAACCGTGCAAAAAGGTTTTTAAAAATCTATAAAGTGGGGCTTTTCATAGTCAAAAGAGTTTAATGGATTATGATCTTTACAGTATATTTTTACAGATTAGGAGCTGCAAATTTCAAATATTTGGATAGTTTAATCTCTTCTTTAGAACATAAAAATATCAAATTAGGAATTTCACCTATTCAATTGAGATTTTAGCTTTTGTAAAGCCTTGAATATCTTCATGAGAGATCGTGTCGATTTTCACGAGACGCGTGAGTTTATTTTTTCTGGCAATTTTTGAGAAAGTCCGATATTTTACATCGTTCAGCTATTGAAATACATAATAAAAGCTCTAATCACTTAATATGCTCCAATTTGAATTATTTAGTATTTGATAAAAGTGATATATTTGATGAAATTGAGTGATTCTTTGACATATTAAAGAAGGCGAAAATTCACCTACGTTGTGAATTCATACTGTGAATTCATACGTTCATTCTTTTTTAAAATGGTTTCAGAGAAAATATTGCAAATATCAAACCACGCCACAATTTGAGCTACTCCGTGTCTTTCACGTTAACAATTTCTATATATTCTGCAATAATATTCCTTTAGATAGAGAATATTTCATTCTTTGATGTTACTGACAAACCTTCACTAGAATGCCTCATTCGATAACATATTGAGTTTAAAGAGATGTTTTGAGCCACGTTTTATCATTATGATATCATTTCTGGATGTTTTCCGCGTTGAAGGAAGAATACTCAAGTATTGAATATCGCTGGGTCTCGACAAAGAATCCTTGGAGACATTTGAAAGATTCACTGTTGTACTGATCATCTTGAGTGAGCAACTAGATCCAAACACATTCACTTGTGTATTAAGATTCACAGATGTGCAATATCTGCTGACGACATTTTTCAATCAACGATTTAGCAACGATCATATTTGATGGCTTGAAAGGTGCGGCAAAATGAATGCTCGCGGTCTTGATGAAAAAATACATCAAAATATAAAGATTATTTGATTGTTTCTTGAAGGAATCAAGAGACTCATTTCCCATTTTTTCTAAAGGCATCTACAATTATTAATACATTGATTTGGCATATTAAAAGTCATTTGAATTAGATTTCATTGTCATGATATCTTGAGAATGCTTCAATATGCAATGCTCAGATTTTGATATCCGAAAAGATGTCTTCGTATATGATACTATTGTCTCGACGTATAATGCAGAGTCGGGATCAAGTACGAAGCTTTTATGTTTGATAAGATGCTCGATAAATGACGACTCCGTTCTTCAAGGCACCGCTGACGAAGACCTCCCAATCTCCGTCAGTCTTGTCTCGCAGTGCGATGCCAATAGGACGGTGAGAGCCGCTGTCCAAACGACTCCAACTCCTCCTGAAATAACAAAATACATTGACTAACTATATTTAACATATATTTAGTCAGAAATATTCATGTAGAATAGCTTTCTTCGAGTTAATTTATACAGTAGAACCTCCATGAGGAGACACTACCCTCACAATAGAGGATACCTCTTTCTATGAAGGACAGCTTTCATTCCCGAAATTACCCCTTTTGCTAATTAGCAACTCTAAGGTAAGAAGATACTTCTTTCTAAAGGACAATTTAGCTCTGCAACTAGGTGTTGTTCTTTACTGAGATGTTCTACTGAACAAAAAAAACCTTTTCTCCGATGATTTTTTACCTCAAATTATATGATGAAAGGGATTATAATTACTCGAAAAAGAATCCATTAAAAAAATCATGCTTATTATAAACTAGACGAATGACCCGGGCAACGCCTTTATTTAAATACTATTCGTTACAATTATAAATTGGCGCCGTGGATGACATTCTTGTGAAACGACCCGCTCCAAACTTTGTGTCTGAGAAGCGATTATTTCATGAGATGATCTGGCTTTGTGTCTTCTGCTCGAATGAATGTTTTTCTGATGGAATTTTGTTCCTGCATTCTAAAAATGAACTGGCTTCACCCGTGGTCTCTGCTTTTTGGAATTTTTCCGGATATAATTTTGTATCTGATAATCAAATATGATACAGCAATATTGTCATCATCATTTTCTGAATAAAAAACAACTATTTTTTCCCAGAACCTGTCAATTCATTTTTCTTGACTAAAATCCGAAAAATATCTCTTCCAGAATTTTCTCTATGTCCTGTTAAAACACGTTTTACATGTCCATTAGGTCAGCTGATATTACCTCCCATCTTAAACGCCAGAGGCGCTGCTTGCTTGCGAAAGGGCAAATTTGCAACGCAATTTGCAAATTACTTGTATACATACTTGTATACTTGTGTACATAAACCATAAATCTGTACATAGACAGGAAAAGCACATATATTTTAATAATATAAATGAGTTTTAAAAATTGTATTTTAAAAAATGCATCGGCCGGGAATAGAACCCGGGGCGCCCGCGTGGCAGGCGAGCATTCTACCACTGAACCAAAAGCAAACGGTGACAGAATTGTTGATGACTCTGATACGTGTATATTTTAAATCTATCCTTCAAGTCCAAGCTATACTTTGATTTTAGTAAAAAGGCCGAAAAGCAATTTTTAGAAGACTATAACTTTGGTATCTGATATTGGCTACTGATATTATATGTAACATAGTATGGTTGATAAACTCAGTTCTACTTACAGATAGAAATTTGCCCCGGCGTGTGCCACTCTACAGTTCCGCAAAGACATCGCCGACAAGGATGTCCCCCAATCTTTGCCGGTCTTGTCTCGTGGTGCGGTTGATGTCAGTAAATGGGTCACCGCTGCTCAGACGACTCCTGCATTACATAATCTATCTAAAACTTCTTGAAATTTAAATGATTAAATTCAGTTTTTCAAGTGTCTTCAAATCAATAAATGTTTATAAATAGGAATCAAAAGATAGTCACCTCTAGCGTTAGAAAAACAAATAATTTTGGTTCATCACTCCAGCATAGGACGTTAAAGTTATGATTAAAAATGGTCCACAACACCAGTTTATGCAAATTAAGTCTTAAGCTAATCTGTAAACCACGGTCTTACCTCATGGTGCGGTTGATGTCAGTAGATGGTGAGAAAAGTCGCTCCTCCCCAGACGACTTCTCCTGCATTACAAAATCTAAGTTTTTTGAGATTTGAATTAGAAAATCCAGTTTTTCAAATATCACTAAATCAAGCAATGTTTCTAAACATGTTCTAAACCATTAAGAACATTAAAAACAAATCATTTTGGTTCATCACTCTAGCATTAGATGCAAATTAAGACAAAAGCCAAGCTGTATACAAAGGTCTTACCTCATGGTGCGGTTGATGTCAGTAGACAATGAGAAAGGTCGCTCCTCCCCAGACGACTCCTCCTGCAATATAAAATATAACTTAAGTTTATTGAGATTTGAATTAGAAAATTCAGTGTGTTTCTCTCAAGCTATTACTAATTCAATAAATACTTATACACATATACCAAAAAGAGGCACCTCTCCCGTTTAAAAAAAAAAGTAAAAACAATACATTTTGGTTCATCACTCTAGCATAGGATGTTAAGATAGTGATAAAAAAAATGTTGCAAAATGCCAGTTTATGCAAATTAAGCGCAAAGCTGTATTTCATGGTTTTCGGTCTTACCTCATAGTGCGGTTGGTGTCAGTAGAAAAGTCGCCGCTCCCCAGACGACTCCTTGCCCCTCCTGCATTACAAAATATGACTTAAACGTCTTGTGGTTTGAATTATAAAATTCAGTTTTTCAAATATCAATAAATGTTTATAAACATGTTCAAAAGAGTCACCTCTTCCATTAAAAAACGACGTTAATTAAAAAAAAAAGCTTTTTGTTTATCCCCCCAGCATAAGACGTTAATGTAGTAATAAAAATCATCCGAAATACCAATTTATGCAAATTAAGCCCTAAGACAATCTGTATACCAAGGTCTTACCTCAAGGTGCGGTTGGTGTCAGTAAATGTGAGAAAAGTCGCTCCTCCCCAGACGACTTCTCCTGCATTACAAAATCTAACATAATCTTCTTAAAATATAAATAAAGAACTACTTATAAACATGTACAAAATAATCCCCATGCCCGTTAAAAAACATTAAAAACTAAGTCTTTTGGGTCATCATCCAGGTACAGAACGTTAAAGTGGTGATAAAGAATAAACCACAACACCAGTTTATGCAAATTAAACCAAAAGGCAATCTATATACAGTAGAACTTCTCTTTAGCGGACACCTCGTATGCAGACTCCTCTCTACAAAGGACAGTTTTCATTTGCGAAATTACCATTTTTACTATTGATCAACTCTCCGATAAGAGGACACCTCTCTCTAAAGGACACTTTGGCTCTGCAATTAGATGTCCTTCACAGGAAGGTTCTACTGTACCATGGTTTAGAACTATGACCCTCATCAGTACAATGAAAGTTTCGATTCCTTGACATCCTACGAGAGGATTTTTTTAACAGGAGAGAAATGCCTCTTTTGGTACATAAATACCATATCCTACCGCAAGTTTATGTTGTATTTTAAACATATATAGTCATTTAAACATGGTGCATTAATAAAAAACTAGTTATTCGTTCATTAAACGAAAGAACAAGAAAAGTATAAACTATATTTATGCTCTATTAAAAAAGGTTTATAAGCTTGATAATAATTATATCATCATTGATTATATCTTAAAAACGGAAACTTTTGGTATACACATAAAGTTTAGTATTTTCGGAGGAAACACCCAAAAACGTTACAATTTAAAATTCTGTTCGTGTCTCATATGTACTCATGAATAAACCTTAAGAAAGTGGATAGTCTTTTAGTTGCTGGTCGTCTACTTTTTGTGGAGACAGAGGCAATTTTGTCCACACTTAGTTATCTCGTGTGTCTTCAATAAAGGTCACTGTAATATATTTCAGAGTTATTGTCTGAATCCCGATATACATGCTGAAAGGTACAACTTCCTTAAGTTTTGTTCACACTTGGTTATCTCGTGTGCCTCCAATAAAGGTCACTGTAATATCTTTCAGAGTTATTGTCTGAATCCCGATATACATGCTGAAAGGTACAACTTCCTTAATTTTTGTTCACACTTGGTTATCTCGTGTGTCTTCAATAAAGGTCACTGTAATATCTTTCAGAGTTATTGTCTGAATCCCGATATACATGCTGAAAGGTACAACTTCCTTAAGTTTTGTTCACACTTGGTTATCTCGTGTGCCTCCAATAAAGGTTACAATTAATATATTTCAGAGTTATTGTCTGAATCCCGATATACATGCTAAGAGGTACAACTTCCTTAAGTTTAGTTCACACTTGGTTATCTCGTATGTCTTCAATAAAGGTCACTGTAATATCTTTCAGAGTTATTGTCTGAATCCCGATATACATGCTGAAAGATACAACTTCCTTAAGTTTTGTCCATGAGTATATATATGCCTATAATGATGAAGGCCAAACCCTGAAACCACTGCCAATAGTTCACCTTTCTAAAACATTTAAAATATTAAATATGGGGGCTAAGCACATTCTAAGACGATGCTAGCAAACATTTAGTAAAGAAATGAAGCAATATAGGGAAAATGAAATAACAGAATAGTGAGATAAATAACTGTATTTATGAATTTTCTCGAATTTATGGACGTTTTATTTTAATAAAATATCACATTACTTTGTAATAAGGTATCTTTATCACTTTACAAAATACAACAACAACAAGATTTTGAGTCCAGATGAGATTTGTCTAGTACTTTTTAAAATTTATTAATCACACAACTGATATTGAAATATTTGCGCCTAAAACAATGGAAACAAACAAAACAACAAACAAATTAAAACTTAAAAATATATGTAGTAATTCGATGGAGCACAAATCTCTTAAATTTTCTAATTGTCTTCGAATAAAATAAATAAAATAAACAAATCCTTTGATTATTGAGAATTCCTCTACGTTCCCATTTAAAGACAAAATAATGTAAGGAAAGAGATAGCTAGAAACTAGACTAGACCCATGATAAAATCATTGCAAGACTAGTGAAAATACAACAATAGCGAGATTTTGAGTCTAGATAAGTTTAGTGTAGAACTTGGTGAAACACATATTTCTCAAATTTTCTAATTGTCTTTAAATAAAATAAAGCCTTTGGATATTTAGAGAACATTTCTCTACGTTCCTATTTAAAGAAATAACAGTGTAAGGAGAGATATAGCTATAAATTAGACTAGACCTGTGATACAATCTTTGCAAGACTAGGGAAAATCTTGTTTAAAAACTGCTTTCATTTTATTATATTTACAAATTGTAGTAGCAGATAATTTTTTTCATTTATACTATTGAATTTAGATGATATATAAGTTTCTAAGTAAAGCCGTTCTGGTTTTGATACAATGTTTCTATAATGACATTTTAATTCTTCTAAATTAGATTTATGACCTGTTTCCATGCTCTGTTGGCCTATGAGAGTTTTTTAGATCTTTGGTGTCTGATATTGATCTAAATAATTGCTATGACAGAGATAACAAAGTGTAATTCAGCAATGTAGATGTACTTACACATTGAAATATGCCTCCGCGTGTGGGCTCACAAGTCCGGTCAGGTAGTGCAGACGAAGACCCCCCCCAAATCTTCGTCTGCAGACCCCACGTTGTGGCGCCACTTGGATGGTAATAGGTTAGGTCGTTGCCCAGACGACACTCGCTCACTCCCCCAGCTGCATTACAAAATCCATCTTAACACTAATTTTTCTGTGAATTTTTCTTTAAATTAATATTATTTATTTATACTTTTGATACATTTAAACATAACATTATCTTGTAAAATATTACAGATTAAACTATTTATTAAAAATAATCACATTATGGGTAACTATACCAGAATATTTTTAAACGTTTGTAATAGTTTTTTGAAGATTAATATTAAATTTAAATACGAATACTTTCAAATTTTCTATTATTTAAGAAATTAAAATAATTTTTAATATCAAAATAAGGAGAGATCCAGATTTAGCTCTTCTCTCAACAGAATACAAGTTCTATCTTAATTATCGGTAAAATTTAAGGCCTATTCAGAAATCGTTCTTTTAATTGGTTCTAAATTGATTTGACAATTAAAATTATAATTAAGATTATTATTAAGAGATAAAAATAAAGGATATAGCTTACCTGCCCAAAGGACGTGGTGGTGCTCCATGAAGACTAGGGTGTGTTGATGTGCGAGTAAGATGGAAGTCCCGCGCATGTTATGTGAGCGAATGTTGTACTGTGCTGTTGGACCTAACGCTGTGATAATGAGGCCCTAGAGAAGGGAAGGGACAGAGCCCGATGACCCAAACTCAACATCTCTGTTGAGTAAGGGCCAGCGGACTTCTGTCTCAACCCAGAAATGTTCTGACGTGTGCCTAGAAAATGTTGGACGGCGCATGTCAGTGTGCAGGATGTTGTCAAGTGAGCCCCCCCAAATGGGTTCTGGGATGTATACCCTACAATGGAGGAACCCCGGCTCATCAAACTTAGTGTCGATGGCGTTAAAGTATGGAAATGGGGAGCCGGGGGTGAGGGGTGTGGGTGGAGGTGTGGCAGGTGGGGTGTGTATGCCCTGTTTGCGTCCTTTCCCCTTAGTCCTGTAACCACAGGAAGAATACTGTCAGTCCAGTACTGTAAATTATCAATATATTCCTATCAATATATTCCACCCACTTTGGTAAACTTTAATATAGCATTCACTCTCTTTCAATGTTTTCTGTTGGTACAGTAGAACCTCCCTATAAAAGACATCTAATTGAAGATCAAAAGTTACATTTAGAGAGAGGTGTCCTCTTACTATGAGTTGCTAAATTGTAAAAATGGTAATTTTGCAAATGAAAACTGTCCTTTGTAGAGAGGTGTCCCCTAAAGGGAGGTTCTACTGTATCTTGTTATGATGATGTAGCAATATACTGTGTTATTGAAAATATTATCTCTGTAGTATTTATTGAATATAAATGAAGGCGATGTGAAATGGACAATTGCAAAAATCTAACTCAGTTTTTTACACAAGTGAGGTTCAACTGCTTTGTATATTTACACAATGTTGCAATTTTCTTGTCATCCATGTTATTATATAATCTCCGCCATATTAATCTACCATGTCGCCATGTGTTAATAAAAAATGAAATTAAAAGAGTGTTGAAAAGTGAAGTGTGTATGTGTGTTTAGAGTAAATGTGTTTTCCTTTTATTTGTGAATACAGTTCCTATATATATAATTATTCTAGCCAAAAAATATATTTTCTGTATTTATTCTTTTATAAACTTTGGATAAATATTATTGAATGTGTGGCAGCTTTAAATACAATTCTATAAGGGAACAGAAATTATAGAATAAATGTGAGTGTAGCATAATATAAATGTCTCTTTAATTGTAAATTCTATGATTTTTGATTTAAATTGTTATATATGTATGGGATATCAATAAAAACTTGAGTGTTTGTTTTTTCATTTATTTATTGTATAATAGTAAAAAAATAAAAAAGCATATTTTGAGATAAAGAATAAAAATCTGGGAGAGAGAGATATTTGTAGCAGAATGCTGATGTCTTAATGTCTATAATCATTGTTCACCTGTTTGAATTGGGTCTTTTTATACTCCAAATTCTACATTTTTAAAATGTGGTGCCTCAACTTTATTAATTAATAAATTAAGATAATTGTGATAAAATGTGTTGGTGGAAGAGTGGTATAAATAGTTGAAGATTTCCGACAGCCATGACCTGGGACTGGATTTGTTGTATATATATTAATTAATTGTTACCACAGAGTGTGTGTAAGCTCGCAAGTAAATAGGCGCTAACTGAAAGAAAAAAAAAGGTTTATTGCTCAATATTAGTTTCACTTTTATATTGTGTTCTCTCTTTTGTAAATCAATAGATATAATGTTCAATTAATAATTCTTGGAATCAGTTTCATTAAAAATTCTAACCAAAGTCAACAGAATTCCGCATTGGGCACTTTTTTTTACTGAAAAAAAAATTGCTCTACTGCCTCTCGATTTTTCAATCTTTTTTAATCAATCCAATATATGTATTTTTATTTATTTTATAATGTCTTTTTATTACCTAAAATAAGTATCAGTATAAGATCCAGTTGTAATACTGTGGTTATAATTCGCACTGTGCAAAACATCTGCTGCTTTAATGTTCCAAGATTACAGACAACAACAAGATAATAATAAATTGTGCATGCTTCTTTGTAAATAAAATGTATCTAAAATTTAATAATATGTGTAAATATATTGTTGTATCTCTCTATATTAATTAATTGTTACCACAGAGTGTGTATGCTCACATGTAAATAGGCGCTAACCAAAACTAAAAAAAGTTCCTTTGTTCAATATTAGTTTCCCTTTTATATTTTGTTCTCTCTCTTGTAAATCAATAAATATAATGTTTAATTAATAATTCTTTGAACCAGTTTCAATAAAAATTCTAAGCAAAGTCAACATATATTTATGATTTTTCTTTTACAACACCTTCTAATATTTAGAAAATTTAGAGGTATGTAAATATTTGTAAATGTGTAAATATTTCTACACAAATATTCCTATAGGTGATATCGCATTTTGTGTTAAATATCATTATTCCATTTGCAGAGAATCTGTCGTTAATCCATGTATAATAAATTTATTTTCCTACAATTTACCCAGACTAATCTATTAGCTTGATTTTTCCTGTATATAAATATCATATTACCATTAAGGTACTATTACTGTTTTTCCTGCATGTATCCTACATTTCTGCTTGGAAAATCTGTATTAAGACTAAAAGGTCTTAATAAAGCTTTTTGTTGTTGTTGTAATATCGATTTTCGAAGAGTAGTTAGCAAAATAATAAAACAATACCTAACATGATTTTTTAAAATATATATTTCTCCTTTGCTTCCCTTTATTATTCCCACCGCTGCCACCATGTTATGTTGTTCGTTTACACTTTAATATCTTTAATAGTCTATGGAAATTTAATAAGACGCAGTAAACAAAACTTATTGTTTATTTATTAAGTTACATGCTAATTCTAAATGCTATTCGATGATGATGATAAATAGTTGGGGTTGCCAAACTAAAAGTTTAATATACATTACAGTATTTCTCTTCCTTTCAATGTAAATTCAGTAAACAAGTTCAAATTTTTATAACCTCGTTTTTCTGTCCAGGATTTTTTGCACAATATAAAATATCTTAATAAAGAGTTATGTATGCATGTATTATATGTAAAAATACCCGTGTTTTATTTATAATTAGCTTTTACTTATTTATTTTTTTCATTTGCAGACTCCGTAGTAAAAATACATGTATAGGACTATATGTCTTAATAATGGCTTCTGTGTGTGTTTTGTGTTAAATAATATTAAATAAATAAAATATATATTAGTGTTGGAATTTTAATGTCTGTTATACCCTGTGTAAATAGAAATATTTTTTTCACTGGATATTAAACTTGTTATGAATATATTTATGAATAATATTCGAGGCAGTAAAAGACAATAATAACTATCCTATAACCAAATGTAAATAAATATTCTAATGCAAAACATGTAATCGCGTTTATATATGTTTTAAATAATATTTTTAAAAATAATTAAAGAAGTATTGTGTGTACCATTCACATAAGAAAACATCCCAATGTAAATATAAGTGCTAATTATGTTGAATTTATTTTGTTTTCTATAGTGTATATATAAATTATCTATTTACTTGAATATATCGTTTGTCAATATATATTTTGTCCATAATTTTTTTTGTAATATTTAAAAAATATCTTCAAATTTGTAAGGCAACGTATATATGTATGTTTTTATTTTTATATGAAACTTTATTTTTATTATTTTTTTTAAAATTTTTAATCAGTCATCACTAGTATTAGAAGTGTAATCAATGCATTATTTTCCAACTTTGAATTCTCTAAGACATTATGGTTTAAATATGAATATGAAATAGAAAAATATGGAATTGATCATCCTAAATAGTGTTAGTGGAAAATATTTAAAAAGTATGCCTCCAAAATATTATTATTTTCTTATTTTTATCTTTATTATATTTCTTTTAAGAGATGTGAATCAATTTGTAATAATTTTAGAATCGAATATCTTGGGAAAATAACTCTTGAGAAACAAACCAAAAAATGTATGATTTTATATTCGAATCAGAATCATGTATAATATGTTGAATTTGTATTTTTTGATTTTTTGAAATATTTATAAAAATGTCTATGAAATTTTCTATCTTCGTTGTTGAATTATGTTTGCTCAAAGCTGAGAATAGGCAATGTTTCACTTACTTCTTCCGTCTAAAAATCTTACAGAAGCTGAAACAGCCCATTTTGAATTCGCTTGGTATGTTCGCTTAGATCGTTAGTTTGCTTGCTCGCTTGGAAGATGCTTGCTCGCTCGCTTGTTTGATTATTGTGATCTCCTGGTGACAATCAAGTCCTGACATAACTCTCTTTTAAGATGAAAATATCAGAATTCCATAAATAAATATCTTTTTATTCGAAATATATTAAAAAGGAACTTATCCAAGGAAGCCTGATATATTTTAAACCATATTTGGGGAAGAGCTTTGCTCGATGCATTACCTTGAAATTATATGTATGTACCACTACAGACCTATATGCTTATGTCCATAGGTTCACTAAACACCCTTAATCTGTCTTCCATAGTAAATGTAGTATATATCCCAAACCAACCCAATACAATAGTAAAGCATTCTAGAGCGCCATCTAGTGGAGCAAAAATAAACTAACGTTTATCTAACTTGCTCCGTGATATTTGGCCAACCCATAAAATTAGTTTATTTTTGCTCCACTAGATGGCGCTCTGCCATCTAAAAAGCACATGTGCTTGTGGTCAGGATATGCTTTCTTTATTTTTAATATCAACACCTGACCCACTTATTATTATTTTTTATTTTTTCTATGTTTTTTCATGTGTTGAGCGTATTTACGCAAATTTGGCCTTAAATACCCATTTCTTGGTTTCTCAAGAGGCCTCTGGGATCAAAAATCTTTTTGGTCGCAGTGGTACAGCCTACTTCACGCTGACGAGCACCAACAGCGCGGAGGCAGCCCGAGCTTTCCTGGAAATGCATCGAAGCGATGGAGATCAACTGTTTTCCTGTATTGTCACTGGAGATGAAAGCTGGGTGCATCATTCAACTCCAGAAAAAAAATGACAAAGCATGGTGTGGAAGAAGCCTGAGGAAAGTGGACCAAAAAAGTCAAAGGTCACAATTATTGGTTGACTACCTGCCCCCAAACACTATGGTTAAGGCTGCGAGGTACTGCGAAGTCCTCACTAAACTCAGAGCTGCAATAAAACGGGAACGTCCTGGACTTTTGTCTCGGAAAGTGTTATTTGTCCATGACAATGCTCGCCCTCATGCAGCTCGAACGACCCAAAAGTTGCTGGAAATCTTCAAATGGGAAATTTTTACACATCCACCTTATTCTCCGGATTTGCCCCAAGCGATTCCATCTTTTTCCAGCACTCAAGTTGCACCTTGGAGGCAAGCACTTTGCGAATCATAACGAAGTGCAGGCGGAGGCGAACCACTTGCTACGAAGACAGGACACGGCTTGGTACAACAGTGGTATCAAAAAATTGCTACAGCGGTACTAAAAATGCTTGGACAGTAATGGTGATTATGTAGAGAAGTAGTCTATGAGTTGTATAATTAAAATAAAATAACTGCATAATTGTAAATAATGTTGTTTATTTGTTAAAAATAGGGAAACTTATTTATTGGATGGCCCTCATATATATATGTGGTACAATTATATATATGAAAAAACAATAGAAAAAATAAAAGATTTTAGCCATTGGGACCAAAAATCATCTCGGTCGCAGTGATTACAGCCTACTCTACGCTGACGAGCGCCAACAGTGCGAAACGCGTTCGTGGATGGCTTTTCTTGATTTATCAAGAAATTGGGATGGCCAAATATCACGGAGCAAGCTAAATAAGCGTTTAGTTTATTTTTTCTCCACTAGATGGCGCTCTGCCATCTAAAAAGCACATGTGTTCGTGGTCAGGAGATGCCTTTTTATTTTTAATTATATATATGTGCTATAAATCTGTTATATATTTTTAGTAAATCATTTTGAATTGAGATAAAAGAAAAACAACACCTTATATATAAAATGTGTGTAACTTTCACCTCCGGTTGGTTTTATCAGCAAAATAATTGTATTTTTTTGAACCAGATATAAATAACTATATTTGTCGATGTTTAATAAAAATTAATGAAAATGTCTCATTTTTTCAAATATTTTATTTCTCCTACAAAAAATAACTCGGTAAATGCCTCATTTAGAACCCTTCTATGTAAAAATGGCATAGATGGTGTTCTAAGGTATTTTTTATGGATTGATTTTTTTTTACTTATTCCTAGTACATGTGGTATAGGCCATGATAATCTTGGTGGGTAGCAGTTGGCGACTGCTTTTACCATAAGTGTACCACATGTCTACATATGTGAAAAGCAGTTCGACTTTTGCACTCACAAGTGTGCCAGAGCCCCGTTTGGTTACTTTCACTCGATGGTGGGGTTGGATTTTGCAAGAATCGGGGGCCATTGGAACATTTTTTTTTTAAATCAGAAAAAGTGCCCAATGCGGGAATCGATCCCGGGTTGTAGTGGCTGAAAACCAACAGTTTAGACCATCCTTCCACCGACCCCGCTCTAACCCTAATCCTTCCATGTAAAAATGGCAGAGAATGTGTTCTAAGGTAATTTTTATAGATTGAATATTTTGGCTGATAGAGAATTCTAAATAAAATTTAATAAATCTTCCAAATTGTATGATTTGATCTGTAAAATTTACATAAGCTTGATATCTCTGTTATTCAGCCATTATGCAGTCATTGATTTCTAAGATGTTGTTCATTTATACAAAGCAATAACGCTAAATCTATATGTAGTAGAACCTCCATGAGAGGACACTCCAGCTAGAGGACACCTCTATACAAAGGACAGTTTCCATTGTCAAAATTACCATTTAGCTTAAGTTTAGCTTTAAGTTACTATTTAGCAACTCTCTGTTAAGAGAACACCTCTTCATAAAGGACACTTTTGCTGTGCAAGTAGGTGTTGTCCTTTACAGGGAGGATGTATAACAAATGAAAGCACCGAGTTTCTTTCACAAACGAATCAAACTTATACTGTCCTTTCTGCAATGAAAAAATACTGAAAGGGCCTGGCTCATCAATGGTGAACTCTCCCAGCAGTTTCGCCAATTTAATCTACCAGACAGCTTGTTTAGAGCTCTAATACTGTATTGGATCATTCTGCTTATATATGCTACAATGAAGGGTGGAATCTTAGAAATGGTATTTAAGTAAACTATGGATATATGCTTTTAGGACAGTAGAATTACATATCTATATTTGCATTGAGCAATGCTATTACACAAACAATAAGGACAAGGCCAGTTAGGTTGTTCATTTATTGAGGTTTCTCTGAGATGATCAAGTTTTAAATGACATCTCTGCCTTTTTTGAACATTTTAACTTTGAATAATTTTGCTCTCTATGAATATTTATTACTCTAACTTTTCTCTTCAAATTTTTAAAGTATTCTTAGCATTAATGGCAATTTTTTAAAATTGGATATACAGTAGAACTACCTCCTTGTAAAGGACAACACCTAGTTACAGAGCCAAAGTGTCCTTTAGGGAAAGTATCCTCTTACCAGAGATTTGCTACAGTAGAACTACCTCTCTGTAAAGGATAACATCTAATTGCAGAGCCAAAATGTCCTTTAGGGAGAGGTGTCCTCTTACCAGAGATTTGCTACAGTAGAACTACCTCTCTGTAAAGGATAACATCTAATTACAGAGCCAAAATGTCCTTTAGGGAGAAGTATCCTCTTACCAGATATTTGCTACAGTAGAACTACCTCCTTGTAAAGGATAACATCTAATTACAGAGCCAAAATGTCCTTTAGGGAGAAGTATCCTCTTACCAGAGATTTGCTACGGTAGAACTACCTCTCTGTAAATGATGACATCTAATTGCAGAGCCAAAATGTCCTTTAGGGAGAGGTGTCCTCTTACCAGAGATTTGCTACAGTAGAACTACCTCTCTGTAAAGGACAACACCTAGTTACAGAGCCAAAATGTCCTTTAGGGAGAGGTGTCCTCTTACCAGAGATTTGCTACAGTAGAACTACCTCTCTGTAAAGGACAACACCTAGTTACAGAGCCAAAATGTCCTTTAGGGAGAGGTGTCCTCTTACCAGAGATTTGCTACAGTAGAACTACCTCTCTGTAAAGGACAACACCTAGTTACAGAGCCAAAATGTTTTTTAGGGAGAGGTGTCCTCTTACCAGAGAGTTAATAAATAGTGAAAATGGTAATTTTTCAAATTAAAAACTGTCCTTTGTAGAAAGGTGTCCTCTAGCGTAAGGGTCCTCTCATGGAGGTTCTACTGTGTAATGTTTTAGGTTCTCTCTCGCCTCAATTAAACTTGACAAGTTACAAGATGATTCCTTAGCAGTTTCCCCCCTCCCTTTTTTCCTTTTAACTTACCCCAAGTTTTTATATGGTACAGACCATGATAATCATGGTGTTTAGAATTTGGCGACTGCTCTTACTGTAAGTCTACCACATGTCTACATATGTAGAAAGCATTTTTTCACTTACAAATGTGCCAGATAGCCCTGTTTGGTTACTTGCATTTACTGGTGGGGTTGGACTTTTGCAAGAAGTTAATAAGAGATTATAAACACAAGGTAATAAGACCAAATCCAAATAAATTAATAAGTTGTGACGTTTCGGTAACAGCATTGTTTATAATCTACTAGCCGAATGACCCGGGCAACGCCCAGGTTTTACCCGATTAAATGTTTTTATTCAAATACTATTCGTTACAATTATAAATTGGCGCCGTGGATGTCACTCTTGTGAAACGTCCCGCTCCAAACTTTGTGTCAGAGAAGCGATATTTTTATAAAGAGATGATCTGACTTTGTGTCTTCTGCTCGAATGAATGTTTTTCTGTTAGAATTTTGTTCCTGCACACTAAAAATGAACTGGCTTCACCCGTGGTCTCAGCTATTTGTAATTTTTCCCGATATAATTTAGTAACTGATAATTAAACATGATACAGCAATATTGTCATCATCATTTTCTGAATAAAAATAACTATTTTTGCTCAGAACCTGTCAATTTAATTTTTTATTGGCTAAAAATCCGATAAATATCTTTTCCAGATTTTTCTCTATGTCCTGTCAAAACACGTTTTACATGTACATTAGGTCAGCTGATATTACCTCCCATCTTCACCGCTAGAGGCGCTGCTTGCGAGCGAAAAGACAAATTTGCAACGCAATTTGCAAATAACTCGAAGAATATTCGGGATAGAGACCTGATATTTTCACTATAAGTTTTTCCAGATTCTACTCTATATACTGTTAAAAATTCAGTAAGATTAGTTACGTATTGTGGACGTGTATAGCCGACATAGATACCCACATACATACATACACTGATTTTTATATATATAGGGATTCTCCAATTTATACCTTATCATTAATAAGAGGTTGTCTCTTGTGTAAGAGCTGACTGCCAGAGATCTACAAGACTGGGTAGGTGTATATAAAAGCCGATGTGATGGTTTGTTAAAATAATTACAAAAGCATATATCCCCAAATATTTTATTATTCTCATTTACAAAAAATGAAGTTTTATTTATGAAGATGTTTGCTTGAATTCCTGAGGCATCCAGGAGAGGTGATGACAGGTTTTCCAGGATCATTCAAACAATCCTATACTGGAAATGAGGCAGTTCTAGTGGCTGTTTCTTGCCTGGAATATGTAGCAATCAATAGAGATTATCCAAACTAATAGAATGGATTGTTGGGATTACATAAGAATTAATAGCAATGTGAAGTAAGGAATACAGAGAGGATTGCATTCAATAGTAATTGTTGGGAATGGGCAGCTGATGGCAGGCATTGTATAATGCTGGGAATATGGCAATCATAGTAATGTGGGGATAGGAAAATTCCAATCGTGGCAGCCGTTGATAGTTTGGTATGAGAGCAAGCATTACAATCGTCGATAGTTTGGTATGCGAGCAAGCGTTACAAGATAGTTTGGTATGCGAGCAAGCGTTACAATCGTTGATATTTTGGTATGAGAGCAAGCGTTACAATCGTTGATAGTTTGGTATGCGAGCAAGCGTTACAATCGTTGATAGTTTGGTATGCGAGCAAGCGTTACAATCGTTGATATTTTGGTATGAGAGCAAGCGTTACAATCGTTGATAGTTTGGTATGCGAGCAAGCGTTACAATCGCTGATAGTTTGGTAAGAGATCAAGCGTTACAATCGTTGATTGTTTGGTATGCGAGCAAGCGTTACAATCGTTGATAGTTTGGTATGAGAGCAAGCATTACAATCGTCGATAGTTTGGCATGCGAGCAAGCGTTACAAGATAGTTTGGTATGCGAGCAAGCGTTACAATCGTTGATATTTTAGTATGAGAGCAAGCGTTACAATCGTTGATAGTTTGGTATGAGAGCAAGCGTTACAATCGTTGATAGTTTGGTATGCGAGCAAGCGTTACAATCGTTGATATTTTGGTATGAGAGCAAGCGTTACAATCGTTGAAAGTTTGGTATGCGAGCAAGCGTTACAATCGTTGATATTTTGGTATGAGAGCAAGCGTTACAATCGTTGATAGTTTGGTATGCGAGCAAGCGTTACAATCGCTGATAGTTTGGTATGAGATCAAGCGTTACAATCGTTGATTGTTTGGTATGCGAGCAAGCGTTACAATCGTTAATAGTTTGGTATGCGAGCAAGCGTTACAATCATTGATAGTTTGGTATGCGAACAAGCGTTACAATCGTTGATAGTTTGGTATGCGAACAAGCGTTACAAATCAAAATGATCAGAGAGGTTATTAAATATATGCTCAGAATTCCTCTTATAGATCGGGCTTAATATTTGATTATATATGAAGATTCGGTAAGCGATGGGAAATATAAAAAATATTTGAAACATAGCATTCATAGTAATGTGAGGATGGTTTGCATTCAATTATTTTGGGAACATGGTATTCAATAGCATTTAGGGAAGTTGATGGGGAGAATCAAAGGATGCTGGGAACATGGCATTCAATAGTATTGTGGGCAGCTGATGGGGGAAACAAAAGATGCTGAGAACATGGCATTCAAAAACATTGTGGGCAGCTGATGGGTGGAATCAAAGAAGGCTGGGAACATGGCATTTAAAAACATTGTGGGCAGCTGATGGGGCGAATTACAGGATGCTGAAAACATGGCATTCAATAGCTTTGTGGGCAGCTGATGGGGGGAATCAAAGGATGCTGGGAACATGGCATTCAATAGCATTGTGGGCAGTTGATGGGAAGAATCAAAGGATGCTGGGAACATGACATTCAATACCATTGTGGGCAGCTGATGGGGGGAATCAAAGGATGCTGGGAACATGGCATTCAATAGCATTGTGGGCAGCTGATGGGGAGAATCAAAGGATGCTGGGAACATGGCATTCAATAGCATTGTGGGCAGCTGATGGGGAGAATCAAAGGATGCTGGGAACATGGCATTCAATAGCATTGTGGGCAGCTGATGGGGAGAATCAAAGGATGCTGGGAACATGGCATTCAATAGCATTGTGGGCAGCTGATGGGGAGAATCAAAGGATGCTTGGAACAAGGCATTCAATAGCATTGTGGGCAGTTGATGGGGAGAATCAAAGGATGCTGTGAACATGGTATTCAATAGGATTATGGGCAGTTGATGGGGAGAATCAGAGAATGTTGGGAACATGGCATTCAATAACATTGTGGGTAGCTGATGTGGGGAATCAAAGGATGCTGGGAACATGGCATTCAATAGCATTGTGGGCAGTTGATGGGGAATATTAAAGGATGCTGGGAGCATGGCATTCAAAAGCATTGTGGGCGGCTGATGGGGGAATTAAAGGATAGCCAAGTTTCTATATCCTTTCCTCAATTTTCCTGAATAGGAGATTCAATTGGAAGTTTCGTGATAGCGAACTTTACAGAATATCGTTAATTTGCATTTAATTTGAGCTTGAAATTTTTTTCTGATTATTAAACGAGTCTTTCAAAACGTTCCAAAAGGTTTTTTAAAAATCCATAAAGTGGGGCTTTTCATAGTTAAAAAGAGTTTAATGGATTATGATCTTCACAGTACATCTTTACAGATATAGGAGCAGCAAATTTCAAATATTGGGATAGTTAAAAATCTCTTCTTTAGAACATAAAAATATCAAATTAGGAATTTCACCTATTCAATTGAGATTTTAGCTTTTGTAAAGCCTTGAATATCTTCATGAGAGATCGTGTCGATTTTCACGAGACGCGTGAGTTTATTTTTTCTGGCAATTTTTGAGAAAGTCCGATATTTTACATCGTTCAGCTATTGAAATACATAATAAAAGCTCTAATCACTTAATATGCTCCAATTTGAATTATTTAGTATTTGATAAAAGTGATATATTTGATGAAATTGAGTGATTCTTTGACATATTAAAGAAGGCGAAAATTCACCTACGTTGTGAATTCATACTGTGAATTCATACGTTCATTCTTTTTTAAAATGGTTTCAGAGAAAATATTGCAAATATCAAACCACGCCACAATTTTGAGCTACTCCGTGTCTTTCACGTTAACAATTTCTATATATTCTGCAATAATATTCCTTTAGATAGAGAATATTTCATTCTTTGATGTTACTGACAAACCTTCACTAGAATGCCTCATTCGATAACATATTGAGTTTAAAGAGATGTTTTGAGCCACGTTTTATCATTATGATATCATTTCTGGATGTTTTCCGCGTTGAAGGAAGAATACTCAAGTATTGAATATCGCTGGGTCTCGACAAAGAATCCTTGGAGACATTTGAAAGATTCACTGTTGCACTGATCATCTTGAGTGAGCAACTAGATCCAAACACATTCACTTGTGTATTAAGACTCAAAGATGTGCAATATCTGCTGACGATAATTTCCAATCAATGATTTAGCAACGATCATACTTGATGGCTTGAAAGATGCGGCAAATCGAATGTCCACGCTCTTGATGAATAAATACATCAAAATATAAAGATCATTATATTGTTTCTTGAAGAAGCAAAAGACTCATTTCCCATTTTTTCTTAAGGGCATCTAAAATGATTAATACATTGTTTGGCATATTAAATTTCATTTGAGTTCAATTTGATTTTAATATTTTGAAGATGCTTCAATATGCAATAATCAGATTTTGATATCCGAAAAGATGTCTTCATATATGATACCATTGTCTCGACGTATAAACAGAACTTCGGGATCAAGTAAGATGCTCTTACGATTGGTAAGATGCTCGATAAGTGACGACTCCATTCTTCAAGGCATCGCTGACGATGACGTCCCAATACTCGTCAGTCTTGTCTCACAGTGCGATGCCAGTAGGATGGTGAGAGCCGCTGTTCAAAACGACTCCAACTCCTCCTGAAATAACAAAATACTTTGACTAACTATATTTAGCATATAATTAGTCAGAAATTCTCATGTAGAATGGCTTTCTATGAGTTAATTCATACAGTAGAACCTCCATGAGAGGGCACTACACTCACGCTAAAGGACACCTCTTTCTATAAAGGACAGCTTTCATTCCCGAAATTATCATTTTTACTAATTAGAAACTCTAAGGTAAGAGGATACTTCTTTCTATAGGACAATTTCTCTCTGCAACTAGGTATTGTTCTTTACTGAAAAGTTCTACTGAACAAAAAAAAACTATTCTCGGATGATTTTTTACCTCAAATAATATGATGAAAGGGATTATAATTTTTCGAAAAAGAATCCATTAAAAAAACAAGCTTATTATAAATGCTATCCTTCAAGTCCAAGCTATACTTTGATCTTAGTCAAAAGGCCAAAAAGCAATTTTTAAAAGATTAGAACTCTGGTATCTGATATTGGCCACAGTAATTATAGGTAACATAGTATGGTTGATCAACTCAGCTCTACTTACAGATAGAAATTTTCCCCGGCGTGTGACATGCTACAGTTCCGCAAAGACATCGCCGACAAGGATGTCCCCCAATCTTTGCCGGTCTTGTCCCGTGGTGCGGTTGATGTCAGTAGACGTGTCGCCGCTGCTCAGACGACTCCTCCTGTATTACATAATCTATCTTAAACTTCTTGAGATTTGATGATAAAATTCAGGGTTTTTTTTTCAAATATCACTAAATCAATAAATATTTACAAATAGGAATCAAAAGAGAGAGAGTCACCTCTAACCTTAAAAAAAAATAAAGCTTTTTGGTTCCACACTCCAGCATAGGACGTTAAGGTAGTGAGAAAAAATGATCCACAACGCAGTTTATGCGATTTAAGCCCTAAGACAATTTGTATACCACGGTCTTACCTCATGGTGCGGTTGGTGTCAGTAGATAGTGAGGAAGGTCGCTCCTCCCCAGACGACTCTTCCTGCATTACAAAATCTATCTTAAACTTCTTGAGATTTGAACTAGAAAATTCAGTGTATCTCTAAAACTATTACTAATTCAATAAATACTTATAAACATATACCAAAAAGAGTCACCTCTCCCGTTAAAAATATTTCAAATAAATGCATTTTGGTTCATCATTCCAGCATAGGACGTTAAGGAAGTGATAAAAAAAGTGTTACAAAATATACAAGTTTATGCAAATTAAGCCAAAAGTTAAAAGCTCTATACTATGGTTTTCGGTCTTACCTCATGATGCGGTTGGTGTCAGTAGATAATGAGAAAGGTCGCTCCTCCCAGTCGACTCCTTCTGCATTACAAAATATAACTTAAACTTCTTGAGATTTGAATTATAAAGTTCACTTTTTCAAACTATCACTAAATCAATCAATGTTTCTAAACAAGTACCAAAAATGACATCCCTACCGTTAAAAAACATTTAAACAAATCATGTTGGTTCATCACTCCAGCATAAGACGCTAAGGTAGTGATAAAAATGTTCCAAAATATACACGTTTATGCAAATTAAGCCAAAAGCTGTATACCATGGTTTTCGGTCTTACCTCATGATGCGGTTGGTGTCAGTAGAAAAGTCGCCGCTGCCCAGACGACTCCTTGCCCCTCCTGCATTACAAAATATAGCTTAGGCTTATTGGGATTTGAATTATAAAATTCAGTTTTTCAAATATCACTAAATCAATAAATGTATCTAAACATCTACCAAAAGAGTCCCCTCTTCCGTTAAAAACGAAATTAATATTTTTAAAAAAGCTTTTTGGTTCATCACCCCAGCATAAGACATTAATATAGTGATAAAAATGATCCAAAATACCAATTTATGCAAATTAAGCCCTAAAACAATCTGTATACCAAGGTCTTACCTCAAGGTGCGGTTGGTGTCAGTAAATGTGAGAAAAGTCGCTCCTCCCCAGACGACTTCTCCTGCATTACAACATCTAACATAAGCTTCTTGAAATATAAGAAAAGAACTACTTATAAACATGTTCCAAAATTATCACCTCGCTCATTAAAAAAAAAACTATTGAAAACAAAGCCTTTCGGATCATCATCCAGGTACAGAACGTTAAAGTGGCGATAAAGATTGAACCACAACACCAGTTTATGCAAATTAAACCAAAAGGCAATCTATATACAGTAAAACCTCCCTTTAGCGGACACCCCGCGAGAGGACACCTCTCCACAACAGAGAGTTTTCATTTGCAAAATTACTATTTTTACTATTTAGCAACTCTCTGGTAACAGGACACCTCCCCCTAAAGGACACTTTGGCTCTGCATTTAGATATCCTTAACAGGGAGGTTCTACTGTACCATGGTTTAGAACTATGACCCTCATCAGTACAATCAAAGTTTCTATTCCATAACATCCCAAAAAAGGATGTTTTAAACAGGAGAGAAATGCCTCTTTTGGTACATGAATACCATATCCTACCGCAAGTTTATGTTGTATTTTAAACATATAGAGTAATTTAAACTTGGTGCATTAATGAAAAAACTAGTTATTTGTTCATTAAAGGAAAGAACAAGAAATTATAAACCAGATTTACGCTCTATTAAATTTTATAAGCTTGATAATAATTTTATTATCATTGATAATATTTTAAACAGAAACTTTTGGTATCTAGACTGGTACATAAAGTACCAGTGTGGTTTCCTCCGAAAATACTAAACTTTATGTACCAGTCTAGATACCAAAAGTTAAGTATTTTCGGAGGAAACACCCAAAAACGTTTCAATTTAAAATTATGTTCATGTCTCATATATACTCATGAATAAAACTTAAGAAAGTGGATAGTCTTTGATGTTGCTGGTCGTCTACTTTTTGTGGAGGCAGAGGCAATTTTGTTCACACTTGGTTATCTCGTGTGTCTTCAATAAAGGTCACTGTAATATCTTTCAGAGTTATTGTCTAAATCCCGATATACATGCTAAAAGGTACAACTTCCTTAAGTTTTGTTCATGAGTGTATGTATATGCATATATTGATGAAGACCAAAGCCTGAAACCACTGTCAATAGTTCACCTTTCCAAAATATTTTGAATATTAAATATGGGGGCTAAGCACATTCTAAGACGATGGCAACAAACATTTAGTAAATAAATGAAGCACTATAATAAAAATCCCATATAACAAAATAGTGAGAAATGCATGTATTTTTTAAATTTCGAATTTTATAGACTTTATATCTTAATAAAATATTACATTACTTCGCAATATAGTTTCTTTATCACATTACAAAATACAACAATAGCAAGATTTTCAGTCCAGGTGAGATTTGTCTAGTACTTTATTAATCAACCAGAGGTGATATTGAAATATTTGCGCCTATTACAGAGGATATTGTAGCGTAGAAATCAAGCCTTGAAATATCCTAAGATGTAAAAGTATTTATTGATGACGTCACGGCGACAAGTCGACAATTATTAACAAGTCAGCAAAAACTATTTACCGCTAGAGAATCTTGAGCAAGCAAGCAAAGAGATATTTTGATAATTATTTTACATAAAAGATTAATATATATTTATATACTCTGTTGAATAGTTTCATTGAATAATTTAATTAATAAATTATTTCTTCGTCACATAGCCTCCTCCTATAAAGAGCATCGACCCGATGCTCAGAAGGAGACTTACATCCTCAGTCTCAAGGCTCGAGAACGGGTGATAGGGCCTGAGATCTCTACGCGGGTCTGTGGTTGTTGTGTTCGTTCAGTGGGGATGTCTTCTTCCTGGAAGTTTGTCGAGTCATCTTCTGGGTCCTCTTCTAGGTGGTCCTCCTGGTCCTCTGGGTTTAAATATGGTTTCATCCTACAAATGTGAACTAAATCTTTTGTTTTACTACGACCTTGCTGGTTTCCGAATGTTTCAACTTCATAGGTCACATCAGATATTTTTCGGGTTACTTTGTATGGGCCGAAGTAATGTCTCATTAGTTTTTCCTAACAGGAACGGCGAGGCGACTGGCTGGGTCTTCTCTCAGGAGACTAATGTTGTCCTTTTCGGCCAGTGTAAGGAGAGGGGCTTCGGTAGCGGCGTATATTTTCTCTTGGCAGGTCGTCGTTGGGCTCTTGGCTGCTCCGAGAATTATAGAATGTTCTAGGCTCTTGCCTATATCTCTGTTTGTAATTCCAAGTTTGTTCTCCTTCATATTCTCTCCTCCTGTCACGGCAGTAGCGCACGACGTGGCCAGGGCGTCCGCAGTGGAAACAGATTGGCTTACCTTCAGTGGTTCGCCATTCGTTGGTATCGCGTCTTCCGTTTACTTGTTTCGGCTGCTGCAGTCTAGGTTGAAAATTTCTGGGTTGGAACTCGTACCTAGGGCTTGGTAATGGTCTTTGCGCTCTATTTTGAGGAAACTTCTAGAAATTGGCGCAATGGTTTTTTCAATTTCTTGCTGCACCATATGTTTAATTGCAGAAATTTCTGGTTCTTCTCGAGGAGAGGCTAATGCTCGCTGTACCTCCTCACGAACCATTTGCCTAATCATAGATGACAGATCTGCCCTGTCATCATGATCACGGAGAGACGCCACATTTGGTAGGCGCTCGTATCTGGTTGGGGTAACTCGCCTACAACGGAGCGCCTCAACACGGCGACATTCTGTAATAAATTGCTCGGTGCTCTGTACATCCCTCGGTAGGAGTGCTTGATAAAGCTCCTCAGCTATCCCCTTCATGAGGTGGGAGATTTTATCTTCCTCGCTCATTTGAGGATCAACCTCTTTGCACAAGCACAGGACATCCTGGATGTAAAATTCGGTACTTTCACCTTTTAATTGTGCCCGTGTTTTAAGTTTCTTCTCCGCTTGCAATTTTGAATTTTCTTTTTTTCCGAACACATTCTCTAATTGAGATGTGAATTCCTTCCAAGTCTGTATGCTTTCTTCGTTGTTCTCGAACCATTTGAGAGCAGTTCCAGACAGATAAAAATAAACTTTAGTAAGACAAAGGGTTTCGTCCCAATGGTTGTACTTTGCCACACGTGCATACCCTTTTAACCATTTTTGAAGATCTTCACCATCCTCCCCGGAGAAAATGGAAGGGTTCCTTGGCAAATGTTGAACAACGTAGTTGCTTACCTGAGCACCTTCCTTCTTTACATTCATAGAAGTTTCTTCTGGTTCAACAGAATCAATTTTTCTTTTATTTCTTAATGGGTATCGGTCCAGTCTCTCCACCAGTTGTAGCGTAGAAATCAAGCCTTGAAATATCCTAAGATGTAAAAGTATTTATTGATGACGTCACGGCGACAAGTCGACAATTATTAACAAGTCAGCAAAAACTATTTACCGCTAGAGAATCTTGAGCAAGCAAGCAAAGAGATATTTTGATAATTATTTTACATAAAAGATTAATATATATTTATATACTCTGTTGAATAGTTTCATTGAATAATTTAATTAATAAATTATTTCTTCGTCACAATATAAACAAGACAACAAACAAATTAAAACTTAGAAATTTGTGTAGTAATTCGATGGAGCCCAAATATCTTAAATTTTCTAATTGTCTTTGAATAAAATAAACAAATCCTTTGAGAATTCTTCTCTCTCTCTCTCTACGGTTATATTTAAAGAAAAATAATATAAGTAGAGAGATAGCTAGAAACTAGACTAGACCCATGATAAAATCATTGCAAGACTAGTGAATATACAACATAGCAAGATTTTGAGTCTAGATGAGTTTAGTGTAGAACTTCGGTGGAGCACAATTATCTTATATTTTCTAATTGTCTTTGAGAAAAATAAACAAATCCTTTGAGAATTGAGAATTCCTCTAGGGTCATATTTAGAGAAAAAACAGTGTAAAGTGAGAGATAGCTAGAAACTAGACTAGACCCATGATAAAATCATTGCAAGACTAGTGAATATACAACATAGCAAGATTTTGAGTCTAGATGAGTTTAGTGTAGAACTTCGGTGGAGCACAATTATCTTATATTTTCTAATTGTCTTTGAGAAAAATAAACAAATCCTTTGAGAATTGAGAATTCCTCTAGGGTCATATTTAGAGAAAAAACAGTGTAAAGTGAGAGATAGCTAGAAACTAGACTAGACCCATGATAAAATCATTGCAAGACTAGTGAATATACAACATAGCAAGATTTTGAGTCTAGATAAGTTTAGTGTAGAACTTCGGTGGAGCACAATTATCTTATATTTTCTAATTGTCTTTGAGAAAAATAAACAAATCCTTTGAGAATTGAGAATTCCTCTAGGGTCATATTTAGAGAAAAAACAGTGTAAAGTGAGAGATAGCTAGAAACTAGACTAGACCCATGATGAAATCATTGCAAGACTAGTGAATATACAACAATAACAAGATTTTGAGTTTAGATGAGATAAATGTAAAACTTCGGTGGAGCACAGATCTCTTAAATTTTCTAATTGCCTTTGAATAAAATAAATAAAGCCTTTGGATATTTAGAGAACACTCTTCTACGGTCCTATTTAAAGAAAAAACACTTTGGGAGAGATATAGCTATAGACTAGGCCAGACCCGTGATACAATCTATGCAAGGCTAGGGAAAATCTTGTCTTAAAGCTCCAATTATTTATTATATTTACAAATTGTGGGGGATGATCAATTTTTATATTTATACTTTGGAATTTAGATGATGTATAAGTTTCTAAGTATAGCCTTTCTGCTTTTAATACAATGTTTCTGTAATGACATTTTAATTCTTTTAAATTGGACTTATGACCTGTTTCCATGTTGTGTTTGCCTATGAGAGTTTCTTATATCTTTGGTGTCTGACATGGGTCTAAATAATTGCTATGACAGAGAAACAAGGTGTCATTCAACAATGTAGATGTACTTACACATTGAAATATGCCTCAGCAAGTGGGCTCACAAGTCCCGTCAGGTAGTGCAGACGAAGACCCCCCCCCAAATCTTCGTCTGCAGACCCCACGTTGTGGCGCCACTTGGATGGTAATAGGTTAGGTCGTTGCCCAGACGACACTCGCTCACTCCCCCAGCTGCATTACAAAATCTATCTTAACACTAGTTTTACTGTGAATTTTTCTTTAAATTAATATTATTTATTTATACTTTTTTGATACATTTAAAACGTAACATTATCTTGTAAAATAGTACAGATTAAACTGTAAATAATCTTATTATGAGTAACTATAACAGAATCTTTTAAAAGGTTTGTAATAGTTTTTAAGAGTAATATTAAATTTAAATATGAATTCTTTCAAATTTTCTATTATTTAAGAAAAAAAAATTTATAATCAAAATAAGGAGAGATCCAGATTTAGCTCTTCTCTCAATAGAATACAAGTTTTATCGTAAATAACATAATGGTAAACTTTAGGGCCTATTCAGAAATCGTACTTCCGATTGGTTCTTAATTTATTTGACAATTATAATTATAATAAAGATTATTGTTAAGAGAGAAAAAAAGAAGATAGCTTACCTGCCCAAAGGACGTGGTGGTGCTCCATGAAGACTAGGGTGTGTTGATGTGCGGGTAAGATGGAAGTCCCGCGCATGTTATGTGAGCGAATGTTGTACTGTGCTGTTGGACCTAACGCTGTGATAGTGGGGCCCTACAGAAGGGAAGGGACAGAGCCCGATGACCCAAACTCAACATCTCTGTTGAGCAAGGGCCAGCGGACTTCTGTCTCAACCCAGAAATGTTCTGACGTGTGCCTAGAAAATGTTGGACGGCGCATGTCAGTGTGCAGGATGTTGTCAAGTGAGCCCCCCCAAATGGGTTCTGGGATGTGAGATAAGAGGATGCCAGCGGGCGACACTGGCCGGGACGGCGGCTGGCCAGCGCGCAGCCTGCGCGCGCACTTTTCGAACACCGCCTGATGTCAGCCGGCGGTAAACGCGGTAAACAGCGCGTCGCTACAACCTGCGGCGTTTCCTTCCATTATATAATACTCTAGGCGCTGGTGGAGTAAAAAATGTACTCCATCTGCCTCTTATAATTGTATGTAATTTTTGGACACTTATTAAAATATAAATTATTAATTTATAGTTCTCACTGCAGCTCGAACCTTTACCCTAACGCGGTAGAACATGGCGCAGTCGACATTCGGTTAATTATAGCCGTTTTTTAAGTGACAGCTCAGTGACAATTAGTAATCAAGATGCCCTCAAGAAGGAATCGCCGACCATCCCAAACCCCTCCAGAGAACCCTGGATGCCGTTCCTTGCAAACGCTACCGGGCATACAACGTTCCCTTTAACTGGAGAGACCCCGTCAAAACTCAACTCGATACCATGTTGGCGAAAGGGATAATCGAACAGGTACCCGTCGGCGAAGCCATCGATTGGTGCCATCCTATGGTAGTCGTCCCGAAAAAAGGCTCATCACAAGTCACTATACCAAATGATCTCGCCGGTGCCATCATTGGGAAAGGTGGTCAACGCATCAGGAAGATCCGGCGCGAGTCTGGTGCGGGGATCACCATAGATGAGTCTCAACCTGGTAGCAACGAACGGGTCATCACCACCTCTGGCACGCCCCAGCAGATCCAGATGGCCCAGTACCTCTTGCAGCAAAATGTAAGAGAACATTCCTTCCGGAAGCGATACAATCGCAACGCCAAGCCACTCTCACATTTGGAAGTGGGAGCAATAGTCCTTGTCCAGGATCACCGCACAAAACATTGGACCCTCCTTGCTGAGGTTCTCGAACAACTTCCACGCGGTCGCAGCTACCTCATCCGGACCGACGCCGGACGCCTTCTTCGCCGTAATCGCAGATTCTTACGACCTTTCGTGCCTCCACCGTACACCACCCCACCCAACTCAGCTCAACATCAGCAGACCTTATCCCCTCGAACCCGAGAACCGAACCCGCGTTATAGCAACTACGTTGGATCGGTCCCAAGTCCCAATCTCCTGGGGGGGCATGAGATAAGAGGATGCCAGCGGGCGACACTGGCCGGGACGGCGGCTGGCCAGCGCGCAGCCTGCGCGCGCACTTTTCGAACACCGCCTGATGTCAGCCGGCGGTAAACGCGGTAAACAGCGCGTCGCTACAACCTGCGGCGTTTCCTTCCATTATATAATACTCTAGGCGCTGGTGGAGTAAAAACTGTACTCCATCTGCCTCTTATAATTGTATGTAATTTTTGGACACTTATTAAAATATAAATTATTAATTTATAGTTCTCACTGCAGCTCGAACCTTTACCCTAACGCGGTAGAACAGGATGTATACCCTACAATGGAGGAACCCCGGCTCATCAAACTTAGTGTCGATGGCGTTAAAGTATGGAAATGGGGAGCCAGGGGTGAGGGGTGTGGGTGGAGGTGTGGCAGGTGGGGTGTGTATGCCCTGTTTGCGTCCTCTCCCCTTAGTCCTGTAACCACAGGAAGAATACTGTCAGTCCAGTACTGTAAATTATCAATATATTCCTATCAGTATATTCCCTTCACTTTGGTAAACTTTAATTAAACATTCACTCTCTTTCAATATTTTCTGTTGGTACAGTAGAATCTCCTTGTATAGGACATCTAATTGCAGATCCAAAGTGTCCTTTAAAGAGAGGTGTCTTCTTACCATGAGTTGCTAAATTGTAAAAATGGTAATTTTGTAAATGAAAACTGTTCTTTGTAGAGAGGTGTCCGCTAAAGAGAGGTTCTACTGTATCTTGTTATGATGATGTGGCAATATACAGTGCCATTAATAATATTATCTCTGTAGTATTCATTGAATATAAATGCAGGTGATGTGAAAAAAGGACAAATACAAAATATAACTCAGTATTTTACACAAGTGAGGTTCAACTGCCTTGTATGTTTACAAAATATTATAATTTTCTTGTCATCCATGTTATTATATCACCTCCGCCATATTAATCTACCATGTCGCCATGTGTTAATAAAAAATGAAATTAAAACAGAGTTGAAAAGTGAAGTGTGTATGTGTGTTTAGAGTAAATGTGTTTTCCTTTTATTTGTGGATATATATATATAATTATTCTAGCCAAAATATGAAATTTTCTGTATATTTATTCTTTTATAAACTTTAGATAAATATTATTAAATGTGTGGCAGCTTTAAATACAATTCTATAAGGAAACATAAATTCTAGAATAAATGTGAGTGTAGCATAATATAAATGTCTCTTTAATTGTAACTTTTACGATTTTTGATTTAAATTGTTATATATGTATGGGTAATCAATAAAAACTTGAGTGTTTGTTTGTTATTTATTTATTGTATAATAGTAAACAAATAAAAATCATCTTTTGAGATAAAGAATAAAAATCTGAGAGAAAGATGTTTGTAGCAGAGTGCTGATGTCTTACTATTTCTAACCATTGTTCACCTGTTTGAATTGGGTCTTTTTATACCTCAAATTCTACATTTCCATTTCAAAATGTGGTATCTCAACTTTATTAATTGATAAGATAATTGTGAAAAAATGTGTTGGTGGAAGAGTGGTATAAATCGTTGAAGATTTTCGAAAGCCATGACCAGGGATTGGATTGGTTGTATATATATTAATTAATTGTTACCACAGAGTGTGTGTAAGCTCGCAGGTAAATAGGCGCTAACTGAAAGAAAAAAAAGTTCCTTTGTTCAATATTAGTTTCCCTTTTATATTTTGTTCTCTCTTTTGTAAACCAATAAATATAATGTTTAATTAATATTTCTTGGAATCAGTTTCATTAAAAATTCTAAACAAAGTCAACAGAATTCCGCATTGGGCACTTTTTTTTGCTGAATAAAAAATTGCTCCACTGCCTCTCGATTTTTGCAATCTTTTTTATTCAATCCAATATATATATTTTTTTATTTATTTTATAATGTCTTTTTATTACCTAAAAATAGTATCAGTATAAGATCCAGTTGTAATACTGTGGTTATAAATCGCACTGTGCAAGACATCTGCTGCTTTAATGTTCCAAGATTACAGAAAACAACAAGGTAATAATAAATTGTGCATGCTTTATTGTATATAAAATGTATATAAAATTTAATAATATGTTTAAATTTAGTTATGATTTTTCTTTAAGAACATTTTCTAATATTTATAAAATTTAGAGGTATGTAAATATTTGTAAATGTGTATATATTTCGACACGATTATCCCTATAGGTGATATTGCGTTTTGTGTTAAATATCAATTTTCCATTTGCAGAGAATTTTTGGTTAATCCTTGTATAGTACATTTCTTTTCCTCCAATTTACCCAGACAATTTTTTATTAGTTTGATTGTCTTTATATTATTTTTCCTGTGTATAATTATCATCATTATCATTAAGATACTATTACTGTTTTTCCTGCATGTATCCTACATTTCTGCTTGGAGAATCTGTTTAAGACTAAAAGGTCTTAATAAAGCTTTTTGTTGTTGTTGTTGTAATATCGATTTTCAAAGAGTAGTTAGCAAAATAATAAAACTATATCTAACATGATTTTAAAAATATATATTTCTCCTTTCCTTGCCTTTATTTTCTTTTGTATTTCTCTTCAATGTAAATACAGTAAACAACTTCAATTTTTTATAACCTCGTTTTTCTGTCGAGAAATTTTTGCATAATATAAAATATCTTAATAAAGGCTTATGTATGCATGTATCATATATAAAATATAATTTTATATACGATTAGCTTTTACTTTTTTATTTTTTCATTTGCAGACTCCATAGTAAAAATACATGTATTGGACTATATGTCTTAATATTGGCTTCTGTGTATGTTTTGTGTTAAATAATATTAAATAAATAAAATATATATTAGTGCTGAAATGTTAATGTCTGTTATACGCTGTGTAAATATAAATAATATTTTTTTTTCACTGGATATTAAACTTGTTATGATTATATTTATGAATAATATTCGAGTCAGTAAAAGACAATAATAACTATCCTATAACCAAATGTAAATAATTATTCTAATGCAAAACATTTAATCGCGTTTCTATATTTTCTTAATAATAATTTAGAAAATAATTAAAGAAGTAAAGTGTGTACCATTCACATAAGAAGACACATCCCAATGTAAATATAAATGCTAATTATGTTGAATTTATTTTGTTTTCTATAGTGTATATATAAATTATCCATTTATTTGAATATATCGTTTGTCAATATATATTTTTGTTTATTTTTTTGATAAAATTTTTGTAATATTTAAAAATTATTTCTTCAAATTTGTAAGGTAACGTATATATGTATGCATAATTTTATGTGAATTTTATTTTATAATTTTATTTGTAATTTTTAATCAGTAATCATTAGTATTAGAAATGTAATCAATGCATTAATTTTTCAACTTTGAGTTCTTTAAGACATTATTATGGTTTAAATATAGAAAAATATGGAATTGATCATCCTAAATAGTTATTGGAAAATGTTTTAAAAATTATAAAAATATATTTGCGTATGCAAAGGATTATTATTTTCTTATTTTATCTTTATTATATTTCTTTTAGGGTGTGAATCAATTTGTAATAATTTTAAATCGAATATCGTGGAAAATAATTTTTGAAAAACAAACCAAAAAATGTAGGATTTTATATTCGAATCAGAATCATGTATAAATGTTGAATTTGTATTTTTTGATTTTTTGAAATATTTATAAAAATTTCTATGAATTTTTCTATCTTCTTTGATGGAGTATGTTTGCTCAAAGCTGAGGATAGGCTATGTTCCACTTACTTCTTCCGTC
Organism: Cordylochernes scorpioides; assembly: GCA_030710605.1. NCBI lineage: Eukaryota > Metazoa > Arthropoda > Arachnida > Pseudoscorpiones > Chernetidae > Cordylochernes > Cordylochernes scorpioides. The sequence continues at coordinate 138,916,811 of CP092863.1, forward strand.
TGAATATCTTACAGAAGCTGAAACAGCCCATTTTGAATTCGCTTTTTATTTTCGCTTTGATCGTTAGTTTGCTTGCTCGCTTGGAAGATGCTTGCTCGCTCGCTTATTCGATTATTGTGATCTCTTGGTGACAATCAAGTCCTGACATAACTCTCTTTTAAGATGAAAACATCAGAATTCCACTAATAAATATATTTTTATTCAAAATATATCAAAAAGGAACTTATCCTTTGAAGAGCCCTATTTTCAACCATATTTGCGGAAGAGCTTTGCTTGATGCATTACTTTGAAATTATATGTATGTACCACTACAGACCTATAAGCTTATTACCACAGGTTCACTAAACAACCTTTAGCTGTCTTCCATAGTAAATGTAGGATATATCCCAAACCAACCCAATACAATAGTAAAGAAGTCTAGAGCGCCATCTAGTAGAGCAAAAATAAACTAACGTTTATTTAAATTTCTCAGTGATATTTGGCCAACCCATAAACGTTAGTTTATTTTTGCTCCACTAGATGGCGCTCTGCCATCTAAAAACACATGTGCTTGTGGTCAGGATATGCTTTCTTTATTTTTAATATCAACACCTGACCCACTTATTTTTTATTTTCTCTGTTGTTTTATTCATGTGTTAAGCGTATTTATGCCAATTTCGCCTTAAATACCCATTTCTTGGTTTTTCAAGAGGCCTCTGGGACCAAAAATCCTCTTGGTCGCAGTGGTACAGCCTACCCACGCTGACGAGCACCAACAGCGCGGAGGCAGCCCGAGCATTCCAGGAAATGCATCGAAGCGATGGAGATCAACTGTTTTCCTGTATTGTCACTGGAGATGAAAGCTGGGTGCATCATTCAACTCCAGAAACAAAATGCCAAAGCATGGTGTGGAAGAAGCCTGAGGAAAGTGGACCAAAAAAGTCCAAGGTCACAATTATTTGTTGACTACCTGCCCCCAAACACTACGGTTAAGGCTGCGAGGTACTGCAAAGTCCTCACTAAACTCAGAGCTGCAATAAAACGGGAACGTCCTGGACTTTTGTCTCGGAAAGTGTTATTTGTCCATGACAATGCTCGCCCTCATGCAGCTCGAATGACCCAAAAGTTGCTGGAAATCTTCAAATGGGAAATTTTTACACATCCACCTTATTCTCCGGATTTGCCCCAAGCGATTCCATCTTTTTCCAGCACTCAAGTTGCACCTTGGAGGCAAGCACTTTGCGAAACATAACGAAGTGCAGGCGGAGGCAAACCACTTGCTACGAAGACAGGACACGGCTTGGTACAACAGTGGTATAAAAAAATTGCTACAACGGTACCAAAAATGTTTGGACAGTAATGGTGATTATGTAGAGAAGTAGTCTATGAGTTTTATAATGAAAATAAAATAACTGCATAATTGTAAATAATGTTGTTTATTTGTTAAAAAATAGGGAAACTTATTTATTGGATGGCCCTCGTATATATATGTGGTACAATTATATATATGAAAAAACAATAGAAAAAATAAAAATTTTTAGCCATTGGGACCAAAAATCATTTTGGTCGCAGTGATTACAGCCTACTCTACGCTGACGAGCGCCAAAAGTGCGAAAAGCGTTCGTGGATGGCTTTTCTTGATTTATCAAGAAATTGGGATGGCCAAATATCACGGAGCAAGCTAAATAAGCGTTTAGTTTGTTTTTCTCCACTAGATGGCGCTCTGCCATCTAAAAAGCACATGTGTTCGTGGTCAGGAGATGCCTTTTTATTTATAATTATATATATGTGCTATAAATCTGTTATATATTTTTAGTAAATCATTTTGAATTGAGATTAAAGAAAAACAACACCTTATATATAAAATGTGTGTAACTTTCACCTCCTGTTGGATTTATCAGCAAAATAATTGTATTTTTTGAACCAGATATAAATGACTATATTTGTTGATGTTTAATAAATCTCAATGAAAATGTCTCATTTTTTCAAATATTTTATTTCTCCTACCAAATATAACTCGGTAAATGCCTCATTTAGAACCCTTCTATGTAAAAATGGCATAGATGGTGTTCTAAGGTATTTTTTATAGATTGAATTTTTTTTTACTTATTCCTAGTACACATGGTACAGGCCATGATAATCTTGGTGGGTAGAAGTTGGCGACTGCTTTTGCTATAAATGCACCACATGTCTACATATGTGAAAAGCAATTCGACTTTTGCACTCAAAAGTGTGCCAGAGCTCTATTTGGGTACTTGCACTTGCTGGTGGGGTTGAACTTTTGCAAGAATCGGGGGGGGGGGGGAAGCATTGGAGCATTTTTTTTAAATCAGAAAAAAATGCCTAATGCGGGAATCGATCCAGGGTTGTAGCGGCTTAAAACCAACAGTTTAGACCATCCTTCCACCGACCCCGCTCTAACCCTAATCCTTCCATGTAAAAATGGCAGAGAATGTGTTCTAAGGTAATTTTTATAGATTGAATATTTTGGCTGATAGAGAATTCTAAATAAAATTTAATAAATCTTCCAAATTGTATGATTTGATCTGTAAAATTTACATAAGCTTGATATCTCTGTTATTCAGCCATTATGCAGTCATTGATTTCTAAGATGTTGTTCATTTATACAAAGCAATAACGCTAAATCTATATGTAGTAGAACCTCCATGAGAGGACACTCCAGCTAGAAGACACCTCTATACAAAGGACAGTTTCCATTGTCAAAATTACCATTTAGCTTAAGTTTAGCTTTAAGTTACTATTTAGCAACTCTCTGTTAAGAGAACACCTCTTCATAAAGGACACTTTTGCTGTGCAAGTAGGTGTTGTCCTTTACAGGGAGGATGTATAACAAATGAAAGCACCGAGTTTCTTTCACAAACAAATCAAACTTATACTGTCCTTTCTGCAATGAAAAAATACTGAAAGGGCCTGGCTCATCAATGGTGAACTCTCCCAGCGGTTTCGCCAATTTAATCTACCAGACAGCTTGTTTAGAGCACTAATACTGTATTGGATCATTCTGCTTATATATGCTACAATGAAGGGTGGAATCTTAGAAATGGTATTTAAGTAAACTATGGATATATGCTTTTAGGACAGTAGAATTACATATCTATATTTGCATTGAGCAATGCTATTACACAAACAATAAGGACAAGGCCAGTTAGGTTGTTCATTTATTGAGGTTTCTCTGAGATGATCAAGTTTTAAATGACATCTCTGCCTTTTTTGAACATTTTGTACTTTGAATAATTTTGCTCTCTATGAATATTTATTATTCTAACTTTTCTCTTCAAATTTTTAAAGTATTCTTAGCATTAATGGCAATTTTTTAAAATTGGATATACAGTAGAAATACCTCCTTGTAAAGGATAACATCTAATTGCAGAGCCAAAGTGTCCTTTAGGGAGAAGTATCCTCTTACCAGAGATTTGCTACAGTAGAACTACCTCTCTGTAAAGGACAACATCTAATTGCAGAGTCAAAGTGTCCTTTAGGGAGGGGTGTCCTCTTACCAGAGAGTTGCTACAGTAGAACTACCTATCTGTAAAAGACAACACCTAATTCCAGAGCCAAAATGTTCTTTAGGGAGAGGTGTCCTCTTACCAGAGAGTTAATAAATAGTGAAAATGGTAATTTTTCAAATTAAAAACTGTCCTTTGTAGAAAGGTGTCCTCTAGCGTGAGTGTCCTCTCATGGAGGTTCTACTGTGTAATGTTTTAGGTTCTCTCTCGCCTCAATTAAACTTGACAAGTTACAAGATGATTCCTTAGCAGTTTCCCCCCTCCCTTTTTTCCTTTTAACTTACCCCAAGTTTTTATATGGTACAGACCATGATAATCATGGTGTTTAGAATTTGGCGACTGCTCTTACTGTAAGTCTACCACATGTCTACATATGTAGAAAGCATTTTTTCACTTACAAATGTGCCAGATAGCCCTGTTTGGTTACTTGCATTTACTGGTGGGGTTGGACTTTTGCAAGAAGTTAATAAGAGATTATAAACACAAGGTAATAAGACCAAATCCAAATAAATTAATAAGTTGTGACGTTTCGGTAACAGCATTGTTTATAATCTACTAGCCGAATGACCCGGGCAACGCCCAGGTTTTACCCGATTAAATGTTTTTATTCAAATACTATTCGTTACAATTATAAATTGGCGCCGTGGATGTCACTCTTGTGAAACGTCCCGCTCCAAACTTTGTGTCAGAGAAGCGATATTTTTATAAAGAGATGATCTGGCTTTGTGTCTTCTGCTCGAATGAATGTTTTTCTGTTAGAATTTTGTTCCTGCACACTAAAAATGAACTGGCTTCACCCGTGGTCTCAGCTATTTGTAATTTTTCCCGATATAATTTAGTAACTGATAATTAAACATGATACAGCAATATTGTCATCATCATTTTCTGAATAAAAATAACTATTTTTGCTCAGAACCTGTCAATTTAATTTTTTATTGGCTAAAAATCCGATAAATATCTTTTCCAGATTTTTCTCTATGTCCTGTCAAAACACGTTTTACATGTACATTAGGTCAGCTGATATTACCTCCCATCTTCACCGCTAGAGGCGCTGCTTGCGAGCGAAAAGACAAATTTGCAACGCAATTTGCAAATAACTCGAAGAATATTCGGGATAGAGACCTGATATTTTCACTATAAGTTTTTCCAGATTCTACTCTATATACTGTTAAAAAATCAGTAAGATTAGTTACGTATTGTGGACGTGTATAGCCGACATAGATACCCACATACATACATACACTGATTTTTATATATATAGGGATTCTCCAAATTATACCTTATCATTAATATGAGGTTGTCTCTTGTGTAAGAGATGACAGCCAGAGATCTACAAGACTAGGTAGGTGTATATAAAAGACGATGTGATGGTTTGTTAGAATAATTACTAAAGCATATATCCCCAAATATTTTATTATTCTTATTTACAAAAAAAAGGAGTTTTATTTTTGAAGATGTTTGCTTGAATTCCTGTGGAATCCAGGAGAGGTGATGACAGGATTTCCAGGATCATTCAAACAATCCTATACTGGAAATGAGGCAGTTCTAGTGGCTGCTTCTTACCTGAAATATGTAACAATTGATACGTTTCTATTAATTGTAAATATTAATGGTGAAAATTATTTTGTAAGAAATTGCACTTTATATATATATATATAGATAAATGAAAGATACACTATTTTTAAGCTACTATAATTTTTTTATTCTTTTTACAATTCGATTATACGTATATTGTTGTTTACAAGATGATGATCAAAAATACAGAGTAGAGTAATAATATATCACAGATCATTCCTCCTTCCTTATATTGTTCATAGTTGGAGAAAACCGGCAAGGAGGGCATCGAGGTCGGGTAGATCTCCTAGGTGGAGGTGACGTGGAAATTTGAGGGTCTTGTTCCAGTCGGTGAGGTCCTGCTCCAGCGTTGTCCAAGGTCCAATCAGAATCTTCAGCATATTTGGTATCTGAACCTGTCCTCATCTGATTGACATGCACTTTAAATGTGCCTTTTAGGTTCTTTACTAGGTAAACATTGTAACCTAGTCGTCGTATCACCTGGGCCTTGAACCATTTGCGCCTATTTTGTATTACTCTGTAAACAGCACTTTATCTCCAACTTGAAAATGTCGCCTTCCACACTCATTTCTCCCAAAAGTCTTCTGGATAAATTCAGAGTTCAAGCAATTTACAAATGTTCTAGGCACATAACTTAGGAGACGTTCTACAGGAGGCTTATCTAAAGAGGTAGGCGTATTTCTATAATTAAACAGAACATTTTGTAAAATACAGTCCATATTTGAGTTTGGAGATTCTTCCAACGACTTTTCCAGAGATTTTTTAATTATTCTTACCGAAACTTCAGCAATTCCGTTAGACGAGGGATTATATGCTGGCGAGGTTAAGTGGTATACATTATTTTTCCGTAAGAACTCCTTAAATTCAATCGAATTGAAGGGGGGGCCATTGTCAGACACTAAGCATTGCGGTAATCCATACCTGGCGAAACACTCCCGTAGAAGCTTAATATTTTCTTGCGAAGTAGTACCTCTAACTGGAAATACTTCAATCCAATTTGAATTTGCATCTACTACTAATAAATAACAATCACCTCTGAAATAGAAATGGTCAACATGAACTCGCTGCCACGGTTGGTTAGTCCTGGGCCAAGGTGTGTTCTCAGCGGGAGGAGCTGTCTGATGATGCATACAGGGAGAACATTCCTTCACAAACTCTTCAATTTGACTATCCATTTTTGGCCACCAAACCGAAGATCTGGCTAGAGATTTCATGCGATTGATTCCTATATGACTTTGATGAAGTAACTTCAACATTTGATCTTGACAGGTTCTTGGAATCACTGCCCTAGAATCAACAAAAATGCATCCCTGCAGTACAGAAAAATTTTCCAATTTTGAAAGGAATGGTTTCATTGTTTCATCCTTTTTTGCTAACTGAGGGTCTTCTAATAGATATTCCTTGAGCTTATTTAAAACCGGATCTTTATTGGTTTCTTCTTCAATAATGAGGTGGTCCAATGGAGTTACATTTAAAAATGATATATCATGTGTCACCAAATCAATGTTGTCTTCCCTTGAATTTATTTCCTCAAGTGGAAGTCTTGAAAATGCATCCGCACAGAGCATGGTATCTTTATTTGTATATCTAATATCGAAATCGAAATTTGACAACTCTAAAGCCCACCTATGCAAGCGATTTGCAATTAAAGGCGGAAGAAGTCTTTTGTTTCCAAAAACAGTCGTTAAAGCTTTATGATCACTCTTTAACACAAATTTTCTCCCAAACAAGTATTGTCTCAGTTTGGAAGTTCCAAACACAATAGCAAGTGCTTCTTTCTCAGTCTGAGAGTATTTGACTTCTGCACTTGACAATGTTCTGGAAACAAAGGTGATTGGCTTCTCTTCCCCTTCCACAATATGACACAAGACCCCACTTATGCCATAGGCAGATGCATCACAGGTTAAAGTTAATGGAAGCTTCATTGAATAGTGAATAAGCGCCTGGGAATTTAATAGAGTTAACTTCAAATTCAGAAATGCCTTTTCGCATTGGCTAGACCATTTCCAACGATTGTCCTTCTTTAGGAGTTGATAAAGAGGACCAGCCAAGGTTGACATATTAGGTATGTATTTTGAATAGAAGCTCAACATCCCTAGAAAACTCTTCAATGATGTTTTGTCGAAAGGCTTTTTACACCTTTCTAAAGCTTCCAATTTCTTTGAATCTGGTCTAACACCATCTTCATTTATAATATGACCTAGAAAACAAATGTCTTTTTTTAAAAATAAGCATTTTTCTTTATTAAGGGTGAAATTTAGCTCTTTCAATTTATCGAAGATCATTTTTAGAATTCTGTAATGTTCTTGTTCATCTTTAGAACCAATGAAAATATCATCTAAGTATATCACCGTGTTGGGAACATCATGAAAAAGGCTGTCCATACACCTCTGGAAAATGGCTGAAGCTGGACTGATGCCAAAAGGCAATCTATTATATCGGTAAAGTCCTCTATGGGTAGATACCACTAGCAGATTTTTTTTATGCTTCATCCATTTCAATTTGATGATATGCGGAGGAGAGATCCAATTTGGTAAAAATCTTGTTTCCTCCTAGATTTCCCAACATAGTTTCTATAGTAGGTAATGGATATTTCTCATCTTCAATGCAATTATTCAAAGTATTTTTAAAATCACCACACAAACGTAGTTCTCCATTTGACTTTATTACCGTTACTAAAGGCGTAGACCAATCACTAGCATTAACTTTTTCAATTATTTGACTTTTTTCAAGTCTGTCTAGTTCTTTGTCTATCTTCTCTTTAATGGAAAAGGGTACTGGTCTAAATTTAAAAAATTTGGGCTTTGCATTTGGCCTCAATGATATTGAACCTTTAATGCCCTGAATTGGTAAATCTTTATTTTCAAATACTCTCTTATATACTTCTAAAAACAGTTCTAAATTTGAAATTACATTTATATTATTACAGATATCAAAAACGCAATTGGGCCAATCAGCTTTTAAAATTCTTATCCAATTTCTGCCCAGTAACGGCGTTTGGTTATTAAACTGGCCTGTCACAATTAGGGGTAGTTTTTCCTGATAGTTTTTGTAACTAACATTTACCAAGCATTTTCCAAAAACTGGTATCATATTTCCTGAAAAACTTTTCAAATGTCCACTGTATTTCTCTAGAGTGACATTTTTGAGATTTGTAAGAAAAAATTTCTTTGAAACTACAGACACGTCTGCACCAGTGTCAACCTCCATTATAGTGTCTGCATCTTCAATTTTAACATTTACCAATATTTTTGGTGCGTTTTCTAATGTGTTGCACTGAATAGTATTCAATTTATTCTGATTGGGTTTATTCATTCCAGAATTTTGGGCCGATTTTTTATTCCAACATACTGGAGCAATGTGCCCTTTCTTATTGCAAATATAACATTGAGCATTTTTAAATTTGCATAACTTCGTATCGTGGTTAGACTTTCCACAAATTTTGCAAGGATTATTGTATTTACATGGGAATTTAAAATTTTTAGATCTGGCTTTCAACTTATCAATATCATGACCAGGATTTTTCATCAAATTTACTTGTGACTTCGCTGCCTCTACAGAATTTGCAATATTTATTGCACTATCAAACGTTAAAAAAGGTTCACTTAGCAGCCTTTTAAGCGTAGCTTCATCGAAGCAACCACTTACAAATTGATCACACAAATTTTCATTTATGTCAGTAAATTTGCACTTGTCTGCCTGAGATTTAAGCCTCAAAACAAATTTTCCCACAGGCTCACTTTCTTTTTGTACAATCTTGTGAAATAAATATCTTTCATAGTGCTTATTTTTTATTGGATATAAATGGTTGGTTAAAACCTCTACTAAATCTTTATATTTAAGGTCACTTGGCCTTCTGGGTACCAACAAATCGCGCAAAGTCTTATAAACATTAACATCAATAGACGTTAATAACACAGATACTTTGTCTGCTTCTAATGTTTTGTTCAATTTAAAACATTCTTCTAATTGTTCCAAATAACAATTTAGATCTTCACCTTCACGAAACCTTGGATAATTTAAATTAGTGGTGGCCATACTTACGTTAATTCTTCGTCGCCATTTGATACGTTTCTATTAATTGTAAATATTAATGGTGAAAATTATTTTGTAAGAAATTGCACTTTATATATATATAGATAGATAAATGAAAGATACACTATTTTTAAGCTACTATAATTATTTTATTCTTTTTACAATTCGATTATACGTATATTGTTGTTTACAAGATGATGATCAAAAATACAGAGTAGAGTAATAATATATCACAGATCAACAATCAATAGAGATTATCCCAACCATTAGAATGGATTGTTGGGATCACATAAGAATTAATAGCAATGTGAAGTAAGGAATACAGAGAGGATTAAATCCAATAGCAATTGTTGGGAATGGGCAGCTGATGGCAGGCATTGTATAATGCTGGGAATATGGCAATCATAGTAATGTGGGGATAGGAAAATTCCAATCGTGACAGCCGTTGATAGTTTGGTATGAGAGCAAGCATTACAATCGTCGATAGTTTGGTATGCGAGCAAGCGTTACAAGATAATTTGGTATGCGAGCAAGCGTTACAATCGTTGATATTTTGGTATGAGAGCAAGCGTTACAATCGTTGATAGTTTGGTATGCGAGCAAGCGTTACAATCGTTGATAGTTTGGTATGCGAGCAAGCGTTACAATCGTTGATATTTTGGTATGAGAGCAAGCGTTACAATCGTTGATAGTTTGGTATGCGAGCAAGCGTTACAATCGTTGATAGTTTGGTATGCGAGCAAGCGTTACAATCGTTGATATTTTGGTATGAGAGCAAGCGTTACAATCGTTGATAGTTTGATATGCGAGCAAGCGTTACAATCGCTGATAGTTTGGTATGAGATCAAGCGTTACAATCGTTGATTGTTTGGTATGCGAGCAAGCGTTACAATCGTTGATAGTTTGGTATGCGAGCAAGCGTTACAATCATTGATAGTTTGGTATGCGAACAAGCGTTACAATCGTTGATAGTTTGGTATGCGAACAAGCGTTACAAATCAAACTGATCAGAGAGGTTATTAAATATATGCTCAGAATTCCTCTTATAGATCGGGCTTAATATTTGATTATATATGAAGATTCGGTAAGCGATGGGAAATATAAAAAATATTTGAAACATAGCATTCATAGTAATGTGAGGATGGTTTGCATTCAATTATTTTGGGAACATGGTATTCAATAGCATTTAGGGAAGTTGATGGGGAGAATCAAAGGATGCTGGGAACATGGCATTCAATAGTATTGTGGGCAGCTGATGGGGGAAACAAAAGATGCTGAGAACATGGCATTCAAAAACATTGTGGGCAGCTGATGGGGGGAATCAAAGAAGGCTGGGAACATGGCATTTAATAACATTGTGGGCAGCTGATGGGGCGAATTACAGGATGCTGAAAACATGGCATTCAATAGCTTTGTGGGCAGCTGATGGGGGGAATCAAAGGATGCTGGGAACATGGCATTCAATAGCATTGTGGGCAGATGATGGGGAATATTAAAGGATGCTGGGAGCATGGCATTCAAAAGCATTGTGGGCAGCTGATGGGGGAATTAAAGGATAGTACTATATCCTTTCCTCAATTTTCTTGAATAGGAGATTCAATTGGAAGTTTCGTGATAGCGAACTTTACAGAATATCGTTAATTTGAATTTAATTTGAGCTTGAAATTTTTTCTGATTATTAAACGAGTCTTTCAAAACGTTCCAAAAGGTTTTTAAAAAATCCATAAAGTGGGGCTTTTCATAGTTAAAAAGAGTTTAATGGATTATGATCTTCACAGTACATCTTTACAGATATAGCAGCAGCAAATTTCAAATATTGGGATAGTTAAAAATCTCTTCTTTGGAACATAAAATATCAAATTAAGAATTTCACCTATTCAATTGAGATTTTAGCTTATGTAAAGCCTTGAATATCTTCATGAGAGATCGTGTTGATTTTCACGAGACGCGTGAGTTTATTTTTTCTGGCAATTTTTGAGAAAGTCCGATATTTTACATCGTTCAACTATTGAAATACATAATTAAAGCTCTAATCGCTTAAGATGATATTTCTCCAATTTGAATTATTTAGTATTTGATAAAAGTGATATATTTGATGAAATTGAGTGATTCTTTGACATATTGAAGAAGGTGAAAATTCAACTACGTTATTAATTTCACACGTTAATTCCATTTTTGAAATGGTTTCAAAGAAATTATTGTGCAAATATCAAACCACACCACAATTTTGAGTTTTCTCTGTGTCTTCCACGTAAACATTTTCTATATATTCTGCAATAATATTTCTTTAGATAGAGAACATTTCATTTTTTGATGTCACGGACAAGCTTCTACTAGATTGCCTCAATTGATAGTATATTGAGTTTACAGGGAAGCTATTGAGCCACGTTTTGTCATCATGATATCATTTCTGGATGATATTCACGTTGAGAGAATAATACTCAAGTATTGAATATGGTGATCCAACATTTTTATTCTATTGATCAACATAATATCGCTGGTTATCAACCAAGAATCCTTGGAGACATTTGAAAGTTTCACTGTTGCACTGATCATCTTGAATGAGCAACTAGATGCAAACATATTCACTTGTGTGTTAAGACTCAAAGATGTGCAATATCTACTGACGAAATTTTCCAATCGAAGATTTAGAAATGATCATACTTGATGGCTTTGAAAGGTGCGGCAAATTTAATGTCCGCGCTCTTGATGAAAGAATACATCAAAATATAAAGATCATGATCTTCGATACATCATAAATGATCATTATATTGTTTCTTGAAAGAACCAAACGATTCATTGCAATTCTCTAAAGATGTCTACAATGATTTGTACCATTGATTTGGTATATTAAAAGTCATTTGAGTTCAATTTGTCATTGTATCTTGATGATGCTTCATTATGCAATACTCAGATTTTGATATCCGAAAAGATGTCTTTTTTCGCGATACTATTATCTTGGCGTATAAATAAAACGTCGGGATCAAGTAAGATGATCTTACATTTGGTAGGATGCTCGATAAGTGACGACTCAGTTCTTCAAGGCATCGCTGACGAAGACGTCCCAATACACGTCAGTCTTGTCTCACAATGAGATGCCAGTAGGATGGTGAGAACCGCTGTCCAAACGACTCCAATTCCTCCTGAAATAACAAAATACTTTGACTAACTATATTTCACATATATTCAGTCAGAAATACTCATGTAGAATGGCTTTCTATGAGTTAATTCATACAGTAGAACCTCCATGAGAGGGCACTACCCTCACGCTAAAGGACACCTCTTTCTATAAAGGACAGCTTTCATTCCCGAAATTATCATTTTTACTAATTAGAAACTCTAAGGTAAGAGGATACTTCTTTCTATAGGACAATTTCTCTCTGCAACTAGGTATTGTTCTTTACTGAAAAGTTCTACTGAACAAAAAAAAAACTATTCTCGGATGATTTTTTACCTCAAATAATATGATGAAAGGGATTATAATTTTTCGAAAAAGAATCCGTTAAAAAACAAGCTTATTATAAATGCTATCCTTCAAGTCCAAGCTATACTTTGATCTTATTCAAAAGGCCAAAAAGCAATTTTTAAAAGACTAGAACTCTGGTATCTGATATTGGCCACAGTAATCATATGTAACATAGTATGGTTGATCAACTCAGCTCTACTTACAGATAGAAATTTGCCCTGGCGTGTGCCATGCTACGGTTCCGCAAATACATTGCCGACAAGGATGTCCCCCAATCTTTGCCGGTCTTGTCCCGTGGTGCGGTTGATGTCAGTAGACGTGTCGCCGCTGCTCAGACGACTCCTCCTGTATTACATAATCTATCTTAAACTTCTTGAGATTTGATGATAAAATTCAGGTTTTTTTTTTTTCAAATATCACTAAATCAATAAATATTTACAAATAGGAATCAAAAGAGAGAGAGTCACCTCTAACCTTAAAAAAAATAAAGCTTTTTGGTTCCACACTCCAGCATAGGACGTTAAGGTAGTGAGAAAAATGATCCATAACGCAGTTTATGCAAATTAAGCCCTAAGATAATCTGTAAATATGGTCTTACCTCATTGTGCGGTTGGTGTCAGTAGATTGTGAGGAAGGTCGTTCCTCCCCAGACGACTCTTCCTGCATTACAAAATCTAACTTAAACTTCTTGATATTTGAATTAGAAAATTCAGTTTCTCAAACTATTACTGATTCAATAAATACTTATAAACATATACCAAAAAGAGTCACCTCTCCCGTTAAAAATATATCAAATAAATGCATTTTGGTTCATCATTCCAGCATAGGACGTTAAGGAAGTGATAAAAAAGTGTTACAAAATATACAAGTTTATGCAAATTAAGCCAAAAGTTAAAAGCTCTATACTATGGTTTTCGGTCTTACCTCATGATGCGGTTGGTGTCAGTAGATAATGAGAAAGGTCGCTCCTCCCAGTCGACTCCTTCTGCATTACAAAATATAACTTAAACTTCTTGAGATTTGAATTATAAAGTTCACTTTTTCGAACTATCACTAAATCAATCAATGTTTCTAAACAAGTACCAAAAATGACATCCCTACCGTTAAAAAACATTAAAACAAATCATGTTGGTTCATCACTCCAGCATAAGACGCTAAGGTAGTGATAAAAATGTTCCAAAATATACACGTTTATGCAAATTAAGCCAAAAGCTGTATACCATGGTTTTCGGTCTTACCTCATGATGCGGTTGGTGTCAGTAGAAAGTCGCCGCTGCCCAGACGACTCCTTGCCCCTCCTGCATTACAAAATATAGCTTAGGCTTATTGGGATTTGAATTATAAAATTCAGTTTTTCAAATATCACTAAATCAATAAATGTATCTAAACATCTACCAAAAGAGTCCCCTCTTCCTTTAAAAACGAAATTAATATTTTTAAAAAAGCTTTTTGGTTCACACACATCACCCCAGCATAAGACATTAATATAGTGATAAAAATGATCCAAAATACCAATTTATGCAAATTAAGCCCTAAAACAATCTGTATACCAAGGTCTTACCTCAAGGTGCGGTTGGTGTCAGTAAATGTGAGAAAAGTCGCTCCTCCCCAGACGACTTCTCCTGCATTACAACATCTAACATAAGCTTCTTGAAATATAAGAAAAGAACTACTTATAAACATGTTCCAAAATTATCACCTCGCTCATTAAAAAAAAAACATTAAAAACAAAGCCTTTTGATTCATCATCCAGGTACAGAACGTTAAGATAGTGATAAAGATTAAACCACAACACCAGTTTATGCAAATTAAACCAAAAGCCAATCATTAGACAGTAGAACCTCCCTTTAGCGGACACCCCGCTAGAGGACACCTCTCCACAACAGAGAGTTTTCATTTGCAAAATTACTATTTTTACTATTTAGCAACTCTCTGGTAAGAGGACACCTCCCCCTAAAGGACACTTTGGCTCTGCATTTAGATATCCTTAATGGGGAGGTTCTACTGTACCATGGTTTAGAACTATTACCCTCATCAGTACAATCAAAGTTTCTATTCCATAACATCCCAAAAAAGGATGTTTTAAACAGGAGAGAAATGCCTCTTTTGGTACATGAATACCATATCCTACCGCAAGTTTATGTTGTATTTTAAACATATAGAGTAATTTAAACATGGTGCATTAATGAAAAAACTAGTTATTTGTTCATTAAAGGAAAGAACAAGAAATTATAAACCAGATTTACGCTCTATTAAATTTTATAAGCTTGATATAATTTTATTATCATTGATAATATTTTAAACAGAAACCTTTGGTATCTAGACTGGTACATAAAGTACCAGTGGGTGTTTCCTCCGAAAATACTAAACTTTATGTACCAGTCTAGATACCAAAAGTTAAGTATTTTCGGAGGAAACACCCAAAAACGTTTCAATTTAAAATTCTGTTCATGTCTCATATATACTCATGAATAAAACTTAAGAAAGTGGATCGTCTTTGATGTTGCTGGTCGTCTACTTTTTGTGGAGGCAGAGGCAATTTTGTTCACACTTGGTTATCTCGTGTGTCTTCAATAAAGGTCACTGTAATATCTTTCAGAGTTATTGTCTAAATCCCGATATACATGCTAAAAGGTACAACTTCCTTAAGTTTTGTTCATGAGTGTATGTATATGCATATATTGATGAAGACCAAAGCCTGAAACCACTGTCAATAGTTCACCTTTCCAAAATATTTTGAATATTAAATATGGGGGCTAAGCACATTCTAAGACGATGGCAACAAACATTTAGTAAATAAATGAAGCACTATAATAAAAATCCCATATAACAAAATAGTGAGAAATGCATGTATTTTTTAAATTTCGAATTTTATAGACTTTATATCTTAATAAAATATTACATTACTTCGCAATATAGTTTCTTTATCACATTACAAAATACAACAATAGCAAGATTTTCAGTCCAGGTGAGATTTGTCTAGTACTTTATTAATCAACCAGAGGTGATATTGAAATATTTGCGCCTATTACAGAGGAAATAAACAAAACAACAAACAAATTAAAACTTAGATATTTGTGTAGTAATTCGATGGAGCCCAAATATCTTAAATTTTCTAATTGTCTTTGAGAAAAATAAACAAATCCTTTGAGAATTGAGAATTCCTCTAAGGTCATATTTAGAGAAAAAACAGTGTAAAGTGAGAGATAGCTAGAAACTAGACTAGACCCATGATAAAATCATTGCAAGACTAGTGAATATACAACATAGCAAGATTTGGAGTCTAGATGAGTTTAGTGTAGAACTTCGGTGGAGCACAATTATCTTATATTTTCTAATTGTCTTTGAGAAAAATAAACAAATCCTTTGAGAATTGAGAATTCCTCTAGGGTCATATTTAGAGAAAAAACAGTGTAAAGTGAGAGATAGCTAGAAACTAGACTAGACCCATGATAAAATCATTGCAAGACTAGTGAATATACAACATAGCAAGATTTTGAGTCTAGATGAGTTTAGTGTAGAACTTCGGTGGAGCACAATTATCTTATATTTTCTAATTGTCTTTGAGAAAAATAAACAAATCCTTTGAGAATTGAGAATTCCTCTAGGGTCATATTTAGAGAAAAAACAGTGTAAAGTGAGAGATAGCTAGAAACTAGACTAGACCCATGATAAAATCATTGCAAGATTAGTGAATATACAACAATAACAAGATTTTGAGTTTAGATGAGATAAATGTAAAACTTCGGTGGAGCACAGATCTCTTAAATTTTCTAATTGCCTTTGAATGAAATAAATAAAGCCTTTGGATATTTAGAGAACACTCTTCTACGGTCCTATTTAAAGAAAAAACACTTTGGGAGAGATATAGCTATAGACTAGGCCAGACCCGTGATACAATCTATGCAAGGCTAAGGAAAATCTTGTCTTAAAGCTCCAATTATTTTATTATATTTACAAATTGTGGGGGATGATCAATTTTTATATTTATACTTTGGAATTTAGATGATGTATAAGTTTCTAAGTATAGCCTTTCTGCTTTTAATACAATGTTTCTGTAATGACATTTTAATTCTTTTAAATTGGACTTATGACCTGTTTCCATGTTGTGTTTGCCTATGAGAGTTTCTTATATCTTTGGTGTCTGACATGGGTCTAAATAATTGCTATGACAGAGAAACAAGGTGTCATTCAACAATGTAGATGTACTTACACATTGAAATATGCCTCAGCAAGTGGGCTCACAAGTCCCGTCAGGTAGTGCAGACGAAGACCCCCCCAAATCTTCGTCTGCAGACCCCACGTTGTGGCGCCACTTGGATGGTAATAGGTTAGGTCGTTGCCCAGACGACACTCGCTCACTCCCCCAGCTGCATTACAAAGTCTATCTTAACACTAGTTTTACTGTGAATTTTTCTTTAAATTAATATTATTTATATATACTTTTTGATACATTTAAAACGTAACATTATCTTGTAAAATAGTACAGATTAAACTGTAAATAATCTTATTATGAGTAACTATAACAGAATCTTTTAAAAAGTTTGTAATAGTTTTTAAGAGTAATATTAAATTTAAATATGAATTCTTTCAAATTTTCTATTATTTAAGAAAAAAAAATTATAATCAAAATAAGGAGAGATCCAGATTTAGCTCTTCTCTCAATAGAATACAAGTTTTATCGTAAATAACATAACGGTAAACTTTAGGGCCTATTCAGAAATCGTACTTCCGATTGGTTCTTAATTTATTTGACAATTATAATTATAATAGAGATTATTGTTAAGAGAGAAAAAAAGAAGATAGCTTACCTGCCCAAAGGACGTGGTGGTGCTCCATGAAGACTAGGGTGTGTTGATGTGCGGGTAAGATGGAAGTCCCGCGCATGTTATGTGAGCGAATGTTGTACTGTGCTGTTGGACCTAACGCTGTGATAGTGAGGCCCTACAGAAGGGAAGGGACAGAGCCCGATGACCCAAACTCAACATCTCTGTTGAGCAAGGGCCAGCGGACTTCTGTCTCAACCCAGAAATGTTCTGACGTGTGCCTAGAAAATGTTGGACGGCGCATGTCAGTGTGCAGGATGTTGTCAAGTGAGCCCCCCCAAATGGGTTCTGGGATGTATACCCTACAATGGAGGAACCCCGGCTCATCAACCTTAGTGTCGATGGCGTTAAAATATGGAAATGGGGAGCCGGGGGTGAGGGGTGTGGGTGGAGGTGTGGCAGGTGGGGTGTGTATGCCCTGTTTGCGTCCTCTCCCCTTAGTCCTGTAACCACAGGAAGAATACTGTCAGTCCAGTACTGTAAATTATCAATATATTCCTATCAGTATATTTCCCCCACTTTGGTAAACTTTAATAGAGCATTCACTCTCTTTCAATGTTTTTTTCTTTTTCCTTTAAGGACATCTAATTGCAGATCCAAAGTTTCCTTTAGAGAGAGGTGTCCTCTTACTATGAGTTGCTAAATTGTAAAAATTGGATTATGCAAATGAAAACTGTCCTTTGTAGAGAGGTGTCAGCTAGCGGGGTGTCCGCTAAAGGGAGGTTCTACTGTATCTTGTTTTGATGAAGTATCAATATACTGTGCTATTGAAAATATTATCTCTGTAAGTATAATTGGATATAAATGCAGGTGATGTGAGATGAACAATTGAAAAAATATAACTCAATATTTTACACAAGTGAGGTTCAACTGCTTTGTATATTTACACAATGTTGCAATTTTCTTGCCATCGATGTTATTATATCATCTCCGCCATGTTAATCTACCAAGTTTGCCATGTTAATAAAAAATAAAATTAAAACAGTGTTGAATTGTGAAGTGAGTATGTGGGTTTAGAGCAAATGCTTTTTCCTTTTATTCGTGGATACAGTTCCTATATATATAATTATTCTAGCCAAAATATGAAATTTGTGTATTTATTGTTTTTTAAACTTTAGATAAATATTATTGAATGTGTGGCCGTTTTGAATACAATTCTATAAGGAAACAGAAATTCTAGAATAAAAGTGAATGATGTAGAATAATATAAATGTCTCTTTAATTGTAAATTTTACGATTTTTGAATTAAATTGTTATATATGTATGGGATATCAATAAAAACTCAAGTTTTCGTTTGTTATTTATTTATTGTATAATAGTAAACAAATAAAAATCATCTTTTGAGATAAATAATTAAAATCTGAGAGAGAGAGATGTTTATAGCAGAATGCTGATGTCTTAATGTCTATGACCATTGTTCACCTGTTTGAATTGGGTCTTTTTATACTTCAAATTTTACATTTTTATTTCATTTATTTATGCTTATGAGGTGATACAGCAGCGTATATACAATTAGAGAGGAGACAAAATGAAGTAATGTAGCTGCTGTAATTTTTATTTCAAAATGTGGTATCTCAACTTTATTAATTGATAAGATAATTGTGATAAAAGGTGTTGTTGGAAGAGTGGTATAAATCGTTGAAGATTTCCGACAGTCATGACCAGAAATTGGATTTGTTGTATATATATTAATTAACTAGCCGAATGACCCAGGCAACGCCCAGGTTTTACCTGATTAATTTTTTTTATTCAAATACTATTCGTTACAATTATAAATTGGTGCCGTGGATGTCACTCTTGTGAAACGTCCCGCTCCAAACTTTGTGTCAGAGAAGCGATATTTTTATAAAGAGATGATCTGGCTTTGTGTCTTCTGCTCGAATGAATGTTTTTCTGTTAGAATTTTGTTCCTGCACACTAAAAATGAACTGGCTTCACCCGTGGTCTCAGCTTTTAGGAATTTTTCCAGATATAATTTTGTATCTGATAATCAAACATGATACAGCAATATTGTCATAATCACTTTCTGACTAAAAACAACTATTTTTGCCCAGAACCTGTCATTTTTATTTTTTATTGGCTAAAAATCCGATAAATATCTTTTCCGGATTTTTCAGCATTGGGCACTTTTTTGCTGAATAAAAAATTGCTCAACTGCCTCTCGATTTTTTATTCAATCCAATATATGTATTTTTATTTATTTTATAATGTCTTTTTATTACCTAAAAATAGTATCAGTATAAGATCCAGTTATAATACTGTGGTTATAATTCGCACTGTGCAAGACATCTGCTGCTTTAATATTCCAAGATTACAGACAACAAGAAGGTAATAACAAATTGTGCATGCTTTATTGTAAATAAAATGTATCTAAAATTCAATGTGTAAATATCTTTATGATTTTTCTTTTACAATACCTTCTAATATTTAGAAAATTTAGAGGTATGTAAATATTTGTAAATGTGTGAATATTTCGACACGAATTTCCCTATAGGTGATATCGCATTTTGTGTTAAATATCAATATTCCATTTGCAGAGAATCCGTGGTAAATCCATGTATAATACATTTCTTTTCCTCCAATTCACCCACACTAATCTATTTATTATCTTGATTGTCTTTATATAATTGTTCTTGTATATTAATTACATATTACCATTAAGGTACTATAACTGTTTTTCCTGCATGAATCCTAATTTTCTGCTTGGAAAATCTGTATAAGACTAAAAGGTCTCAAAAAAGCTTTTTTTGTTGTTGTAATATCGATTTTCAAAGAGTAGTTAGCAAAATAATAAAGCTATACCTAACATGATTTTAAAAATATATATTTCTCCTTTACATGCCTTTATTTTCTTTTGTATTTCTCTTCAATGTAAATACAGTAAACAAGTTCAAATTTTTATAACCTCCGTTCTTCAGCTGAGAAATTTTTGCATAAAATAAAATATCTCAATAAAGGCTTATGTATGCATGTATCATATGTAAAAATGCCTGTCTTTTTATTTATGATTAGCTTTTACTTTTTTATTCTTTTCATTTTCAGACTCCGAAGTAAAAATACATGTATAGGACTATATGTTTTAATAATGGCTTCTGTGTGTGTTTTGTATTAAATAATATTAAATAAATAAAATATATATTAGAGTTGAAATTTTAATGTCTGTTATACCCTGTGTGAATAGAAATAATATTTTTTAACTGGATATTAAACTTGTTATGATTATATTTATGAATAATATTTGAGGCAGTAAAAGACAATAATAACTATCCTATAACCAAATGTAAATAATTATTCTAATGCAAAACATTTAATCGCGTTTCTATATTATCTTAATAATAGTTTAGAAAATAATTAAATTAGTAACGTGTGTACCATTCACATAAGAAGACATCCCAATGTAAATATAAGTGCTAATTATGTTGAACTTATTTTGTTTTCTATATAGTGTATTTATAAATTATCCCTTCAATTAATCGTTTGTCAATTTATATTTTTGTTTATTTTTGTCAATAAAGGTTTTGTAATATTTTAAAAATTATTTCTTCAAATTTGTAGGGTAACGTATATATGTATAATTTTTATATGAAACTTTATTTTTATAACTTTTTTGTAATTTTTATCAGTCATCACTAATATTAAAAATGTAATCAATGCATTAATTTTTCAACTTTGAGTTCTTTCAAACATTATGGTTTAGATATAAAAATATAGAATAAATCATCCTAAATAGTTGGTGAAAAATTATAAAAAATATTTGCGTATGCCCCCAAAGGATTATTATTTTCTTATATTTATCTTTATTATATTTCTTTTAGGGTGTGAATCAATTTGTAATAATTTTAGAAACAAATATCGTGGAAAATAATTATTGAAAAACAAACAAAAACCTGTGATTTTATATTCGAATCAGAATCATGTATAATGTTGAATTTGTATTTTTTGATTTTTTGAAATATTTATAAAAATTTATTTGAATTTTTCTATCTTCGTTTTTGGATTAAGTTTGCTCAAAGCTGAGAATAGGCAATGTTTCACTTACTTCTTCCGTCTAAATATCTTACAGAAGCTGAAACAGCCCATTTTGAATTCGCTTTTAATGTTCGCTTTGATCGTTAGTTTGCTTGCTCGCTTGGAAGATGCTTGCTCGCTCGATTATTCGATTATTGTGATCTCCTGGTGACAATCAAGTCCTGACATAACTCTCTTTTTAGATGAAAACATCAGAATTCCACAAATAAGTATCCTTTTATTCAAATTATATTAAAAAGGAACTTATCTCTGGAAGCCTGATATATTTTAAACCATATTTGGGGAAGAACTTTGCTCGATGCATTACCTTGAAATTATATGTATGTACTACTACAGATCTATAAGCATATGTCCTTAGGTTCACTAAACACCCTTAAGCTGTCTTCCATAGTAAATGTAGGGTATATCCCAAACCAACCCAATACAATAGTAAAGCAGTCTAGAGCGCCATCTAGTGGAGCAAAAATAAACTAACGTTTATTTAACTTGCTCCGTGATATTTGGCCAACCCATAAACGTTAGATTATTTTTGCTCCACTAGATGGCGCTCTGCCATCTAAAAACACATGTGCTTGTGGTCAGGATATGCTTTCTTTATTTTTAATATCAACACCTGACCCACTTATTTATTATTTTTTAAAATTGTTTTTCCATGTGTTAAGTGTATTTACGCAAATTTGGCCTTAAATACCCATTTCTTGGTTTCTCAAGAGGCCTCTGGGATCAAAAATATTTGTGGTCGCAGTGGTACAGCCTACTCCACGCTGACGAGCGCCAACAGCGCGGAGGCAGCCCGAGCCTCCCTGGAAATGCATCGAAGAAATGGAGATCAACTGTTTTCCCGTATTGTCACTGGAGATGAAAGCTGGGTGCATCATTCAACTCCAGAAACAAAACGACAAAGCATGGTGTGGAAGAAGCCTGAGGAAAGTACACCAAAAAAGGGGAAGGTCTCAATCTCTGCAGGCAAAGTTATGGCTATCGTCTTTTGGGACTGTAAGGGTGTTTTATTGGTTGACTATCTGCCCCCAAACACTACGGTTAACGCTGCGAGGTACTGCGAAGTCTTCACTAAACTAAGAGCTGAAATAAAACGTAAACGTCCTGGAATTTTGTCTCGGAAAGTGTTACTCGTCCTTGACAATGCTCGCCCTCACGCAGCTCGAACGAACCAAACGTTGGTGGAAAACTTCAAATGGGAAATTTTCACACATCCACCTTATTCTCCAGATCTTTCTCCAAGCAACTTCCATCTTTTTCCAGCACTCAAGTTTCACCTTGGAGGGAAGCAATTTGCGAAGTGCATGATGAAGTGCAGGCGGAGGCGAACCACTGGCTACGAAGACAGGACACGGCTTGGTACAACAGTGGAATAAAAAAATTGCTACAACGGTACCAAAAATGTTTTGACAGAAATGGTGATTATGCAGAGAAGTAGTCTACGAGTTGTATAATGAAAATAAAATAACTGCATAATTGTAAATAATGTTGTTAATTTGTTAAAAAAAATAGGGAAACTTATTTATTGGATGGCCCTCGTAGGTAAAAATCGAAGACTATCCAAAACACCTGCAAGAAAAGCATATGTCAACAATTAAGTGAACATTCAAAAAGGCCGAGCTTGTCGGCATAAGTGAGAGACATGAGTACCAACATAAAGCCACAAAAAGATCTAAATTCGAATATATGTAACCCGCGAAAATTCAAAATTCGCGATACTTTTTGAACACACCTCGTATATATTACTTGTTACCACAGAGTGTGTGTAAGCTCGCAGGTAAATAGGCGCTAACTGAAAGAAAAAAAGTTCCTTTGTTCAATATTAGTTTCCCGTTTATATTTTGCTCTCTCTTTTGTAAATCAATAAATATAATGTTTAATTAATATTTTTTGGAATCAGTTTCATTGAAAATTCTAAGCAAAGTCAACAGAATTCCGCATTGGGCACTTTTTTTGCTGAAAAAAAATTGCTCTACTGCCCCTCGATTTTTGTAATCTTTTTTATTCAATCCAATTTTTATAATGTATTTTTATTACCTAAAAATAGTATCAGTATAAGATCCAGTTGTAATACTGTGGTTATAATTCGCACTGTGCAAGACATATGCTGTTTTGATATTCCAAGATTACAGACAACAACATGGTAATAATAAATTGTGCATGCTTTATTGTGTATAAAATGTATCTGTTGTTTTCACAGAATGTGTGTAAGCTCACAGGTAAATGGTGATTATGTATAGAAGTAGTCTATGAGTTGTAAAATTGAAATATAATAACTGCATAATTGTAAATAATGTTGTTTATTTATTAAAAAATAAGGAAACCTATTTATTGGACGCCCCTCGTATATATATGTGGTACAATTATATTGTTAAGTAGCTCTGCAACTCCGGTCACAAGAGGCCCCATGGGACACCTGTCAATAATCCCTGAACTCCGGGGGTGTGGGCCACGGGTGTGAGGGGTTCTCAGAATCTGGTCGGCGGGGTGGCTGAGGTCGCCCATTAGGATTATCTAAACTTTGGGTAAGTTGTACTCTCTCTCTCCCTATAAATACCCCTTATAATAAATTAATGATTCCCAAACTTGCCCTTGCTTTATTTATCTCCGCGACATATTTTGGCGGAGACGCTGGGTAACGTGACGGAAACTTCGAAGAAGTCGATGTCTACAGGGACGTGAACCAATTCTTGAACTTTTGCCACAACGTATAAAAATGGAAGACGACCACAGACCTACTGTTAGCGGATCATACCTCCCTTGTCAGCGACAACGAGATCCTTCTACCTTTTCTGGAGATGGAAATATAAACCCTGGACAGTGGTTAAAAGAGTATTAGAGAGTGTTGAAGTAGAACAGATGGGATGAGACCATGAAGCTTGCCAACGTTGTATTTTACTTGAAGGGAATTGCTGGAAGGTGGTTTGATAATAACGAAGAATCACTCAACTCGTGGAGAATCTTTGAAGACGCATTCCGCGGTGTGTTCGGACTGCAGAAGGATTCTGCTCGACTTGTCGAGGAAGTTCTGAAGTCAAGAGCACAGAAGGCCGAGGAATCCAGCGAGTCATACATCCAGAAGATTCTTAGTCTTTTTCACCAGGTGAACCCTCGCATGGAAGAAGGTGAGATAGTTGCTCACATTATAAAGGGAATTTCGGAGGACACATACCAGGTATTAGTGGCGAAAGACATACAGAGGTTAGATGAGATCCTGAAGTTT
The DNA here is from genome assembly GCA_030710605.1 of Cordylochernes scorpioides. Taxonomy (NCBI): domain Eukaryota; kingdom Metazoa; phylum Arthropoda; class Arachnida; order Pseudoscorpiones; family Chernetidae; genus Cordylochernes; species Cordylochernes scorpioides. Next base: position 138,941,471 of record CP092863.1, read on the forward strand.
TGCCGTCATCTAACAACCGTCAAGCACCGCAGGATCGGCCGTACGAAATTCGCCAGGTTGTCAAACGTAATGCCCATTTCATGTGTTGTCGACTCAGATGATTTGGCCGCGTTAATTCGCCGCATCGTTAGAGAAGAGATACAAAAGGACTTCTCAGCACCTGAAGTGATCAATCCTCTCCGAGAGGTGAACGCCCTGGAACAGACTGTGAGGGAAGAGGTCAGCCGTGCTCTACAACCTACCAGACCACAAGTCAACGTGGTACAATAACAACCACGAACGCCCTATTATAATATCGACCGACCAACCTAACGCAGGAAGACGGATCAATGGAGAACCTACGACGACAAACCAATCTGCTTCCACTGCGGACGACCCGGACAATTTCGTTTGTTATTGTAGAAAACGACGGCAGGTCTTCGCTGAAGCCAGGTCAAGGAATGGCGAAGAAGGAAGAAATAGTGGATTTTCGAGTCGACCCCCGAGATATGATGCCGACAACGACTATGTAACGCCCCAAACCTCGATGTACTTCTACCGGAGCTCTTCCGAACATCCAAGTCGCGCAAGGTCGCCAGCCAGAAGACAATCCCAGTCGCCAGTTTGTCGTTTCAGCTTTTCTCCCAAGCCTCAGAATGTGAATAATTAAGTGGATATAATAAGTGGAAATAATCACGGGGGTGAGAGGTCGCTATTGAGAAATATCCTCCAGGGTATATCGCCGCTGAAATAAAGAAAATTTTGTTATGGTCGAAATGAATGGACGCAAAATTAAAGCATTGCTGGATTCAGGAGCAGACTTTTCTGTTATTTCGCACAAATTTCGAGGCGAACTAAAGACAGCTCTCTTCAAAGAACCAGGTCCCATTCTTAAAGCAGCAAAAATATTTAATAGAGACCCTTGAAAAATGTGTCTTGAACATAGAAGTCAATGGTCTGAAGATATCCTTTGAATTTGTTGTTATGGTAGAATGCAGCCATGACATCATATTCGGATGGAACTTCTTCAAGGCCACCGAGGCCGTGATTGATTGTGATAGAAATGAACTCCATATCAGGGAAACCTCCATCCTGGAATCTCGAGAGGAGGAAAACCAGAGATTGTTTGCTTCCGACGACTTTGTCATCCCGCCTAAATCAATAAAGAAGATCAGTGTGATGAACGAAGAAATATGTGGTGGTGTTAAAGATGTTTTAGCCTCAACTTCTAAGGACTTATTATTAAGAAAGGAAGTTCTTATACCAAACTCATTGGTTACATTTCAACACGGCCGAGGTAGCATTTGGGTGGCGAATGGAGCATCTTGGCCGCATTTGATTCCATTGGGAATGAATATGTGCACCATGGAGAGTTATGAGAATTAAAATATCTGCAGTCTTATTGACTCCAGCGATAAGTTACAAGAAACGCAGCTAAAGTCACGTGAATGGTCACAAAAGATAAACCTTACTCTAGATACAGGGCTGTCTGAAATTCAAAGGTTACAGCTTTTTTCATGCTTTGACGAGTTTATTGACATATTTGACTTAGGGGGACCTCCTATTAAGCCCACCAGTACTGTGAAACACAAGATAAACACAGGAGACCACTCTCTTATCAAACAGCGGCCCTATAGAGTAGCACCAAGTGAACGACGACTAATTCAAGATGAAGTGAACAAGATCTGTCAATCATCCCTGGATTCCGGGGGTGGGGGCCACGGGTGTGAGGGGTTCTCGGAATCTAGTCTGCGAGGGTGGCTGACGTCGCTCATTAGGATTATCTTTAACTTGGAGTAAGTTGTACTTTCTCTCTCTCCCTATAAATACCCCTTATAATAAATTAATTATTCCTAAACTTGCTTTTGCTTTATTTATCTCCGCGACATATTATATGTGTGCTATAAATCTGTTATATATTTTTAGTAATTTATTTTGAATTGAGATTAAAGAAAAACAACACCTTATATATAAAATGTGTTTCAACTTCACCTCCTGTTGGATTTATCAGCAAAATAATTGTATTTTTTGGACCAGATATAAATGACTATATTTGTTGATGTTTAATAAATCTTAATGAAAATGTCTCATTTTTCAAATATTTTATTTCTCCTACAAAAAAATAACTCGGTAAATGCCTCATTTAGAACCCTTCTATGTGAAAATGGCATATATGGTGTTCTAAGGTATTTTTTATAGATTGATTTTTTTTACTTATTCCTAGTACATGTGGTACAGGCCATGATAATATTGGTGGGTAGAAGTTGGCCATTGCTTTTACTCTAAGTGCACCACATGTCTACATATGTGAAAAGCAGTTCGACTTTTGCATACACAAGTGTGCCAGAGCCCCATTTGGTTACTTGCACTCGTTGGTGGGGTTGGACTTTTGCAAGAATCAGAACCCATTAGAAAATTTTTTTAATCATAAAAAGTGCCCAATGCGGGAATCGATCCCGGGTTGTAGCGGCTGAAAATCAACAGTTTAGACCATCCTTCCACCGACGACCCCCCTCTAACCCTAATCCTTCCATCTAAAATGGCAGAGAATGTGTTCTAAGGTAATTTTTATAGATTGAATATTTTGGCTAATAGAGAATTCTAAATAAAATTTGATAAATCTTCCAAATTGTATGATTTGATCTGTGAAATTTGCATAAGCTTGATATATCTGTTATTCAGCTATTATGCAGTCATTAATTTCTAAAGATGTTGTTCATTTATACAGCCCAATAACGTACCATCTATATACATTAGAACCTCCATGAGAGGACACTCCAGCTAGAGGACACCTCTCTATAAAGGACAGTTTTCATTGTCAGAATTACCATTTTTACTATTTAGCAACTCTCTGGTAAGAGGACACCTCTTCATAAAGGACACTTTTGCTCTTCAATTAGGTGTTGTCCTTTACAGGGAGGAGGTATACCAAATGAAAACACAGAGTTTCTTTCACAAACAAATCAAACCTCTACTGTCCTTACTGGGTTGAAAAAATACTGAAAGGGCCTGGCTCATCAATGGTGAACTCTCCCAGAGGTTTCGCCAATTTAATCTACCAGAGAGCTTGTTTAGAGCTCTAATACTGTATTGGATCATTCTGATTATATATGCTACACTGAAGGGTGGAATCTTAGAAATGGTATTGTAGCAAACTATGGACATAAGCTTTTAGGACAGTAGAATTACATATCTATATTTGCATCGATTGCTATTTCACAAACAATAAGGACAAGGCCAGTTAGGTTGTTCATTTATTGAGGTTTCTCTGAGATGATCAAGGTTTTAAATGACATCTCTGCCTTTTTTTGAACATTTTGTACTTTGAATATTATTACCCTAACATTTTGTGAGTATTTTTAGCATTAATCGCATTTAAAAATTGGATATATAGTACGAGTTAAAAGGCAATCCATTAAATATAATTACAGTAGAACTACCTCTCTGTAAAGGACAACACCTAGTTACAGGGCCAAAGTGTCCTTTAGGGAGAGGTGTTCTCTTACCAGAGAGTTGCTACAATAGAACTACCGCTCTGTAAAGGACAACACATAGGTACAGAGCCAAAGTGTCCTTTAGAGAGAGATGTCCTCTTGCCAGAGGGTTGATACAGTAGAACTACCTCTCCGTAAATGACAACATCTAGTTACAGAGCCAAAGTGTCCTTTAGGGAGAGGTGTTCTCTTACCAGAGAGTTGCTACAGTAGATCTACCTCTCTAAAAAGGAGAACACCTAGTTACAGAGCCAAAGTGTCCTTTAGGGAGAGATGTCCTCTTACCAGAGAGTTGCTACAGTAGAACTACCTCCCTGTAAAAGACAACAACTAATTGCAAAGTCAAAATGTCCTTTAGGGAGAGGTGTTCTCTTACCAGAGAGTTGCTAGAGTAGAACTACCTCTCTCTAAAGGACAATACCTAGTTGCAGAGTGTGTCCTTTAAAGAGAGGTGTCCTCTTACCAGAGAGTTAATGAATAGTAGAAATGGTAATTTTTCAAATGAAAACTGTACTTTATAGAGAGGTGTCCTCTAGAGTGAGTGTCCTCTCATGGAGTATGTTCTACTGTATACTGTTTTTAGGTTCACTCTTTAATTGAACATCACAAGTTACAAAATGATTCCTTAGCAATTCCCCCCTCATCTTTTACCTTTTGACTTACCCCAAGTTTTTATATGGTACAGACCATGATAATCATGGTGGGTAGATGTTGGCGACTGCTTTTAATGTAAGTGTAGCACATGTCTACATAGGTAGAAAGCATTTTTCACTTACAAATATGCTTGTTAGCCCTGTTTGGTTACTTGCACTCACTGTTGTGGTTGGACTTTTGCAAGAAGTTAATAAGAGGATATAAACACAAGGTAATAAGACCAGATTATTACCTTGTGTTTAAAATCTATAATCCAAATTGTACCTTATCATTAATAAGAGGTTGTCTCTTGTGTAAGAGATGACAGCCAGAGATCTACAAGACTGGTTAGGTGAATATAAAAGAAAACGTGATGGTTTGTTAAAATAATTACAAAAGCATATATCCCCAAAATATTTTTTATTCTCATTTACAAAAAAATGAAGTTTTATTTACAAAGATGTTTTCTTGAATTCCTGTGGTATCCAGGAGAGGTGATGACAGGTTTTCCAGGATCATTCAAACAATCCTATACTGGAAATGGGGCAGTTCTAGTGGCTGTTTCTTGCCTGGAATATGTAGCAATCAATAGAGTTTATCCCAACTAATAGAATGGATTGTTGGGATCACATAAGAATTAATAGCAATGTGAAGTAAGGAATACAGAGAGGATTGCATTCAATAGCAATTGTTGGGAATGGCCAGCTGATGGCAGGCATTGAATAATGCTGGGAATATGATATACATAGTAATGTGGGGATGGGTAACTGATGGGCACCATTGACGAAAGCTGGAAACATGGTATTCAATAGAAATTGTTGGGAATAGTCATATCATTGCAGGCATTGAAGAAGCTGGGAATATGGTATTGATAGCAATGTAGGAATTCTCACCATTGAAGAAGCTAGGAATATGATATTCAGAGTAATGTACGATAGGAAAATTACAATTGTGACAGTTTTTGATAGTTTGGTATGCGAACAGGCGTTAAGATCGTTGATAGTTTGGTATGCGAGCAAGCGTTACAATCGTTGATAGTTTGGTATGCGAGCAAGCGTTACAATCGTTGATAGTTTGGTATGCGAGCAAGCGTTAAAATGGTTGATAGTTTGGTATGAGAGCAAGCGTTACAATCGTTGATAGTTTGGTATGCGAGCAAGCATTACAATCATTGATAGTTTGGTATGCGAGCAAGCGTTGCAATCGTTGATAGTTTGGTATGCGAGCAAGCGTTACAATCGTTGATAGTTTGGTATGCGAGCAAGCGTTACAATCGATGATAGTCTGGTATGCGAACAAGCGTTACAATCGTTGATAGTTTGGTATGCGAGTAAGCGTTACAATCGTTGATAGTTTGGTATGCGAGCAAGCTTTACAATCGTTGATAGTTTGGTATGCGAACAAGCGTTACAATCGTTGATAGTTTGGTATGCGAGCAAGCGTTACAATCGTTGATAGTTTGGTATGTGAGCAAGCGTTACAATCGTTGATAGTTTGGTATACGAGCAAGCGTTACAATCGTTGATAGGTTGGTATGCGAACAAGCGTTACAATCGTTGATAGTTTGGTATGCGAGCAAGCGTTACAAATCAAACTGATCAAAAGTTTACTAAATATATGTGCAGAATTCCTCTTTATAGATCGGTCTTAATATGTGGTTATATATGAAGATTCGGTAAGTGATGGAAAATATAAAAAAAATATTTGAAACATAGCATTCATAGTAATGTGAGTATGGTTTACATTCAATTATTTTGGGAACATGGTATTCAATAGCATTGTGGGCAGATGATGGGGGGAATCAAAGGATGCTGGGAACATGGTATTCAATAGCATTGTGGGCAGTTGATGGGGTGAATCAAAGGATGCTGGGAACATGGTATTCAATAGCATTGTGGGCAGCTGATGGGGGGAATCAAAGGATGCTGTGAAAATGGCTTTCAATAGCATTGTGGGCAGCTGATGGGGGGAATCAAATGATGCTGGGAACATGGCATTCAATAGCATTGTAGGCAGCTGATGGGGAGAATCAAAGGATGCTGGGAACATGGTATACAATAGTATTGTGGGCAGCTGATGGGGAGAATCAAAGGATGCTGGGAACATGGCATTCAATAGAAGTATGGGCAGTTGATGGGGGAAATCAAAGGATGCTGGGAACATGGTATTCAATAGCATTGTGGGCAGCTGATGGGGCGAATCAAAGGATGCTGGGAACATGGTATTCAATGGTATTGTGGGCAGCTGATGGGGAGAATCAAAGGATGCTGGGAACATGGTATTCAATAGTATTGTGAGCAACTGTTGGGGGGAATCAAAGGATGCTGAGAACATGGTATTCAATAGTATTGTGGGCAGCTGATGGGGGGAATTAAAGGATGCTGGGAACATGGCATTCAATAGCATTGTGAGCAGCTGAAGGGGGGAATCAAAGGATGCTGGGAACATGGCATTCAATAGCATTGTGGGCAGCTGAAGGGGGGAATCAAAGGATAGCCAAGTTTCGAAATCCTTTATTCAATCTTCTTGAATATGAAATTCTATTGGAAGTTTCGTGATAGCAAACTTCACAGAATATCCTGATATTTGCATTTATTTTGACGCTTGTAATAATTTCTGATTATCAAAAGAGTGTTTCAAACTGTGCTAAAAGGTTAAAAAAATCCATAAAGTGGGGCTTTTCATAGTCAAAAAGAGTTTAATGGATTATGATCTATACAGTACATTTCCACAGATTAGGAGCTGCAAATTTCAAATATTGGGATAGTTTAATCTCATCTTTAGAACATAAAAATATCAAATTAGCAATTTTCTCCATTCAATTGAGATTTTAGCTTTTGAAAAGCCTTGAATATCTTCATGAGATATCGTGTTGATTTTCATGAGACGTGTGAGTTTAATTTTTCTGGCAATTTTTGAGAAAGTCCAATATTTTACATCGTTCAACTATTGAAATACATAATTAAAGCTCTAATCGCTTAAGATGGGATTTCTCCAATTTGAATTATTTAGTATATATATTTGATAAAAGTCATATATTTGATTCAACTACGTTGTGAATTCATACGTTCATTCTTTTTTGAAATGGTTTCAAAGAAATTATTGTGCAAATATCAAACCACGCCAACATTTTGAGCTTCTCTGTGTCTTCCACGTTAAAATTTTCTATATATTCTGCAATAATAATTCTACAGATAGAGACCATTTCATTCTTTGATGTCACTGACAAACTTCCACTAGAATGCTTCAATTGCTAGTATATTGAGTTTACAGGGAAGCTATTGAGCCACGTTTTATAATCATGATATCGTTTCTGGATCATTTCCACATTAAAAGAAGAATACTCAAGTATTGAATATGACTGATCCCTCATATTTATTCTATTGATCAACAGAATATCGCTGGTTCTCGACAAAGAATCCTTGGAAAATTTGAAAGATTCACTGTTGTACTGATCATCTTGAATGAGCAACTAGATGCAAACACATTCACTTGTGTATTAAGACTCAAAGATGTGAAATATCTGCTGAAGACATTTTCCAATCAATGATTTAGCAACGATCATACTTGATGGCTTGAAAGGTTCGGCAAATTGAATACTCGCGGTCTTGAAGAATACATCAAAATATGAATATCATTATATTGTTTCTTGAAAGAAGCAAACGATTCATTTCCAATTTTTTTCTAAAGACATCTACAATGCTTTATACGTTCCTTTGTCATATTAAAATTCATTTGAGTTCAATTTGTCATGATATTTTGAGAATGCTTCAATAAGCAATGTTCAGATTTTGATATCCGAAAAGATGTCTTCGCGATACTATTGTCTCGACGTATAAACAGAACGTCTGGATCAAGTAAGATGATCTTATGTTGGTAAGATGCTCGATAAGTGACGATTCCGTTCTTCAAGGCATCGCTGACGAAGACGCTCCAATCTCCGCCAGTCTTGTCTCATAGTGAGATGCCAGTAGGATGGTGAGAGCCGCTGCCCAAATGACTCCAACTCCTCCTGAAATAACAAAATACATTGACTAACTATGTTTAACATATATTTAGTCAGAAATACTCATGTAGAATAGCTTTCTTTGAGTTTATTTATATAATAGAACCTTCATTGGAGGGCACTACCCTCACACTAGAAGACACCTCTTTCTATAAAGGACAGCTTTCATTTGTGGGGGCCGAGAGACTTCCTTCCAGCCTGCTGGGATGACAGACCACGCCGTCAACAAACATACAAGCGGGGCCATAAAATAGGAGATGACCACCGCGGCGCGGCAGATCGGCGGAAGCCAACAGAACCAGAATAGACATTCTAGGGTGTTGTCCTCTTTGTCTTCCTCTGAAAATGTAGCTAATAAGTAATACCAATAAAACACTAACTTTGAAATACTTTCTGAGCCATCGCTAGACTAATAAATCGACACACCACACATTCCCGAAATTACCATTTTTACTAATTAGCAACTCTTAGGTAATAGGATACTTCTATCTAAAGCACTATTTGCACCTATTCTCGGATGATTTTTTACCTCAAATTTTATGATTATAATTTTTCGAAAATGATTCTATTTTAAAAACATGCTTAATATAAAGGCTACCTTCAAGTCCAAGCTATACTTTGATCTTAATCAAAAGGCAGAAAATCAATTTTTAAAAGACTAGAACTCTGGTATCTGATATTGGCCACAGTGATTATATGTAACATAGTATGGTTTTGATCAACTCAGTTCTACTTACAGATAGAAATTTGCCCCGGCGTGTGCCATGCTACAATTTCGCAAGGTCATTGCCGACAAGGATGTCCCCAAATCTTTTCCGGTCTTGTCCCGTGGTGCGGTTGATGTTAGTAGACGTGTCGCCGCTGCTCAGACGACTCCTCCTGCATTCCAAAATCTAACTTAAGTTTATTGAGATTTAAATTAGAAAATCCAGTTTTTCAAATATCACTAAATCAAACAATATTTCTAAACATGTACCAAAATGACATATCTACCGTTGAAAAACATCAAAATAAAGCATTTTGGTTCATCACTCCAGCATAGGACGTTAAGTTAGTGAGAAAAAATAATCCACAACACCAGTTTATGCAAATTAAAACAAACCTAAGACAAGCTGTATACCAAGGTCTTACCTCAAGGTGCGGTTGGTATCAGTATATGATGAGAAGGGTCGCTCCTCCCCAGACGACTCCTTCTGCATTACATAATATAACTTAAACTTCTTAAGATTCGAATTAGAAAATTCAGTTTCTCAAACTATTACTAATTCAATAAATACTTATAAACATATACCAAAAGAGGCACCTCTTACTTAAAAAAATATATATATCAAAACAATGCATTTTGGTTTATCACTCTAGCACAGGACGTTAAGATAGTGATAAAATTGTTCCAAAATATACACGTTTATGCAAATTAAGCCAAAAGCTGTATACGATGGTTTTCGGTCTTACCTCATTGTGCGGTTGGTGTCAGTAGATGTATAGAAAGGTCGCCGCTGCCCAGACGACTCCTTGCCCCTCCTGCATTACAAAATATAGCTTAGGCTTCTTCTGGTTTGAATTATAAAATTCAGTTTTCAAATATCACTGATTCAATCAATGTTTATAAACATGTACCAAAAGAGTCACCTCTTCCATTAAAAAACAAAATTAATATTAAAAAAAAAAAAACATTTCGGTTCATCATCCCAGCATAAGACGTTAATATTGAGATGAAAATGATCCAAAATACCAATTTATGCTAATTAAGCTCTAATACAATCTGTATACCACGGTCTTACCTCAAGGTGCGGTTGGTGTCAGTAAATGTGAGAAAAGTCGCTCCTCCCCAGGCGATTTCTCCTGCATTACAAAATCTAACATAAGCTTCTTTAAATATAAATAAAGAACTATTTATAAACATATATATGGAAAATTGGTACTTATAAACATGCACGAAAAAGTCACCTATACCGTTTAAAAAAAACCATTAAAAACAAAGTCTTTTGGTTCATCATCCAGGTACAGAACGTTAAGGAAGTGAAAAAGAATAAACCACAACACCAGCTTATGCAAATTAAACCAAAAGATAATCTATATACAGTAAAACTTTACTTTAGCAGACCCCTGCTAGAAGACACCTCTCCACAAAGGACAGTTTTTATTTGCAATATTACTATTTTTTACTATTTAGCAACTCTCCAGTAAGAGGACACCTCTCCCTAAAGGACACTTTGGCTCTGCAATTAGATGTCCTTTACAGAGAGGTAGTTCTACTGTACTAGGGTTTCGAACTATGACCCTCATCAGTACAATGGAAGTTTCGATTCATTGACATCCTACGAGAGGATGTTTTTAACAGGAGAGAAATGCCTCTTTTAGTACATAAATACCATATCCTACAGCAGGTTTATGTTGTATTTTAAACATATAGAGTAATTTAAACATGGTGCTTTAATAAAAAAAACTAGTTAATAGTCCATTAAGCTAACGAACAAGAGAGAGAAATATATAAATCATTTTTAAATTTTATTAAAATTTTATCTTGATAATAATTTTTATTATCATTGGTAATATTTTAAACGGAAACTTTTGATATCTAGACTGGTACATAAAGTTTAGTATTTTCGGAGGAAACATCTAAAACATTACAATTTAAAACTCTGTTTGCGTCATAATACTCATGAGAAAACTTAAGGAAGTGGAGAGACTTTGTTGTCGCCGGTCGTTTGTTATTTGGAAGTAGACAGAGGTTGTTCACACTTGGTTACTCGTATGTCTTCAATAAAGGTCACTGTAATATCTTTCAGAGTTATTGTCTGAATCCCGATATACATCCCGATATCCATGAGTATATATATGCATATATATTGATGAAGGCCAAAGTTTGAAACCACTGTGAATAGTTCACATTTCTAAAACATTTAGAATATTAAATATGGGGGCTAAGCACATTTTAAGACAAAAAACGCTAGCAAACATTTAATAAAGAAATGAAGCAATATAAAAAAATGCGATAACAAAATAGTGAGAGAAATAACTATTTATGAATTTTCTCGAATTTAGACTTTTTATCTTTATAAAATATTACATTAGTTTCTCCATAGTTTCGTTATTACATTACAAAATACAACAATAGCAAGATTTTGAGTCTAGCTGAGATTTGTCTAGTACTTTTTACATTTAATAATCAACCGATATTGAAATATTTGCGCCTATTACAGAGGAAACAAACAAAACAACAAACAAATTGAAACTTAGAAATTTGTGTAGTACTTCGATGGAGCAAAAATCTCTTAAATTTTCTAATTGCCTTTGAATAAAATAAATAAAATAAACAAATCCTTTGAGTATTGAGAATTCCTCTATGGTCATATTTAAAGGAAAAATAGTTTAAAGAGAAAGATAGCTAGATATTAGACTAGACCCATGATAAAATCATTGCAAGACTAGTGAAAATACAACAATAGCAAGATTTGGAGTCTAGATGAGATTTGTATAGTACTTTGGTGGAGCACAAATCTCTTAAATTTTCTAATTGCTTTCAAATAAAATAAATAAAGCCTTTGGATATTCATAGAACATTCCTCTACGTTCCTATTTAAAGAAAAATTAATGTAGAAGAGAGATAGCTAAAAACTAGACTAGACCCGTGATACAATCATTGCAAGGCTAGGGAAAATATAGTCTTGAAACAGCTAGCATTTTATTATATTTAAAAATTGTAGGGGAAGGTCAAATTTTCTATTTATACTATTGAATTTAGATGATATATAAGTTTCTAAGTATGGCCTTTCTAGTTTTGATACTATATTTCTCTATAATAACATTTTAATTCTTCTAAATTGGACTTATGACCTGTTTCCATGTTGTGTTGGCCTATGAAGGTTTCTTAGAGATATTTGGTGTCTGACATCGGTCTAAATAATTGCTATGACAGAGAAACAAAGTGTCATTCAACAATGTAGATGTACTTACACATTGAAATATGTCTCCGCGTGTGGGCTCACAAGTCCCGTCAGGTAGTGCAGACGAAGACCCCCCAAATCTTCGTCTGCCGACCCCACGTTGTGGCGCCACTTGGATGGTAATAGGTTAGGTCGTTGCCCAGACGACACTCGCTCACTCCCCCAGCTGCATTACAAAATCCATCTTAACACTAATTTTTCTGTGAATTTATCTTTAAATTAATATTATTTATTTACTTTTTAGAAATTTAAAATATAACATTATCTTGTAAAATAGTGCAAATTAAACTGTCTATTAAAAATAATCACATTATGGGTAACTATAACAGAATATTTTTAAAAATTTCTAATAGTTTTTAAAGAGTAATATTAAATTTAAATATGAATACTCTCAAATTTTCTATTATTTGAGAAACTAAAATAATTTTAAATATCAAAATAAGGAGAGATTGGATTTAGCTCTTCTCTCAACAGAATAAAAGTCCTATAAAAAATATTGGTTAAATTTAGGGCCTATTCAGGAATCGTTCTTTTAATTGGTTCTTAATTGATTTGACAATTATAATTACAATAATAATTAATATTAAGAGAGAAAAAAAGGAAATAGCTTACCTGCCCAAAGGACGTGGTGGAGCTCCATGAAGACTAGGGTGTGTTGATGTGCGGGTAAGATGGAAGTCCCGCGCATGTTATGTGAGCGAATGTTGTACTGTGCTATTGGACCTAACGCTGTGATAGTGGGGCCCTAGAGAAGGGAAGGGACAGAGCCCGATGACCCAAACTCAACATCTCTGTTGAGCAAGGGCCAGCGGACTTCTGTCTCAACCCAGAAATGTTCAGACGTGTGCCTAGAAAATGTTGGACGGCGCATGTCAGGGTACAGGATGTTGTCAAGTGAGCCCCCCCAAATGGGTTCTGGGATGTATACCCTACAATGGAGGAACCCCGGCTCATCAAACTTAGTGTCGATGGCGTTAAAATATGGAAATGGGGAGCCGGGGTGAGGGGTGTGGGTGGAGGTGTGGCAGGTGGGGTGTGTATGCCCTGTTTGCGTCCTCTCCCCTTAGTCCTGTAACCACAGGAAGAATACCGTCAGTCCAGTACTGTAAATTATCAATATATTTCTATCAGTATATTCCCCCCACTTTGGTAAACTTTAATAGAGCATTCACTCTCTTTCAATGTTTTTTTTTTCTGTTAGTACAGTAGAACCTCCTTGTAAAGGACATCTAATTGCAGATCCAAAGTGTCCTTTAGAGAGAGGTGTCCTCTTACTACGAGTTGCTAAATTGTAAATATTGTAATTTTGCAAATGAAAACTGTCCTTTGTAGAGAGGTGTCCGCTAAAAGGAAGTTCTACTGTATCTTGTTATGATGATGTATCAATATACTGCGCTATGAAAAATTATCTCTGTAGTATTCATTGAATATAAATACTGGTGATATGAAAAATGGACAATTGCAAAAATATAACTGAGTATTTTACACAAGTGAGGTTCAACTACTTTGTATATTTACACAATGTTGTAATTTTCTTGTCATCCATGTTATTATTTCATCTCCGCCATGTTAACCTACCATGTTTGCCATGTTAATAAAAAATGAAATTGAAACAGTGTTGAAAAGTGAAGTCTGTATGTGTGTGTGTTTAGAGTAAATATGTTTTCCTTTAATTTGTGGATACAGTTCCTATATATATATTTATTATAGCCAAAATATGAAATTTTCTGTATTTATTGTTTTATAAACTTTAGATAAATATTATTGAATGTGTGGCAGCTTTGAATACAATTCTATAAGGAAACAGAAATTGTAGAATAAATGTGAGTGCAGCATAATATAAATGTCTTTTAAATTGTAAATTTTACAATTTTTGAATCAAATTGTTATATATGTATGGGATATCAATAAACACCTGAGTGTTCGCTTGTTATTTATTTATTGTATAATAGTAAACAAATAAAATATTTTGAGATAATGAATAAAAATCTGAGAGAGAGATGTTTGTAGCAGAATGCTGATGTCTTAATGTCTATAACTATTGTTCACCTGATTGAATTAGGTCTTTTTATACTTCAAATTTTACATTTCCATTTCAAAATGTGGTACCTCAACTTTATTAATTGATAAAATAAGATAATTGTGATAGAATGTGTTGGTGAAAGAGTGTTATAAATCGTTGAAGATTTTCGTCAGTTATGACCAGGGATTGGATTTGTTGTATATATATTAATTAATTGTTACCACAGAGTGTGTGTAAGCTCACAGGTAAATTGGCGCTAACTGAAAGAAAAAAAAAGTTCCTTTGTTCAATATTAGTTTCCCTTTTATATTTTGTTCTCTCTTTTGTAAACCAATAAATATAATGTTTAATTAATATTTCTTGGAATCAGTTTCATTAAAAATTCTAAGCAAAGTCAACAGAATTCCGCATTGGGCACCTTTTTTGCTGAAAAAAAAATGCTCTACTGCCTCTCGATTTTTCAATCTTTTTTAATCAATCAAATATATGTATTTTTATTTATTTTATAATGTCTTTTTATTACCTAAAATAAGTATCAGTATAAGATCCAGTTGTAATACTGTGGTTATAATTCGCACTGTGCAAAACATCTGCTGTTTTAATATTCCAAGATTACAGACAACAACAAGATAATAATAAATTGTGCATGCTTTTTTGTAAATAAAATGTATCTAAAATTTAATAATATGTGTAAATATATTGTTGTATCTCTCTATATTAATTAATTGTTACCACAGAGTGTGTATGCTCACATGTAAATAGGCGCTAACCAAAACTAAAAAAAGTTCCTTTGTTCAATATTAGTTTCCATTTTATATTTTAATCTCTCTCTTGTAAATCAATAAATATAATGTTTAATTAATAATTCTTTGAACCAGTTTCATTAAAAATTCTAAGCAAAGTCAACATATATTTATGATTTTTCTTTTACAACACCTTCTAATATTTAGAAAATTTAGAGGTATGTAAATATTTGTAAATGTGTAAATATTTCTACACAAATATTCCTATAGGTGATATCGCATTTTGTGTTAAATATCAATATTCCATTTGCAGAGAATCTGTCGTTAATCCATGTATAATAAATTTATTTTCCTCCAATTTACCCAGACTAATCTATTAGCTTGATTGTCTTTATATAATTTTTCCTGTATATAAATATCATATTACCATTAAGGTACTATTACTGTTTTTCCTGCATGTATCCTACATTTCTGCTTGGAAAATCTGTATTAAGACTAAAAGGTCTTAATAAAGCTTTTTGTTGTTGTTGTAATATCGATTTTCGAAGAGTAGTTAGCAAAATAATAAAACAATACCTAACATGATTTTTTAAAATATATATTTCTCCTTTGCTTCCCTTTATTTTCTTTTGTATTTCTCTTCCTTTCAATGTAAATTCAGTAAACAAGTTCAAATTTTTATAACCTCGTTTTTCTGTCCAGGATTTTTGCACAATATAAAATATCTTAATAAAGAGTTATGTATGCATGTATTATATGTAAAAATACCCGTGTTTTATTTATAATTAGCTTTTACTTATTTATTTTTTTCATTTGCAGACTCCGTAGTAAAAATACATGTATAGGACTATATGTCTTAATAATGGCTTCTGTGTGTGTTTTGTGTTAAATAATATTAAATAAATAAAATATATATTAGTGTTGGAATTTTAATGTCTGTTATACCCTGTGTAAATAGAAATATTTTTTTCACTGGATATTAAACTTGTTATGATTATATTTATGAATAATATTCGAGGCAGTAAAAGACAATAATAACTATCCTATAACCAAATGTAAATAAATATTCTAATGCAAAACATGTAATCGCGTTTATATATGTTTTAAATAATAATTTTAAAAATAATTAAAGAAGTATTGTGTGTACCATTCACATAAGAAAACATCCCAATGTAAATATAAGTGCTAATTATGTTGAATTTATTTTGTTTTCTATAGTGTATATATAAATTATCTATTTACTTGAATATATCGTTTGTCAATATATATTTTGTCCATAATTTTTTTTGTAATATTTAAAAAATATCTTCAAATTTGTAAGGCAACGTATATATGTATGTTTTTATTTTTATATGAAACTTTATTTTTATTATTTTATTTGTAATTTTTAATCAGTCATCACTAGTATTAGAGTGTAATCAATGCATTATTTTCAAACTTTGAATTCTCTAAGACATTATGGTTTAAATATGAATATGAAATAGAAAAATATGGAATTGATCATCCTAAATAGTTAGTGGAAAATATTTAACAAGTATGCCTCCAAAATATTATTATTTTCTTATTTTTATCTTTATTATATTTCTTTTAAGAGATGTGAATCAATTTGTAATAATTTTAGAATCGAATATCTTGGGAAAATAACTCTTGAGAAACAAACCAAAAAATGTATGATTTTATATTCGAATCAGAATCATGTATAATATGTTGAAAATGTATTTTTTGATTTTTTGAAATATTTATAAAAATGTCTATGAAATTTTCTATCTTCGTTGTTGAATTATGTTTGCTCAAAGCTGAGAATAGGCAATGTTTCACTTACTTCTTCCGTCTAAAAATCTTACAGAAGCTGAAACAGCCCATTTTGAATTCGCTTGGTATGTTCGCTTAGATCGTTAGTTTGCTTGCTCGCTTGGAAGATGCTTGCTCGCTCGCTTGTTTGATTATTGTGATCTCCTGGTGACAATCAAGTCCTGACATAACTATCTTTTAAGATGAAAATATCTGAATTCCATAAATAAATATCTTTTTATTCGAAATATATTAAAAAGGAACATATCCAAGGAAGCCTGATATATTTTAAACCATATTTGGGGAAGAGCTTTGCTCGATGCATTACCTTGAAATTATATGTATGTACCACTACAGACCTATAAGCTTATGTCCATAGGTTCACTAAACACCCTTAAGCTGTATTCCATAGTAAATGTAGTATATATCCCAAACCAACCCAATACAATAGTGAGGCATTCTAGAGCGCCATCTAGTGGAGCAAAAATAAACTAACGTTTATCTAACTTGCTCCGTGATATTTGGCCAACCCATAAAATTAGTTTATTTTTGCTCCACTAGATGGCGCTCTGCCATCTAAAAAGCACATGTGCTTGTGGTCAGGATATGCTTTCTTTATTTTTAATATCAACACCTGACCCACTTATTATTTTTTATGTTTTCTATGTTTTTTCATGTGTTGAGCGTATTAACGCAAATTTGGCCTTAAATACCCATTTCTTGGTTTCTCAAGAGGCCTCTGGGATCAAAAATCTTTTTGGTCGCAGTGGTACAGCCTACTTCACGCTGACGAGCACCAACAGCGCGGAGGCAGCACGAGCTTTCCTGGAAATGCATCGAAGCGATGGAGATCAACTATTTTCCTGTATTGTCACTGGAGATGAAAGCTGGGTGCATCATTCAACTCCAGAAAAAAATGACAAAGCATGGTGTGGAAGAAGCCTGAGGAAAGTGGACCAAAAAAGTCCAAGGTCACAATTATTGGTTGACTACCTGCCCCCAAACACTACGGTTAAGGCTGCGCGGTACTGCGAAGTCCTCACTAAACTCAGAGATGCAATAAAACGGAAACGTCCTGGACTTTTGTCTCGGAAAGTGTTATTTGTCCATGGCAATGCTCGCCCTCATGCAGCTCGAACGACCCAAAAGTTGCTGGAAATCTTCAAATGGGAAATTTTTACACATCCACCTTATTCTCCGGATTTGCCCCAAGCGATTCCATCTTTTTCCAGCACTCAAGTTGCACCTTGGAGGCAAGCACTTTGCGAATCATAACGAAGTGCAGGCGGAGGCGAACCACTTGCTACGAAGACAGGACACGGCTTGGTACAACAGTGGTATCAAAAAATTGCTACAACGGTACTAAAAATGTTTGGACAGTAATGGTGATTATGTAGAGAAGTAGTCTATGAGTTGTATAATGAAAATAAAATAACTGCATAATTGTAAATAATGTTGTTTATTTGTTAAAAAAATAAGGAAACTTATTTATTGGATGGCCCTCATATATATATATATATGGTAATTTAAAACAACAACCTCATATTGTGTAGATAACTTATAACAAGATTGTCATGTTGTATATAGAAACACATCTATAAATAATTATGCGCATGATTAATCTGTGTCTTTACATCACCCTATGTAATGTAATTTGTACAAAGTGGATAAATAAATAAAATCTGTAATAGATTTAAGAGTTGAGCTAAAGCAGAGATCGAGCATAGTATTGCCAAAACAACAAAGTCTAAAGATGGAAGTCATAAATCAGGTAGATTCACAGTTCCCACGACAGGCCACCCACACTGTCACATGTGGTGGAATGCAGAGACCCCTCTCACACCTGGACAGGTAAAGGCGCCCTTTCTCAAACGCCCCTGTCACATAAGGTCGCCCCGTCTTTAACCTATAAATCATCACCTTACAGTCTCTTGACAGTTCAGTACAGTTGAGTTTAGTTCACCCTTAGTGCAAGCCGCGTCGGTCGTATGTTATGTCGATCTCATCCAACATGTAGTTAGGAAGAACTCGTCTATCTCCATCTTGCGCTTCTAGCTCAGCTTTTATCTGTTAACGGAACTTTCTTAGTGCAACTGTGTCTTCGTTTTTTGTGTGGATATCCCCAGCTTTCCACTCTGCCTCGACCACGACTGCCTGTATTTTGTGAGAACTTTTAAAGGTCTTCCAAGGTGCAGAGAGGTACTGGAAAACTCTACATCCTGACTGTTCCTCTCGGTCAACACAGTACAACAAGAGCTACCAGGACTTCAACTTATTTCAGTAGTCGACATCAAACTTAACAAATCATTACAGTGAGTCGACAAGATCTCTTATTACATTAGTCGACAGGATCTCTACAAAAGCTACTGCAATTCTCATCTCTCATTACATGAGTCGACAGGATTCTACAAAAGCTACGGGAATTCTCATTTCATTACATGAGCTGACAGGATGACCAAAACGAAGGATGACACAACTAAGAGGTAAGAAGACTGTTCAGATAAGAAGCGAAAACGAGCAAAGATGGAGGAACAAGCCCGCCATACCAACGAAACGACAAAGCAATCTCTCCCCCCAACAAGAGACGATATTTACGGAAGAAACGCCGCCCCAACGGACTTCCGCATACCCGCTAACCGATCGCCAACGTCGGGAGCAAGCTGACCGCGCCAACGACAGCCCCGATATTCCCGCAAGTCATGGAAACCGAGCTGCGATATGACCCAAACCCTGTGAGAAGTTCTTCATCTTCGACTTGACATCGTCGAGACAATGATCAAGGCAACAAGCGACAAACAACTTTCCAGAATCTACAAGCTTCTACAAGTCCAACATGGAGCGACTTCCACGTCAGCAGGAAAACAACCAAAGAACGCGTCTCCTGACTGAACTTTCATCCTAATTGTAAGTTTTTAAAAAACCTACCTTAACTTTATCCTCAAGTTCAAAACTTGATTCCCTATAAATTTTGTATTTATATTTTCACTTTAAGCATTTCAAAATCAATTTTTACCTTTCTTATATCATTTTTTATTCAATTTTTAAAACTTTCACACTCTCATTTATCAAATTTACTTTAATTTTTAATCAAATTATAAATTTCAAGTTATTACTCTCAATTGTACTCATAAAAAAAAAAATTTCGCCCATCACGCATTTTTACCAATTTACTAATTTTACATGTCTATCCAAAATTTATCTAAAATGGTACTATCCAAATCTACAACTTGAAAAAAAAAATCCTTATTATTATTTTTAAAAAATCTCATTCATCATAATTCTCAACTTATTTTTGTTTTACTTATTAGTTATCTTTATATCAAAAGACCAATATCTTTATCAATTCTTAAAATTTGGTAATGTTCACCATTTTAAGTAAGCGTCCAATTCAAATTATGTTTAACTCTCACGACATTGCCCTTTTATAAGAATCATTTTAACTAACATAATCAACGATTTAAAAAGTATATTCAAATTTTAAATATAATTTAATCACAGCCTTCCAAAACGATTACAATCGTTAATATTCGAGGATAAATACACTCCCTCATCTTTCCTTTTACATGCATATTTAATCATCAACAAATCTCTCTCTCTCTCTCTCAAAGATGCTCCTTCGTAAAACTTTTGATTCATTATACAAATCTCTCTCAACAAACGTTACAACACTCACACATCACTTTATCCAATTGGCAACAATTTTTAGTGCGCGACTTAACACACAAATCCAAATCTTGAGCCACACAAGCCTCCACTTAGCTCTATATCGTCGCCACAATAAAATAATTTCACATTAAGCATGCCACATCCACTAACAGTCAAATATTCTCTCGATGTGTTTCATACAACAACCACCCATGACTTTATTAAATTTGTTATTCATGGTGAAACAGGCTAGATTTGTACCAAACTAAGACTTCACGTGACACCTTTTCATTCACATTTCTCACTTCGTGTCACAGTGCCACACCACAAAACCTTTTCACTTTTCAGGCCAAAGACGCCTTCACGCCTGTGACACCACATCTCAACTCAAAGCGTGTCCACGTTGAAAGTCGAACTTTCACCACACATCTAAACCTGACAACACTGAATAATATTTTTTTCTAAACTAACTTCGAAACACAACAACTACAAACATCGAGAAAACTATATTTTCAAATAGGCAAGAAAATTGCCAAACTTCAACAAAAGAAGAGAGAGAAAGTCAGTTTCAAGCAAGACAGAAAATAAACACCCCGCACGTGTGACCACCCCAAAAATAGAATTTCCGTGAAAAAAGGAAGTGGACGCCCTTTTTGACGCCACTCCCTTGGTCACTACTATCTTTTGAGAATATCTTTGGACATGCCCTCTCTTCCCCCTCAAGGCAGATCTTCTTGACCGCTAGCTTCATGATCGCCATTTTAAACAAATGTTTCAAACCAACCATTTAGATTTCCTCGAGAATCTCACAAATCTCACCAACGAGATATCACAACACAACATACATTAAACATTTTACATGTTAAATTGATAACACCAATTAAAACAATTTGGTTAAGTCTTATATAGACTTTTTAACGCGAAAGAGAAATCATTCTCTACATACCAGCATTGAGGACAAACGAAAAGATCATTTCACATATTCCCAGTTTCAGAGTCATAGAAACACCGATGTTACCAAAGGGATAAAATCTAGTCACACACCACAACTGTAACTTTTCGTCAAAAGAGACAATTTTTGTTCAATTTTACACTACTTAAAATTTATCCAATCATTAATAACCTTCAATTATATTATAAATTTTGTATAAAATCTTGAATAATTATTCTTATTCTTACCTTTCAATTATATAAACAAATTTTTTAATCCAACATTTAAAAAAAAAAAAAACTTTTAATCAAGTTTACTTTTATTTTTCATGATATTATTTTAGTATTGTAAAACATCTAATTGTTTCAAAAATTATTTTTATTTTATTATTTATTATATATTTTATATATTACAGGTTTAATTTTGTCCACTTACACTTTTTGTACCCGCAATCATATTTCTATATTTCTATTCACTATATTTTATTTGTTTAAATACCTTTATTATCTAACAAGGTTTATCATCCACTATCGGGCATCTACAACAATCGTTTTCAACAATCATATTCTTTAACCAATTCCCTATATTTTTCATCACTATCTTTTCAGTCATTGCGTAACATCAACGTAGAAAAACGACAGCACTGCTTGACAATTTATTTTTTGATTTCGTAATTCAACAAACTCTTTGAGAACACAGTTCCCCAGACTTACAAATCCAAACTTCTGGTCTGAACAAGCTTCAAGAGTTTATTTCATTTCATCCGCAGAGCAAATCACCAACGCATACACAAAGCGTTCACTTTTTTCAACTTTCAACTTTTTTTTCAGCTCTAGCGGACCACATTCAACCTTTGATTTCGAGTCAAGTCAGATCACCTACTGTCGCTACAATTCTACTTATCGCATGGCTCTATTTCACTCCTTTCTCAATCATATTAATAAGCAACTTTTCTTCAACAACTTTTAACCCAATAATCCTAAAATTGTGACAAAACACTGTAACCCTTATATAGGATCGCAAGTGAAACATTGCCTAGGAAGACGCTCAAGTCCATATCCTCGCTTTGCACCTGGACCTAAGTATTTGATTGCATGTGTAAATCTCACAATTGCTTATTCTTTAACTACTAACCCTGTCCAACGCCCACCAATATTCTCTTAGAATGTGAATTTTTATGTCATCATTTTATTTTAATCATCTTTTTTGTTAATCAAACACAATGTCATTTTTATTTCACTTTTATATATCCAACAAATATCATCTTGTTATAGCCCTTTTTAACCCTCACAGTTTAAATTAATTAAAAAAAATTTAATTACTTACCTGTGTTAGAGAGGCTTTACCCGCCTAAACCCGGATAAACCCTTTCACTCCCGGGGCCCATCTATGGTATTTTAAAACAACAACCTCATATTGTGTAGATAACTTATAACAAGATTGTCATGTTGTATATAGAAACACATCTATAAATAATTATGCGCATGATTAATCTGTGTCTTTACATCACCCTATGTAATGTAATTTGTACAAAGTGGATAAATAAATAAAATCTGTAATAGATTTAAGAGTTGAGCTAAAGCAGAGATCGAGCATAGTATTGCCAAAACAACAAAGTCTAAAGATGGAAGTCATAAATCAGGTAGATTCACAGTTCCCACGACAGGCCACCCACACTGTCACATGTGGTGGAATGCAGAGACCTCTCTCACACCTGGACAGGTAAAAGCGCCCTTTCTCAAACGCCCCTGTCACATAAGGTCGCCCCGTCTTTAACCTATAAATCATCACCTTACAGTCTCTTGACAGTTCAGTACAGTTGAGTTTAGTTCACCCTTAGTGCAAGCCGCGTCGGTCGTATGTTATGTCGATCTCATCCAACATGTAGTTAGGAAGAACTCGTCTATCTCCATCTTGCGCTTCTAGCTCAGCTTTTATCTGTTAACGGAACTTTCTTAGTGCAACTGTGTCTTCGTTTTTTGTGTGGATATCCCCAGCTTTCCACTCTGCCTCGACCACGACTGCCTGTATTTTGTGAGAACTTTTAAAGGTCTTCCAAGGTGCAGAGAGGTACTGGAAAACTCTACATCCTGACTGTTCCTCTCGGTCAACACAGTACAACAAGAGCTACCAGGACTTCAACTTATTTCAGTAGTCGACATCAAACTCAACAAATCATTACAGTGAGTCGACAAGATCTCTTATTACATTAGTCGACAGGATCTCTACAAAAGCTACTGGAATTCTCATCTCTCATTACATATATATATATATATATATATATATATATATATAGTGTAAAAACTATATAATAAAAATATAACAGTGATTCTACATTTAAAGCTTAATGAGCAAACTGATAAGAATGATAAATCATATCAAGTAGATTTGGTTAGATTAGCAAGCTAAATCTAAATTAGTTATAAAAATAAATAGTTGTATAGTTTTATAGTTAAGTATTTTATTAAAATTATCTTCATTATTTTGATTATTTAATTTCAAATTATAAAATTTGTAAAATGTTATTATTTAGTATAGATAGAGAGAAAAAAAATCCTTTACTTCTAAACATCATCTAGTTAATTATATATTTATAATTAATAACAATAAAATTTAACAACGTAACGTCTTTTGTATCGGCTTTTACACGTCATTTAGACATACTCTAATCCTATATATAGAATAATAGAAGTGAGAATATATATGATAGTTAGAAAAAAGAGAGAAAGACAGAACCATGCACTTTTAATCAAACTAAAAATAAGAAAACAAAAAGTTTTGTAAAGAAGGTAGATAAGGTTGTTAGTATATATATATATATTTTTATAATTTTATATTTTATCCTTTTTTTTTTTTAAATGATTTTTTAAATTTTTTTATTTTAAAATATGAATATAAATAGTTGTATTTAGTAATATATCTATATTATTAATTAACTTTTGTTATAAGTTTGGTTATTATGTTTTGAAACCCTAATGGTAGACCAGACATATACAAAAAAAATTAAATTTGGAGTAATTATTGAAAAAAGAGATCTTCTGAACCGGGAATTCTCAAATAGAAATTCAGCGGCGTTTAATCCCTTCTCTATTACGTCATAGATCTCTTTTCAACCGTATTTTATGTGTTAATATAAAGTTAATTCAGTGAAACATTTATATGAACAGATATAACAAATTCCATTAACAAGTTCCAACCGTGACCTACCTTGCCCGCGGCGTCTTCAACTGTAAACATCTATTTCTGGATGACACATGTTGTGGGGGGGGGGGGGGGGGGGGTGGGGGACTAAATTAGACCGTTTGTTTTGAAGTTTTAGAACAAAAAGATATTCAAAGAAGAGAGAAAAGTTAGTTAATGGAAGAAAACCAAACTTTATAATCTTTACAGCTAGTTATATTAAATTAACTGATTCAACACTTATTCATCTTTCAATATTCCTTTAAAAAGGCAAATTATTAGAGTTTAATAAAGCTATTAAATGTGAAAATTCACTTTTATTTAATTTCCATTTTCCTCCCCAGAAATTGGAGATTAAACAAAATGAATTTTATACAATATTACTTTAAACATCTTGTGAAAAAATCTTTAAATCAGCTATTTAATTTAAGTTTAACTAATTGTTAAAGAATATAAATTTGTATTATTTATTATTGAGAGAAATTATAGAAAGTTGATTTAATAAATGGATATTTCCATTTATTTTTTTTAAAGTATTTTATAATAGATATACTGTTGAAATATTTTACTTGTCTGATACTAAATTTGTTTTTAATAAATTCCATGTTTAAATTTTTAACATCTTCTATGAAATTTTCTAATATATTATTTATTCTATAAAATCTTAGAAACTGTCCAAAGTATATACCTTTACAACAATTTAATGATATATTAGAATTCATATTACAGTATTTTATAATATTAAAATTATAATTACTTTTTTTATTATAAATTTTAATAGCATTGTTTGTAAGGTCTATATTTAGGTCTAAAAAGTTAACTTTTTTGTTTCTATAAATTTTTTCATTGTTCTTAAGTTTCAAGTATTTAGGATAAATTTTAGGTATTAAGTTTTTGAACTGTGGATTATTAAATATTATAAAGTCATCTACATAACGGAACATTTGCCAGTTAACATTATTTTGTAGAAAGTATTCTCTTTCGTACCAGAATAATATTAAATTTGCTAATAAAGGACTAGAAGATGTTCCCATGGGAACGCCTTCTGATTGAATATATATTTTATTTTTAAATTCTATATAGTTAAAATTTAAAAATGTTTCCAGTAGGGTTTTTGCTGTTTTAAGATCTAATTTAATTGTTTTATATCTGTTATGAATAATTTTAATGTGGAAAGTTTTGTCATTGATGATTTCGTTAAATAAATTGGTTATTTTATTATTTAGATCTCTTAAATTTATTTTAGAATATAGGTCCTCAAAGTCAAATGTGTGTACTGTTTCAATGTTTGTCCAATTGTTCATTAAATAGTTAATGATTTTTTTATTTGAGTCGATAAATTTATAATTATATTTATTAGTTAATTTATTTATAATAAATTGTAGTGTTGAAGCTAATTGTATATCAATGTTTTTTATAACTGAATTTATACCAGATGTGATTGTTCTGAAAGAAATAGGTTTTTTGTGTAGTTTAGGAATTATATAGAACTTTGGTATGTTTGGATTTTTGTAGTGATTATAAATTTTTAGTTAATTTTCAACGTTTTTGATGTCTTTTTTGGTTTTTGTGGTTGTAGTTCTAGCAAAAGTGTATTTATGATTATTATCAATTTCCTTTTTTAGTATATCGTGGTATAGATTTTTACAAATTATAGATAAGTTATTGGAACATTTATCTATAGGAGTGATAATAAAGTCCTTCTGTAATTTAATTATATTTTCTTTAAAAGAAGGAATATCTGAATTAGGTTTTGTGTATTTAAGTGTATTATTATAATAATTTATAATTTCCTTTTTAATATTATGTTTCCATTCCAGAAAAGTAAATTCTGGAATACTGTATTTTATACTAGTTTTATTTATGAAAATATCTATATCTTTTAATATAGATTTAATTGTATTATTATAATTGTGTTTAATTTGAGGTATATATTTATACCCTTTATTTAAAATATCCTGATATTCTGGATTTAAAAAAGAAAAATTGCTAGTTAATATATGACCTGAGAACTTATATCTATCAATATAGTTGTTGCAATTACATTTAATTTTTTTTAAATTTGCTAAATTATCAATAAATTGGTTATAATTGCAAACTAAATTACCTATATTTTTGTTGTATCTCCAGATTGTTTTGAAATTTAAATTTTTTATAGGGAAAAGATTATTAATGTTTTGGTTATTAAAAATATCATTAAACTAAATATGATTAAATAAATTGTTATTAAATTTAATGATAATATTAATGTTATTAGTAGATTGTTTAATTTTTCTGTATTTAAAGATGTCGTGTGTGATATCTATTAATCTGTTAGTCAGATTATGAATTTATATATATTCTATGAGTTTGATAAATTTATTATTATTTAGTTTAAATAATGTTTTAATAAATTTATCGATGAAGTTGTTAGTATACATTTGTTTTGGGTCCAGTAATTCTTCAAATTCAATGTAACCTAATTTATTGGTAGTTTTACCTCTAGTTTTATTAGGTTTAGTTTTAAATTCATTTTTTTTTTGTATTTGCAGCTGATTTCATAAGTTGAAATTTGTTCTGTTTGTGGTTTGTATGTGTAGTTTAATTCGTCATTAAGACCATAGGGGAATAATGTGTTGTGTTTATAAATGTAGTTGTTTTCTAATAATAGTCGTTGTTTTTTGTTTTGACATATGTCTAGTATTTCTATCTTAAAGTTGTTAAAAGTATGTAATTGATTGTGTTCTTTCATATATATATTACCAATTGATTTTTTAGCGTGGTTTCTATGTAGGTTTATTCGTATATTTAATGGATTACACGTTTGTCCTATATATGATAATTGACAAATTTGGCATGTTAATTTATAAATAGTATTTACTAATTTACAACTAGTCGTTTGAAATGTGTCATGGTTCTTAAGAGAGGGACAAGTTTGACAATTCTTTCTTAGGCAATTCTTAGCGAGTTTAAATTAACATAAAAGAGGTGCTAACCCTAATATGCTGGTAGTTTTTTTTAGTTTTTTAGTTTGTTATTCAATTGAGAAATTTTTCTTTTTTTAAATATATTTATCTTAATTGTTTTTGTGGTGATAAAATTTGTAATAAAATGAATAATTAATCTATAAAAATATAGATATTACTGTTTGTTATCTGTTATCTGTTATATATTTATAACATATATATATATGTGGTACAATTATATATATGAAAAAACAATAGAAAAAATAAAAGATTTTAGCCATTGGGACCAAAAATCATCTCGGTCGCAGTGATTACAGCCTACTCTACGCTGACGAGTGCCAACAGTGCGAAACGTGTTCGTGGATGACTTTTCTTTATTTATCAAGAAATTGGGATGGCCAAATATCACGGAGCAAGCTAAATAAGCGTTTAGTTTATTTTTTCTCCACTAGATGGCGCTCTGCCATCTAAAAAGCACATGTGTTCGTGGTCAGGAGATGCCTTTTTATTTTTAATTATATATATGTGCTATAAATATGTTATATATTTTTAGTAAATCATTTTGAATTGAGATAAAAGAAAAACAACACCTTATATATAAAATGTGTGTAACTTTCACCTCCGGTTGGATTTGTCAGCAAAATAATTGTATTTTTTTGAACCAGATATAAATAACTATATTTGTCGATGTTTAATAAATCTTAATGAAAATGTCTCATTTTTTCAAATATTTTATTTCTCCTACAAAAATAACTCGGTAAATGCCTCATTTAGAACCATTCTATGTAAAAATGGCATAGATGGTGTTCTAAGGTATTTTTTATGGAATGATTTTTTTTACTTATTCCTAGTACATGTGGTATAGGCCATGATAATCTTGGTGGGTAGCAGTTGGCGACTGCTTTTACCATAAGTGTACCACATGTCTACATATGTGAAAAGCAGTTCGACTTTTGCACTCACAAGTGTGCCAGAGCCCCGTTTGGTTACTTGCACTCGATGGTGGGGTTGGATTTTGCAAGAATCGGGGGCCATTGGAACATTTTTTTTTTTAATCAGAAAAAGTGCCCAATGCGGGAATCGATCCCGGGTTGTAGTGGCTGAAAACCAACAGTTTAGACCATCCTTCCACCGACCCCCCCTCTAACCCTAATCCTTCCATGTAAAAATAGCAGAGAATGTGTTCTAAGGTAATTTTTATAGATTGAATATTTTGGCTGATAGAGAATTCTAAATAAAATTTAATAAATCTTCCAAATTGTATGATTTGATCTGTAAAATTTACATAAGCTTGATATCTCTGTTATTCAGCCATTATGCAGTCATTGATTTCTAAGATGTTGTTCATTTATACAAAGCAATAACGCTAAATCTATATGTAGTAGAACCTCCATGAGAGGACACTCCAGCTAGAGGACACCTCTATACAAAGGACAGTTTCCATTGTCAAAATTACCATTTAGCTTAAGTTTAGCTTTAAGTTACTATTTAGCAACTCTCTGTTAAGAGAACACCTCTTCATAAAGGACACTTTTGCTGTGCAAGTAGGTGTTGTCCTTTACAGGGAGGATGTATAACAAATGAAAGCACCGACTTTCTTTCACAAACAAATCAAACTTATACTGTCCTTTCTGCAATGAAAAAATACTGAAAGGGCCTGGCTCATCAATGGTGAACTCTCCCAGCAGTTTCGCCAATTTAATCTACCAGACAGCTTGTTTAGAGCACTAATACTGTATTGGATCATTCTGCTTATATATGCTACAATGAAGGGTGGAATCTTAGGAATGGTATTTAAGTAAACTATGGACATAACCTTTTAGGACAGTTGAATTAAATATCTATATTTGCATCAAGCAATGCTCCTCCACAAACAATAAGGACATGGCCAGTTAGGTTGTTCATTTATTGAGGCTTCTCTGAGATGATCAAGTTTTAAATGACATCTCTGCCTTTTTTGAACATTTTGTACTTTGAATAATTTTGCTCTCTATGAATATTTATTACTCTAACTTTTCTCTTCAAATTTTTAAAGTATTCTTAGCATTAATGGCAATTTTTTAAAATTGGATATACAGTAGAACTACCTCTCTGTAAAGGATAACATCTAATTGCAGAGCCAAAGTGTCCTTTAGGGAGAAGTATCCTCTTACCAGAGATTTGCTACAGTAGAATTACCTCTCTGTAAAGGACAACATCTAATTGCAGAGTCAAAGTGTCCTTTAGGGAGAAGTATCCTCTTACCAGAGATTTGCTACAGTAGAACTACCTCTCTGTAAAGGACAACATCTAATTACAGAGCCAAAATGTTCTTTAGGGAGAGGTGTCCTCTTACCAGAGAGTTAATAAATAGTGAAAATGGTAATTTTTCAAATTAAAAACTGTCCTTTGTAGAAAGGTGTCCTCTAGCGTGAGTGTCCTCTCATGGAGGTTCTACTGTGTAATGTTTTAGGTTTTCTCTCGCTTTAATTGAACTTGACAAGTTACAAGATGATTCCTTAGCAGTTTCCCCCCTCCTATTTTTCCATTTAACTTACCCCAAGTTTTTATATGGTACAGACCATGATAATCATGGTGTTTAGAATTTGGCGACTGCTCTTACTGTAAGTCTACCACATGTCTACATATGTAGAAAGCATTTTTTCACTTACAAATGTGCCAGATAGCCCTGTTTGGTTACTTGCATTTACTGGTGGGGTTGGACTTTTGCAAGAAGTTAATAAGAGATTATAAACACAAGGTAATAAGACCAAATCCAAATAAATTAATAAGTTGTGACGTTTCGGTAACAGCATTGTTTATAATCTACTAGCCGAATGACCCGGGCAACGCCCAGGTTTTACCCGATTAAATGTTTTTATTCAAATACTATTCGTTACAATTATAAATTGGCGCCGTGGATGTCACTCTTGTGAAACGTCCCGCTCCAAACTTTGTGTCAGAGAAGCCATATTTTTATAAAGAGATGATCTGGCTTTGTGTCTTCTGCTCGAATGAATGTTTTTCCTTTAGAATTTTGTTCCTGCACACTAAAAATGAACTGGCTTCACCCGTGGTCTCAGCTATTTGTAATTTTTCCCGATATAATTTAGTAACTGATAATCAAACATGATACAGCAATATTGTCATCATCATTTTCTGAATAAAAATAACTATTTTTGCTCAGAACCTGTCAATTTAATTTTTTATTCGCTAAAAATCCGATAAATATCTTTTCCAGATTTTTCTCTATGTCCTGTCAAAACACGTTTTACATGTACATTAGGTCAGCTGATATTACCTCCCATCTTCACCGCTAGAGGCGCTGCTTGCGAGCGAAAAGACAAATTTGCAACGCAATTTGCAAATAACTCGAAGAATATTCGGGATAGAGACCTGATATTTTCACTATAAGTTTTTCCAGATTCTACTCTATATACTGTTAAAAATTCAGTCAGATTAGTTTCGTATCGTGGACGTGTATAGCCGACATAGATACCCACATACATACATACACTGATTTTTATATATACAGTGTACTCCGCTTATAACGAAGTCGCATTATCCATGACAATCACTTTGTTATATCCGAAGTTTGTTATATCCGCAGTTGGAAAAAAAAAATGTTTTGTACCAATAATTTTATTTACTATTCAACTCAAAAGAGCAACACAAAGATCAATAACAACCTCATCAGGTGTTTTTGGAGAAGTAGCTTGATGCCATGTCTTGCCTTCCAACGCTCGATCCATCCACCACTCCCAGTAAAATCTTTTAATCCAAATTCAAGAGCCAGGGTCTTCGCCTTTTCGGAAAGCAATGGACCATTAACTGGAAGCGCTGCACTTCTTGCCTGCTTGAACCACTGCAGCAGAGCCTCATCAACATCAGCATATGTAGATCCACGTGCTCGTTTCCGACTGCTTTCTCCCGCATGCAGAGCTTGTTGGTGGATCTTCTCAGAGTTCTTTATTATGGTGCTGAGCGACGACTGTGGGATATTATGTTTCTGGGCAGCATCTGTCTTTTTCTTCTTCTCCACTTCTATCTCTCTTAGGATTTGCAGCTTGACTGACAGAGATAGTGAGTTTCTTGTTTGTTTTCGTTCTCCTGCCATGGTAAACGTTAATAAAATATAAGCGTTTATTAAACAATTTAATTTTGTTTAAATAATGTAAAAAAAATACTTATAATATGTTTGCATATTTTAAAATTGTATATTATTAACTTATTTGTTGTGTATCATTAAATTTGTGTCATTCGCGCGTTGTAATTTGATATATATTATGCATAATATATTAGTCAATTATAATGGTAAATGAGAAAACTTCGTTATAAACGGATAAAATAAAAATTTATACATGCAAATCACTTCGTTATAAGCGAAAATTCTTTATATCCGACTTCGCAATATCCAGAGTTCTTTTAATGGTTTAAGCCCTTCTTTTCTTTCGTGCAGACAATTTCATTCGCTATATGCAGAATTTTGCTATAACCGACTTTGTTATAAGCGGAGTACACTGTATAGGGATTCTCCAAATTATACCTTATCATTAATAAGAGGTTGTCTCTTGTGTAAGAGATGACAGCCAGAGATCTACAAGACTGGGTAGGTGTATATAAAAGACGATGTGATGGTTTGTTAGAATAATTACTAAAGCATATATCCCCAAATATTTTATTATTCTCATTTACAAAAAAAAAAGGAGTTTTATTTTTGAAGATGTTTGCTTGAATTCCTGTGGAATCCAGGAGAGGTGATGACAGGTTTTCCAGGATCATTCAAACAATCCTATACTGGAAATCAGGCAGTTCTAGTGGCTGCTTCTTACCTGAAATATGTAGCAATCAATAGAGATTATCCCAACCATTAGAATGGATTGTTGGGATCACATAAGAATTAATAGCAATGTGAAGTAAGGAATACAGAGAGGATTAAATCCAATAACAATTGTTGGGAATGGGCAGCTGATGGCAGGCATTGTATAATGCTGGGAATATGGCAATCATAGTAATGTGGGGATAGGAAAATTCCAATCGTGACAGCCGTTGATAGTTTGGTATGAGAGCAAGCATTACAATCGTCGATAGTTTGGTATGCGAGCAAGCGTTACAAGATAGTTTGGTATGCGAGCAAGCGTTACAATCGTTGATATTTTGGTATGAGAGCAAGCGTTACAATCGTTGATAGTTTGGTATGCGAGCAAGCGTTACAATCGTTGATAGTTTGGTATGAGAGCAAGCGTTACAATCGTTGATAGTTTGGTATGCGAGCAAGCGTTACAATCGCTGATAGTTTGGTATGAGATCAAGCGTTACAATCGTTGATTGTTTGGTATGCGAGCAAGCATTACAATCGTTGATAGTTTGGTATGCGAGCAAGCGTTACAATCATTGATAGTTTGGTATGCGAACAAGCGTTACAATCGTTGATAGTTTGGTATGCGAACAAGCGTTACAAATCAAACTGATCAGAGAGGTTATTAAATATATGCTCAGAATTCCTCTTATAGATCGGGCTTAATATTTGATTATATATGAAGATTCGGTAAGCGATGGGAAATATAAAAAATATTTGAAACATAGCATTCATAGTAATGTGAGGATGGTTTGCATTCAATTATTTTGGGAACATGGTATTCAATAGCATTTAGGGAAGTTGATGGGGAGAATCAAAGGATGCTGGGAACATGGCATTCAATAGTATTGTGGGCAGCTGATGGGGGAAACAAAAGATGCTGAGAACATGTCATTCAAAAACATTGTGGGCAGCTGATGGGGGGGAATCAAAGAAGGCTGGGAACATGGCATTTAATAACATTGTGGGCAGCTGATGGGGCGAATTACAGGATGCTGAAAACATGGCATTCAATAGCTTTGTGGGCAGCTGATGGGGGGAATCAAAGGATGCTGGGAACATGGCATTCAATAGCATTGTGGGCAGCTGATGGGGAGAATCAAAGGATGCTGGGAACATGGCATTCAATAGCATTGTGGGCAGCTGATGGGGAGAATCAAAGGATGCTGGGAACATGACATTCAATAGCATTGTGGGCAGCTGATGGGGAGAATCAAAGGATGCTGTGAACATGGTATTCAATAGGATTATGGGCAGTTGATGGGGAGAATCAAAGGATGTTGGGAACATGGCATTCAATAACATTGTGGGTAGCTGATGGGGGGAATCAAAGGATCCTGGGAACATGGCATTCAATAGCATTGTGGGCAGTTGATGGGGAATATTAAAGGATGCTGGGAGCATGGCATTCAAAAGCATTGTGGGCAGCTGATGGGGGAATTAAAGGATAGCCAAGTTTCTATATCCTTTCCTCAATTTTCTTGAATATGAGATTCAATTGGAAGTTTCGTGATAGCGAACTTTACAGAATATCGTTAATTTTCATTTAATTTGAGCTTGAAATATTTATGATTATTAAACGAGTCTTTCAAAACGTTCCAAAAGGTTTTTAAAAAATCCATAATTTGGGGCTTTTCATAGTTAAAAAGAGTTTAATGGATTATGATCTTCACAGTACATCTTTACAGATATAGGAGCAGCAAATTTCAAATATTGGGATAGGTAAGAATCTCTTCTTTAGAACATAAAAATATCAAATTAGGAATTTCACCTATTCAATTGAGATTTTAGCTTTTGTAAAGCCTTGAATATCTTCATGAGAGATCGTGTTGATTTTCACGAGACGCGTGAGTTTTTTTTTTTCTGGCAATTTTTGAGAAAGTCCGATATTTACATCGTTCAACTATTGAAATCCATAATTAAAGCTCTAATCGCTTAAGATGATATTTCTCCAATTTGAATTATTTAGTATATGATAAAAGTGATATATTTGATGAAATTGAGTGATTCTTTGACATATTGAAGAAGGTGAAAATTCAACTACGTTATGAATTTCACACGTTAATTCCATTTTTGAAATGGTTTCAAAGAAATTATTGTGCAAATATCAAACCACACCACAATTTTGAGTTTACTCTGTGTCTTCCACGTAAACATTTTCTATATATTCTGCAATAATATTTCTTTAGATAGAGAACATTTCATTTTTTGATGTCACGGACAAGCTTCTACTAGATTGCCTCAATTGATAGTATATTGAGTTTACAGGGAAGCTATTGAGCCACGTTTTGTCATCATGATATCATTTCTGGATGATATTCACGTTGAGAGAAGAATACTCAAGTATTGAATATGGTGATCCAACATTTTTATTCTATTGATCAACAGAATATCGCTGGTTATCAACCAAGAATCCTTGGAGACATTTGAAAGATTCACCGTTGCACTGATCATCTTGAATGAGCAACTAGATGCAAACATATTCACTTGTGTGTTAAGACTCAAAGATGTGCAATATCTACTGACGAAATTTTCCAATCGAAGATTTAGAAATGATCATACTTGATGGCTTTGAAAGGTGCGGCAAATTTAATGTCCGCGCTCTTGATGAAAGAATACATCAAAATATAAAGATCATGATCTTCGATACATCATAAATGATCATTATATTGTTTCTTGAAAGAACCAAACGATTCATTGCAATTCTCTAAAGATGTCTACAATGATTTGTACCATTGATTTGGTATATTAAAAGTCATTTGAGTTCAATTTGTCATGGTATCTTGATGATGCTTCATTATGCAATACTCAGATTTTGATATCCGAAAAGATGTCTTTTTTCGCGATACTATTGTCTTGGCGTATAAATAAAACGTCGGGATCAAGTAAGATGATCTTACATTTGGTAGGATGCTCGATAAGTGACGACTCAGTTCTTCAAGGCATCGCTGACGATGACGTCCCAATACTCGTCAGTCTTGTCTCACAGTGCGATGCCAGTAGGATGGTGAGAGCCGCTGTCCAAACGACTCCAATTCTTCCTGAAATAA
Organism: Cordylochernes scorpioides; assembly: GCA_030710605.1. Classification (NCBI taxonomy): domain Eukaryota; kingdom Metazoa; phylum Arthropoda; class Arachnida; order Pseudoscorpiones; family Chernetidae; genus Cordylochernes; species Cordylochernes scorpioides. The sequence continues at coordinate 138,976,675 of CP092863.1, forward strand.
CAAAATACATTGACTAACTATATTTAGCATATATTCAGTCAGAAATACTCATGTAGAATGGCTTTGTTCGAGTTAATTTATACAGTAGAACCTCCATGAGAGGGCACTACCCTCACGCTAAAGGACACCTCTTTCTATAAAGGACAGCTTTCATTCCCGAAATTATCATTTTTACTAATTAGCAACTCTAAGGTAAGAGGATACTTCTTTCTAAAGAACAATTTAGCTCTGAAATTAGGGTATTGTTCTTTACTGAAAAGTTCTGCTAAACAAAAACCCTCTCTCTCTATTCCTGAATGGGATTGTTTTTTACCTTAAATTATATGATGAAAAGGATTATAATTATTCGAAAAATAATCCATTAAAAACATATGCTTATTATAAATACAATCCTTCAAGTCCAAGCTATGATCTTAGTCAAAAGGCTGAAAGGCAATTTTTATAAGACTAGAACTCTGTAATCTGATATTGGCTACAGTAATTATATGTAACATAGTATGGTTGATCAACTCAGTTCTACTTACAGATAGAAATTTGCCCCGGCGTGTGCCATGCTACAGTTCCGCAAAGACATCGCCGACAAGGATGTCCCCCAATCTTAGCCGGTCTTGTCCCGTGGTGCTGTTGATGTTAGTGGATGGGTCGCCGCTGCCCAGACGACTCCTGTTGCATTACATAATCTATCTTAAATTTCTTGAGAATTGAATAATAAAATTCAGTTTTTTCTCAAATATCACAAAATCAATAAATGCTTCCATTGCAGTAAGGGCAGTGGAAATTGTTTAATTTCAAAAAGTATCTTACGCGTCTAAAATTGTTTCTAATTTTCATAACAGATTGCGCGCCAGTGCATCGTAATACAATAAATGTTTATAAATAGGAATCAAAAGAGAGAGAGATTCACCTCTAACGTTGGGAAAAAAGCATTTTGGTTCATCACCCCAGCATAGGACGTTAAAGTTATGATTGAAAAATGTTCCACAACGTCAGTTTATGCAGATTAATCCCTAAGCCAGTCTGTAAACCAAGGTCTTACCTCATGGTGCGGTTGATGTCAGTATATGATGAGGAAGGTCGCTCCTCCCCAGACGACTCTTCCTGCATTACATAATATAACTTGAACTTCTTGAGATTTGAATTATAAAATTCAGTTTTCAAACATCACTAAATCAAGCAATATTTCTAAACATGTTCTAAACCGTTAAAAACAAATAAATTTGGTTCATCACTCCAGCATAAGATGCAAATTAAGACAAAAGCCAAGCTGTATACCAAGGTCTTACCTCATGGTGCGGTTGGTGTCAGTAGATAATGAGAAGGGTCGCTCCTCCCCAGACGACTCCTTCTGCATTACAGAAACTAACTTAAACTTCTTGAGATTTGAATTAGAAAATTCAGTTTTTCTCTCAAACTATTACTAATTCAATAAATACTTATATACATATACCAAAAAGCGTCACCTCTTCCGTTAAAAAAAAAGTAAAAACAATACATTTTGGTTCATCACTCCAGCGCAGGACGTTAAGATAGTGATAAAAATATGTTGCAAAATAGCAGTTTATGCAAATTAAGCACAAAACTGTATACCATGGTTTTCGGTCTTACCTCATAGTGCGGTTGATGCCAGTAGAAAGGTCGCCGCTGCTCAGACAACTTCTTCCCCCTCCTGCATTACAAAATATAGCTTAGGCTTCTTCTGGTTTGAATTATAGAATTCATTTTTCAAATATCATTAAATCAATAAATGTTTATAAATATTTACCAAAAGAGTCACCTCTTCCATTAAAAAACGAAATTAATATAAAAAAAGCTTTTTGGTTAATCACCCCAACATAAGACGTTAATGTAGTGATAAAAATGATCCAATATACTAATTTATGAAAATTAAGCCCTGAGACAATCTGTATACCAAGATCTTACCTCAAGGTGCGGTTGGTGTCAATAAATGTGAGAAAAGTCGCTCCTCCCCAGACGTCTTCTCCTGCATTACAAAATATAACTTAAACTTCTTGAAATATAAATAAAGAACTACTTATAAACATATATATGGAAAATTGGTACTTATACACATTATCAAAAGAGTCACCTCTACCATTATAAAAAAATATATATTAAAAACAAACAGTTACCTTTTGGTTCATCACCCAGGTACAGAATGTTAAAGTGGTGATGAAGAATAAACCACAACACCAGCTTATGCAAATTAAACCAAAAGATAATCTATAGACAGTAGAACTTCTCTTTAGCGCACACCCCGCTAGAGGACACCTCTCCACAAAGGACAGTTTTAATTTGCAGAATTACTATTTTACTATTTAGCTACTCTCCGGTAAGAGGACACCTCTCCCTAAGGGAGATTTTGGCTCTGCAATTAGATATCCCTTACAGAGAGGTAGTTCTACTGTACCATGGTTTAGAACTATGACCCTTATCAGGTACAATGGAATTTTCGATTTCATAATATCCTATAAGAGAAATGCCTATTTTAGTACATAAATATCATATCCTACAGCAGGTTTATGTTGTATTTTAAACATATAGAGTAATTTAAATATGGTGCTTTAATAAAAAAAACTAGTTATTTGTTCATTAAACGAAAAAACAAGAAATCTATAAATCATATTAAAGTATTATCTTGAATTTAATATTTATTATCATTGGTAATATTTTAAAAGGAAACTTTTGGTAGATACCAAGATAGACTGGTACATAAAGTTTAGTATTCTCGGAGGAAACACCCAAAACATTACAATTCAAAAGTCTGTTTGCGTCATAATACTCATGAAAAAACTTAAGGAAGTAAAGATACTTTGTTGTAGCCGGTCGTTTGTTATTTGAAAGGAGACAGAGGTTGTTCACACTTGGTTATCTCGTGTTTCTCCAATAAAGGTCACTGTAATATCTTTCAGAGTTATCGTCTGAATCCCGATATACATGCTGAGAGGTACAACTTCCTTAAGTTTTTGTTCACACTTGGTTATCTCGTGTGTCTTCAATAAAGGTCACTGTAATATATTTCATAGTCATTGTCTGAATCCCGATATACATGCTAAAAAGTACAACTTCCTTAAATTTTGTCCATGAATGTATTTAGGCATATACTGATGAAGGCCAAAGCCTGAAAGCAGTGTAAATAGTCCACATTTCCAAAACATTTAAAATATTAAAAAAGAAGGCTAAGCCTATTCTAATATGATGCTAGCAAACATTTAGTAAAGAAATGAAGCAATATAGGGAAAATCCATTCTTAAAGCTGCAATTATTTTATTATATTTGCAAATTGTAGGGGAAGACCAAATTTTCTATTTATGCTATTGAATTTAGATTATATATAAGTTTCTAAGTATAGTCTTTCTGGTTTTAATACTATATTTCTCTATAATGACATTTTAATTCTTTTAAATTGGACTTATGACCTGTTTCCATGTTGTGTTGGCCTATAAAGGTTTCTTAGAGATCTTTGGTGTCTGACATCGGTCTAAATAATTGCTATGACAGAGATAACAAAGTGTCATTCAACAATGTAGCTGTACTTACACATTGAAATATGCCTCGGCATGTGGGCTCACAAGTCCCGTCAGGTAGTGCAGACGAAGACCCCCCCAAATCTTCGTGTGCAGACTCCACGTTGTGGCGCCATTTGGATGGTAATAGGTTAGGTCGTTGCCCAGACGATACTCGCTCACATCCCCAGCTGCATTACAAAATCTATCTTAAACTTTGTTTTTCTGTGAATTTTTATTTGATTTAATATTATTTATTTACTTTTATACATTAAAACGTGACATTATCTTGTAAATTAGTACAAAATAAATTGTCTATTAAAAATAATCACATTATGGGTAACTATAACAGAATCTTTTTAAAAGTTTGTAATAATTTTAAAGAGTATTATTAAATTTAAATATGAACACTCTCAAATTTTCTATTATTTAAGAAACTAAAATAAATTTTTAAATATGAAAATAAGGAGAGATTCAGATTTAGTTCTTCTCTCAACAGAATACAAGATCTATCTTAATTATCGGTAAAATTTAAGGCCTATTCAGAAATCGTTCTTTTGATTGGTTCTTAATTGATTTGACAATTAAAATTATAATAAAATTATTGTTAAGAGAGAAAAATAAAGAAGATAGCTTACCTGCCCAAAGGACGTGGTGGAGCTCCATGAAGACTAGGGTGTGTTGATGTGCGGGTAAGATGGAAGTCCCGCGCATGTTATGTGAGCGAATGTTGTACTGTGCTGTTGGACCTAACGCTGTGATAGTGAGGCCCTACAGAAGGGAAAGGACAGAGCCCGATGACCCAAACTCAACATCTCTGTTGAGCAAGGGCCAGCGGACTTCTGTCTCAACCCAGAAATGTTCTGACGTGTGCCTAGAAAATGTTGGACGGCGCATGTCAGGGTACAGGATGTTGTCAAGTGAGCCCCCCCCAAATGGGTTCTGGTATGTATACCCTACAATGGAGGAACCCCGGCTCGTCAAACTTAGTGTCGATGGCGTTAAAATATGGAAATGGGGAGCCGGGGGTGAGGGGTGTGGGTGGAGGTGTGGCAGGTGGGGTGTGCATGCCCTGTTTGCGTCCTCTCCCCTTAGTCCTGTAACCACAGGAAGAAAACTGTCAGTCCAGTACTGTAATTTATCAATATATTCCTATCAGTATATTCCCCCCACTTTGGTAAACTTTAATAGAGCATTCACTCTCTTTCAATGTTTTCTGTTGGTAGAGTAGAACCTCTCAATAAAGGACATCTAATTGCAGATCCAAAGTGTCCTTTAGGGAGAGGTGTCCTCTTACTGTGAGTTGCTAAATTGTAAAAATTGTAATTTTGCAAATGAAAACTGTTCTTTGTAGAGAGGTGTCCGCTAGCGGGTTGTCCGCTAAAGGGAGGTTCTACTGTATTTTGTTATGGTGATGTAGCAATATACTGCGTTACTGAAAATATTATCTCTGTAAGTATTTATTGATCATAAATGAAGGCGATGTGAAATGGACAATTGCAAAAATATAACTCAATATTTTACACAAGTGAGTTTCAACCACTTTGTATATTTACACAATGTTGCAATTTTATTTTCATCCATGCCATTATATCATCTCCGCCTTGTTAATCTACCATGTTTGCTATGTTAATAAAAATGAAATTGAAAAAGTGTTGAAAAGTGAAGTATGTATGTGTGTTTGTTTAGAGTAAATGTGTTTTCCTTTTATTGTGGACACAGTTCCTATATATATAATTATTCTAGCCAAAATATGAAATTTTCTGTATATTTATTATTTTATAAACTTTAAATAAATATTATTGAATGTGTAGCCGCTTTGAATACAATTCTATAAGGGAACAGAAATTATAATACCCGTGTTTTTATTTATAATTAGCTTTTATTTTTTATTTTTCATTTGCAGACTCCATAGTAAAAATACATGTATAGGACTATACTCGTATGTCTTAATAATGGCTTCTGTGTGTGTTTTGTGTTAAATAATATTAAATAAATAAAATATATATTAGTGCTGAAATTTTTATGTCTGTTATACCCGGTGTGAATAGAAATAATATTTTTTAACTGGATATTATACTTGTTATGATTATATTTATGAATAATATTCGAGGCAGTAAAATACAATAATAACTATCCTATAACCAAATGTAAAAAATCATTCTAATGCAAAACATTTAATCGCGTTTCTATATTTTATTAATAATAATTTAGGAAATAATTAAAGAAGTAACGTGTGTACCATTCACATAAGAAGACATCCCAATGTAAATATAAATGCTAATTATGTTGAATTTATTTTGTTTTCTATAGTGTATATATAAATTATGCATTTACTTTAATATATCGCTTGTAAATATATATTTTTGTTTATTTTTGTCGATAAAATTTTTTCAATATTTAAAAATTATTTCCTTAAATTTGTAAGGCAACGTATATATGTATGTAGAATTTTTATATGAAACTTTATTTTTACACACAATTTTATTATAATTTTTAATTAGTCATCACTAGTATTAGAAGTGTAATCAATGCATTAATTTTTCAACTTTGAGTTCTTTCAAACATTATGGTTTAAATATAGAAAATATGGAATTGATCATCCTAAATAGTTATTGTAAAATGTTTAAAAATTATGCCCCCAAATGATTATTATTTTTATATTTATTATATTTCTTTTAAGGTTTGCATCAATTTATAATAATTTTAGAATTGAATATCTTTGAAAATAATTCTTGAAAAACAAACAAAAATGTGTGATTTTATATTGGAATCAGAATCATGTATAAATGTTGAATTTGTATTTTTTGAAATATTTCTAAAAGTTTCTATGATTTTTCTATCTTCGTTGTTGAATTAAGTTTGCTCAAAGCTGAGAATAGGCAATGTTTCACTTACTTCTTCCGTCTAAATATCTTACAGAAGCTGAAACAGCCCATTTTGAATTCGCTTTTAATGTTCGCTTTGATCGTTAGTTTGCTTGCTCGCTTGGAAGATGCTTGCTCGCTCGCTTATTTGATTATTGTGATCTCCTGGTGACAATCAAGTCCTGACATAACTCTCTTTTTAGATGAAAACATCAGAATTCCACAAATAAATATCCTTTTATTCAAATTATATTAAAAAGGAACTTATCCCTGGAAGCCTGATATATTTTAAACCATATTTGGGGAAGAACTTTGCTCGATGCATTACCTTGAAATTATATGTATGTACTACTACAGACCTATAAGCTTATTACCACAGGTTCACTAAACAACCTTTAGCTGTCTTCTATATTAAATGTAGGGTATATCCCAAACCAACCCAATACAATAGTAAAGCAGTCTAGAGCGCCATCTAGTGGAGCAAAAATAAACTAACGTTTATTTAACTTGCTCCGTGATATTTGGCCTCCCCCCCCCCCCCAACCCATAAACGTTAGATTATTTTTGCTCCACTAGATGGCGCTCTGCCATCTAAAAAGCACATGTGCATGTGGTCAGGATATGCTTTCTTTATTTTTAATATCAACACCTGACCCACTTATTTATTATTTTTTAAAATTGTTTTTCCATGTGTTAAGTGTATTTACGCAAATTTGGCCTTAAATACCCATTTCTTGGTTTCTCAAGAGGCCTCTGGGATCAAAAATCTTTTTGGTCGCAGTGGTACAGCCTACTCCACGCTGACGAGCGCCAACAGCGCGGAGGCAGCCCGAGCCTCCCTGGAAATGCATCGAAGAAATGGAGATCAACTGTTTTCATGTATTGTCACTGGAGATGAAAGCTGGGTGCATCATTCAACTCCAGAAACAAAACGACAAAGCATGGTGTGGAAGAAGCCTGAGGAAAGTACACCAAAAAAGGGGAAGGTCTCAATCTCTGCAGGCAAAGTTATGGCTATCGTCTTTTGGGACTGTAAGGGTGTTTTATTGGTTGACTATCTGCCCCCAAACACTACGGTTAACGCTGCGAGGTACTGCGAAGTCCTCACTAAACTCAGAGCTGCAATAAAACGTAAACGTCCTGGAATTTTGTCTCGGAAAGTGTTACTCGTCCTTGACAATGCTCGCCCTCACGCAGCTCGAACGACCCAAACGTTGGTGGAAAACTTCAAATGGGAAATTTTCACACATCCACCTTATTCTCCAGATCTTTCTCCAAGCAACTTCCATCTTTTTCCAGCACTCAAGTTTCACCTTGGAGGGAAGCAATTTGCGAAGTGCATGATGAAGTGCAGGCGGAGGCGAACCACTGGCTACGAAGACAGGACACGGCTTGGTACAACAGTGGAATAAAAAAATTGCTACAACGGTACCAAAAATGTTTGGACAGAAATGGTGATTATGCAGAGAAGTAGTCTACGAGTTGTATAATGAAAATAAAATAACTGCATAATTGTAAATAATGTTGTTAATTTGTTAAAAAAATAGGGAAACTTATTTATTGGATGGCCCTCGTAGGTAAAAATCGAAGACTATCCAAAACACCTGCAAGAAAAGCATCTGTCAACAATTAAGTGAACATTCAAAAAGGCCGAGCTTGTCGGCATAAGTGAGAGACATGAGTACCAACATAAAGCCACAAAAAGATCTAAATTCGAATATACGTAACCCGCGAAAATTCAAAATTCGCGATACTTTTTGAACACACCTCGTATATATTACTTGTTACCACAGAGTGTGTGTAAGCTCGCAGGTAAATAGGCGCTAACTGAAAGAAAAAAGTTCCTTTGTTCAATATTAGTTTCCCGTTTATATTTTGTTCTCTCTTTTGTAAATCAATAAATATAATGTTTAATTAATATTTTTTGGAATCAGTTTCATTGAAAATTCTAAGCAAAGTCAACAGAATTCCGCATTGGGCACTTTTTTTGCTGAAAAAAAATTGCTCTACTGCCCCTCGATTTTTGTAATCTTTTTTATTCAATCCAATTTTTATAATATATTTTTATTACCTAAAAATAGTATCAGTATAAGATCCAGTTGTAATACTGTGGTTATAATTCGCACTGTGCAAGACATATGCTGTTTTGATATTCCAAGATTACAGACAACAACATGGTAATAATAAATTGTGCATGCTTTATTGTGTATAAAATGTATCTGTTGTTTTCACAGAATGTGTGTAAGCTCACAGGTAAATGGTGATTATGTATAGAAGTAGTCTATGAGTTGTAAAATTGAAATATAATAACTGCATAATTGTAAATAATGTTGTTTATTTATTAAAAAATAAGGAAACCTATTTATTGGACGCCCCTCGTATATATATGTGGTACAATTATATTGTTAAGTAGCTCTGCAACTCCGGTCACAAGAGGCCCCATGGGACACCTGTCAATCATCCCTGAACTCCGGGGGTGGGGGCCACGGGTGTGAGGGGTTCTCGGAATCTGGTCGGCGGGGTGGCTGAGGTCGCCCATTAGGATTATCTAAACTTTGGGTAAGTTGTACTCTCTCTCTCCCTATAAATACCCCTTATAATAAATTAATGATTCCCAAACTTGCCCTTGCTTTATTTATCTCCGCGACATATTTTGGCGGAGACGCTGGGTAACGTGACGGAAACTTCGAAGAAGTCGATGTCTACAGGGACGTGAACCAATTCTTGAACTTTTGCCACAACGTATAAAAATGGAAGACGACCACAGACCTACTGTTAGTGGATCATACCTCCCTTGTCAGCGCCAACGAGATCCTTCTACCTTTTCTGGAGATGGAAATATAAACCCTGGACAGTGGTTAAAAGAGTACTAGAGAGTGTTGAAGTAGAACAGATGGGACGAGACCATGAAGCTTGCCAACGTCGTATTTTACTTGAAGGGAACTGCTGGAAGGTGGTTTGATAATAACGAAGTATCACTCAACTCGTGGAGAATCTTTGAAGACGCATTCCGCGGTGTGTTCGGACTGCAGAAGGATTCTGCTCGACTTGTCGAGGAAGTTCTGAAGTCAAGAGCACAGAAGGCCGAGGAATCCAGCGAGTCATACATCCAGGAGATTCTTAGTCTTTTTCACCAGGTGAACCCTCGCATGGAAGAAGGTGAGATAGTTGCTCACATTATAAAGGGAATTTCGGAGGACACATACCAGGTATTAGTGGCGAAAGACATACAGAGGTTAGATGAGATCCTGAAGTTTTGCCGTCATCTAACAACCGTCAAGCACCGCAGGATCGGCCGTACGAAATTCGCCAGGTTGTCAAACGTAATGCCCATTTCATGTGTTGTCGACTCAGATGATTTGGCCGCGTTAATTCGCCGCATCGTTAGAGAAGAGATACAAAAGGACTTCTCATCACCTGAAGTGATCAATCCTCTCCGAGAGGTGAACGCCCTGGAACAGACTGTGAGGGAAGAGGTCAGCCGTGCTCTACAACCTACCAGACCACAAGTCAACGTGGTACAATAACAACCACGAACGCCCTATTATAATATCGACCGACCAACCTAACGCAGGAAGACGGATCAATGGAGAACCTACGACGACAAACCAATCTGCTTCCACTGCGGACGACCCGGACAATTTCGTTTGTTATTGTAGAAAACGACGGCAGGTCTTCGCTGAAGCCAGGTCAAGGAATGGCGAAGAAGGAAGAAATAGTGGATTTTCGAGTCGACCCCCGAGATATGATGCCGACAACGACTATGTAACGCCCCAAACTTCGATGTACTTCTACCGGAGCTCTTCCGCACATCCAAGTCGCGCAAGGTCGCCAGCCAGAAGACAATCCCAGTCGCCAGTTTGTCGTTTCAGCTTTTCTCCCAAGCCTCAGAATGTGAATAATTGAGTGGAGCGGCTTCTAACGGGGGTGAGGTCGCTATTGAGAAATATCCTCCAGGGTATATCGCCGCTGAAATAAAGAAAATTTTGTTATGGTCGAAATGAATGGACGCAAAATTAAAGCATTGCTGGATTCAGGAGCAGACTTTTCTGTTATTTCGCACAAATTTCGAGGCGAACTAAAGACAGCTCTCTTCAAAGAACCAGGTCCCATTCTTAAAGCCGCAAAAAAATTTAATAGAGACCCTTGAAAAATGTGTCTTGAACATAGAAGTCAACGGTCTGAAGATATCCTTTGAATTTGTTGTTATGGTAGAATGCAGCCATGACATCATATTCGGATGGAACTTCTTCAAGGCCACCGAGGCTGTCATTGATTGTGATAGAAATGAACTCCATATCAGGGAAACCTCCATCCTGGAATCTCGAGAGGAGGAAAACCAGAGATTGTTTGCTTCCGACGACTTTTGTCATCCCGCCTAAATCAATAAAGAAGATCAGTGTGATGAACGAAGAAATATGTGGTGTTAAAGATGTTTTAGCCTCAACTTCTAAGGACTTATTATTAAGAAAGGAAGTTCTTATACCAAACTCATTGGTTACATTTCAACACGGCCGAGGTAGCATTTGGGTGGCGAATGGAGCATCTTGGCCGCATTTGATTCCATTGGGAATGAATATGTGCACCATGGAGAGTTATGATAATTAAATTATCTGCAGTCTTATTGACTCCAGCGATAAGTTACAAGAAACGTAGCTAAAGTCACGTGAATGGTCACAAAAGATAAACCTTACTCTAGATACAGGGCTGTCTGAAATTCAAAGGTTACAGCTTTTTTCATGCTTTGACGAGTTTATTGACATATTTGACTTAGGGGGACCTCCTATTAAGCCCACCAGTACTGTGAAACACAAGATAAACACAGGAGACCACTCTCTTATCAAACAGCGGCCCTATAGAGTAGCACCAAGTGAACGACGACTAATTCAAGATGAAGTGAACAAGATCTGTCAATCATCCCTGGATTCCGGGGGTGGGGGCCACGGGTGTGAGGGTTCTCGGAATCTAGTCTGCGAGGGTGGCTGACGTCGCTCATTAGGATTATCTTTAACTTGGAGTAAGTTGTACTTTCTCTCTCTCCCTATAAATACCCCTTATAATAAATTAATAATTCCTAAACTTGCTTTTGCTTTATTTATCTCCGCGACATATTATATGTGTGCTATAAATCTGTTATATATTTTTAGTAATTTATTTTGAATTGAGATTAAAGAAAAACAACACCTTATATATAAAATGTGTTTCAACTTTACCTCCTGTTGGATTTATCAGCAAAATAATTGTATTTTTTGAAGCAGATATAAATGACTGTATTTGTTGATGTTTAATAAATCTTAATGAAAATGTCTCATTTTTCAAATATTTTATTTCTCCTACAAAAAAATAACTCGGTAAATGCCTCATTTAGAACCCTTTTATGTGAAAATGGCATATATGGTGTTCTAAGGTATTTTTTATAGATTGATTTTTTTTACTTATTCCTAGTACATGTGGTACAGGCCATGATAATATTGGTGGGTAGAAGTTGGCCATTGCTTTTACTCTAAGTGCACCACATGTCTACATATGTGAAAAGCAGTTCGACTTTTGCATACACAATTGTGCCAGAGCCCCATTTGGTTACTTGCACTCGTTGGTGGGGTTGGACTTTTGCAAGAATCAGAAACCATTAGAAAATTTTTTTAATCATAAAAAGTGCCCAATGCAGGAATCGATCCCGGGTTGTAGCGGCTGAAAATCAATAGTTTAGACCATCCTTCCACCGACGACCCCCCTCTAACCCTAATCCTTCCATCTAAAATGGCAGAGAATGTGTTCTAAGGTAATTTTTATAGATTGAATATTTTGGCTAATAGAGAATTCTAAATAAAATTTGATAAATCTTCCAAATTGTATGATTTGATCTGTGAAATTTGCATAAGCTTGATATATCTGTTATTCAGCTATTATGCAGTCATTAATTTCTAAGATGTTGTTCATTTATACAGCCCAATAACGTACCATCTATATACATTAGAACCTCCATGAGAGGACACTCCAGCTAGAGGACACCTCTCTATAAAGGACAGTTTTCATTGTCAGAATTACCATTTTTACTATTTAGCAACTCTCTGGTAAGAGGACACCTCTTCATAAAGGACACTTTTGCTCTTCAATTAGGTGTTGTCCTTTACAGAGAGGAGGTATACTAAATGAAAACACAGAGTTTCTTTCGCAAACAAATCAAACCTCTACTGTCCTTACTGGGTTGAAAAAATACTGAAAGGGCCTGGCTCATCAATGGTGAACTCTCCCAGAGGTTTCGCCAATTTAATCTACCAGAGAGCTTGTTTAGAGCTCTAATACTGTATTGGATCATTCTGATTATATATGCTACACTGAAGGGTGGAATCTTAGAAATGGTATTGTAGCAAACTATGGACATAAGCTTTTAGGACAGTAGAATTACATATCTATATTTGCATCGATTGCTATTTCACAAACAATAAGGACAAGGCCAGTTAGGTTGTTCATTTATTGAGGTTTCTCTGAGATGATCAAGGTTTTAAATGACATCTCTGCCTTTTTTTGAACATTTTGTACTTTGAATATTATTACCCTAACATTTTGTGCGTAATTTTAGCATTAATCGCATTTAAAAATTGGATATATAGTACAAGTTAAAAGGCAATCCATTAAATATAATTACAGTAGAACTACCTCTCTGTAAAGGACAACACCTAGTTACAGGGCCAAAGTGTCCTTTAGGGAGAGGTGTTCTCTTATCAGAGAGTTGCTACAATAGAACTACCGCTCTGTAAAGGACAACACATAGGTACAGAGCCAAAGTGTCCTTTAGAGAGAGATGTCCTCTTGCCAGAGGGTTGATACAGTAGAACTACCGCTCTGTAAAGGACAACACATAGGTACAGAGCCAAAGTGTCCTTTAGAGAGAGATGTCCTCTTGCCAGAGGGTTGATACAGTAGAACTACCTCTCTGTAAATGACAACATCTAGTTACAGAGCCAAAGTGTCCTTTAGGGAGAGGTGTTCTCTTACCAGAGAGTTGCTACAGTAGATCTACCTCTCTAAAAAGGAGAACACCTAGTTACAGAGCCAAAGTGTCCTTTAGGGAGAGATGTCCTCTTACCAGAGAGTTGCTACAGTAGAACTACCTCTCTGTAAAAGACAACAACTAATTGCAAAGTCAAAATGTCTTTTAGGGAGAGATGTCCTCTTACCAGAGAGTTGCCAGAGTAGAACTACCTCTCTCTAAAGGACAATACCTAGTTGCAGAGTGAAAGTGTCCTTTAAAGAGAGGTGTCCTCTTACCAGAGAGTTAATGAATAGTAGAAATGGTAATTTTTCAAATGAAAATTGTACTTTATAGAGAGGTGTCTTCTAGAGTGAGTGTCCTCTCATAGAGTATGTTCTACTGTATACTGTTTTTAGGTTCTCTTTTTAATTGAACATCACAAGTTACAAAATGATTCCATAGCAATTCCCCCCTCATCTTTTACCTTTTGACTTACCCCAAGTTTTTATATGGTACAGACCATGATAATCATGGTGGGTAGATGTTGGCGACTTCTTTTAATGTAAGTGTACCACATGTCTACATAGGTAGAAAGCATTTTTCACTTACAAATATGCTTGTTAGCCCTGTTTGGTTACTTGCACTCACTGTTGTGGTTGGACTTTTGCAAGAAGTTAATAAGAGGTTATATACACAAGGTAATAAGACCAGATTATTACCTTGTGTTTAAAATCTATAATCCGAATTGTACCTTATCATTAATAAGAGGTTGTCTCTTGTGTAAGAGATGACAGCCAGAGATCTACAAGACTGGGTAGGTGAATATAAAAGAAAACGTGATGGTTTGTTAAAATAATTACAAAAGCATATATCCCCAAAATATTTTTTATTCTCATTTACAAAAAAATGAAGTTTTATTTACAAAGATGTTTTCTTGAATTCCTGTGGTATCCAGGAGAGGTGATGACAGGTTTTCCAGGATCATTCAAACAATCCTATACTGGAAATGGGGCAGTTCTAGTGGCTGTTTCTTGCCTGGAATATGTAGCAATCAATAGAGTTTATCCCAACTAATAGAATGGATTGTTGGGATCACATAGGAATTAATAGCAATGTGAAGTAAGGAATACAGAGAGGATTGCATTCAATAGCAATTGTTGGGAATGGCCAGCTGATGGCAGGCATTGAATAATGCTGGGAATATGATATACATAGTAATGTGGGGATGGGTAACTGATGGGCACCATTGACGAAAGCTGGAAACATGGTATTCAATAGAAATTGTTGGGAATAGTCATATCATGGCAGGCATTGAAGAAGCTGGGAATATGGTATTGATAGCAATGTAGGAATTCTCACCATTGAAGAAGCTAGGAATATGATATTCAGAGTAATGTACGATAGGAAAATTACAATTGTGACAGTTGTTGATAGTTTGGTATGCGAACAGGCGTTACGATCGTTGATAGTTTGGTATGCGAGCAAGCGTTACAATCGTTGATAGTTTGGTATGGGAGCAAGCGTTACAATCGTTGATAGTTTGGTATGCGAGCAAGCGTTAAAATGGTTGATAGTTTGGTATGAGAGCAAGCGTTACAATCGTTGATAGTTTGGTATGCGAGCAAGCATTACAATCATTGATAGTTTGGTATGCGAGCAAGCGTTGCAATCGTTGATAGTTTGGTATGCGAGCAAGCGTTACAATCGTTGATAGTTTGGTATGCGAGCAAGCGTTACAATCGTTGATAGTCTGGTATGCGAACAAGCGTTACAAACGTTGATAGTTTGGTATGCGAGTAAGCGTTACAATCGTTGATAGTTTGGTATGCGAGCAAGCTTTACAATCGTTGATAGTTTGGTATGCGAACAAGCGTTACAATCGTTGATAGTTTGGTATGCGAGCAAGCGTTACAATCGTTGATAGTTGGTATGTGAGCAAGCGTTACAATCGTTGATAGTTTGGTATGCGAGCAAGCGTTACAATCGTTGATAGGTTGGTATGCGAACAAGCGTTACAATCGTTGATAGTTTGGTATGCGAGCAAGCGTTACAAATCAAACTGATCAGAGAGTTTACTAAATATATGTGCAGAATTCCTCTTTATAGATCGGTCTTAATATGTGGTTATATATGAAGATTCGGTAAGTGATGGAAAATATAAAAAAATATATTTGAAACATAGCATTCATAGTAATGTGAGTATGGTTTACATTCAATTATTTTGGGAACATGGTATTCAATAGCATTGTGGGCAGATGATGGGGGGAATCAAAGGATGCTGGGAACATGGTATTCAATAGCATTGTGGGCAGTTGATGGGGTGAATCAAAGGATGCTGGGAACATGGTATTCAATAGCATTGTGGGCAGCTGATGGGGGGAATCAAAGGATGCTGTGAAAATGGCTTTCAATAGTATTGTGGGCAGCTGATGGGGGGAATCAAATGATGCTGGGAACATGGCATTCAATAGCATTGTAGGCAGCTGATGGGGAGAATCAAAGGATGCTGGGAGCATGGTATACAATAGTATTGTGGGCACTTGATGGGGAGAATCAAAGGATGCTGGGAACATGGCATTCAATAGAAGTATGGGCAGTTGATGGGGGAAATCAAAGGATGCTGGGAACATGGTATTCAATAGCATTGTGGGCAGCTGATGAGGCGAATCAAAGGATGCTGGGAACATGGTATTCAATGGTATTGTGGGCAGCTGATGGGGAGAATCAAAGGATGCTGGGAACATGGTATTCAATAGTATTGTGAGCAACTGTTGGGGGGAATCA
The DNA here is from genome assembly GCA_030710605.1 of Cordylochernes scorpioides. Classification (NCBI taxonomy): domain Eukaryota; kingdom Metazoa; phylum Arthropoda; class Arachnida; order Pseudoscorpiones; family Chernetidae; genus Cordylochernes; species Cordylochernes scorpioides. The sequence continues at coordinate 138,992,805 of CP092863.1, forward strand.
AAGGATGCTGAGAACATGGTATTCAATAGTATTGTGGACAGCTGATGGGGGGAATTAAAGGATGCTGGGAACATGGCATTTAATAGCATTGTGGGCAGCTGATGGGGGGAATCAAAGGATAGCCAAGTTTCGAAATCCTTTACATAATCTTCTTGAATATGAAATTCAATTGGAAGTTTCGTGATAGCAAACTTCACAGAATATCCTGATATTTGCATTTATTTTGACGCTTGTAATAATTTCTGATTATCAAAAGAGTGTTTCAAACTGTGCCAAAAGGTTAAAAAAAATCCATAAAGTGGGGCTATTCATAGTCAAAAAGAGTTTAATGGATTATGATCTATACAGTACATTTCCACAGATTAGGAGCTGCAAATTTCAAATATTGGGATAGTTTAATCTCATCTTTAGAACATAAAAATATCAAATTAGCAATTTTCTCCATTCAATTGAGATTTTAGCTTTTGAAAAGCCTTGAATATCTTCATGAGAGATCGTGTTGATTTTCATGAGACGTGTGAGTTTAATTTTTCTGGCAATTTTTGAGAAAGTCCAATATTTTACATCGTTCAACTATTGAAATACATAATTAAAGCTCTAATCGCTTAAGATGGGATTTCTCCAATTTGAATTATTTAGTATTTGATAAAAGTCATATATTTGATTCAACTACGTTGTGAATTCATACGTTCATTCTTTTTTGAAATGGTTTCAAAGAAATTATTGTGCAAATATCAAACCACGCCAACATTTTGAGCTTCTCTGTGTCTTCCACGTTAAAATTTTCTATATATTCTGCAATAATAATTCTACAGATAGAGACCATTTCATTCTTTGATGTCACTGACAAACTTCCACTAGAATGCTTCAATTGCTAGTATATTGAGTTTACAGGGAGCTATTGAGCCACGTTTTATAATCATAATATCGTTTCTGGATCATTTCTACATTAAAAGAAGAATACTCAAGTATTGAATATGGCTGATCCCACATATTTATTCTATTGATCAACAGAATATCGCTGGTTCTCGACAAAGAATCCTTGGAACATTTGAAAGATTCACTGTTGTACTGATCATCTTGAATGAGCAACTAGATGCAAACACATTCACTTGTGTATTAAGACTCAAAGATGTGAAATATCTGCTGAAGACATTTTCCAATCAATGATTTAGCAACGATCATACTTGATGGCTTGAACGGTGCGACAAATTGAATACTCGCGGTCTTGAAGAATACATCAAAATATAAAGATCATTATATTGTTTCTTGAAAGAAGCAAACGATTCATTTCCATTTTTTTTTCTAAAGACATCTACAATGCTTTATACGTTCCTTTGTCATATTAAAATTCATTTGAGTTCAATTTGTCATGATATTTTGAGAATGCTTCAATAAGCAATGTTCAGATTTTGATATCCGAAAAGATGTCTTCGCGATACTATTGTATCGACGTATAAACAGAACGTCTGGATCAAGTAAGATGATCTTATGTTGGTAAGATGCTCGATAAGTGACGATTCCGTTCTTCAAGGCATCGCTGACGAAGACGCTCCAATCTCCGCCAGTCTTGTCTCATAGTGAGATGCCAGTAGGATGGTGAGAGCCGCTGCACAAATGACTCCAACTCCTCCTGAAATAACATAATACATTGACTAACTATGTTTAACATATATTTAGTCAGAAATACTCATGTAGAATAGCTTTCTTTGAGTTTATTTATATAATAGAACCTTCATTGGAGGGCACTACCCTCACACTAGAAGACACCTCTTTCTATAAAGGACAGCTTTCATTTGTGGGGGCCGAGAGACTTCCTTCCAGCCTGCTGGGATGACAGACCACGCCGTCAACAAACATACAAGCGGGGCCATAAAATAGGAGATGACCACCGCGGCGCGGCAGATCGGCGGAAGCCAACAGAACCAGAATAGACATTCTAGGGTGTTGTCCTCTTTGTCTTCCTCTGAAAATGTAGCTAATAAGTAATACCAATAAAACACTAACTTTGAAATACTTTCTGAGCCATCGCTAGACTAATAAATCGACACACCACACATTCCCGAAATTACCATTTTTACTAATTAGCAACTCTTAGGTAATAGGATACTTCTATCTAAAGCACTATTTGCACCTATTCTCGGATGATTTTTTACCTCAAATTTTATGATTATAATTTTTCGAAAATGATTCTATTTTAAAAACATGCTTAATATAAACGCTACCTTCAAGTCCAAGCTATACTTTGATCTTAATCAAAAGGCAGAAAATCAATTTTTAAAAGACTAGAACTCTGGTATCTGATATTGGCCACAGTGATTATATGTAACATAGTATGGTTTTGATCAACTCAGTTCTACTTACAGATAGAAATTTGCCCCGGCGTGTGCCATGCTACAATTTCGCAAGGTCATTGCCGACAAGGATGTCCCCAAATCTTTTCCGGTCTTGTCCCGTGGTGCGGTTGATGTTAGTAGACGTGTCGCCGCTGCTCAGACGACTCCTCCTGCATTCCAAAATCTAACTTAAGTTTATTGAGATTTAAATTAGAAAATCCAGTTTTTCAAATATCACTAAATCAAACAATATTTCTAAACATGTACCAAAATGACATATCTACCGTTGAAAAACATCAAAATAAAGCATTTTGGTTCATCACTCCAGCATAGGACGTTAAGTTAGTGAGAAAAAATAATCCACAACACCAGTTTATGCAAATTAAAACAAACCTAAGACAAGCTGTATACCAAGGTCTTACCTCAAGGTGCGGTTGGTATCAGTATATGATGAGAAGGGTCGCTCCTCCCCAGACGACTCCTTCTGCATTACATAATATAACTTAAACTTCTTAAGATTCGAATTAGAAAATTCAGTTTCTCAAACTATTACTAATTCAATAAATACTTATAAACATATACCAAAAGAGGCACCTCTTACTTAAAAAAAATATATATATCAAAACAATGCATTTTGGTTTATCACTCTAGCACAGGACGTTAAGATAGTGATAAAATTGTTCCAAAATATACACGTTTATGCAAATTAAGCCAAAAGCTGTATACGATGGTTTTCGGTCTTACCTCATTGTGCGGTTGGTGTCAGTAGATGTATAGAAAGGTCGCCGCTGCCCAGACGACTCCTTGCCCCTCCTGCATTACAAAATATAGCTTAGGCTTCTTCTGGTTTGAATTATAAAATTCAGTTTTCAAATATCACTGATTCAATCAATGTTTATAAACATGTACCAAAAGAGTCACCTCTTCCATTAAAAAACAAAATTAATATTAAAAAAAAAAAAACATTTCGGTTCATCATCCCAGCATAAGACGTTAATATTGAGATGAAAATGATCCAAAATACCAATTTATGCTAATTAAGCTCTAATACAATCTGTATACCACGGTCTTACCTCAAGGTGCGGTTGGTGTCAGTAAATGTGAGAAAAGTCGCTCCTCCCCAGGCGATTTCTCCTGCATTACAAAATCTAACATAAGCTTCTTTAAATATAAATAAAGAACTATTTATAAACATATATATGGAAAATTGGTACTTATAAACATGCACGAAAAAGTCACCTATACCGTTTAAAAAAAAACCATTAAAAACAAAGTCTTTTGGTTCATCATCCAGGTACAGAACGTTAAGGAAGTGAAAAAGAATAAACCACAACACCAGCTTATGCAAATTAAACCAAAAGATAATCTATATACAGTAAAACTTTACTTTAGCAGACCCCTGCTAGAAGACACCTCTCCACAAAGGACAGTTTTTATTTGCAATATTACTATTTTTTACTATTTAGCAACTCTCCAGTAAGAGGACACCTCTCCCTAAAGGACACTTTGGCTCTGCAATTAGATGTCCTTTACAGAGAGGTAGTTCTACTGTACTAGGGTTTCGAACTATGACCCTCATCAGTACAATGGAAGTTTCGATTCATTGACATCCTACGAGAGGATGTTTTTAACAGGAGAGAAATGCCTCTTTTAGTACATAAATACCATATCCTACAGCAGGTTTATGTTGTATTTTAAACATATAGAGTAATTTAAACATGGTGCTTTAATAAAAAAAACTAGTTAATAGTCCATTAAGCTAACGAACAAGAGAGAGAAATATATAAATCATTTTTAAATTTTATTAAAATTTTATCTTGATAATAATTTTTATTATCATTGGTAATATTTTAAACGGAAACTTTTGATATCTAGACTGGTACATAAAGTTTAGTATTTTCGGAGGAAACATCTAAAACATTACAATTTAAAACTCTGTTTGCGTCATAATACTCATGAGAAAACTTAAGGAAGTGGAGAGACTTTGTTGTCGCCGGTCGTTTGTTATTTGGAAGTAGACAGAGGTTGTTCACACTTGGTTACTCGTATGTCTTCAATAAAGGTCACTGTAATATCTTTCAGAGTTATTGTCTGAATCCCGATATACATCCCGATATCCATGAGTATATATATGCATATATATTGATGAAGGCCAAAGTTTGAAACCACTGTGAATAGTTCACATTTCTAAAACATTTAGAATATTAAATATGGGGGCTAAGCACATTTTAAGACAAAAAACGCTAGCAAACATTTAATAAAGAAATGAAGCAATATAAAAAAATGCGATAACAAAATAGTGAGAGAAATAACTATTTATGAATTTTCTCGAATTTAGACTTTTTATCTTTATAAAATATTACATTAGTTTCTCCATAGTTTCGTTATTACATTACAAAATACAACAATAGCAAGATTTTGAGTCTAGCTGAGATTTGTCTAGTACTTTTTACATTTAATAATCAACCGATATTGAAATATTTGCGCCTATTACAGAGGAAACAAACAAAACAACAAACAAAATTGAAACTTAGAAATTTGTGTAGTACTTCGATGGAGCAAAAATCTCTTAAATTTTCTAATTGCCTTTGAATAAAATAAATAAAATAAACCAAATCCTTTGAGTATTGAGAATTCCTCTATGGTCATATTTAAAGGAAAAATAGTTTAAAGAGAAAGATAGCTAGATATTAGACTAGACCCATGATAAAATCATTGCAAGACTAGTGAAAATACAACAATAGCAAGATTTGGAGTCTAGATGAGATTTGTATAGTACTTTGGTGGAGCACAAATCTCTTAAATTTTCTAATTGCTTTCAAATAAAATAAATAAAGCCTTTGGATATTCATAGAACATTCCTCTACGTTCCTATTTAAAGAAAAATTAATGTAGAAGAGAGATAGCTAAAAACTAGACTAGACCCGTGATACAATCATTGCAAGGCTAGGGAAAATATAGTCTTGAAACAGCTAGCATTTTATTATATTTAAAAATTGTAGGGGAAGGTCAAATTTTCTATTTATACTATTGAATTTAGATGATATATAAGTTTCTAAGTATGGCCTTTCTAGTTTTGATACTATATTTCTCTATAATAACATTTTAATTCTTCTAAATTGGACTTATGACCTGTTTCCATGTTGTGTTGGCCTATGAAGGTTTCTTAGAGATATTTGGTGTCTGACATCGGTCTAAATAATTGCTATGACAGAGAAACAAAGTGTCATTCAACAATGTAGATGTACTTACACATTGAAATATGTCTCCGCGTGTGGCTCACAAGTCCCGTCAGGTAGTGCAGACGAAGACCCCCCAAATCTTCGTCTGCCGACCCACGGTTGTGGCGCCACTTGGATGGTAATAGGTTAGGTCGTTGCCCAGACGACACTCGCTCACTCCCCCAGCTGCATTACAAAATCCATCTTAACACTAACTTTTCTGTGAATTTATCTTTAAATTAATATTATTTATTTACTTTTTAGAAATTTAAAATATAACATTATCTTGTAAAATAGTGCAAATTAAACTGTCTATTAAAAATAATCACATTATGGGTAACTATAACAGAATATTTTTAAAAATTTCTAATAATTTTTAAAGAGTAATATTAAATTTAAATATGAATACTCTCAAATTTTCTATTATTTAAGAAACTAAAATAATTTTGAATATCAAAATAAGGAGAGATTGGATTTAGCTCTTCTCTTAACAGAATAAAGTCCTATAATAAATATTGGTTAAATTTAGGGCCTATTCAGAAATCGTTCTTTTAATTGGTTCTTAATTGATTATACAATCATAATTATAGTAAATATTATTATTAAAAGAGAGAAAAATAAAGAAGATAGCTTACCTGCCCAAAGGACGTGGTGGAGCTCCATGAAGACTAGGGTGTGTTGATGTGCGGGTAAGATGGAAGTCCCGCGCATGTTATGTGAGCGAATGTTGTACTGTGCTGTTGGACCTAACGCTGTGATAGTGGGGCCCTACAGAAGGGAAGGGACAGAGCCCGATGACCCAAACTCAACATCTCTGTTGAGCAAGGGCCAGCGGACTTCTGTCTCAACCCAGAAATGTTCTGACGTGTGCCTAGAAAATGTTGGACGGCGCATGTCAGGGTACAGGATGTTGTCATGTGAGCCCCCCCAAATGGGTTCTGGGATGTATACCCTACAATGGAGGAACCCCGGCTCATCAAACTTAGTGTCGATGGCGTTAAAATAAGGAAATGGGGAGCCGGGGGTGAGGGGTGTGGGTGGAGGTGTGGCAGGTGGGGTGTGTATGCCCTGTTTGCGTCCTCTCCCCTTAGTCCTGTAACCACAGGAAGAATACTGTCAGTCCAGTACTGTAAATTATCAATATATTCCTATCAGTATATTCCCCCCATTTAGGTAAACTTTAATAGAGCATTCACTCTTTTTCAATGTTTTCTGTTGGTAGAGTTGAACCTCCTTGTAAAGGACATCTAATTGCGGATCCAAAGCGTCCTTTAGAGAGAGGTGTCCTCTTACCATGAGTTGCTAAATTGTAAAAATGGTAATTTTGCAAATGAAAACTGTTCTTTGTAGAGAGGTGTCCGCTAGAGGGGTGTCCGCTAAAGAGAGGTTCAACTGTATCTTGTTATGGTGATGTAGCAATATACTGTGTTATTGAAAATATTATATCTGTAGTATTTATTGAATATAATGTAGGTTATGTAAAAATGGACAATTGCAAAAATCTAACTCAGTATTTTACACAAGTGAGGTTCAACCACTTTGTATATTTACACAATGTTGTAATTTTCTTGTCATCCATGTTATTATAATCATCTCCGCCATATTAATCTACCATGTTTGCCATGTTAATAAAAAAATGAAATTAAAACAGTGTTGAAAAGTGAAGTGTGTATGAGTGTTTAGAGTAAATGTGTTTCCCTTTTATTTGTGGATACAGTTCCTATATATATAATTATTCTAGCCAAAATATGAAATTTTCTGTATTTATTCTTTTATAAACTTTAGATAAATATTATTGAATGTGTGGCCGCTTTGAATACAATTCTATAAGGGAACAGAAATTATAGAATAAATGTGAGTGTAGCATAATATAAATGCATCTTTAATTGTAACCTCTATGATTTTTTATTTAAATTGTTATATATGTTTGGGATATCAATAAAACTTGAATGTTCGTTTGTTATTTATGTCATTTTATAATAGTAAACAAATAAAAATCATATTTTGAGATAAAGAATAAAAATCTGAGAGAGAGAGATGTTTGTAGCAGAATGCTGATGTCTTAATGTCTATAACCATTGTTCACCTGTTTGAATTGGATCTTTTTATACTTCAAATTTTACATTCTCATTTTAAAATGTGGTATCTCAACTTTATTAATTGATAAAATAAGATAATTGTTATAAAAGCTGTTGGTGGAAGAGTGGTATAAATCGTTGAAGATTTTCGACCAGTCATGATCAGAGATTGAATTTCGCATATAGGCACTTCATTTTTGCTGAATAAAAAATTGCTCCACTGCCTCTCGATATTTGCAATATTTTTTATTTAATCCAATATTTGTCTTTTTATTACCTAAAAATAGTATCAGTATAAGATCCAGTTGTAATACTGTGGTTATAATTCGTATTGTGCAAGACATCTTGCTGCTTGAATATTCTAAGATTACAGACATCAAGAAGGTAATAATAAATTGTGCATGCTTTATTGTGAATAAAATATATAAATTTAATATATGTTTAAATTAGTTTATGATTTTTCTTTAATACCTTTCTAATATTTAGAAAATTTAGAGGTACGTGTGTATATATTTCGACAACCAATATTCCAATAGGTGATATCGCCTTCTGTGTTAAATATCGATATTCCATCTGCAGAGAATCTGTAAATCCATGTATAATACATTTTTTCCTCCAATTTACCCACTAATCTATTTATTAGCTTATTGTCTTTATATAATTTTCTTGTATATTAATTACATATTACCATTAAGGTACTATACTTTTTTCCTAGCATGTATCCTAATTTCTGCTTGGAATCTGTATAAGACTAAAAGGTCTTAAAAAAGCCTTTTTGTTTTTGTAAATCGATTTTCAAAGAGTAGTTAGCAAAATAATAAAGCTATACCTAACATGATTTTAAAAATATATATTTCTCCTTTACATGCCTTTATTTTCTTTTGTATTTCTCTTCAATGTAAATACAGTAAACAAGTTCAAATTTTTATAACCTCTTTTCAGCTGAGAATTTTTGCATAAAATAAAATATCTCAATAAAGGCGTATGTATGCATGTATCATATGTAAAAATGCCTGTCTTTTTATTTATGATTAGCTTTTACTTTTTTATTCTTTTCATTTTCAGACCCCAAAGTAAAAATACATGTATAGGACTATATGTTTTAATAATGGCTTCTGTGTGTTTTGTGTTAAATAATATTAAATAAATAAAATATATATTAGAGTTGAAATTTTAATGTCTGTTATACCCTGTGTGAATAGAAATAATATTTTTTTAAACTGGATATTAAACTTGTTATGATTATATTTATGAATAATATTCGAGGCAGTAAAAGACAATAATAACTATACCTATAACCAAATATAAATAATTATTCTAATGTAAAACAAAGGATAAAAGCCAGACGATAAAAGCCAGACCTCTTGAGCTCTGGGTCTTGATCTTCGGTCTCGATCCCTGAAATGATCTCTTGACTATTTTTGAAGCCTGCGGCGCAGTAGTTGTGCTTGGCGCTGCCTTGGTTCCCTCAAATCGGCGTGCACTAGCCCTCCTCTCCCCCGGGGCCCACGGCCTCGCCGTCGCCTCTCCAGCCCTCTCTGCGGCGGGTTGCTCGGAGACACCTAACTTTGAGTTTTGCCTTAAAATGCTTACCGAAGCATGTAGAAGGCACAATAATAGTATATTCTAATGCAAAACATTAATCGCGTTTCTATATTTTCTTAATAATAATTTAGGAAATAATTAAAGAAGTAACGTGTGTACCATTCACATAAGAAGACATCCCAATGTAAATATAAGTGATAATTATGTTGAATTTATTTTGTTTTCTATAGTGTATTTATAAATTATCCATTTAATTAATCGTTTGTCAATTTGAATTTTGTTTATTTTTGTCAATAAAGGTTTTGTAATATTTTAAAAATTATTTCTTCAAATTTGTAGGGTAACGTATATATGTATAATTTTTATATGAAACTTTATTTTTATAACTTTTTGTAATTTTTATCAGTCATCACTAATATTAAAAATGTAATCAATGCATTAATTTTTCAACTTTGAGTTCTTTCAAACATTATGGTTTAGATATAAAAATATAGAATAAATCATCCTAAATAGTTGGTGAAAAATTATAAAAAATATTTGCGTATGCCCCAAAGGATTATTATTTTCTTATTTTTTTTTTATTATATTTCTTTTAGGGTGTGAATCAATTTGTAATAATTTTAGAAACAAATATCGTGGAAAATAATTATTGAAAAACAAACAAAAACCTGTGATTTTATATTCGAATCAGAATCATGTATAATGTTGAATTTGTATTTTTGATTTTTTGAAATATTTATAAAAATTTATTTGAATTTTTCTATCTTCGTTTTTGGATTAAGTTTGCTCAAAGCTGAGAATAGGCAATGTTTCACTTACTTCTTCTTCGTCTAAATATCTTACAGAAGCTGAAACAGCCCATTTTGAATTCGCTTTAATGTTCGCTTTGATCGTTAGTTTGCTTGCTCGCTTGGAAGATGCTTGCTCGCTCGCTTATTCGATTATTGTGATCTCCTGGTGACAATCAAGTCCTGACATAACTCTCTTTTTAGATGAAAACATCAGAATTCCACAAATAAGTATCCTTATAAATTAAAAAAAGGAACTTATCCTGGAAGCCTGATATATTTTAAACCATATTTGGGGAAGAACTTTGCTCGATGCATTACCTTGAAATTATATGTATGTACTACTACAGATCTATAAGCATATGTCCTTAGGTTCACTTAACACCCTTAAGCTGTCTTCCATAGTAAATGTAGGGTATATCCCAAACCAACCCAATACAATAGTAAAGCAGTCTAGAGCGCCATCTAGTGGAGCAAAAATAAACTAACGTTTATTTAACTTGCTCCGTGATATTTGGCCAAACCCATAAACGTTAGATTATTTTTGCTCCACTAGATGGCGCTCTGCCATCTAAAAAGCACATGTGCTTGTGGTCAGGATATGCTTTCTTTATTTTTAATATCAACACCTGACCCACTTATTTATTATTTTTAAAATTGTTTTTCCATGTGTTAAGTGTATTTACGCAAATTTGGCCTTAAATACCCATTTCTTGGTTTCTCAAGAGGCCTCTGGGATCAAAAATCTTTTGGTCGCAGTGGTACAGCCTACTCCACGCTGACGAGCGCCAACAGCGCGGAGGCAGCCCGAGCCTCCCTGGAAATGCATCGAAGAAATGGAGATCAACTGTTTTCCCGTATTGTCACTGGAGATGAAAGCTGGGTGCATCATTCAACTCCAGAAACAAAACGACAAAGCATGGTGTGGAAGAAGCCTGAGGAAAGTACACCAAAAAAGGGTAAGGTCTCAATCTCTGCAGGCAAAGTTATGGCTATCGTCTTTTGGGACTGTAAGGGTGTTTTATTGGTTGACTATCTGCCCCCAAACACTACGGTTAACGCTGCGAGGTACTGCGAAGTCCTCACTAAACTCAGAGCTGCAATAAAACGTAAACGTCCTGGAATTTTGTCTCGGAAAGTGTTACTCGTCCTTGACAATGCTCGCCCTCACGCAGCTCGAACGAACCAAACGTTGGTGGAAAACTTCAAATGGGAAATTTTCACACATCCACCTTATTCTCCAGATCTTTCTCCAAGCAACTTCCATCTTTTTCCAGCACTCAAGTTTCACCTTGGAGGGAAGCAATTTGCGAAGTGCATGATGAAGTGCAGGCGGAGGCGAACCACTGGCTACGAAGACAGGACACGGCTTGGTACAACAGTGGAATAAAAAAATTGCTACAACGGTACCAAAAATGTTTTGACAGAAATGGTGATTATGCAGAGAAGTAGTCTACGAGTTGTATAATGAAAATAAAATAACTGCATAATTGTAAATAATGTTGTTAATTTGTTAAAAAAATAGGGAAACTTATTTATTGGATGGCCCTCGTAGGTAAAAATCGAAGACTATCCAAAACACCTGCAAGAAAAGCATATGTCAACAATTAAGTGAACATTCAAAAAGGCCGAGCTTGTCGGCATAAGTGAGAGACATGAGTACCAACATAAAGCCACAAAAAGATCTAAATTCGAATATACGTAACCCGCGAAAATTCAAAATTCGCGATACTTTTTGAACACACCTCGTATATATTACTTGTTACCACAGAGTGTGTGTAAGCTCGCAGGTAAATAGGCGCTAACTGAAAGAAAAAAAGTTCCTTTGTTCAATATTAGTTTCCCGTTTATATTTTGTTCTCTCTTTTGTAAATCAATAAATATAATGTTTAATTAATATTTTTTGGAATCAGTTTCATTGAAAATTCTAAGCAAAGTCAACAGAATTCCGCATTGGGCACTTTTTTTGCTGAAAAAAAATTGCTCTACTGCCCCTCGATTTTTGTAATCTTTTTTATTCAATCCAATTTTTATAATGTATTTTTATTACCTAAAAATAGTATCAGTATAAGATCCAGTTGTAATACTGTGGTTATAATTCGCACTGTGCAAGACATATGCTGTTTTGATATTCCAAGATTACAGACAACAACATGGTAATAATAAATTGTGCATGCTTTATTGTGTATAAAATGTATCTGTTGTTTTCACAGAATGTGTGTAAGCTCACAGGTAAATGGTGATTATGTATAGAAGTAGTCTATGAGTTGTAAAATTGAAATATAATAACTGCATAATTGTAAATAATGTTGTTTATTTATTAAAAAATAAGGAAACCTATTTATTGGACGCCCCTCGTATATATGTGGTACAATTATATTGTTAAGTAGCTCTGCAACTCCGGTCACAAGAGGCCCCATGGGACACCTGTCAATCATCCCTGAACTCCGGGGGTGGGGGCCACGGGTGTGAGGGGTTCTCGGAATCTGGTCGGCGGGGTGGCTGAGGTCGCCCATTAGGATTATCTAAACTTTGGGTAAGTTGTACTCTCTCTCTCCCTATAAATACCCCTTATAATAAATTAATGATTCCCAAACTTGCCCTTGCTTTATTTATCTCCGCGACATATTTTGGCGGAGACGCTGGGTAACGTGACGGAAACTTCGAAGAAGTCGATGTCTACAGGGACGTGAACCAATTCTTGAACTTTTGCCACAACGTATAAAAATGGAAGACGACCACAGACCTACTGTTAGCGGATCATACCTCCCTTGTCAGCGCCAACGAGATCCTTCTACCTTTTCTGGAGATGGAAATATAAACCCTGGACAGTGGTTAAAAGAGTACTAGAGAGTGTTGAAGTAGAACAGATGGGACGAGACCATGAAGCTTGCCAACGTCGTATTTTACTTGAAGGGAACTGCTGGAAGGTGGTTTGATAATAACGAAATCACTCAACTCGTGGAGAATCTTTGAAGACGCATTCCGCGGTGTGTTCGGACTGCAGAAGGATTCTGCTCGACTTGTCGAGGAAGTTCTGAAGTCAAGAGCACAGAAGGCCGAGGAATCCAGCGAGTCATACATCCAGGAGATTCTTAGTCTTTTTCACCAGGTGAACCCTCGCATGGAAGAAGGTGAGATAGTTGCTCACATTATAAAGGGAATTTCGGAGGACACATACCAGGTATTAGTGGCGAAAGACATACAGAGGTTAGATGAGATCCTGAAGTTTTGCCGTCATCTAACAACCGTCAAGCACCGCAGGATCGGCCGTACGAAATTCGCCAGGTTGTCAAACGTAATGCCCATTTCATGTGTTGTCGACTCAGATGATTTGGCCGCGTTAATTCGCCGCATCGTTAGAGAAGAGATACAAAAGGACTTCTCAGCACCTGAAGTGATCAATCCTCTCCGAGAGGTGAACGCCCTGGAACAGACTGTGAGGGAAGAGGTCAGCCGTGCTCTACAACCTACCAGACCACAAGTCAACGTGGTACAATAACAACCACGAACGCCCTATTATAATATCGACCGACCAACCTAACGCAGGAAGACGGATCAATGGAGAACCTACGACGACAAACCAATCTGCTTCCACTGCGGACGACCCGGACAATTTCGTTTGTTATTGTAGAAAACGACGGCAGGTCTTCGCTGAAGCCAGGTCAAGGAATGGCGAAGAAGGAAGAAATAGTGGATTTTCGAGTCGACCCCCGAGATATGATGCCGACAACGACTATGTAACGCCCCAAACCTCGATGTACTTCTACCGGAGCTCTTCCGAACATCCAAGTCGCGCAAGGTCGCCAGCCAGAAGACAATCCCAGTCGCCAGTTTGTCGTTTCAGCTTTTCTCCCAAGCCTCAGAATGTGAATAATTAAGTGGAGCGGCTTCTAACGGGGGTGAGGTCGCTATTGAGAAATATCCTCCAGGGTATATCGCCGCTGAAATAAAGAAAATTTTGTTATGGTCGAAATGAATGGACGCAAAATTAAAGCATTGCTGGATTCAGGAGCAGACTTTTCTGTTATTTCGCACAAATTTCGAGGCGAACTAAAGACAGCTCTCTTCAAAGAACCAGGTCCCATTCTTAAAGCCGCAAAAAATTTAATAGAGACCCTTGAAAAATGTGTCTTGAACATAGAAGTCAATGGTCTGAAGATATCCTTTGAATTTGTTGTTATGGTAGAATGCAGCCATGACATCATATTCGGATGGAACTTCTTCAAGGCCACCGAGGCGTCATTGATTGTGATAGAAATGAACTCCATATCAGGGAAACCTCCATCCTGGAATCTCGAGAGGAGGAAAACCAGAGATTGTTTGCTTCCGACGATTTGTCATCCCGCCTAAATCAATAAAGAAGATCAGTGTGATGAACGAAGAAATATGTGGTGTTAAATGTTTTAGATTTTCCTCAACTTCTAAGGACTTATTATTAAGAAAGGAAGTTCTTATACCAAACTCATTGGTTACATTTCAACACGGCCGAGGTAGCATTTGGGTGGCGAATGGAGCATCTTGGCCGCATTTGATTCCATTGGGAATGAATATGTGCACCATGGAGAGTTATGATAATTAAATATCTGCAGTCTTATTGACTCCAGCGATAAGTTACAAGAAACGCAGCTAAAGTCACGTGAATGGTCACAAAAGATAAACCTTACTCTAGATACAGGGCTGTCTGAAATTCAAAGGTTACAGCTTTTTTCATGCTTTGACGAGTTTATTGACATATTTGACTTAGGGGGACCTCCTATTAAGCCCACCAGTACTGTGAAACACAAGATAAACACAGGAGACCACTCTCTTATCAAACAGCGGCCCTATAGAGTAGCACCAAGTGAACGACGACTAATTCAAGATGAAGTGAACAAGATCTGTCAATCATCCCTGGATTCCGGGGGTGGGGGCCACGGGTGTGAGGGTTCTCGGAATCTAGTCTGCGAGGGTGGCTGACGTCGCTCATTAGGATTATCTTTAACTTGGAGTAAGTTGTACTTTCTCTCTCCCTATAAATACCCCTTATAATAAATTAATATTCCTAAACTTGCTTTTGCTTTATTTATCTCCGCGACATATTATATGTGTGCTATAAATCTGTTATATATTTTTAGTAATTTATTTTGAATTGAGATTAAAGAAAAACAACACCTTATATATAAAATGTGTTTCAACTTTACCTCCTGTTGGATTTATCAGCAAAATAATTGTATTTTTTGAACCAGATATAAATGACTGTATTTGTTGATGTTTAATAAATCTTAATGAAAATGTCTCATTTTTCAATATTTTATTTCTCCTACAAAAAAATAACTCGGTAAATGCCTCATTTAGAACCCTTTATGTGAAAATGGCATATATGGTGTTCTAAGGTATTTTTTATAGATTGATTTTTTTTACTTATTCCTAGTACATGTGGTACAGGCCATGATAATATTGGTGGGTAGAAGTTGGCCATTGCTTTTACTCTAAGTGCACCACATGTCTACATATGTGAAAAGCAGTTCGACTTTTGCATACACAAGTGTGCCAGAGCCCCATTTGGTTACTTGCACTCGTTGGTGGGGTTGGACTTTTGCAAGAATCAGAAACCATTAGAAAATTTTTTTAATCATAAAAAGTGCCCAATGCGGGAATCGATCCCGGGTTGTAGCGGCTGAAAATCAACAGTTTAGACCATCCTTCCACCGACGACCCCCCTCTAACCCTAATCCTTCCATCTAAAATGGCAGAGAATGTGTTCTAAGGTAATTTTTATAGATTGAATATTTTGGCTAATAGAGAATTCTAAATAAAATTTGATAAATCTTCCAAATTGTATGATTTGATCTGTGAAATTTGCATAAGCTTGATATATCTGTTATTCAGCTATTATGCAGTCATTAATTTCTAAGATGTTGTTCATTTATACAGCCCAATAACGTACCATCTATATACATTAGAACCTCCATGAGAGGACACTCCAGCTAGAGGACACCTCTCTATAAAGGACAGTTTTCATTGTCAGAATTACCATTTTTACTATTTAGCAACTCTCTGGTAAGAGGACACCTCTTCATAAAGGACACTTTTGCTCTTCAATTAGGTGTTGTCCTTTACAGAGGGAGGTATACAAATGAAAACACAGAGTTTCTTTCGCAAACAAATCAAACCTCTACTGTCCTTACTGGGTTGAAAAAATACTGAAAGGGCCTGGCTCATCAATGGTGAACTCTCCCAGAGGTTTCGCCAATTTAATCTACCAGAGAGCTTGTTTAGAGCTCTAATACTGTATTGGATCATTCTGATTATATATGCTACACTGAAGGGTGGAATCTTAGAAATGGTATTGTAGCAAACTATGGACATAAGCTTTTAGGACAGTAGAATTACATATCTATATTTGCATCGATTGCTATTTCACAAACAATAAGGACAAGGCCAGTTAGGTTGTTCATTTATTGAGGTTTCTCTGAGATGATCAAGGTTTTAAATGACATCTCTGCCTTTTTTTGAACATTTTGTACTTTGAATATTATTACCCTAACATTTTGTGAGTAATTTTAGCATTAATCGCATTTAAAAATTGGATATATAGTACAAGTTAAAAGGCAATCCATTAAATATAATTACAGTAGAACTACCTCTCTGTAAAGGACAACACCTAGTTACAGGGCCAAAGTGTCCTTTAGGAGAGGTGTTCTCTTACAGAGAGTTGCTACAATAGAACTACCGCTCTGTAAAGGACAACACATAGGTACAGAGCCAAAGTGTCCTTTAGAGAGAGATGTCCTCTTGCCAGAGGGTTGATACAGTAGAACTACCGCTCTGTAAAGGACAACACATAGGTACAGAGCCAAAGTGTCCTTTAGAGAGAGTGTCCTCTTGCCAGGGTTGATACAGTAGAACTACCTCTCTGTAAATGACAACATCTAGTTACAGAGCCAAAGTGTCCTTTAGGGAGAGGTGTTCTCTTACCAGAGAGTTGCTACAGTAGATCTACCTCTCTAAAAAGGAGAACACCTAGTTACAGAGCCAAAGTGTCCTTTAGGGAGAGATGTCCTCTTACCAGAGAGTTGCTACAGTAGAACTACCTCTCTGTAAAAGACAACAACTAATTGCAAAGTCAAAATGTCTTTTAGGGAGAGATGTCCTCTTACCAGAGAGTTGCCAGAGTAGAACTACCTCTCTCTAAAGGACAATACCTAGTTGCAGAGTGAAAGTGTCCTTTAAAGAGAGGTGTCCTCTTACCAGAGAGTTAATGAATAGTAGAAATGGTAATTTTTCAAATGAAAATTGTACTTTATAGAGAGGTGTCTTCTAGAGTGAGTGTCCTCTCATAGAGTATGTTCTACTGTATACTGTTTTTAGGTTCTCTTTTTAATTGAACATCACAAGTTACAAAATGATTCCATAGCAATTCCCCCCTCATCTTTTACCTTTTGACTTACCCCAAGTTTTTATATGGTACAGACCATGATAATCATGGTGGGTAGATGTTGGGCGACTTCTTTTAATGTAAGTGTACCACATGTCTACATAGGTAGAAAGCATTTTTCACTTACAAATATGCTTGTTAGCCCTGTTTGGTTACTTGCACTCACTGTTGTGGTTGGACTTTTGCAAGAAGTTAATAAGAGGTTATATACACAAGGTAATAAGACCAGATTATTACCTTGTGTTTAAAATCTATAATCCGAATTGTACCTTATCATTAATAAGAGGTTGTCTCTTGTGTAAGAGATGACAGCCAGAGATCTACAAGACTGGGTAGGTGAATATAAAAGAAAACGTGATGGTTTGTTAAAATAATTACAAAAGCATATATCCCCAAAATATTTTTTATTCTCATTTACAAAAAAATGAAGTTTTATTTACAAAGATGTTTTCTTGAATTCCTGTGGTATCCAGGAGAGGTGATGACAGGTTTTCCAGGATCATTCAAACAATCCTATACTGGAAATGGGGCAGTTCTAGTGGCTGTTTCTTGCCTGGAATATGTAGCAATCAATAGAGTTTATCCCAACTAATAGAATGGATTGTTGGGATCACATAGGAATTAATAGCAATGTGAAGTAAGGAATACAGAGAGGATTGCATTCAATAGCAATTGTTGGGAATGGCCAGCTGATGGCAGGCATTGAATAATGCTGGGAATATGATATACATAGTAATGTGGGGATGGGTAACTGATGGGCACCATTGACGAAGCTGGAAACATGGTATTCAATAGAAATTGTTGGGAATAGTCATATCATGGCAGGCATTGAAGAAGCTGGAATATGGTATTGATAGCAATGTAGGAATTCTCACCATTGAAGAAGCTAGGAATATGATATTCAGAGTAATGTACGATAGGAAAATTACAATTGTGACAGTTGTTGATAGTTTGGTATGCGAACAGGCGTTACGATCGTTGATAGTTTGGTATGCGAGCAAGCGTTACAATCGTTGATAGTTTGGTATGGGAGCAAGCGTTACAATCGTTGATAGTTTGGTATGCGAGCAAGCGTTAAAATGGTTGATAGTTTGGTATGAGAGCAAGCGTTACAATCGTTGATAGTTTGGTATGCGAGCAAGCATTACAATCATTGATAGTTTGGTATGCGAGCAAGCGTTGCAATCGTTGATAGTTTGGTATGCGAGCAAGCGTTACAATCGTTGATAGTTTGGTATGCGAGCAAGCGTTACAATCGTTGATAGTCTGGTATGCGAACAAGCGTTACAAACGTTGATAGTTTGGTATGCGAGTAAGCGTTACAATCGTTGATAGTTTGGTATGCGAGCAAGCTTTACAATCGTTGATAGTTTGGTATGCGAACAAGCGTTACAATCGTTGATAGTTTGGTATGCGAGCAAGCGTTACAATCGTTGATAGTTGGTATGTGAGCAAGCGTACAATCGTTGATAGTTTGGTATGCGAGCAAGCGTTACAATCGTTGATAGGTTGGTATGCGAACAAGCGTTACAATCGTTGATAGTTTGGTATGCGAGCAAGCGTTACAAATCAAACTGATCAGAGAGTTTACTAAATATATGTGCAGAATTCCTCTTTATAGATCGGTCTAATATGTGGTTATATATGAGATTCGTAAGTGATGGAAAATATAAAAAAATAATTTGAAACATAGCATTCATAGTAATGTGAGTATGGTTTACATTCAATTATTTTGGGAACATGGTATTCAATAGCATTGTGGGCAGATGATGGGGGGAATCAAAGGATGCTGGAACATGGTATTCAATAGCATTGTGGGCAGTTGATGGGGTGAATCAAAGTGCTGGGAACATGGTATTCAATAGCATTGTGGGCAGCTGATGGGGGGAATCAAAGGATGCTGTGAAAATGGCTTTCAGTATTGTGGGCAGCTGATGGGGGGAATCAATGATGCTGGGAACATGGCATTCAATAGCATTGTAGGCAGCTGATGGGGAGAATCAGGATGCTGGAGCATGGTATACAATAGTATTGTGGCACTTGATGGGGAGAATCAAAGGATGCTGGAACATGGCATTCAATAGAAGTATGGGCAGTTGATGGGGGAAATCAAAGGATGCTGGGAACATGGTATTCAATAGCATTGTGGGCAGCTGATGAGGCGAATCAAAGGATGCTGGGAACATGGTATTCAATGGTATTGTGGGCAGCTGATGGGAGAATCAAAGGATGCTGGGAACATGGTATTCAATATATTGTGAGCAACTGTTGGGGGGAATCAAAGGATGCTGAGAACATGGTATTCAATAGTATTGTGGACAGCTGATGGGGGGCAATTAAGGATGCTGGGACATGGCATTTAAGCATTGTGGGCAGCTGATGGGGGAATCAAAGGATAGCCAAGTTTCGAAATCCTTTATTCATATCTTCTTGAATATGAAATTCAATTGGAAGTTTCGTGATAGCAAACTTCACAGAATATCCTGATATTTGCATTTATTTTGACGCTTGTAATAATTTCTGATTATCAAAAGAGTGTTTCAAACTGTGCCAAAAGGTTAAAAAAATCCATAAAGTGGGGCTTTCATAGTCAAAAAGAGTTTAATGGATTATGATCTATACAGTACATTTCCACAGATTAGGAGCTGCAAATTTCAAATATTGGGATAGTTTAATCTCATCTTTAGAACATAAAAATATCAAATTAGCAATTTTCTCCATTCAATTGAGATTTTAGCTTTTGAAAAGCCTTGAATATCTTCATGAGAGATCGTGTTGATTTTCATGAGACGTGTGAGTTTAATTTTTCTGGCAATTTTTGAGAAAGTCCAATATTTTACATCGTTCAACTATTGAAATACATAATTAAAGCTCTAATCGCTTAAGATGGGATTTCTCCAATTTGAATTATTTAGTATTTGATAAAGATAAATCATATATTTGATTCAACTACGTTGTGAATTCATACGTTCATTCTTTTTTGAAATGGTTTCAAAGAAATTATTGTGCAAAATCAAAACCACGCCAACATTTTGAGCTTCTCTGTGTCTTCCACGTTAAAATTTTCTATATATTCTGCAATACTAATTCTACAGATAGAGGACCATTTCATTCTTTGATGTCACTGACAAACTTCCACTAGAATGCTTCAATTGCTAGTATATTGAGTTTACAGGGAAGCTATTGAGCCACGTTTTATAATCATAATATCGTTTCTGATCATTTCTACATTAAAAGAAGAATACTCAAGTATGAATATGGCTGATCCCACATATTTATTCTATTGATCAACAGAATATCGCTGGTTCTCGACAAAGAATCCTTGGAACATTTGAAAGATTCACTGTTGTACTGATCATCTTGAAATGAGCAACTAGATGCAAACACATTCACTTGTGTATTAAGACTCAAAGATGTGAAATATCTGCTGAAGACATTTTCCAATCAATGATTTAGCAACGATCATACTTGATGGCTTGAACGGTGCGACAAATTGAATACTCGCGGTCTTGAAGAATACATCAAAATTTAAAGATCATTATATTGTTTCTTGAAAGAAGCAAACGATTCATTTCCATATTTTTTTTCTAAAGACATCTACAATGCTTTATACGTTCCTTTGTCATATTAAAATTCATTAGAGTTCAATTGGTCATGATATTTTGAGAATGCTTCAATAAGCAATGTTCAGATTTTGATATCCGAAAAGATGTCTTCGCGATACTATTGTATCGACGTATAAACAGAACGTCTGGATCAAGTAAGATGATCTTATGTTGGTAAGATGCTCGATAAGTGACGATTCCGTTCTTCAAGGCATCGCTGACGAAGACGCTCCAATCTCCGCCAGTCTTGTCTCATAGTGAGATGCCAGTAGGATGGTGAGAGCCGCTGCACAAATGACTCCAACTCCTCCTGAAATAACATAATACATTGACTAACTATGTTTAACATATATTTAGTCAGAAATACTCATGTAGAATAGCTTTCTTTGAGTTTATTTATATAATAGAACCTTCATTGGAGGGCACTACCCTCACACTAGAAGACACCTCTTTCTATAAAGGACAGCTTTCATTTGTGGGGGCCGAGAGACTTCCTTCCAGCCTGCTGGGATGACAGACCACGCCGTCAACAAACATACAAGCGGGGCCATAAAATAGGAGATGACCACCGCGGCGCGGCAGATCGGCGGAAGCCAACAGAACCAGAATAGACATTCTAGGGTGTTGTCCTCTTTGTCTTCCTCTGAAAATGTAGCTAATAAGTAATACCAATAAAACACTAACTTTGAAATACTTTCTGAGCCATCGCTAGACTAATAAATCGACACACCACACATTCCCGAAATTACCATTTTTACTAATTAGCAACTCTTAGGTAATAGGATACTTCTATCTAAAGCACTATTTGCACCTATTCTCGGATGATTTTTTACCTCAAATTTTATGATTATAATTTTTCGAAAATGATTCTATTTTAAAAACATGCTTAATATAAACGCTACCTTCAAGTCCAAGCTATACTTTGATCTTAATCAAAAGGCAGAAAATCAATTTTTAAAAGACTAGAACTCTGGTATCTGATATTGGCCACAGTGATTATATGTAACATAGTATGGTTTTGATCAACTCAGTTCTACTACAGATAGAAATTTGCCCCGGCGTGTGCCATGCTACAATTTCGCAAGGTCATTGCCGACAAGGATGTCCCCAAATCTTTTCCGGTCTTGTCCCGTGGTGCGGTTGATGTTAGTAGACGTGTCGCCGCTGCTCAGACGACTCCTCCTGCATTCCAAAATCTAACTTAAGTTTATTGAGATTTAAATTAGAAAATCCAGTTTTTTCAAATATCACTAAATCAAACAATATTTCTAAACATGTACCAAAATGACATATCTACCGTTGAAAAACATCAAAATAAAGCATTTTGGTTCATCACTCCAGCATAGGACGTTAAGTTAGTGAGAAAAAATAATCCACAACACCAGTTTATGCAAATTAAAACAAACCTAAGACAAGCTGTATACCAAGGTCTTACCTCAAGGTGCGGTTGGTATCAGTATATGATGAGAAGGGTCGCTCCTCCCAGACGACTCCTTCTGCATTACATAATATAACTTAAACTTCTTAAGATTCGAATTAGAAAATTCAGTTTCTCAAACTATTACTAATTCAATAAATACTTATAAACATATACCAAAAGAGGCACCTCTTACTTAAAAAAATATATATATCAAAACAATGCATTTTGGTTTATCACTCTAGCACAGGACGTTAAGATAGTGATAAAATTGTTCCAAAATATACACGTTTATGCAAATTAAGCCAAAAGCTGTATACGATGGTTTTCGGTCTTACCTCATTGTGCGGTTGGTGTCAGTAGATGTATAGAAAGGTCGCCGCTGCCCAGACGACTCCTTGCCCCTCCTGCATTACAAAATATAGCTTAGGCTTCTTCTGGTTTGAATTATAAAATTCAGTTTTCAAATATCACTGATTCAATCAATGTTTATAAACATGTACCAAAAGAGTCACCTCTTCCATTAAAAAAACAAAATTAATATTAAAAAAAAAAAAACATTTCGGTTCATCATCCCAGCATAAGACGTTAATATTGAGATGAAAATGATCCAAAATACCAATTTATGCTAATTAAGCTCTAATACAATCTGTATACCACGGTCTTACCTCAAGGTGCGGTTGGTGTCAGTAATGTGAGAAAAGTCGCTCCTCCCCAGGCGATTTCTCCTGCATTACAAAATCTAACATAAGCTTCTTTAAATATAAATAAAGAACTATTTATAAACATATATATGGAAAATTGGTACTTATAAACATGCACGAAAAAGTCACCTATACCGTTTAAAAAAAACCATTAAAAACAAAGTCTTTTGGTTCATCATCCAGGTACAGAACGTTAAGGAAGTGAAAAAGAATAAACCACAACACCAGCTTATGCAAATTAAACCAAAAGATAATCTATATACAGTAAAACTTTACTTTAGCAGACCCCTGCTAGAAGACACCTCTCCACAAAGGACAGTTTTTATTTGCAATATTACTATTTTTTACTATTTAGCAACTCTCCAGTAAGAGGACACCTCTCCCTAAAGGACACTTTGGCTCTGCAATTAGATGTCCTTTACAGAGAGGTAGTTCTACTGTACTAGGGTTTTCGAACTATGACCCTCATCAGTACAATGGAAGTTTCGATTCATTGACATCCTACGAGAGGATGTTTTTAACAGGAGAGAAATGCCTCTTTTAGTACATAAATACCATATCCTACAGCAGGTTTATGTTGTATTTTAAACATATAGAGTAATTTAAACATGGTGCTTTAATAAAAAAAACTAGTTAATAGTCCATTAAGCTAACGAACAAGAGAGAGAAATATATAAATCATTTTTAAATTTTATTAAAATTTTATCTTGATAATAATTTTTATTATCATTGGTAATATTTTAAACGGAAACTTTTGATATCTAGACTGGTACATAAAGTTTAGTATTTCGGAGGAAACATCTAAAACATTACAATTTAAAACTCTGTTTGCGTCATAATACTCATGAGAAAACTTAAGGAAGTGGAGAGACTTTGTTGTCGCCGGTCGTTTGTTATTTGGAAGTAGACAGAGGTTGTTCACACTTGGTTACTCGTATGTCTTCAATAAAGGTCACTGTAATATCTTTCAGAGTTATTGTCTGAATCCCGATATACATCCCGATATCCATGAGTATATATATGCATATATATTGATGAAGGCCAAAGTTTGAAACCACTGTGAATAGTTCACATTTCTAAAACATTTAGAATATTAAATATGGGGGCTAAGCACATTTTAAGACAAAAAACGCTAGCAAACATTTAATAAAGAAATGAAGCAATATAAAAAAATGCGATAACAAAATAGTGAGAGAAATAACTATTTATGAATTTTCTCGAATTTAGACTTTTTATCTTTATAAAATATTACATTAGTTTCTCCATAGTTTCGTTATTACATTACAAAATACAACAATAGCAAGATTTTGAGTCTAGCTGAGATTTGTCTAGTACTTTTTACATTTAATAATCAACCGATATTGAAATATTTGCGCCTATTACAGAGGAAACAAACAAAACAACAAACAAATTGAAACTTAGAAATTTGTGTAGTACTTCGATGGAGCAAAAATCTCTTAAATTTTCTAATTGCCTTTGAATAAAATAAATAAAATAAACAAATCCTTTGAGTATTGAGAATTCCTCTATGGTCATATTTAAAGGAAAAATAGTTTAAAGAGAAAGATAGCTAGATATTAGACTAGACCCATGATAAAATCATTGCAAGACTAGTGAAAATACAACAATAGCAAGATTTGGAGTCTAGATGAGATTTGTATAGTACTTTGGTGGAGCACAAATCTCTTAAATTTTCTAATTGCTTTCAAATAAAATAAATAAAGCCTTTGGATATTCATAGAACATTCCTCTACGTTCCTATTTAAAGAAAAATTAATGTAGAAGAGAGATAGCTAAAAACTAGACTAGACCCGTGATACAATCATTGCAAGGCTAGGGAAAATATAGTCTTGAAACAGCTAGCATTTTATTATATTTTAAAAATTGTAGGGGAAGGTCAAATTTTCTATTTATACTATTGAATTTAGATGATATATAAGTTTCTAAGTATGGCCTTTCTAGTTTTGATACTATATTCTCTATAATAACATTTTAATTCTTCTAAATTGGACTTATGACCTGTTTCCATGTTGTGTTGGCCTATGAAGGTTTCTTAGAGATATTGGTGTCTGACATCGTCTAAATAATTGCTATGACAGAGAAACAAAGTGTCATTCAACAATGTAGATGTACTTACACATTGAAATATGTCTCCGCGTGTGGGCTCACAAGTCCCGTCAGGTAGTGCAGACGAAGACCCCCCAAATCTTCGTCTGCCGACCCCAGGTTGTGGCGCCACTTGGATGGTAATAGGTTAGGTCGTTGCCCAGACGACACTCGCTCACTCCCCCAGCTGCATTACAAAATCCATCTTAACACTAACTTTTCTGTGAATTTATCTTTAAATTAATATTATTTATTTACTTTTTAGAAATTTAAAATATAACATTATCTTGTAAAATAGTGCAAATTAAACTGTCTATTAAAAATAATCACATTATGGGTAACTATAACAGAATATTTTTAAAAATTTCTAATAATTTTTAAAGAGTAATATTAAATTTAAATATGAATACTCTCAAATTTTCTATTATTTAAGAAACTAAAATAATTTTGAATATCAAAATAAGGAGAGATTGGATTTAGCTCTTCTCTTAACAGAATAAAAGTCCTATAATAAATATTGGTTAAATTTAGGGCCTATTCAGAAATCGTTCTTTTAATTGGTTCTTAATTGATTATACAATCATAATTATAGTAAATATTATTATTAAAAGAGAGAAAAATAAAGAAGATAGCTTACCTGCCCAAAGGACGTGGTGGAGCTCCATGAAGACTAGGGTGTGTTGATGTGCGGGTAAGATGGAAGTCCCGCGCATGTTATGTGAGCGAATGTTGTACTGTGCTGTTGGACCTAACGCTGTGATAGTGGGGCCCTACAGAAGGGAAGGGACAGAGCCCGATGACCCAAACTCAACATCTCTGTTGAGCAAGGGCCAGCGGACTTCTGTCTCAACCCAGAAATGTTCTGACGTGTGCCTAGAAAATGTTGGACGGCGCATGTCAGGGTACAGGATGTTGTCATGTGAGCCCCCCCAAATGGGTTCTGGGATGTATACCCTACAATGGAGGAACCCCGGCTCATCAAACTTAGTGTCGATGGCGTTAAAATATGGAAATGGGGAGCCGGGGGTGAGGGGTGTGGGTGGAGGTGTGGCAGGTGGGGTGTGTATGCCCTGTTTGCGTCCTCTCCCCTTAGTCCTGTAACCACAGGAAGAATACTGTCAGTCCAGTACTGTAAATTATCAATATATTCCTATCAGTATATTCCCCCCATTTAGGTAAACTTTAATAGAGCATTCACTCTTTTTCAATGTTTTCTGTTGGTAGAGTTGAACCTCCTTGTAAAGGACATCTAATTGCGGATCCAAAGCGTCCTTTAGAGAGAGGTGTCCTCTTACCATGAGTTGCTAAATTGTAAAAATGGTAATTTTGCAAATGAAAACTGTTCTTTGTAGAGAGGTGTCCGCTAGAGGGGTGTCCGCTAAAGAGAGGTTCAACTGTATCTTGTTATGGTGATGTAGCAATATACTGTGTTATTGAAAATATTATATCTGTAGTATTTATTGAATATAAATGTAGGTTATGTAAAAATGGACAATTGCAAAAATCTAACTCAGTATTTTACACAAGTGAGGTTCAACCACTTTGTATATTTACACAATGTTGTAATTTTCTTGTCATCCATGTTATTATATCATCTCCGCCATATTAATCTACCATGTTTGCCATGTTAATAAAAAAATGAAATTAAAACAGTGTTGAAAAGTGAAGTGTGTATGAGTGTTTAGAGTAAATGTGTTTCCCTTTTATTTGTGGATACAGTTCCTATATATATAATTATTCTAGCCAAAATATGAAATTTTCTGTATTTATTCTTTATAAACTTTAGATAAATTTTATTGAATGTGTGGCCGCTTTGAATACAATTCTATAAGGGAACAGAAATTATAGAATAAATGTGAGTGTAGCATAATATAAATGCATCTTTAATTGTAACCTCTATGATTTTTTATTTAAATTGTTATATATGTTTGGGATATCAATAAAAACTTGAATGTTCGTTTGTTATTTATTCATTTTATAATAGTAAACAAATAAAAAAATCATATTTTGAGATAAAGAATAAAAATCTGAGAGAGAGAGATGTTTGTAGCAGAATGCTGATGTCTTAATGTCTATAACCATTGTTCACCTGTTTGAATTGGATCTTTTTATACTTCAAATTTTACATTCTCATTTTAAAATGTGGTATCTCAACTTTATTAATTGATAAAATAAGATAATTGTTATAAAAGCTGTTGGTGGAAGAGTGGTATAAATCGTTGAAGATTTTCGACAGTCATGATCAGAGATTGAATTTCGCATTAGGCACTTCTTTTTTTGCTGAATAAAAATTGCTCCACTGCCTCTCGATATTTGCAATATTTTTTATTTAATCCAATATTTGTCTTTTTATTACCTAAAAATAGTATCAGTATAAGATCCAGTTGTAATACTGTGGTTATAATTCGTATTGTGCAAGACATCTGCTGCTTGAATATTCTAAGATTACAGACATCAAGAAGGTAATAATAAATTGTGCATGCTTTATTGTGAATAAAATATATATAAATTTAATAATATGTTTAAATTAGTTATGATTTTTCTTTAATAACCCTTTCTAATATTTAGAAAATTTAGAGGTACGTGTGTATATATTTCGACACCAATATTCCAATAGGTGATATCGCCTTCTGTGTTAAATATCGATATTCCATCTGCAGAGAATCTGTGGTAAATCCATGTATAATACATTTATTTTCCTCCAATTTACCCAGACTAATCTATTTATTAGCTTTATTGTCTTTATATAATTTTTCTTGTATATTAATTTCATATTACCATTAAGGTACTATTACTTTTTTCCCAGCATGTATCCTACATTTCTGCTTGGAGAATCTGTATAAGACTAAAAGGTCTTAAAAAAGCCTTTTGTTTTTGTAAAATCGATTTTCAAAGAGTAGTTAGCAAAATAATAAAGCTATACCTAACATGATTTTAAAAATATATATTTCTCCTTTACATGCCTTTATTTTCTTTTGTATTTCTCTTCCTTTCAATGTAAATACAGTAAACAAGTTCAAATTTTTATAACCTCTTTTTTCAGCTGAGAATTTTTGCATAAAATAAAATATCTCAATAAAGGCTTATGTATGCATGTATCATATGTAAAAATGCCTGTCTTTTTATTTATGATTAGCTTTTACTTTTTTATTCTTTTCATTTTGCAGACCCCAAAGTAAAAATACATGTATAGGACTATATGTTTTAATAATGGCTTCTGTGTGTTTTGTGTTAAATAATATTAAATAAATAAAATATATATTAGAGTTGAAATTTTAATGTCTGTTATACCCTGTGTGAATAGAAATAATATTTTTTTAACTGGATATTAAACTTGTTATGATTATATTTATGAATAATATTCGAGGCAGTAAAAGACAATAATAACTATACTATAACCAAATGTAAATAATTATTCTAATGTAAAACAAAGGATAAAAGCCAGACGATAAAAGCCAGACCTCTTGAGCTCTGGGTCTTGATCTTCGGTCTCGATCCCTGAAATGATCTCTTGACTATTTTTGAAGCCTGCGGCGCAGTAGTTGTGCTTGGCGCTGCCTTGGTTCCCTCAAATCGGCGTGCACTAGCCCTCCTCTCCCCCGGGGTGCCCACGGCCTCGCCGTCGCCTCTCCAGCCCTCTCTGCGGCGGGTTGCTCGGAGACACCTAACTTTGAGTTTTGCCTTAAAATGCTTACCGAAGCATGTAGAAGGCACAATAATAGTATATTCTAATGCAAAACAATTAATCGCGTTCTATATTTTCTTAATAATAATTTAGGAAATAATTAAAGAAGTAACGTGTGTACCATTCACATAAGAAGACATCCCAATGTAAATATAAGTGATAATTATGTTGAATTTATTTTGTTTTCTATAGTGTATTTATAAATTATCCATTTAATTAATCGTTTGTCAATTTGAATTTTGTTTATTTTTGTCAATAAAGGTTTTGTAATATTTTAAAAATTATTTCTTCAAATTTGTAGGGTAACGTATATATGTATAATTTTTATATGAAACTTTATTTTTATAACTTTTGTGTAATTTTTATCAGTCATCACTAATATTAAAAATGTAATCAATGCATTAATTTTTCAACTTTGAGTTCTTTCAAACATTATGGTTTAGATATAAAAATATAGAATAAATCATCCTAAATAGTTGGTGAAAAATTATAAAAAATATTTGCGTATGCCCCAAAAGGATTATTATTTTCTTATTTTTATTTTTATTATATTTCTTTTAGGGTGTGAATCAATTTGTAATAATTTTAGAAACAAATATCGTGGAAAATAATTATTGAAAAACAAACAAAAACCTGTGATTTTATATTCGAATCAGAATCATGTATAATGTTGAATTTGTATTTTTGATTTTTTGAAATATTTATAAAAATTTATTTGAATTTTTCTATCTTCGTTTTTGCATTGAGTTTGCTCAAAGCTGAGAATAGGCAATGTTTCACTTACTTCTTCCGTCTAAATATCTTACAGAAGCTGAAACAGCCCATTTTGAATTCGCTTTTAATGTTCGCTTTGATCGTTAGTTTGCTTGCTCGCTTGGAAGATGCTTGCTCGCTCGCTTATTCGATTATTGTGATCTCCTGGTGACAATCAAGTCCTGACATAACTCTCTTTTTAGATGAAAACATCAGAATTCCATAAATAAGTATCCTTATATTAAAAAGGAACTTATCCCTGGAAGCCTGATATATTTAAAACCATATTTGCGGAAGAGCTTTGCTCGATGCAATACCTTGAAATTATATGTATGTACTACTACAGATCTATAAGCATATGTCCTTAGGTTCACTTAACACCCTTAAGCTGTCTTCCATAGTAAATGTAGGGTATATCCCAAACCAACCCAATACAATAGTAAAGCAGTCTAGAGCGCCATCTAGTGGAGCAAAAATAAACTAACGTTTATTTAACTTGCTCCGTGATATTTGGCCCCCCCCCCAACCCATAAACGTTAGATTATTTTTGCTCCACTAGATGGCGCTCTGCCATCTAAAAAGCACATGTGCTTGTGGTCAGGATATGCTTTCTTTATTTTTAATATCAACACCTGACCAACTTATTTATTATTTTTAAAATTGTTTTTCCATGTGTTAAGTGTATTTACGCAAATTTGGCCTTAAATACCCATTTCTTGGTTTCTCAAGAGGCCTCTGGGATCAAAAATCTTTTTGGTCGCAGTGGTACAGCCTACTCCACGCTGACGAGCGCCAACAGCGCGGAGGCAGCCCGAGCCTCCCTGGAAATGCATCGAAGAAATGGAGATCAACTGTTTTCCCGTATTGTCACTGGAGATGAAAGCTGGGTGCATCATTCAACTCCAGAAACAAAACGACAAAGCATGGTGTGGAAGAAGCCTGAGGAAAGTACACCAAAAAAGGGTAAGGTCTCAATCTCTGCAGGCAAAGTTATGGCTATCGTCTTTTGGGACTGTAAGGGTGTTTTATTGGTTGACTATCTGCCCCCAAACACTACGGTTAACGCTGCGAGGTACTGCGAAGTCCTCACTAAACTCAGAGCTGCAATAAAACGTAAACGTCCTGGAATTTTGTCTCGGAAAGTGTTACTCGTCCTTGACAATGCTCGCCCTCACGCAGCTCGAACGAACCAAACGTTGGTAGAAAACTTCGAATGGGAAATTTTCACACATCCACCTTATTCTCCAGATCTTTCTCCAAGCAACCTCCATCTTTTTTCCAGCACTCAAGATTCACCTTGGAGGGAAGCAATTTGCGAAGTGCATGATGAAGTGCAGGCGGAGGCGAACCACTGGCTACGAAGACAGGACACGGCTTGGTACAACAGTGGAATAAAAAAATTGCTACAACGGTACCAAAAATGTTTGGACAGAAATGGTGATTATGCAGAGAAGTAGTATACGAGTTGTATAATGAAAATAAAATAACTGCATAATTGTAAATAATGTTGTTAATTTGTTAAAAAATAGGGAAACTTATTTATTGGATGGCCCTCGTAGGTAAAAATCGAAGACTATCCAAAACACCTGCAAGAAAAGCATCTGTCAACAATTAAGTGAACATTCAAAAAGGCCGAGCTTGTCGGCATAAGTGAGAGACATCAGTACCAACATAAAGCCACAAAAAGATCTAAATTCGAATATACGTAACCCGCGAAAATTCAAAATTCGCGATACTTTTTGAACACACCTCGTATATATTACTTGTTACCACAGAGTGTGTGTAAGCTCGCAGGTAAATAGGCGCTAACTGAAAGAAAAAAGTTCCTTTGTTCAATATTAGTTTCCCGTTTATATTTTGTTCTCTCTTTTGTAAATCAATAAATATAATGTTTAATTAATATTTTTTGGAATCAGTTTCATTGAAAATTCTAAGCAAAGTCAACAGAATTCCGCATTGGGAACTTTTTTTGCTGAAAAAAAATTGCTCTACTGCCCCTCGATTTTTGTAATCTTTTTTATTCAATCCAATTTTTATAATGTATTTTTATTACCTAAAAATAGTATCAGTATAAGATCCAGTTGTAATACTGTGGTTATAATTCGCACTGTGCAAGACATATGCTGTTTTGATATTCCAAGATTACAGACAACAACATGGTAATAATAAATTGTGCATGCTTTATTGTGTATAAAATGTATCTGTTGTTTTCACAGAATGTGTGTAAGCTCACAGGTAAATGGTGATTATGTATAGAAGTAGTCTATGAGTTGTAAAATTGAAATATAATAACTGCATAATTGTAAATAATGTTGTTTATTTATTAAAAAATAAGGAAACCTATTTATTGGACGCCCCTCGTATATATATGTGGTACAATTATATTGTTAAGTAGCTCTGCAACTCCGGTCACAAGAGGCCCCATGGGACACCTGTCAATCATCCCTGAACTCCGGGGGTGGGGGCCACGGGTGTGAGGGGTTCTCGGAATCTGGTCGGCGGGGTGGCTGAGGTCGCCCATTAGGATTATCTAAACTTTGGGTAAGTTGTACTCTCTCTCTCCCTATAAATACCCCTTATAATAAATTAATGATTCCCAAACTTGCCCTTGCTTTATTTATCTCCGCGACATATTTTGGCGGAGACGCTGGGTAACGTGACGGAAACTTCGAAGAAGTCGATATCTACAGGGACGTGAACCAATTCTTGAACTTTTGCCACAACGTATAAAAATGGAAGACGACCACAGACCTACTGTTAGCGGATCATACCTCCCTTGTCAGCGCCAACGAGATCCTTCTACCTTTTCTGGAGATGGAAATATAAACCCTGGACAGTGGTTAAAAGAGTACTAGAGAGTGTTGAAGTAGAACAGATGGGACGAGACCATGAAGCTTGCCAACGTCGTATTTTACTTGAAGGGAACTGCTGGAAGGTGGTTTGATAATAACGAAGAATCACTCAACTCGTGGAGAATCTTTGAAGACGCATTCCGCGGTGTGTTCGGACTGCAGAAGGATTCTGCTCGACTTGTCGAGGAAGTTCTGAAGTCAAGAGCACAGAAGGCCGAGGAATCCAGCGAGTCATACATCCAGGAGATTCTTAGTCTTTTTCACCAGGTGAACCCTCGCATGGAAGAAGGTGAGATAGTTGCTCACATTATAAAGGGAATTTCGGAGGACACATACCAGGTATTAGTGGCGAAAGACATACAGAGGTTAGATGAGATCCTGAAGTTTTTGCCGTCATCTAACAACCGTCAAGCACCGCAGGATCGGCCGTACGAAATTCGCCAGGTTGTCAAACGTAATGCCCATTTCATGTGTTGTCGACTCAGATGATTTGGCCGCGTTAATTCGCCGCATCGTTAGAGAAGAGATACAAAAGGACTTCTCAGCACCTGAAGTGATCAATCCTCTCCGAGAGGTGAACGCCCTGGAACAGACTGTGAGGGAAGAGGTCAGCCGTGCTCTAATACCTACCAGACCACAAGTCAACGTGGTACAATAACAACCACGAACGCCCTATTATATATCGACCGACCAACCTAACGCAGGAAGACGGATCAATGGAGAACCTACGACGACAAACCAATCTGCTTCCACTGCGGACGACCCGGACAATTTCGTCTGTTATTGTAGAAAACGACGGCAGATCTTCGCTGAAGCCAGGTCAAGGAATGGCGAAGAAGGAAGAAATAGTGGATTTTCGAGTCGACCCCCGAAATATGATGCCGACAAACGACTATGTAACGCCCCAAACCTCGATGTACTTCTACCGGAGCTCTTCCGCACATCCAAGTCGCGCAAGGTCGCCAGCCAGAAGACAATCCCAGTCGCCAGTTTGTCGTTTCAGCTTTTCTCCCAAGCCTCAGAATGTGAATAATTAAGTGGAGCGGCTTCTAACGGGGGTGAGGTCGCTATTGAGAAATATCCTCCAGGGTATATCGCCGCTGAAATAAAGAAAATTTTGTTATGGTCGAAATGATGGACGCAAAATTAAAGCATTGCTGGATTCAGGAGCAGACTTTTCTGTTATTTCGCACAAATTTCGAGGCGAACTAAAGACAGCTCTCTTCAAAGAACCAGGTCCTATTCTTAAAGCCGCAAAAAAATTTAATAGAGACCCTTGAAAAATGTGTCTTGAACATAGAAGTCAATGGTCTGAAGATATCCTTTGAATTTGTTGTTATGGTAGAATGCAGCCATGACATCATATTCGGATGGAACTTCTTCAAGGCCACCGAGGCCGTCATTGATTGTGATAGAAATGAACTCCATATCAGGGAAACCTCCATCCTGGAATCTCGAGAGGAGGAAAACCAGAGATTGTTTGCTTCCGACGACTTTGTCATCCCGCCTAAATCAATAAAGAAGATCAGTGTGATGAACGAAGAAATATGTGGTGTTAAAGATGTTTTAGCCTCAACTTCTAAGGACTTATTATTAAGAAAGGAAGTTCTTATACCAAACTCATTGGTTACATTTCAACACGGCCGAGGTAGCATTTGGGTGGCGAATGGAGCATCTTGGCCGCATTTGATTCCATTGGGAATGAATATGTGCACCATGGAGAGTTATGAGAATTAAAATATCTGCAGTCTTATTGACTCCAGCGATAAGTTACAAGAAACGCAGCTAAAGTCACGTGAATGGTCACAAAAGATAAACCTTACTCTAGATACAGGGCTGTCTGAAATTCAAAGGTTACAGCTTTTTTCATGCTTTGACGAGTTTATTGACATATTTGACTTAGGGGGACCTCCTATTAAGCCCACCAGTACTGTGAAACACAAGATAAACACAGGAGACCACTCTCTTATCAAACAGCGGCCCTATAGAGTAGCACCAAGTGAACGACGACTAATTCAAGATGAAGTGAACAAGATCTGTCAATCATCCCTGGATTCCGGGGGTGGGGGCCACGGGTGTGAGGGGTTCTCGGAATCTAGTCTGCGAGGGTGGCTGACGTCGCTCATTAGGATTATCTTTAACTTGGAGTAAGTTGTACTTTCTCTCTCTCCCTATAAATACCCCTTATAATAAATTAATTATTCCTAAACTTGCTTTTGCTTTATTTATCTCCGCGACATATTATATGTGTGCTATAAATCTGTTATATATTTTTAGTAATTTATTTTGAATTGAGATTAAAGAAAAACAACACCTTATATATAAAATGTGTGTAATGTTCAAATTTCACCTCCTGTTGGATATATCAGCAAAATAATTGTATTTTTTGAACCAGATATAAATGACTATATTTGTTGATGTTTAATAAATCTTAATGAAAATGTCTCATTTTTCAAATATTTTATTTCTCCTACAAAAAAATAACTCGGTAAATACCTCATTTAGAACCCTTCTATGTGAAAATGGCATATATGGTGTTCTAAGGTATTTTTTATAGATTGATTTTTTTTACTTATTCCTAGTACATGTGGTACAGGCCATGATAATATTGGTGGGTAGAAGTTGGCCATTGCTTTTACTCTAAGTGCACCACATGTCTACATATGTGAAAAGCAGTTCGACTTTTGCATACACAAGTGTGCCAGAGCCCCATTTGGTTACTTGCACTCGTTGGTGGGGTTGGACTTTTGCAAGAATCAGAAACCATTAGAAAATTTTTTTAATCATAAAAAGTGCCCAATGCGGGAATCGATCCCGGGTTGTAGCGGCTGAAAATCAACAGTTTAGACCATCCTTCCACCGACGACCCCCCTCTAACCCTAATCCTTCCATCTAAAATGGCAGAGAATGTGTTCTAAGGTAATTTTTATAGATTGAATATTTTGGCTAATAGAGAATTCTAAATAAAATTTGATAAATCTTCCAAATTGTATGATTTGATCTGTGAAATTTGCATAAGCTTGATATATCTGTTATTCAGCTATTATGCAGTCATTAATTTCTAAGATGTTGTTCATTTATACAGCCCAATAACGTACCATCTATATACATTAGAACCTCCATGAGAAGACACTCCAGCTAGAGGACACCTCTCTATAAAGGACAGTTTTCATTGTCAGAATTACCATTTTTACTATTTAGCAACTCTCTGGTAAGAGGACACCTCTTCATAAAGGACACTTTTGCTCTTCAATTAGGTGTTGTCCTTTACAGGGAGGAGGTATACCAAATGAAAACACAGAGTTTCTTTCACAAACAAATCAAACCTCTACTGTCCTTACTGGGTTGAAAAAATACTGAAAGGGCCTGGCTCATCAATGGTGAACTCTCCCAGAGGTTTCGCCAATTTAATCTACCAGACAGCTTGTTTAGAGCTCTAATACTGTATTGGATCATTCTGATTATATATGCTACACTGAAGGGTGGAATCTTAGAAATGGTATTGTAGCAAACTATGGACATAAGCTTTTAGGACAGTAGAATTACATATCTATATTTGCATCGATTGCTATTTCACAAACAATAAGGACAAGGCCAGTTAGGTTGTTCATTTATTAAGGTTTCTCTGAGATGATCAAGGTTTTAAATGACATCTCTGCCTTTTTTTTTGAACATTTTGTACTTTGAATATTATTACCCTAACATTTTGTGAGTATTTTTAGCATTAATCGCATTTAAAAATTGGATATATAGTACGAGTTAAAAGGCAATCCATTAAATATAATTACAGTAGAACTACCTCTCTGTAAAGGACAACACCTAGTTACAGGGCCAAAGTGTCCTTTAGGGAGAGGTGTTCTCTTACCAGAGAGTTGCTATAATAGAACTACCGCTCTGTAAAGGACAACACATAGGTACAGAGCCAAAGTGTCCTTTAGAGAGAGATGTCCTCTTGCCAGAGGGTTGATACAGTAGAACTACCTCTCTGTAAAGGACAACACCTAGTTACAGAGCCAAAGTGTCCTTTAGGGAGAGATGTCCTCTTACCAGAGAGCAGCTACAATAGAACTACCTCTCTGTAAAGGACAACACCTAGTTACAGAGCCAAAGTGTCCTTTAGGAAGAGGTGTCCTCTTACCAGAGAGTTGCTACAGTAGATCTACCTCTCTAAAAAGGAGAACACCTAGTTACAGAGCCAAAGTGTCCTTTAGGGAGAGATGTCCTCTTACCAGAGAGTTGCTAGAGTAGAACTACCTCTCTCTAAAAGACAATACCTAGTTGCAGAGTGAAAGTGTCCTTTAAAGAGAGGTGTCCTCTTACCAGAGAGTTAATGAATAGTAGAAATGGTAATTTTTCAAATGAAACTGTACTTTATAGAGAGGTGTCCTCTAGAGTGAGTGTCCTCTCATGGAGTATGTTCTACTGTATACTGTTTTTAGGTTCTCTCTTTAATTGAACATCACAAGTTACAAAATGATTCCTTAGTAATTCCCCCCTCATCTTTTACCTTTTGACTTACCCCAAGTTTTTATATGGTACAGACCATGATAATCATGGTGGGTAGATGTTGGCGACTGCTTTTAATGTAAGTGTACCACATGTCTACATAGGTAGAAAGCATTTTTCACTTACAAATATGCTTGTTAGCCCTGTTTGGTTACTTGCACTCACTGTTGTGGTTGGACTTTTGCAAGAAGTTAATAAGAGGTTATAAACACAAGGTAATAAGACCAGATTATTACCTTGTGTTTAAAATCTATAATCCAAATTGTACCTTATCATTAATAAGAGGTTGTCTCTTGTGTAAGAGATGACAGCCAGAGATCTACAAGACTGGGTAGGTGAATATAAAAGAAAACGTGATGGTTTGTTAAAATAATTACAAAAGCATATATCCCCAAAATATTTTTTATTCTCATTTACAAAAAAATGAAGTTTTATTTACAAAGATGTTTTCTTGAATTCCTGTGGTATCCAGGAGAGGTGATGACAGGTGTTCCAGGATCATTCAAACAATCCTATACTGGAAATGGGGCAGTTCTAGTGGCTGTTTCTTGCCTGGAATATGTAGCAATCAATAGAGTTTATCCCAACTAATAGAATGGATTTTTGGGATCACATAAGAATTAATAGCAATGTGAAGTAAGGAATACAGAGAGGATTGCATTCAATAGCAATTGTTGGGAATGGCCAGCTGATGGCAGGCATTGAATAATGATGGGAATATGATATACATAGTAATGTGGGGATGGGTAACTGATGGGCACCATTGACGAAAGCTGGAAACATGGTATTCAATAGAAATTGTTGGGAATAGTCATATCATGGCAGGCATTGAAGAAGCTGGGAATATGGTATTGATAGCAATGTAGGAATTCTCACCATTGAAGAAGCTAGGAATATGATATTCAGAGTAATGTACGATAGGAAAATTACAATTGTGACAGTTGTTGATAGTTTGGTATGCGAACAGGCGTTACGATCGTTGATAGTTTGGTATGCGAGCAAACGTTACAATCGTTGATAGTTTGGTATGCGAGCAAGCGTTACAATCGTTGATAGTTTGGCATGCGAGCAAGCGTTAAAATGGTTGATAGTTTGGTATGAGAGCAAGCGTTACAATCGTTGATAGTTTGGTATGCGAGCAAGCATTACAATCATTGATAGTTTGGTATGCGAGCAAGCGTTGCAATCGTTGATAGTTTGGTATGCGAGCAAGCGTTACAATCGTTGATAGTTTGGTATGCGAGCAAGCGTTACAATCGTTGATAGTCTGGTATGCGAACAAGCGTTACAATCGTTGATAGTTTGGTATGCGAGTAAGCGTTACAATCGTTGATAGTTTGGTATGCGAGCAAGCTTTACAATCGTTGATAGTTTGGTGTGAGAACAAGCGTTACAATCGTTGATAGTTTGGTTTTCATTAGTGCTGTAAAGACCAGGATATCCTAAAGGATATTTGGTCATCAGTTGGTGATATCTGTCGATCAAAAGATCTAGCCCGAGGGCGCAAGTAGTTTGGTATGCGAGCAAGCGTTACAATCGTTGATAGTTTGGTATGTGAGCAAGCGTTACAATCGTTGATAGTTTGGTATGCGAGCAAGCGTTACAAATCAAACTGATCAGTGAGTTTACTAAATATATGTGCAGAATTCCTCTTTATAGATCGGTCTTAATATGTGGTTATATATGAAGATTCGGTAAGTGATGGAAAATATTTAAAAAAAAATATTTGAAACATAGCATTCATAGTAATGTGAGTATGGTTTACATTCAATTATTTTGGGAACATGGTATTCAATAGCATTGTGGGCAGATGATGGGGGGAATCAAAGGATGCTGGGAACATGGTATTCAATAGCATTGTGGGCAGTTGATGGGGTGAATCAAAGGATGCTGGGAACATGGGGTATTCAATAGCATTGTGGGCAGCTGATGGGGGGAATCAAAGGATGCTGTGAAAATGGCTTTCAATAGTATTGTGGGCAGCTGATGGGGGGAATCAAATGATGCTGGGAACATGGCATTCAATAGCATTGTAGGCAGCTGATGGGGAGAATCAAAGGATGCTGGGAACATGGTATACAATAGTATTGTGGGCAGCTGATGGGGCGAATCAAAGGATGCTGGGAACATGGCATTCAATAGAAGTATGGGCAGTTGATGGGGGAAATCAAAGGATGCTGGGAACATGGTATTCAATAGCATTGTGGGCAGCTGATGGGGCGAATCAAAGGATGCTGGGAACATGGTATTCAATGGTATTGTGGGCAGCTGATGGGGAGAATCAAAGGATGCTGGGAACATGGTATTCAATAGTATTGTGAGCAACTGTTGGGGGGAATCAAAGGATGCTGAGAACATGGTATTCAATAGTATTGTGGGCAGCTGATGGGGGGAATTAAAGGATGCTGGAAAATGGCATTCAATAGCATTGTGGGCAGCTGATGGGGGGAATCAAAGGATAGCCAAGTTTCGAAATCCTTTATTCAATCTTCTTGAATATGAAATTCAATTGGAAGTTTCGTGATAGCAAACTTCACAGAATATCATGATATTTGCATTTATTTTGACGCTTGTAATAATTTCTGATTATCAAAAGAGTGTTTCAAACTGTGCCAAAAGGTTAAAAAAATCCATAAAGTGGGGCTTTTCATAGTCAAAAAGAGTTTAATGGATTATGATCTATACAGTACATTTCCACAGATTAGGAGCTGCAAATTTCAAATATTGGGATAGTTTAATCTCATCTTTAGAACATAAAAAATATCAAATTAGCAATTTTCTCCATTCAATTGAGATTTTAGCTTTTGAAAAGCCTTCAATATCTTCATGAGAGATCGTGTTGATTTTCACGAGACGCGTGAGTTTAATTTTTCTGGCAATTTTTGAGAAAATCCAATATTTTACATCGTTCAACTATTGAAATACATAATTAAAGCTTTAATCGCTTAAGATGGGATTTCTCCAATTTGAATTATTCAGTATTTGATAAAAAAAAGTCTTATATTTGATGAAATTGAGTGATTCTTTGACATAAAAGGAGGCGAAAATTCAATTATGTTGTGAATTCATACGTTCATTCTTTTTTGAAATGGTTTCAAAGAAATTATTGTGCAAATATCAAACCACGCCAACATTTTGAGCTTCTCCGTGTCTTACACGTTAAAATTTTCTATATATTCTGCAATAATATTTCTACAGATAGAGAACATTTCATTCTTTGATGTCACTGACAAACTTCCACTAGAATGCTTCAATTGTTAGTATATTGAGTTTACAGGGAAGCTTTTGAGCCACGTTTTATAACCATGATATCATTTCTGGATCATTTCCACATTGAAAGAAGAATACTCAAGTATTGAATATGGCTGATCCCACATATTTATTCTATTGATCAACAGAATATTGCTGGTTCTCGACAAAGAATCCTTGGAAAATTTGAAAGATTCACTGTTGTACTGATCATCTTGAGTGAGCAACTAGATACAAACACATTCACTTGTGTATTAAGACTCACAGATGTGCAATATCTGCTGAAGACAATTTCCAATCAATGATTTAGCAACGATCATACTTGATGGCTTGAAAGGTGCGGCAAATTGAATACTCGCGGTCTTGAAGAATACATCAAAATATAAAGATCATTATATTGTTTCTTGAAAGAAGCAAACGATTCATTTCCATTTTTTTTTCTGAAGACATCTACAATGCTCAATACGTTGCTTTGTCATATTACAATTCATTTGAGTTCAAATCGTCATGATATCTTGATAATGCTTCAATAAGCAATGTTCATATTTTGATATCCGAAAAGATGTCTTCGCGATACTATTGTTCGACGTATAAACAGAACGTCTGGATCAAGTAAGATGATCTTATGTTGGTAAGATGCTCGATAAGTGACGATTCCGTTCTTCAAGGCATCGCTGACGAAGACGCTCCAATCTCCGCCAGTCTTGTCTCACAGTGAGATGCCAGTAGGATGGTGAGAGCCGCTGCCCAAATGACTCCAACTCCTCCTGAAATAACAAAATACATTGGCTAACTATGTTTAACATATATTTAGTCAGAAATACTCATGTAGAATAGCTTTCTTTGAGTTTATTTATATAATAGAACCTTCATTGGAGGGCACTACCCTCACGCTAGAAGACACCTCTTTCTATAAAGGACAGCTTTCATTTGTGGGGGCCGAGAGACTTCCTTCCAGCCTGCTGGGATGACAGACCACGCCGTCAACAAACATACAAGCGGGGCCATAAAATAGGAGATGACCACCGCGGCGCGGCAGATCGGCGGAAGCCAACAGAACCAGAATAGACATTCTAGGGTGTTGTCCTCTTTGTCTTCCTCTGAAAATGTAGCTAATAAGTAATACCAATAAAACACTAACTTTGAAATACTTTCTGAGCCATCGCTAGACTAATAAATCGACACACCACACATTCCCGAAATTACCATTTTTACTAATTAGCAACTCTTAGGTAATAGGATACTTCTATCTAAAGCACTATTTGCACCTATTCTCGGATGATTTTTTACCTCAAATTTTATGATTATAATTTTTCGAAAATGATTCTATTTTAAAAACATGCTTAATATAAAGGCTACCTTCAAGTCCAAGCTATACTTTGATCTTAATCAAAAGGCAGAAAATCAATTTTTAAAAGACTAGAACTCTGGTATCTGATATTGGCCACAGTGATTATATGTAACATAGTATGGTTTTGATCAACTCAGTTCTACTTACAGATAGAAATTTGCCCCGGCGTGTGCCATGCTACAATTTCGCAAGGTCATTGCCGACAAGGATGTCCCCAAATCTTTTCCGGTCTTGTCCCGTGGTGCGGTTGATGTTAGTAGACGTGTCGCCGCTGCTCAGACGACTCCTCCTGCATTACAAAATCTAACTTAAGTTTATTGAGATTTAAATTAGAAAATCCAGTTTTTCAAATATCACTAAATCAAACAATATTTCTAAACATGTACCAAAATGGCATATCTACCGTTGAAAAACATTAAAATAAAGCATTTTGGTTCATCACTCCAGCATAGGACGTTAAGTTAGTGAAAAAAAATAATCCACAACACCCGTTTATGCAAATTAAAACAAACCTAAGACAAGCTGTATACCAAGGTCTTACCTCATGGTACGGTTGGTATCAGTATATGATGAGAAGGGTCGCTCCTCCCCAGACGACTCCTTCTGCATTACATAATATAACTTAAACTTCTTAAGATTTGAATTAGAAAATTCAGTTTCTCAAACTATTACTAATTCAATAAATACTT
Source organism: Cordylochernes scorpioides (assembly GCA_030710605.1). Taxonomy (NCBI): domain Eukaryota; kingdom Metazoa; phylum Arthropoda; class Arachnida; order Pseudoscorpiones; family Chernetidae; genus Cordylochernes; species Cordylochernes scorpioides. The sequence goes on from CP092863.1 coordinate 139,035,110, forward strand.
ATAAACATATACCAAAAAGTGGCACCTCTTACTTAAAAATATATATATATCAAAACAATGCATTTTGGTTTATCACTCTAGCACAGGACGTTAAGATAGTGATAAAATTGTTCCAAAATATACACGTTTATGCAAATTAAGCCAAAAGCTGTATACGATGGTTTTCGGTCTTACCTCATTGTGCGGTTGGTGTCAGTAGATGTATAGAAAGGTCGCCGCTGCCCAGACGACTCCTTGCCCCTCCTGCATTACAAAATATAGCTTAGGCTTCTTCTGGTTTGAATTATAAAATTCAGTTTTCAAATATCACTGATTCAATCAATGTTTATAAACATGTACCAAAAGAGTCACCTCTTCCATTAAAAAACAAAATTAATATTTAAAAAAAAAAAAACATTTCGGTTCATCATCCCAGCATAAGACGTTAATATTGAGTTGAAAATGATCCAAAATACCAATTTATGCTAATTAAGCTCTAATACAATCTGTATACCACGGTCTTACCTCAAGGTGCGGTTGGTGTCAGTAAATGTGAGAAAAGTCGCTCCTCCCCAGGCGATTTCTTCCTGCATTACAAAATCTAACATAAGCTTCTTTAAATATAAATAAAGAACTATTCATAAACATATATATGGAAAATTGGTACTTATAAACATGCACGAAAAAGTCACCTATACCGTTTAAAAAAAAACATTAAAAACAAAGTCTTTTGGTTCATCATCCAGGTACAGAACGTTAAGGAAGTGAAAAAGAATAAACCACAACACCAGTTTATGCAAATTAAACCAAAAGATAATCTATATACAGTAAAACTTTACTTTAGCAGACCCCTGCTAGAAGACACCTCTCCACAAAGGACAGTTTTTAGTTACAAAATTATTATTTTTACTATTTAGCAACTCTCCAGTAAGAGGACACCTCTCCCTAAAGGACACTTTGGCTCTGCAATTAGGTGTTGTCCTTTACAGAGAGGTAGTTCTACTGTACCATGGTTTCGAACTATGACCCTCATCAAGTACAATGGAAGTTTTGATTTTATAACATCCTACGAGAGGATGTTTTTAACAGGAGAGAAATGCCTCTTTTAGTACATAAATACCATATCCTACAGCGGGTTTATGTTGTATTTTAAACATATAGAGTAATTTAAAACATGGTGCTTTAATTTAAAAAAAAAACTAGTTAATAGTCCATTAAGCTAATGAACAAGAGAGAGAGAAATCTATAAATCATTTTTAAATTTTATTAAAATTTTATCTTGATAATAATTTTTATTATCATTGGTAATATTTTAAACAGAAACTTTTGATATCTAGACTGGTACATAAAGTTTAGTATTTTCGGAGGAAACATCTAAAACATTACAATTTAAAACTCTGTTTGCGTCATAATACTCATGAAAAAACTTAAGGAAGTGGAGAGACTTTGTTGTCGCCGGTCGTTTGTTATTTGGAAGTAGACAGAGGTTGTTTACACTTGGTTACTCGTATGTCTTCAATAAAGGTCACTGTAATATCTTTCAGAGTTATTGTCTGAATCCCGATATACATGCTAAAAGGTACAACTTCCTAAAGTTTTATCCATGAGTATATATATGCATATATACTGATGAAGGCCAAAGCTTGAAACTACTGTCAATAGTTCACCTTTCCAAAACTTTTAAAATATTACATATGGGGGCTAAGCACATTCTAAGACAACGTTAGCAAACATTTAGTAAAGAAATGAATCGTTTTATAGGGAAAATGAAATAACAAAATATTGAAAGAAATAACTGTATTTATGATTTTTTTTTAAATTTATGGACGTTTTATCTTAATAAAATATTACATTACTCTGCAATAAGGTATCTTTATCACATTACAATATACAACAATAACAAGATTTTGAGTCCAGATGAGATTTGTCAAGTACTTTTTTAAATTTATTAATCAACCGATATTGAAATATTTGCGCTTTATTACAGAGGAAACAAACAAAACTACAAATTAAAACTTAAAAATATTGTAGTACTTCGATGGAACACAAATATCTTAAATTTTTAATTGCCTTTGAGTAAAATAAACAAATTCTTTGAGTATTGAGAATTCCTCTAAGGTCATATTTAAAGAAAAAATAATGTAAGGAAAGAGATAGCTATAAATTAGACTAGACCCGTGATAAAATCATTGCAAGACTAGTGAAAATACAACAATAGCAAGATTTTGAGTCTAGATGAGTTTAGTGTAGAACTTCGGTGGAACACAATTATCTTAAATTTATTAATTGCCTTTGAATAAAATAAATAAAGCCTTTGGATATTTAGAGAACGCTCCTCTACGTTCCTATTTAAATAAAAAATAATTTAAGGAGAGAGATATCTAAAACCTAGACTAGACTCGTGATACAATCATTGCAGGGCTAGGTAAAATCCATTCTTAAAACTGATATTATTTTATTATATTAACAAATCATAGGGGAAGATCAATTTTTTTCTATTTATATTATTAAATTTAGATCATATAAAAGTTTCTAAGTATAGCCTTTCTGGTTTTGATACTATATTTCTCTATAATGTCACTTTAATTCTTTTAAATTAGACTTATGACCTGTTTCCATGTTGTGTTGGCCTATGAAGGTTTCTTAGAGATCTTTGGTGTCTGATATTGATCTAAATTATTGCTATGACAGAGATAACAAAGTATCATTCAACAATGTAGATGTACTTACACATTGAAATATGCCTCAGCAAGTGGGCTCACAAGTCCCGTCAGGTAGTGCAGACAAAGAGCCCCCCAAATCTTCGTCTGCAGAACCCACGTTGTGGCGCCACTTGGATGGTAATAGGTTAGGTCGTGGCCCAGACGACACTCGCTCACTCCCCCAGCTGCGTTACAAAATCTATCTTAACACTAGTTTTTCTCTCTGTGAATTTTTATTTATATTAGTATCATTTATTTATACTTTTTTGATACATTTAAAACGTAACATTATCTTGTAAAATAGTACAAATTAAACTGTTCATTAAAAATAATCACATTATGAGTAAATATACCAGAATATTTTTTAAGTTTCTGATAGTTTTCAAAGAGTAATATTAAATTTATAAAACTATTTTAGAGGCGTAATATTCTTTTTAAAATTTTAAAAAGAATATTACGCCTCTAAAATAGTTTTATAATTTGATAACAGATGGCGCTCTAGTACATCGTAATATTAAATTTAAATATGAATACACTCAAATTTTCTATTATCTAAGAGAAACTAAAATAAATTTTAATATCAAAATAAGGAGAGATCCAGATTTAGCTCTTCTCTCAACAGAATACAAATTCTATCATAGATATCAGTAAAATTTAGGGCCTATTCAGAAATCGTTCTTTTAATTGGTTCTTAATTGATTATACAATTAATATTATAATAAAGATTATTATTAAGAGAGAAAAATAAAGGATATAGCTTACCTGCCCAAAGGACGTGGTGGTGCTCCATGAAGACTAGGGTGTGTTGATGTGCGGGTAAGATGGAAGTCCCGCGCATGTTATGTGAGCGAATGTTGTACTGTGCTGTTGGACCTAACGCTGTGATAGTGGGGCCCTACAGAAGGGAAGGGACAGAGCCCGATGACCCAAACTCAACATCTCTGTTGAGCAAGGGCCAGCGGACTTCTGTCTCAACCCAGAAATGTTCTGACGTGTGCCTAGAAAATGTTGGACGGCGCATGTCAGTGTGCAGGGTGTTGTCAAGTGAGCCCCCCCAAATGGGTTCTGGGATGTATACCCTACAATGGAGGAACCCCGGCTCATCAAACTTAGTGTCGATGGCGTTTAAAGTATGGAAATGGGGAGCCAGGGGTGAGGTGTGTGGGTGGAGGTGTGGCAGGTGGGGTGTGTATGCCCTGTTTGCGTCCTCTCCCCTTAGTCCTGTAACCACAGGAAGAATACTGTCAGTCCAGTACTGTAAATTATCAATATATTCCATTCAGTATATTTCCCCCACTTTGGTAAACTTTAATAGAGCATTCACTCTCTTTCAGTGTTTCCTGTTGATACAGTAGAACCTCCTTATAAAGGACATCTAATTGCAGAGCCAAAGTGTCCTTTAGAGAGAGGTGTCCTCTTACTATGAGTTGCTAAATTGTAAAAATGGTAATTTTGCAAATGAAAACTGTCCTTTGTAGAGAGGTGTCCCCTAAAGGGAGGTTCTACTGTATCTTGTTATGATGATGTAGCAATATACTGTGCTATTGAAAATATTATCTCTGTAGTATTTATTGAATATAAATGAAGGCGATGTGAAAAGGACAATAGCAAAATATAACTCAGTATTTTACACAAGTGAGGTTCAACTGCTTTGTATATTTACACAATGTTGTAATTTTCTTGTCATCCATGTTATTATATCATCTCCGCCATGTTAATCTACCATGTTTGCCATGTGTTAATAAAAATGAAATTAAAACAGTGTTGAAAAGTGAAGTGTGTATGTGTGTTTAGGGTAAATGTCTTTTCATTTTATTTGTGGATACAGTTCCTATATATATAATTATTCTAGCCAAAATATAAAATTTTCTGTATTTATTCTTGTTTAAACTTTAGATAAATATTATTGAATGTGTGGCCGCTTTGAATACAATTCTATAAGGGAACAGAAATTATAGAATAAATGGGAGTGTAGCATAATATAAATGTCTCTTTAATTGTAAATTTTATGATTTTTGATTCAAATTGTTATATATGTATGGGATATCAATAAAAACTTGAATGTTCATTTGTTTTTTATTTATTGTATAATAGTAAACAAATAAATAATTTGAGATAAAGAATAAAAATCTGAGAGAGAGAGATGTTTGTAGCAGAATGCTGATGTCTTAATGTCTATAACCATTGTTCACCTGTTTGAATTGGGTCTTTTTATACTTTATATTTTGCATTTCCATTTCAAAATGTGGTATCTCAACTTTATTAATTGATAAAATAAGATAATTGTGATAAAAGGTGTTGGTGGAAGAGTGGTATAAATCGTTGAAGATTTTCGACAGCCATGATCAGGGATTGGATTTGTTGTATATATATTAATTAATTGTTACCACAGAGTGTGTGTAAGCTCGCAGGTAAATAGGCGCTAACTGAAGGAAAAAAAGGTCCTTTGTTCAATATTAGTTTCCCTTTTATATTTTGTTCTCTCTTTTGTAAACCAATAAATATAATGTTTAATTAATATTTCTTGGAATCAGTTTCATTAAAAATTCTAAACAAAGTCAACAGAATTCCGCATTGGGCACTTTTTTTTGCTGAATAAAAAATTGCTCCACTGCCTCTCGATTTTTGCAATCTTTTTTATTCAATCCAATATATATTTTTATTTATTTATTTTATAATGTCTTTTTATTACCTAAAAATAGTATCAGTATAAGATCCAGTTGTAATACTGTGGTTATAAATCGCACTGTGCAAGACATCTGCTGCTTTAATGTTCCAAGATTACAGAAAACAACAAGGTAATAATAAATTGTGCATGCTTTATTGTAAATAAAATGTATATAAAATTTAATAATATGTTTAAATTTAGTTATGATTTTTCTTTAAGAACATTTTCTAATATTTATAAAATTTAGAGGTATGTAAATATTTGTAAATGTGTATATATTTCGACACGATTATCCCTATAGGTGATATTGCGTTTTGTGTTAAATATCAATTTTCCATTTGCAGAGAATCTTTGGTTGATCCTTGTATAGTACATTTCTTTTCCTCCAATTTACCCAGACAATTTTTTATTAGTTTGATTGTCTTTATATAATTTTTCCTGTGTATAATTATCATCATTATCATTAAGATACTATTATTGTTTTTCCTGCATGTATCCTACATTTCTGCTTGGAGAATCTGTTTAAGACTAAAAGGTCTTAATAAAGCTTTTTGTTGTTGTTGTTGTAATATCGATTTTCAAAGAGTAGTTAGCAAAATAATAAAACTATATCTAACATGATTTTAAAAATATATATTTCTCCTTTCCTTGCCTTTATTTTCTTTTGTATTTCTCTTCAATGTAAATACAGTAAACAACTTCAATTTTTTATAACCTCTTTTTCTGTCGAGAAATTTTTGCATAATATAAAATATCTTAATAAAGGCTTATGTATGCATGTATCATATATAAAATATAATTTTATATACGATTAGCTTTTACTTTTTTATTTTTTCATTTGCAGACTCCATAGTAAAAATACATGTATTGGACTATATGTCTTAATATTGGCTTCTGTGTATGTTTTGTGTTAAATAATATTAAATAAATAAAATATATATTAGTGCTGAAATGTTAATGTCTGTTATACGCTGTGTAAATATAAATAATATTTTTTTTCACTGGATATTAAACTTGTTATGATTATATTTATGAATAATATTCGAGTCAGTAAAAGACAATAATAACTATCCTATAACCAAATGTAAATAATTATTCTAATGCAAAACATTTAATCGCGTTTCTATATTTTCTTAATAATAATTTAGAAAATAATTAAAGAAGTAAAGTGTGTACCATTCACATAAGAAGACACATCCCAATGTAAATATAAATGCTAATTATGTTGAATTTATTTTGTTTTCTATAGTGTATATATAAATTATCCATTTATTTGAATATATCGTTTGTCAATATATATTTTTGTTTATTTTTTTGATAAAATTTTTGTAATATTTAAAAATTATTTCTTCAAATTTGTAAGGTAACGTATATATGTATGCATAATTTTATGTGAATTTTATTTTATAATTTTATTTGTAATTTTTAATCAGTAATCATTAGTATTAGAAATGTAATCAATGCATTAATTTTTCAACTTTGAGTTCTTTAAGACATTATTATGGTTTAAATATAGAAAAATATGGAATTGATCATCCTAAATAGTTAGTGGAAAATGTTTTAAAAATTATAAAAATATATTTGCGTATGCAAAGGATTATTATTTTCTTATTTTATCTTTATTATATTTCTTTTAGGGTGTGAATCAATTTGTAATAATTTTAAATCGAATATCGTGGAAAATAATTTTTGAAAAACAAACCAAAAAATGTAGGACTTTATATTCGAATCAGAATCATGTATAAATGTTGAATTTGTATTTTTTGATTTTTTGAAATATTTATAAAAATTTCTATGAATTTTTCTATCTTCTTTGATGGAGTATGTTTGCTCAAAGCTGAGGATAGGCTATGTTCCACTTACTTCTTCTGTCTGAATATCTTACAGAAGCTGAAACAGCCCATTTTGAATTCGCTTTTTATTTTCGCTTTGATCGTTAGTTTGCTTGCTCGCTTGGAAGATGCTTGCTCGCTCGCTTATTCGATTATTGTGATCTCTTGGTGACAATCAAGTCCTGACATAACTCTCTTTTAAGATGAAAACATCAGAATTCCACTAATAAATATATTTTTATTCAAAATATATCAAAAAGGAACTTATCCTTTGAAGAGCCCTATTTTCAACCATATTTGCGGAAGAGCTTTGCTTGATGCATTACTTTGAAATTATATGTATGTACCACTACAGACCTATAAGCTTATTACCACAGGTTCACTAAACAACCTTTAGCTGTCTTCCATAGTAAATGTAGGATATATCCCAAACCAACCCAATACAATAGTAAAGAAGTCTAGAGCGCCATATAGTAGAGCAAAAATAAACTAACGTTTATTTAAATTTCTCAGTGATATTTGGCCAACCCATAAACGTTAGTTTATTTTTGCTCCACTAGATGGCGCTCTGCCATCTAAAAACACATGTGCTTGTGGTCAGGATATGCTTTCTTTATTTTTAATATCAACACCTGACCCACTTATTTTTTATTTTCTCTGTTGTTTTATTCATGTGTTAAGCGTATTTATGCCAATTTCGCCTTAAATACCCATTTCTTGGTTTTTCAAGAGGCCTCTGGGACCAAAAATCCTCTTGGTCGCAGTGGGTACAGCCTACTCCACGCTGACGAGCACCAACAGCGCGGAGGCAGCCCGAGCATTCCAGGAAATGCATCGAAGCGATGGAGATCAACTGTTTTCCTGTATTGTCACTGGAGATGAAAGCTGGGTGTATCATTCAACTCCAGAAACAAAATGCCAAAGCATGGTGTGGAAGAAGCCTGAGGAAAGTGGACCAAAAAAGTCCAAGGTCACAATTATTTGTTGACTACCTGCCCCCAAACACTACGGTTAAGGCTGCGAGGTACTGCGAAGTCCTCACTAAACTCAGAGCTGCAATAAAACGGGAACGTCCTGGACTTTTGTCTCGGAAAGTGTTATTTGTCGATGACAATGCTCGCCCTCATGCAGCTCGAATGACCCAAAAGTTGCTGGAAATCTTCAAATGGGAAATTTTTACACATCCACCTTATTCTCCGGATTTGCCCCAAGCGATTCCATCTTTTTCCAGCACTCAAGTTGCACCTTGGAGGCAAGCACTTTGCGAAACATAACGAAGTGCAGGCGGAGGCAAACCACTTGCTATGAAGACAGGACACGGCTTGGTACAACAGTGGTATAAAAAAAATTGCTACAACGGTACCAAAAATGTTTGGACAGTAATGGTGATTATGTAGAGAAGTAGTCTATGAGTTTTATAATGAAAATAAAATAACTGCATAATTGTAAATAATGTTGTTTATTTGTTAAAAAATAGGGAAACGTATTTATTGGATGGCCCTCGTATATATATGTGGTACAATTATATATATGAAAAAACAATAGAAAAAATAAAAGATTTTAGCCATTGGGACCAAAAATCATTTTGGTCGCAGTGGTTACAGCCTACTCTACGCTGACGAGCGCCAACAGTGCGAAACGCGTTCGTGGATGGCTTTTCTTGATTTATCAAGAAATTGGGATGGCCAAATATCACGGAGCAAGCTAAATAAGCGTTTAGTTTATTTTTTTTCCACTAGATGGCGCTCTGCCATCTAAAAAGCACATGTGTTCGTGGTCAGGAGATGCCTTTTTATTTTTAATTATATATATGTGCTATAAATCTGTTATATATTTTTAGTGAATCATTTTGAATTGAGATTAAAGAAAAACAACACCTTATATATAAAATGTGTGTAACTTTCACCTCCTGTTGGATTTATCAGCAAAATAATTGTATTTTTTTTAACCAGATATAAATGACTATATTTGTTGATGTTTAATAAATCTTAATGAAAATGTCTCATTTTTTCAAATATTTTATTTCTCCTACCAAATATAACTCGGTAAATGCCTCATTTAGAACCCTTCTATGTAAAAATGGCATAGATGGTGTTCTAAGGTATTTTTTATAGATTGAATTTTTTTTTACTTATTCCTAGTACACATGGTACAGGCCATGATAATCTTGGTGGGTAGAAGTTGGCGACTGCTTTTGCTATATATGCACCACATGTCTACATATGTGAAAAGCAATTCGACTTTTGCACTCACAAGTGTGCCAGAGCTCCATTTGGGTACTTGCACTTGCTGGTGGGGTTGAACTTTTGCAAGAATCGGGGGGGGGGAAGCATTGGAGCATTTTTTTAAATCAGAAAAAAATGCCTAATGCGGGAATCGATCCAGGGTTGTAGCGGCTTAAAACCAACAGTTTAGACCATCCTTCCACCGACCCCGCTCTAACCCTAATCCTTCCATGTAAAAATGGCAGAGAATGTGTTCTAAGGTAATTTTTATAGATTGAATATTTTGGCTGATAGAGAATTCTAAATAAAATTTAATAAATCTTCCAAATTGTATGATTTGATCTGTAAAATTTACATAAGCTTGATATCTCTGTTATTCAGCCATTATGCAGTCATTGATTTCTAAGATGTTGTTCATTTATACAAAGCAATAACGCTAAATCTATATGTAGTAGAACCTCCATGAGAGGACACTCCAGCTAGAGGACACCTCTATACAAAGGACAGTTTCCATTGTCAAAATTACCATTTAGCTTAAGTTTAGCTTTGAGTTACTATTTAGCAACTCTCTGTTAAGAGAACACATCTTCATAAAGGACACTTTTGCTGTGCAAGTAGGTGTTGTCCTTTACAGGGAGGATGTATAACAAATGAAAGCACCGAGTTTCTTTCACAAACAAATCAAACTTATACTGTCCTTTCTGCAATGAAAAAATACTGAAAGGGCCTGGCTCATCAATGGTGAACTCTCCCAGCGGTTTCGCAAATTTAATCTACCAGACAGCTTGTTTAGAGCACTAATACTGTATTGGATCATTCTGCTTATATATGCTACAATGAAGGGTGGAATCTTAGAAATGGTATTTAAGTAAACTATGGATATATGCTTTTAGGACAGTAGAATTACATATCTATATTTGCATTGAGCAATGCTATTACACAAACAATAAGGACAAGGCCAGTTAGGTTGTTCATTTATTGAGGTTTCTCTGAGATGAACAAGGTTTTAAATGACATCTCTGCCTTTTTTGAACATTTTGTACTTTGAATAATTTTGCTCTCTATGAATATTTATTACTCTAACTTTTCTCTTCAAATTTTTAAAGTATTCTTAGCATTAATGGCAATTTTTTAAAATCGGATATACAGTAGAACTACCTCCTTGTAAAGGACAACATCTAATTGCAGAGCCAAAATGTACTTTAGGGAGAAGTATCCTCTTACCAGAGATTTGCTACAGTAGAACTACCTCTCTGTAAAAGACAACACCTAGTTACAGAGCCAAAATGTTCTTTAGGGAGAGGTGTCCTCTTACCAGAGAGTTAATAAATAGTGAAAATGGTAATTTTTCAAATTAAAAACTGTCCTTTGTAGAAAGGTGTCCTCTAGCGTAAGTGTCCTCTCATGGAGGTTCTACTGTATAATGTTTTAGGTTTCTCTCGCTTTAATTGAACTTGACAAGTTACAAGATGATTCCTTAGCAGTTCCCTCCTCCTATTTTTCCTTTTAACTTACCCCAAGTTTTTATATGGTACAGACCATGATAATCATGGTGTTTAGAATTTGGCGACTGCTCTTACTGTAAGTCTACCACATGTCTACATATTGTTACATCATGATTAATGGCGTATTTCTTATATTATTTTTAATATATTTGAAATTTAAATTATATATTTATTTATTTTTATATAAAATATTCTATGATATTTATTTAAAACACAGATTATTTAGATTGTCATCATTTGTATTTAGGTACACGTGTGACTTCACTGCTCTCTTTGATGTGAGAAAATAAATAAAGGATTCTGGTGGCTACTTAAAGAAGACTTATCTC
>CP092863.1:139046449-139267881 GCA_030710605.1 Cordylochernes scorpioides
ACAACCTGGGATCGATTCCCGCATTGGGCACTTTTTCTGATAAAAAAAAAATACTCCAATGGCCCCCGATTCTTGCAAAATCCAACCCCACCAGCGAGTGCAAGTAACCAAACGGGGCTCTGGCACACTTGTGAGTGCAAAAGTCGAACTGCTTTTCACATAGGTAGACATGTGGTGCACTTATGTTGTTGTTTCTTATCCCCTTTTGTAAAGATTACACGAATTCCATGAGTTCATGCTCTCGAGCATGGTGCACTTATAGTAAAAGCAGTCCCCAACTTCTACCCACCAATATTATCATGGCCTGTACCACATGTACTAGGAATAAGTAAAAAAAAAATCAATCTATAAAAATACCTTAGAACACCATCTATACCAATTTTACATAGAAGGGTTCTAAATAAGGCATTTACCGAGTTATTTTTGTAGGAGAAATAAAATATTTGAAAAAATGAGACATTTTCATTAAGATTTATTAAACATCAACAAATATAGTCATTTATATCTGGTTCAAAAAAATACAATTATTTTGCTGATAAATCCAACAGGAGGTGAAAGTTACACACATTTTATATATAAGGTGTTGTTTTTCTTCTCAATCTCAATTCAAAATAAATTACTAAAAATATATAACAGATTTATATAGCACACATATATATATATAATTGTACCACATATATATATATAAATATAGAGATTTATATATATATAATTTATAATACCATAATTTTTGGAGATATATTTTAATCAAACTCTAAAATGGAAAAAAGATTAGGGAAGGGTGATGAATCAACACAAAAAAAAAAAAAAAAAAAAAACGGATATAAGCGTCTATTTATATCCATTGATTTGCACGCACACACATATATGTAAATATATGGAATGATGTGCATATATTGGAACACAAAAAAACAGTCCGCTTCCTCTTTTTTTTTTCAGAGAGATTAAAAGGAGAGAGAAGATGATAAAATAATAATAATTGCAGACACCAAAAAAAAAAAAAGGGGGGGGAATCATTTAAAAGAATTTTTTTTTTTAACTTCATTATCATGAAGAGATTTTAAAGAAAAAGTAAGGAGGTTTTAGGAAATTATATAAAAATAAAATTTTAAAATATATATTCTTTATATATGTGTGTGAGGAGAAAAGGATTTTAAAAAATAATAAAAAAGAGATTTAGGTGTGGGGAAATCGGTCGGATAACAAGAATGGTGAAAGCATTCCGATGGTTCAAGCGACGTAAACAGCATGGAAGGGGGTGGGGGCAGCTTGCACCTAGTCAACAGCAGCTGAGTGGTGGATCATCCGAGAAAAACAAAAAAGGAACCAATGGTTGGCCTCCATATCAGCGTGTTGCGGAGATATTCTCTTGTAGGACTCTCCTCTCCAGAGAGAAGTCGTAATCCAGAGATCCGGATGTGGGTTGTATAGCTAGCAAGATAGGGGCGATGGACCCCCAGATCCTCTGTGTCTGTTCCTGAGCAGCCCTGGGGTGGAGGACAAAGGGGATGTCATCGATGGAGGGCAGACTGGACTTGGCTACTGGAGGTCCTGGGGGATAGACTGGTAGATTGTTGTTGGGGTTCTCTGTCTACACACATTAACACATGTGTGACACAATTTATGCATCTTATACCAGTACAATATCACATTTGTACTATTTTTTCACATTGTTTCGCGGTCTCACGCAATTCTGGCCTTAACTACCCGTTTCATGATATTTCAGGATGCCTGAATGACCAGGTTTCTGGTCGTTGAGGTACAGCTTGCACCACGCTGATGAGGGCCAACAGCCCAAAACGCGTCCATGGTTAGCTTTTCTTGATTAATCAAGAATGGATATTTGGCCAATTCTGGAATAATTAAAAATCAACGAGAATAGTTAATATTTATTCAAATAGATGGCGCAAGCCATCAGCAACTTACAGTTGCACAATAAGGAGATGCCTTTTTTTATAACTGAATATAGAGTAAAACTTGTTTATAGCGCCCCTTCTAAATAGCACCTTCCTCTCTATAGCGCAAGATTTTAAACATTAAAATGTAAACATTTTACATTAAAAGTGACCTGTCTATAGCACTCCCCTCTCTATAGCAAATATTTTGGTGAGTCCCAAGTAGGGGGTGCTATAGACAGGTTTAACTGTACCTCTCTACATAAGTGTGACATTTTCTATAACATTTATTGGATTAAGAAAAGAAAAAAGGCATCTCCTTAACAGGCAACTGAAAGTTGTTGATGGCTTGCACCACCTATCGGAATAAATATACATGATTAGTTTTTTTTTTTTCTGCTGATCAGTGCTTATTATATATACACACACACAAGCCTTTATTAAGACAGTCCATCTTATACAGACGATTCTCCTGTGAGTGATGGTCCACATAGAAATGAGAAGCAGGGGGAGAAATTGAATCCTCGCTCAGAAAAGAGAAAAAGAAAAAAAAGTACACGATTAGTTAATATTTATCTCTATATATATAAAAGTCAATGTCTGTGTCTGTTTCACAATAAACTCAAAAACTACTGAACCAATTGGTACCAAATTTTGCATGTCGCTTTTTATAAACTTGAGGAAAATTTTCGGCTACATTTTGATTAGTATTTTTGGCTATTTCTTTTTTTCATTTGAAGAACTTTTTTTTTTACGCGGAGTAAATACGAGGCGAAGTAACAACACGAGGCCAATTAAGCGACCAATGAGCGTTCTGCATTTCTTTTCAAGTTGCTTGTGTACTTTTTTAAAATATCTTTTTATACAAGTGTCACTTTTTTTTAACAAAGGTATTGAGAGAGAAATTTATATTACTAAGTTACGGTAAGTGCACACAATGCAATTTAAAAAAAAACTTTACAAAATTAGCGTTACTGTATGTAAACAATGGCTTTCGTATTTTTTATTAATTTTTGTTCTGGCCTTTGTTGTTTTTTTTTATATAATAAATAAAAGTTACAGTCAATATGATAATTCTTAAAATTAAACAAACAATAGTCAATATGCAAAAAATACAAACTAAATAAAATATTCTAATATAAAGCAATATGCAAAATCTCTCCTAATATTTAAATGTACATATCATTAGCATCTTAACGGCATTTATTCGTTTTTATGTACTCCTGAATTCCTGGGCGAAGCCGGGTCATTCGTCTAGTATATATTTTTTTAATTAGAAAAAGCAACCAATGTGGGATTCGATCCTGGATCGTAGCAGTTGGAAGTCAATGATCTCGGGTCGTATAGGGGTCGAAACAAACAGTTTAGACCATTCTTCCACTGACCCCTCTATTGTATTGTGAACACTTGTGATTGTTGGATTGGACAATAGGGTGAGAGTGTATAAATTAGATCTCACCATATGGGGTCAATATCCAGTAAAAGCTTTAATTCAGTGTTAGCTTTTCCTTCCTTTTATTTCTATTCAAAACCTATTGAGGGAGTTGAATGGTCTTCCCTTGACACCTAATCAGACTCAATGAAATTTTGTCAGTTAACCCTTGTCTGGATTATAGGAGTCTCTGTACTTTTGATGTCCTTATCAAGTCCTCGATCGAATAGGTACAGAACGCCAGCTGTGAAAGTTCATAAAACAACGAAAACTGACGTTTGCTGGACATGTGATGTGTGGATCAGTAGGAGAGACATTTATATTACGATGCACTAGCTCGAAGCATATTGTACATTTATAATTATATGTAATTCTACTGTCCTCAAAGTTTATGTCCATAGTTCATCTGAAATACCCATTCCAAGAGTCTAGCATCAGTATCACTATAAAAGGAAGTTCCAAAAATGCAATATAACAGCAGTATGGTAGATTAAACTGGTTAAACCGCTGGGAGGGTTCACCACTGATGAGTCAGGCCCTTCCATTAATTTTTCCATTGCAGTAAGGGCAGTAGAAATTGTTTAATTTCAAAAAGAATCTTACGCGTCTAAAATAGTTTCTAATTTTCATAGGAGAGACATTGCTGACAGTGTTGGAGGGAAAGCTCCGGGGGAAGGAGACGACAGGGATACACAGATGATGGCGGAGGAAGTATGGAGAGACCATGACCCTCAGTATAGGAAGACACTGAAGGAAGAGAAGGGGTACTTTTGAACACCAACATGAAAGAGGAAGGAAAAGTTAGCCTTTATCAGTCCTTTTGATAGGGCTATTTCCACTTTATCCAACCTGGAGGTCAGATGTACCATTTAACACTATGGTTTGGGGGTGACAGCGAATTGAAAACACTATAAATACATCTAATATTTGTAGATGATTTAGGTACAGTATAACCTCTTCAAAAAAAATTGCTTCAATAGCTCCCTGATTCTTGCAAAAGTCCAACCCCACCAGCGAGTGCAAGTAACCAAACGGGGCTCTGGTACATTTGTAAGTGCAAAGTTTTCTACGTGTGTAGACATGTGGTGCACTTACAGTAAAAGCAGTCGCCTACTTCTACTCACCATGATTATCATGGCCTGTACCACGTGTATTAGGGATAAGCAAAAAAAAAATAATAATAATAACCTCTTCAATTCAACCGAATTTAATTCAACACTTATTCAACATTTAAAAAAAAAGCAACTCCTAATCAGGCAACTAAATTCAAGAATTCATTATTCCTGAATCGGCCAAATACCTATTCTTATTACCTTGTATCTATAATCCAAATTGTGCTTTATCACTTTTCTCCTCTTTTTTTTTCTTTTCTCTCTCTAAAAAAATGATAAAAGCACAATTTGGATCATAGATACAAGAAAATAAGACCTAATTCAAATAAATTAATAGTGTCTGACATTTTGGTATCAGCGTTGTTACCGAAACATCACACACTATTTATTTATTTGGATAAAGGAAAAAAGGGGAGAAACACTTTACATATCTGGCATCAATATCACTTCCAAACAAACAAACAAAAAAGTTGGGAATAAAGAAACCAACGGAGCACATCTAATTACAGTATGAGTAACACAACATTCTGTGACTAATGACTTTTTTTTTTAACATCTGGATGCATTGAAGGGTATAATGAAAGTTCCACCATCTCTCCCTTACACCATTTTGTATCACTGCAGAATGATTGACCCCACAATTTGGATTATAGATTACTAGACGAATGACCCGGCTTCGCCCGGGACTCTTATAAAAAGATATTTTTAAAAAAAAGTTGGGCAAGCGATTTGGAAAATATGCAGAACGCTCATTGGTCAGTTAATTCGCCTGGTGTTGTCACTTCGCCTCGTATTTACTGCCGCGCAAAAAATAGTTCTGGAGATTCTTTACACTTTTTTAAAACAATATTGAACTTTCGAGTATTTCTGCCTTCCTGCAGGAGTACATAAAAACGAATAAACGCCGTTAAGATGCTAATGATATGTACATTTAAATATTAGGAGAGATTTTGCATATTGCTTGATATTAGAATATTTTATTAAGTTAGTTTGTATATTTTGCATATTGACTATTGTTTAATTTTAAGAATTATCATATTGACTGTAACTTTTATTTATTATATAAAAAAAAAAAAACAAAGGCCAGAACAAAAATTAATAAAAAATACGAAAGCCATTGTTTACATACAGTAACGCTAATTTTGTAAAGTTTTTTTTTTAAATTGCATTGTGTGCACTTACCGTAACTTAGTAATATAAATTTCTCTCTCAATACCTTTGTTAAAAAAAAGTGACACTCGTATAAAAAGATATTTAAAAAAAGTACGCAAGCAACTTGAAAAGAAATGCAGAACGCTCATTGGTCGCTTAATTGGCCTCGTGTTGTTACTTCGCCTCGTATTTACTCCGCGTAAAAAAAAAGTTTTTCAAATGAAAAAAGAAATAGCCAAAAATACTAATCAAAATGTAGCCGAAAATTTTCCTCAGGTTTATAAAAAGCGACATGCAAAATTTGGTACCAATTGGTTCAGTAGTTTTTGAGTTTATCGCGAAACAGACAGACATTGACTTTTATATATATAGAGATAACTACAAGATAAAACTCTGCCTTTGCCGGTCTCAAGCCCGGATGAAAAAGGAGGAAGGGAGCAGTAACAAGCTCATTAAAAAACCTGGGCTCAGCTGGCCCGGCTGATAGTACCCTGTAAGGACTCCAGGGATACAGGGTGAGCAGCGTTTGTACTCCATGTTAGGAGCGGCTGCACATGGGGTCTGTTCCTCATGTCAGAGGCAGCCATTTATTTTAGAGCTAAGTCGGCTTGCCACTGAGTAGTGCTCCCAGTCTTAATGACAATGGCAGGTGCATTCTACTTCACCCAATCATGATGGTTGTCAACAGACACCATCAAAAGTCTCAAGCTTTACAAGCTTGACACCCTAATATGATTGAGTGGAGATAAGAAGGAAGAAGAAGAGACTACAAGAAAAGAAGACCAAATCCAAATAAATTAATAGTGTGTGACATTTCAGTAACAATGCTGTTACCAAAGTGTCAAATACTAGATGATGAAACACAAGGTAATAAGACCAAATCCAAATAAATAAATAGTGTGCGACGTTTCGGTAACAGCGTTGTTACCATCTTCAGACAAAGGACTGAATGAGAAATTTTATCACAGCATGTGTATAAAATTTCTCATTCAGTACTTTTGTCTGAAGATAGTAACAACACTGTTACCAAAATGTCACACACTATTTATTTGGTCCTATTACCTTGTGTTTATAATCTATAATCCAAATTGTGCCTTATCACTAGATGATTAAGTTTTTTTTTTTAGATAGCAGAGCGCCATCTAGTGGAACAGAAATACCCCAAACGTTGATTTAACCTGTTCCTTGATATTTGGCAAACCCATTTTCTTGATTAATCAAGAAAAGCCATCCACGAATGTTGTTGAGGCTGTTGGCCCCCGTCAGCAGGATGCAAGCTATACCTCTGCGACCAAAAATCTTTTTGTCCCAGAGGCTCCCGCTCCAAAGTTCTACTGTTATTATCCAAGCTTCACATCCATAGAGGAAAAGTGACCAAACTGAACAATACATTTAAGTGATTAGGCACAAGTTGGATTATAGATTATAAACACAAGGTAATAAGACCAAATCCAAATAAATAAATAGTGTGTGACGTTTCGGTAACAGCGTTGTTACCATCTTCAGACAAAAGTACTGAATGTATATGAAGATGGTAAGGTCTTAATACCTTGTGTCTAATACATTTAAGCATCCTTTAGTTCCAAATTTGAAAATCGCTTCTAATTTATCGAGAAAAAAAAAACAAAAAGTTGAGCAACCACTCTAAATAAAATTCCAAAGAAAAAAATAGCAAATTACTTAGAAATAAAGGTATAGAAATTTTTCAATTTTTTTTTAGGAGGATCCTTTTCAACTTAGACAATATCCTGCAACAAATTAAGTAAACCTGGAGGTATTTTGGCTGTGTTTCCATAATTCCAGTAAGAGTGAAATGCTGAAATCTCAATTCCTATTTTTATATACAGTAGAACTACCTCTCTGTAAAGGACAACACCTAGCTACAGAGCCAAAGTGTCCTTTAGGGAGAGATGTCCTCTTACCCGAGAGCAGCTAGAGTAGAACTACCTCTCTGTAAAGGACAACACCTAGTTAGAGCCAAAGTGTCCTTTAGGGAGAGGTATCCTCTTACCAGAGAGTTGCTACAGTAGAACTACCTCTCTGTAAAGGAAAACACCTAGTTACAGAGCCAAAGTGTCCTTTAGGGAGAGGTGTCCTCTTACGAAAGAGTTGCTACAGTAGAACTACCTCTCTGTAAAGGAAAACACCTAGTTACAGAGCCAAAGTGTCCTTTAGGGAGAGGTGTCTTCTTACCAGAGGGTTGCTAAATAGTAAAAATGGTAATTTTGCAAATGAAAACTGTCCTTTGTGGAGAGGTGTCCGCTAGCAGGGTGTCTGCTAAAGGGAGATTCTACTGTATAAAATTTCACTTGGAGATATTTGAGAAAAAAAAACTTCAACAAACAAACAAGGTGAACCAAGGGTGTGAAGCAAGATGAATCAGCAGGATGATGAGCAGGATGGTGGTGGTCAGCAGATAAGAAATCTTCAATGAAACAAGAATGAATCATCATTACAATGGAACTTTCACTTTGCCATCAACACCTTTTATGATAGGCTCAATAGGTGTATATAGAGTGTATAACCTCTTTAATTCAACCAATTTTTAATATCCCAATAAGCCCATATATACTCTTTTTAACTGACTAAAATTATAATACAGTAGAACCTCCATGAGAGGACACCGCTATACAAAAGACAGTTTTCATTGTCAAAATTAAACATTTTTACTATTTAACAACTCTCCGGTAAGAGGATACCTCTTCATAAAGGACACTTTGGTTCTAGGTGTAACTAGGTGTTGTCCTTTACAGAGAGGTATTTATACTGTAGCAACTCTCTGATAAGAGGACACCTCTCCTTAAAGGACATTTTGGCTCTGCAACTAGGTGTTGTCCTTTACAGAGCGGTAGTTCTACTGTAGCAACTCTATTCTTCTTCTTCTTCTTTCTTATCTCCATTCAATCATTTTACGGTATCAAGCTTGTAAAGCTTGATATCATGACTGGGTGAAGTAGAATGCATCTGCCTTTGTCATTAAGACTGGGAGCACTACTCAGTGGCAGGCCGACTTAGCTCCAAAAGAAGTGGCCGCCTCTGACATGAGGAACAGACGCCATCTCGCACGCAACTCTCTGGTAAGAGGACACCTCTCCTTAAAGGACACTTTGGCTCTGTAACTAGGTGTTATCCTTTACAGAGAGGTAGTTCTACTGTAGCAACTCTCTGGTAAGAGGACACCTCTCCTTAAAGGACACTTTGGCTCTGTAACTAGGTGTTGTCCTTTACAGAGAGGTAGTTCTACTGTATATCAAAATAATTATACCTCTATATGTACATATCTCTTTGAAAATTTGAATTTGATTCTTCTTCTCTCTTTCCATTCCTTTCCTGTTGTATCTTTCAGGAGAACCTACTGCTTATAAGACTGAGGGTCTTAATAAAGATATTGATACAGCTAGTGGACACCTCCAAACAATGGATGTTTTCTCCCAATGTACATTATTAATTGGTGGTGGTGTCTTGTCCACATCCATGGAAAGGGAGGGTGCCATTGCCCCATTAGTCAGCCATACTTCAGAGTTCCCTGTTCACGGTGTTACCGTAGCGGCTCAGGGCTGTCCCCACCGTACTTCGTCCTACAGGGCAGTCCCTTACTAGTGCTGCTTCTTCCGCCCGCCACGTAGAGGAAGACTTCTGGGTTGGAAATCATTAATTGATTTTACATATAATAGAAACCCGCCTTTGCCGGTCCCAAGCCCAGATGAAAAAGGAAGAGGGGGAGCAGTAACAAGCTTGCTAAAAAACCTGGGTTCAGTTGGCCTGGCTGATAGTACCCTGTAAGGGCTCCAGGGATACAGGATGTTTGTACTCCATGTTAGGAGCGGCTGCACATGGCGTCTGTTCCTCATGTCAGAGGCGGCCATTTTATATTGGAGCTAAGTCGGCCTGCTACTGAGTAGTGCTTCCAGTCTTAATGACAAAGGCAGACGCATTCTACTTCACCCAGTACTCTAATATGATTGAGTGGAGATAAGAAAGAAGAAGAAGAAGACATATAATAGAAACTCTGCCTTTGCCGGCCCCAAATCCAGATGAAAAAGGAGGAGGGGGAGTAGTAACAAGCTTGCTAAAAAACCTGAGCTCAGATGGCCCGGCTGATAGTACCCTGTAAGGGCTCCTAATCCAGGGATACAGGATGAGCAGGATTTGTACTCCATGTTAGGAGCAGCTGTTCCTCATGTCAGAGGCGGCCATTTCTTTTGGAGCTAATTCAACCTGCTACTGAGTAGTGCTCCCAGTCTTAATGACAAAGGCAGACTACTTCACCCAGTCATGGTAGTTGTCACATATAATAGACAAGATGGAACTATTATAAACTAAATAAAGCTTCCAGGGTTAAGTTTCTTTTTCAACCTTCTGGACTTGTCAGTCCTTTCAACGGGATTATCACGATAATAAATTGATGATATATACTATTTTATATACAAATTATTATTTACATATTTTAAATACACCTATCCCCCGATTTACACGGTACTTGTTTTACACGTTTTCGCTTTTACACGGTTTTCCAAATAAGTTTTTTATTTTTGTTTTTATCGCACTATACTAAATGCTACTGTGATTGAACACATGCGCTGTGTACACATCTCACAAGGAATCCCGAGCTTATGTGCTGACTACATATTTTAACCTGTCAATGCATTTTATTTTTATTTCTGTGTACACCTATCCCCCGATTTACACATTTTTCTCAGGAACGTATCTACCGTGTAAATTGGGGGATAGGTGTATTTATGATATTGCAAGGGGAGAAAATATATTACATTCTTTGTGTGTTATAAAGATGGAATTATATTGAGAGAATTACTTACCAATTGGGGATGTAGCTGGCTTTTATCCAGTACCTCAAATTCATCTTTGATTGTGACTGGGGCGGCTGGAGCAGCCACTTTCTTCTTGCCGAACAGATTGGTGAACATTCCTTCAAACATCCCTGACATGAGTTGATACAACAATCTAGTCTGAACACTTCAGAGCAAACATGAAGGGGACAATAACAAGGTTATAAGTGTGTGTAGGCTTGTTAAATAATTAGCCGATGGATCTGGGGCTGCAAGTTCACTATGAAAACGGATCAATGTTCTCTTTGGTGTCCTTTAGGGAGAGATGTCCTCTTACCATGAGCAGCTACAGTAGAACTACCTCTCTGTAAAGGACAACACCTAGTTACAGAGCCAAAGTGTCCTTTAGGGAGAGATGTCCTCTTACCAGAGTTGCTACAGTAGAACTACCTCTCTGTAAAGGACAACACCTAGTTGCAGAGTCTAAGTGTCCTTTAGGGAGAGATGTCCTCTTACCAGAGTTGCTACAGTAGAACTACCTCTCTGTAAAGGACAACACCTAGTTGTAGAGCAAAAGTGTCCTTTAGGGAGAGATGTCCTCTTACCAGAGAGTAGCTACAGTAGAATTACCTCTCTGTAAAGGACAACACCTAGTTGTAGAGCAAAAGTGTCCTTTAGGGAGAGATGTCTTCTTACCAGAGAGTTGCTACAGTAGAACTACCTCTCTGTAAAGGACAACACCTAGTTACAGAGCCAAAGTGTCCTTTAGGGAGAGATGTCCTCTTACCAGAGTTGCTACAGTAGAACTACCTCTCTGTAAAGGACAACACCTAGTTGCAGAGTCTAAGTGTCCTTTAGGGAGAGATGTCCTCTTACCAGAGTTGCTACAGTAGAACTACCTCTCTGTAAAGGACAACACCTAGTTGCAGAGTCTAAGTGTCCTTTAGGGAGAGATGTCCTCTTACCAGAGTTGCTACAGTAGAACTACCTCTCTGTAAAGGACAACACCTAGTTGCAGAGTCTAAGTGTCCTTTAGGGAGAGATGTCCTCTTACCAGAGTTGCTACAGTAGAACTACCTCTCTGTAAAGGACAACACCTAGTTGTAGAGCAAAAGTGTCCTTTAGGGAGAGATGTCCTCTTACCAGAGAGTAGCTACAGTAGAATTACCTCTCTGTAAAGGACAACACCTAGTTGTAGAGCAAAAGTGTCCTTTAGGGAGAGATGTCTTCTTACCAGAGAGTTGCTACAGTAGAACTACCTCTCTGTAAAGGACAACACCTAGTTACAGAACCAAGTGTCCTTTAAGGAGCGGTGTCTTCTAAACATAAAGTTTTTAATTATTAAAAATGGTCATTTTGCCAATGAAAACTGTCCTTTGTAGAGGTGTACTCTAGCGAGAATTTTCTATTATATAAAAAAACTATAGATACTCCACGCCTCTCATTGGGGGTTGGGCTTTATGTAAATGTAAAATGAAAGTTATTTTTGACTTGACAAATGTGGTTGAATGTTAGAGAGAGGGACACTCAAGAGAACTTTTAATCTAACACTATTTCTATTGGTACAGTAGAACCTCCAAGAGAGGACACTTCGGCTAGAGGGCAGTTCTCTACAAAGGACAGTTTTTATCACCAAAATAACAATTTTTACTAATTATCAACTCTCTGGTAAGAGGATACCTCTCTACAAAGGACACTTTGTTTCTGCAATTAGGTGTTGCCCTTTACAGAGAGTTAGTTCTACTGTAGCAACTCTCTGGTAAGAGGACACCTCTCCCTAAAGGACACTTTGGTTCTGTAACTAGGTGTTGTCCTTTACAGAGAGGTAGTTCTACTGTAGCAACTCTCTGGTAAGAAGACACCTCTCCCTAAAGGACACTATGGCTCTGCAATTAGGTGTTGTCCTTTACAGAGAGGTAGTTCTACTGTATCAACTCTCCGTTAAAAGGACACATCTCTACAAAGGACACTTTGTCTCTGTAACTAGGTATCCTACAGAGAGGTAGTTCTACTGTAGCAACTCTCTGGTAAGAGGACACATCTCTACAAAGGACACTTTGTCTCTACAACTAGGTATCCTACAGAGAGGTAGTTCTACTGTATTGCATTTATGCTACATAACTCTAGTATTGATAATTCAGCCAATTCCACCACAATTCGAAGCATCACACTCTTGTCAAAGTACTGGGTAAATGGTGATCACTTATCTATATAGGGATCTACTTTCTGTTTAGCTGATGTTGGATTTCTCAACTTCTGGCTCTCTCAGGTTGCAATGGACTGTAATAAAAGTACGTTGGACCTAGCTATAGCAACATCTCCATTTGGAACAGAGATTTTATAATGTTATAACTATTTCTCAATCAATCAATATCTTTATTAAGACCTTTACTCTTATAAACAGATTCTTCTGAGAGATATAGCGATAAGTGGGAAAAAGGGAAAGATAAAGATGATAAGGCACAATTTGGATTATAGCAACAACAACAACAAAAAGCCTTTATTTAGGGTCACTGACCCTATACAGGATTCACCAGAGGTATGCATAAGAACAAAGCAGTGAGACAAAGGAAATAACGATATATACAGAAGAAAAAGAAAAAAAAAAACAAGAAAGAGAAAGAGGGAAGCAAGAAAAACAACACAAAAAGAGTAGCAGTAAGAAAGTGAGGAGTGAGTGTCAATTTGGATTATAGATTATAAACACAAGGTAATAAGACCAAAACCAAATAAATTAGATACGTATGATTCCTTTAGAATTAAATAATTTTCTACTGCCCTTACTGCAATGATAAATAAATGGGAAGGCCTGGCTCATCAGTGGTGAACCCTCCCAGTCATTTCACCAGTTTAATCTACCACACCGCTATAATATTGCAATTAAACTTACGAAACTGCTGGAAAGGTTCATTACTAATGAGCTCTCCCATTAATTTATCATGGTAGTAAAGGCAGTAGAAAATTGTTTAATTTAAAAAAGAATCAAACGGGGGTCTAAAATAGTATCAATTTATTATATATATATACAGTTAAACCTGTCTATAGCACCCCCTCTAAATAGTGCCTTCCTCTCTATAGCGCCCAATTTTAAACACTAAAATGTAAACATTTTACATTAAAAGTGACCTGTCTATAGCACCCCCTCTAAATAGCGCCTACCTCTCTATAGCGCCCGATTTTAAACACTAAAATGTAAACATTTTACATTAAAAGTGACCTGTCTATAGCACCCCCTCTAAATAGCGCCTACCTCTCTATAGCACCCGATTTTAAACATTAAAATGTAAACATTTTACATTAAAAGTGACCTGTCTATAGCACCCCCTCTCTATAGCACCCTATTTTGGTGAGTCCCAAGAGGGGGCGCTATAGACAGGTTTAACTGTATATGGGAAATATGCAAATACAGAGTTAAATTATGTTGATGTAATATGTAAATAGGTTATAGATATTCTCCTGCTCTCTCTTTTTTTTAATTTACATATTCCTGTCAACCATGGTTCAAAGAATTAGGAATTAAAACTTAAGATTTAAAAAAAATTATTCTATTATAGCCAAGTTGATGTTATAAAATGAAATTCTACTGAATAATAATAATGAGATCACATATACAATAGAACACCCCGCTAAAGGACACCTCTCCACAAAAGACAGTTTTCATTTGCAAAATTATCATTTTTACTATTTAGCAACTCTCCGGTAAGAGGACACCTCTCTCTAAAGGACACTTTGGCTCTGCAATTAGGTGTTGTCCTTTACTGTATATCCAAGTTGATGTTATAAAATGAAATTCTACTGAATAAAGATGAGAGAGAGAGAGAGAGATCACATATATATATATAAATAAAAAGGGTTTCAAATTGTAGATATAAATTATTCCTACCGCAACTTGCTGATCTCTCATGATGCATAATCCAACACCGACTGACCACCAAGGATAAACAACAGAAGGGTGCCCACACACCAGGGAGAGTAGAGTAATAAAAAAAAACAAGGTCAGGTCAGTTGTCGACAAAATCTAGGAACCTGTCTACTCAAGGCTAAACTCCACACACACCCTTCCTTCCTATCAACTCCTGATGATAGAACAGTAGAACATACTTCATGAGAGGATACTCTTTCTAGAGAACACCTCTCTACAAAGGACAGTTTTCATCACCATTATTACAATTATTACTAATTAGTAACTCTCAGGACACCTCTCCTGACTCCGCCTATGCAGGTCCCGAGCCCGGATGAAAAAGGAGGGGAAGCAGTAACAAGCTCACTAAAAAACCTGGGCTCAGCTGGCCCGGCTGATAGTACTCTGTAAGGGCTCCAGGGATACAGGATGAGTCTGTACTCCATGTTAGGAGTGACTGCACATGGCGTCTGTTCCTCATGTCAGAGGCAGCCATTTCTTTTGGAGCTAAGTCAGCCTGCCACTGAGTAGTGCTCCCAGTCTTAATGACAAAGACAGACGCATTCTACTTCATCCAGATATGATTGAGTGGAGATAAGAAAAAAGAAGAAGGGCACCTCTCTACAAAGGACAGTTTTTATCACCAATATTACAATTTTTACTAATTAGCAACTATCCAGTAAGAGTACACCTCTCTTCTAAAGAACACTTTGACTCTTGTTGTTTCTTATCTCCTTGTATATATATTACATGAATTCCATGAGTTCATGCTACTCAATCAACCATCATGACTTTCCAAAATGGTTGCAAGGTTTTTCCACATGTACTAAGTGCAATTCTTAACCTGAAACCCCAAAAAATGTCATTGACTGTATTGACTCATCTATTGATAAGCTCTTCTTATCCCCAGCAGACACCATCAAAAATCTAACACAACTCTACAAGCTTGATACCCTTCTTCTTCTTCTTTCTTATCTCCACTCAATCATATTACGGTATCATGCCTGTAAAGTTGACAACCTTCATGACTGGGTGAAGTAGAATGTGTCTGCCTTTGTCATTAAGACTGGAAGCACTACTCAGTGGCAGGCCGACTTAGCTCCAAAAGAAATGGCCGCCTCTGACATGAGGAACAGACGCCATGTGCAGCTGCTCCTAACATGGAGTACAAATGCTGCTCATCCTGTATCCCTGGAGTCCTTACAGGGTACTATCAGCTGGGCCAGCTGAGCCCAGGTTTTTTAGCAAGCTTGTTACTGCTCCCCCTCCTCCTTTTTCATCCGGGCTTGGGACCGGCAAAAGCCCTAATAGGATTGAGTTAATATAAGAAAGAAGCTCCTCGAGCTGTAACTTTTACTGTAATAATGGTAAAACTGAGACAATCAACCAAGGGACATAATGAAACAATATATATTTGAGAAGCCAGCGTGAGGTTTAGAGGAAACCAGATTTGACCTACTTAGTGTTTATCACCATGTCCACTTCCCATGTCTAACCTTGGCTGTTGACCAGAGAGCATTGTTGTTCTTCCTGTAACTTACTGGAATCTAAATATGTAAAAAGAATAACAAGAGACTACCTCTATAACCTATGCAAATACAGTAGAACCTCCATGACACTCCCACTAAAGGACACCTCTCTACAAAGGACAGTTTTCAATCACAAAATTACCATTTTTACATACAGTAGAACCTCCCTTTAGCGGACACTTCTCTGCAAAAGACAATTTTTATAATTGCAAAATTACCATTTTTTACAATTTAGCAACTCTCCGGTAACTAGACATCTCTCCCTAAAGGACAGTTTGGCTCTGCAATTAGGTGTCCTTTACAGGGAGGTTCTACTGCATTAGCAACTCTCTGGTAAGAGGACACCTTTCTCACCTCTTTAGCACTACAACTACGTTTTCACCTTTACAGAGAAGTTCTACTGTATAAAAAACAAGTGGATGTGTCCATTAATCCAGTCAGACCTCACACACTACAAGTCCCACAATTACTCAACAAGAACAAAAGATTCCTGGAATTGACCATCCATTCTCACAAGGAAATATCAGACACAATCCACGGCTGGTACAAAGAAAATGGTAACAAGCATCAAATCCATTCTCCCAAGAAGACAGCAGTCTGTGATTTCCAGACTTGAGTCTGGTCATTTACAATCATCTTCAAGAGCAGTTGCAACATTTTCCTATTACAGTATAACCTCTTTATTTCAATAAACTTTATTTATTTCAACACACAAAACGCGATATCCCAGCTAGAGATAATTGCGTCAATTTACATTTTTAAACAGAAACAGTTATAAACATATTATGCAAGGAAAAAAAAAATTTAAAAAGCGAAACAATAATCCCTATATATATAAAAGTCAATGTATGTATGTATGTATGTATGTATGTGTGTATCTATGTCAGCTATACACGTCCACAATACGTAACTAATATGACTGAGTTTTTAACAGTATATAGAGTAGAATCTGGAAAAACTTATAGTGAAAATTTCAGGTCTCTATCCCGAATATTCTTTGAGTTATTTGCAAATTGCGTTGCAAATTTGCCTTTTCGCTCGCAAGCAGCGCCTCTAGCGGTGAAGATTGGAGGTAATATCAGCTGACCTAATGTACATGTAAAACTTGTTTTGACAGGACATAGAGAAAAATCTGGAAAAGATATTTATCGGATTTTTAGCCAATAAAAAATAAAATTGACAGGTTCTGGGCAAAAATAGTTGTTTTTTTAGTCAGAAAATGATGATGACAATATTGCTGTATCATGTTTGATTATCAGATACAAAATTATATCGGGAAAAATTCCAAAAAGCTGAGACCACGGGTGAAGCCAGTTCATTTTTAGTGTGCAGGAACAAAATTCTAAGAGAAAAACATTCATCTTTCTCAAACGCTTCTCTGACACAAAGTTTGGAGCGGGACGTTTCACAAGAGTGACATCCACGGCGCCAATTTATAATTGTAACGAATAGTATTTGAATAAAAACATTTAATCGGGTAAAACCCGGGCGTTGCCCGGGTCATTCGGTTAGTATATATTAGGAACCTGGATTTTTCAGGTTAAAAAAGTATATAGACTTTAATTCAACAGTTTTTCAGAATCCCAAAGAGCATTATATCATTAACCGACTATAATTCAACACCGACTTTAATTCAACCAAAAATTCTTATCCTTTTGAGGAGTTGAATTGAAGAATGATAAAGCACAATTTGGATTATAGATTATAATAAAAGAAAATGAGACCTAATCCAAATAATTTATTAGTGTGTGACGTTTCAGCAACAGCATTGTCACCATCATCAGACAAAAGAATCAGTCTGATGATGGTGACAATTGTGTTGCCGAAACGTCACACACTAATAAATTATTTGGATTAGGTCTTATTTTCCTTTATTGAATTAAAGAAGTTGGAGAACTGTATGTATCAAATGAAACTTCCAACATACAACACCAAAAACCCTATCATTGATTGAATTGTTAACTCATCCAATGAGGAAGCTTTGTTCATTCTCCAGTTGATACCATGGTAAAGTTGCATAGGTTAACCCTTTGATAAGAGTAAAGATAAGCAATTTGAAGAAAAAGATAAGCAAAATCTAATCAGCTGACAATAGTTGGGTCTCTTTTGTCACATTAGTAACTCTTGTAAGTCCAAAGTCTTCCATCACATTTCTTTACCAGCCATGTTCTAATATATCTCCACAAATATGGCATTCTCCACCAAACTCTGTAGCGCTGGCATAGGCGCCATGTTCTTTGTACATAGTATCAATTTGTGTTTTTAGTCCGGTTATTGAATTGTATATAGGTTGCTAAAATAATTCATTTTAGATTTTCTCTTCTGTTTTAGAAAACCATCGTTTAAGTTTTAATTGTGTTTTTTAGTCCGGTTATTGAGTTGTATATAATGAATTGTATATACGTAGGTTGCAAAAAATGTATTTAGGCGCAAGTATCCCAAGCTGGGATATCGCGTCCGCTATGTCAAATAAAAAAAAATCATCGATAAATATATATAATTATCTTTTTAAAATAGTACAGACTGTGTACTTTTGTATGTATTGACAAGATATCAATAAAATTATTTTAATAATTGTCTAATATATCGATACAACTTCTCTCTGAAGTTCCAAGAAATTTATTCCAAGTATTGCCATTATTTATTTAAAATAAATTCTTTAAGGCTTTCTCTGATATTTTTATATTTTAATACGGTAGAACCTCCATAGGGGGTCAGTGGAAAAATGATCTAAACCGATGATTTTCGACTGCTAAGACCTTGGTTCGATTCCCGCATTTGGCACTTTTTTCTGATTTAATCAAAAATGCTCCAATGGCCCCTGATTCTTGCAAAAGTCCAACCCCATCAGCGAGTGTTAAGCAACCAAACAGGGTTCTGGCACATTTATAAGTGCAAAGTTGAACTGCTTTTCACATGTGTAGACATGTGATGCACTTAGGGTAAAAGCAGTTGCCAACTTCTACCCACAATGATTATCATGGCCTGTACCAGGTGTACTAGGAATAGGCAAAAAAAAAAAAACCTCCGTGGAAGGACATTCTTTTTAGAGGACACCTCTCTACAAAGGACAGCTTTATCTCTAAAATTACAAGTTTTACTAAAAACAGCTCTCCCTAAAGGACATTTTGGCTCTTCAACTAGGTGTTTTTACAGAGAGGTTTTACTGTATTCAAATACAATAGAACCTCTCTGTAAAAGACAACACCTAGTTACAGAACTATAGTGTCCTTTAGGAAGAGGTGTCCTCTTATCAAAGAGCTGCTAATTATTAAAACTGGTAATTTTGGAGAAGAAAACAGTCCTTTGTAGAGAGGTATCATCTACCAAGAGTGTCCTCTCATGGAGGTTCTCCTGTGTAGCATTATTATTATCATTATTAACCCCTTTAATGGTAGAAGTTTACTTTATTTGAAAAGAAACATCAATTTTTTAATGGTTTCATTTCTTATGTAGAGTTAAGGTTATTTTGAAAAAAATGGAACTATTTCGGCTAAAACGGCAGACTTGTTGACATGGTCCAGAGAAATAAGTATCTCACCAAATTGTCTTTTAGATAAAATATTGAGAACCTTTGTTATCCAACACAATTGTGTGTCTTCTTCTTCTTCTCTTCTTCTTTCTTATCTCCACTCAACCATATTAGGGTATCAAGTTGTGACCCTTGATGGTGTCTTTTTGACAACCATCATGACTGGGTGAAGTAGAATATGTCTGCCTTTGTCATTAAGACTGGGAGCACTACTCAGTGGCAGGCCGACTTGAAAGGCCGAAAAGAAATGGCTGCCTCTGACATGAGGAACAGACGCCATGTGCAGCTGCTCCTAACATGGAGTACAAACGCTGCTCATCCTGTATTCCTGGATCAGGAGCCCTTACAGGGTACTATCAGCCAGGCCAGCTGAACCCAGGTTTTTTACCAAGCTTGTTACTGCTCCCCCTCTTCCTTTTTAATCCAGACTTGGGACCGGCAAAGGCAGAGTTTTTCTTTCATATCTCCATTCAACAATTATATTAGGGTATCAAGCCTGAGCTTGGGATGATGTCTACTGGGGAAGAGTAGAGCTTATCAATGGATGAGTCAATACAGTCACTGTGGTTGCAGGTTGAGAATTGCATTTAGTACATAGTGGGAAAACCTTGCAACCATTCTGGAAAGTCATTGTTCATAGTGATAAGGCACAATTTGGATTATAGATTATAAACACAAGGTAATAAGACCAAATCCAAATAAATCGTCACGCACTACTTATTTATTTGGATTTGGTCTTATTACCTTGTGTTCATTGTTCATAGATGAACAGACTTAATTCTGGAAATTATGGACTGCTGTTCCCTTGAGAGGACAGAATTGGTGATTGTCCCCACAATTGTATGTGACAATGCCAAAATGCTATCATTTAGTAAATTCTTTCTTATTTTTTTTGTAGTATAAATATATGGATACATTTTTATAAGACATCTTCTCTTTCTTATAACCAGCACATGGTCCAAATTGTGCCTTTTTTAAAACATGCTGTGGTAAAATTTCTCATTCAGTACTTTTGTCTGAAGATGGTAACAACGCTGCTACCGAAATGTCACACACTATTTATTTATGGTCTTATTACCTTGTGTTTATAATCTATAAGCCAAATTGTGCTTCATCACTTATAACCAGTTGTTTTGTCATATATAGAATAAAAGACCTGTTGAAAGCTTTTAGCTCAATAGTTAGCATTTTTTAAATGAAAATAAAAGATACTCATTGCAGCTAGTTTTTTTTTTACTCTTTATAGATATTAATAACAACTATAATCATATATCAGATTTCATAGTTCTTGGCTAAATACTTATCTTTTGGAAAGACATAAAATTAATTTATAAAAAAAACTGTGATAACACTAATGATATTAAAAGAGGTTGTCTGAGTATATTCATATTTCTTAAGAAAAAAAAATATATCACAGAAATCTTCCCATTAAAGATTTTAAATATATATATAGATATACTGTTCGTTATGAAAACTGCCCTCTAAAAGTGACAATTTGTCTACATAAAAAAAAGTGACAATTATTTTTTAATTGTACAAATTTTAGATTGTTTTGGTAATTTTTTTCCTTGACGATTAACTCATAAAAAAAAGGCCTACCTAATACGTATTCATAGGTTACCATGAATATCGTTAAAAGTGTCAAAGATGTTTATATATTCAAATTGGGTTATCGTGGGATAGCACAAGTCTATATGGAAAGTAAAATATTACTTTTTTTATTATTATTGGCGAGTACGATGCTAAATTTTGTCAAAAAAAAAATTATAATTTGAGATTTTTTTTTTTAAATAAAACTATTACATCACACAATTTACACGAAGATCCAACAATAAAAATAAAACAACTGTTGTTTATGTTGAACCTCCTCATCAAAAGGATTTTATTGGCATGTTTAAATTACTCTGTTGAAAAAATTAAATCAAAATTTTAAAAATAAAATAAATATTTTATGTGCGAGTGTGCCTAAAGCAGTTTATTCATGATAGAATTGTGAAAAAGTATTAAAATTACAATTATATTCTCACAACGAGTATCTTTTTTAGATAGCGTTTTTTAAATAAAAAAGATACTCATTGTGAGAATATAATTGTAATTTTAAAGCAGTTTATACTTTTATAATAAATACATTAGACCGTCGCATATGTAATGGAAATATTGAAGAATATATCGAATCTGTATTAAATCCTTGAAATTAGTTAAAAATTGCTGCTATAAAATATTTTGGTTTTAATAGTTAATAATGAATAGCCGCACACCAAAGTATTCACCAGAATAAAATGTTTCTTTGAAAGGCGTTTTCCAAACAATGTTGAAGATATTTATAATCTTTATAAATAAAAACTTTTCATTTTTACATTTCCCAGTTTTGCTAGCTATTTTGTATATTTTTAAGCACACACACATATGATGACATCAAATCCCCATTTTCTTCTCATATTATATTTCTATTCACACTTTCCTAAAGGCGTGATAATTCAACAAAAATGGTATAAAATTCTCTTTTTTATAACACAACTTTATACCACATTTAATTTTAAAATAGGTTTATGTTTGTTCAAAGACATTTAAAAAAAAAATGATTGCACATTATTTATTATACTTTGCAGAATCAAATAGAGAATATGAATAGAGCTAAATTAGCTAAATATGCAATTCTTTGTTTTCTGTATGAACACACGCAGCATTTTTTATTTGCACAGTACCATAAAGAAGCACCTTTACCATTAAAATGATGCACTTTGTTTTTCACCCTGGTACAGAAAGTACTATTGTTCATAAAGGATGTACCATTACACCAGTTTTGGTAAACTCTGTCAAAAGCCTACCTTAATTCTTTTTTAAATAGAGAGTTGCCTCTTTTGTACAACTATATTCAATTTTTTTTTTCTATATTCAATCGTGGGATCTGCCTTTTGGTCTTGGTAAAATTTATTTTCATCAGAGAAGAACCCCAACCAGACACAAGTGTCAAGTTTTTGGTAGTTGAGGAGGGCAGCAGCTTTTTATTTTCTGTTATCGTTCATATCACCAGTCATCAATTGACCTTTCTGACAGGTGAGCTTGTACGAGGCCGCCCTTTTATAATTTCTCAAATATATTCGCTCGATAAAAAAGAGCATAATTCAATATTATCTCCTCTATCATATTTGAAAATTGAGTGTTTTATTTATGTTATCCAAATGTAGAACTTCATATAAAATAATATTTTTAAAATCACAGAACAGAAATTGAGCTTCAAAGACACAACTATGGCCTGTTCCTTTTATTTATTATCCACGGACAAAATTAAAAAATAAATAATATCATTTAAATAGTTACGTGTAAATATATGATAAGCATAGCTATCTATTATGAAAATTTTAGTTAAATATTTATTATTATAATTTATTTGTAATCATGGATTTCACAAAAAAACTAAAATCGTTTGTTGCAAGACAGGTTAGCAAAAATTTTGTTTTAACATTTAAACTATATGAAGATATATTATTTTTGTTATATATATAAATATTATTTCACATTTGAGAGGATTTTTAGATTTTTTCCAGTAAATAAAACTCCTTAATGTCATAGGTCATTTAATATTTATTTTTATAAAAATCCAAAACAAAAGTTTAAACCAATACTGCTGCCAATACTAAGAATAATATAAATGTTTGTAAACCTAAGATTATATTGAAGTGTGTTATTATTATTGTATTAATATTTATATTAAAAAACTTCATCTACTTAATCTATGGTCATTTAAATCTTCATGAAGTATATATACTTTTTAAAAATAAAAACGTATATATTCAGAGAAATCAACTCATCTTTACTGAATATATTTATCCATTTATATAGATTTTTATAAATCTATATATATAAAAATGAATGTATGTGTGTCTGTTTGTTTGTTTGTTTGTTTGTCCTTTATGCCTGACCAAACCACTCATTGGATCGCCATGAAACTTTGGGAAGTTATTTAGTATAGTACTGGGAAGGTTTCTAGCAAATAAAATTTTTGAAATAACTTTTCGCCTAGAAATAATCAAGATAAATATTCTAATTTATCTGTTATAATTCAACAATCTGCTCTAAATATTATCATGATGATACGATGATTTTGTAATGTAGAAAATTAGGAAAGACAAAATTCAGGATGACACGGCAATTTATTTGAGACAAGAATAATGATACAATTCAAAGGCAAGATACTATTCCTTTAACTTCCAATTACCGAGGGAACCAATTAATATTGATTTTATTCAACTTATCGAGTATTTTTCAAGGGACCGGGAAAAAAATGTTCACTTTATCGAGAGATTCGTTAGACAAACTTTTACTCGGGTAAAACCCGGGCGAAGCCGGGTACGTCCGCTAGTAATAACTATAAAACATCTTCGGAATCCATATATTAAATTTATTTTTCATTACAATTAGGTATTTAAGATATTAATATGTATTTGCAGGCTTATTTTCAGTTATTTTATATATTTGTACTTAGAGGATTAATTAAAAACTATTTAGTCAAGAATAATACTTTTGATATAATATTACTATTTGCTGACATTTGTGGAGATGCACATTTGTCCTGCATGAATTTCTAAAATATTTGAAGTATCCATATGAAACCTCTATGACAAGATTATAGAGTTAAGTCAAGAAGTAGCCTTAGTTATCTTCTTTCTTATCTCCAATCAATCATATCAGGATATCAAGCTTGTAGAACTTGTTGATGGTGTTTTGACAACTATCATGATTGGGTGAAGTAGAATGTGTCTGCCATTTTCATTAAGACTGGGAGCCCTACTCAGTTGCAGGTCGACTTAGCTCCAATATAAAATGGCCCCTCTGACATGAGGAACAGATGCCATGTGCAGCTGCTTCTAACATGGAGCACAGACTCATCCTGTATCCCTGTATACAGGGGATTATCAGCCAGGCCAGCTGAGCCCAGGTATTTTAGCGAGCTTGTTACTGCTCTCTTCCTTCTTCATCTGTGCTTGGGATCGGTAAAGGTAGAGTTGGTCTTAGTTGTCATAGTTTTGACTCCCCAATATGATGATAGGTTAATTTAACCGGCTTTAATTCAACATCCACTTTAATTCAACCAGAAATTCTCAGATCCCTAAGGGTGTTGAATTAAATAAGTTAGACTGTAAACACAAGGTAATAAGACCAAATATAAATAAATAAATAAATAGTATGTGATGTGTCAGTAGAAGCGTTGTTACTGAAACGTCACACACTATTTATTTATTTGGATTAGGTCTTATTACCTTGTGTTTATAATCAAAAATCAAAATTGCGTGCCCCCTCATCCCTAACATTTCCCAGTCAGCCAGGTTCCAAATCCCGCTCACATCCCTAACATTTCCCAGTCAGCCAGGTTCCAAATCCCACTCTCATCCCTAACATTTCCCAGTCAGCCAGGTTCCAAATCCCACTCTCATCCCTAACATTTCCCAGTCAGCCAGGTTCCAAATCCCTCTCTCATCCCTAACATTTCCTATTCAGCCAGGTTCCAAATCCCGCTCTCATCCCTAACATTTCCTATTCAGCCAGGTTCCAAATCCCACTCTCATCCCTAACATTTCCCAGTCAGCCAGGTTCCAAATCCCACTCTCATCCCTAACATTTCCCAGTCAGCCAGGTTCCAAATCCCACTCTCATCCCTAACATTTCCCAGTCAGCCAGGTTCCAAATCCCACTTTCATCCCTAACATTTCCTATTCAGCCAGGTTCCAAATCCCACTCTCATCCCTAACATTTCCCAGTCAGCCATGTTCCAAATCCCACTCTCATCCCTAACATTTCCTAATCAGCCAGTCCCACTCTCATCCCTAACATATCCCAGTCAGCCAGGTTCCAAATCCCACTGTCCTCCCTAACATTCCCAATTGTTCCTAATCTCTCCCACCAGCAGCCAACCAACCATATGTCCCATACCACAGGAGCAGAAGTCCCCAGAGCCCCAGCCCCCAGAGACTGCAGCCTACCTCAGGGAACAAGTGGTGCCAGTCCGGGAGTCCGAACAGCTTGAGTCCAACCCGGAGTTGGAGCAGCAGGTTCTACAATCCATCGAGCCCATTTACTATTCCGACGAGTCCTTTGATGCTGCGGAGTATGAGCTCAAGGTCTGAACATAGTTCTTTTATATACATATTTTTTTAAATTACAAATAAAAGATAATTCGCTAAGGGAAGAAAAAAAAAGAAACTCTTCCCTCATCGATATGTCTTCTATTTGTAATTTTACTGAAGGGATTATGATATTAACTAATATATTTTAATATATAATTTTTTTCACGTTTAGATAGCAGTGATAAATATTTTATTTGGTACAAAAAAATTATGAGCTTTTTTTCACTTTTCTATAATACAGTGTTGTCAGATTTATTTTATTTTTAATTGAAAAAAAAAAAACCTTTTCACAGAAGCTTCCAGAAGTGCCAGATCTAAAAAAAAAAAAAAGAGTTTGGAGTTGACAGGTCATATGAACTTTTTTCAATTATGCTATAGTACTGTGTTTGTACAAGCTTGTTTGCTTGTTCTGCGGTACATATACTATAGTACAGTGTTGTCAAATTTATAACGATATTTGCCTTTTTTATAATGAAAAAAAAAAAAAAATGTTCACAGAAGCTTCCTGAAGTGCCAGATCTGAAAGAGATTGGAGCTGAAAGGATACATGAATACTTTTCAAATCTGCTATAGTACAGTGTTTTCAGATTTATCTATATTTGATTTTTTTTTTAATGATAAAAAAAATGTTCACAGAAGCTTCCAGAAGTGCCAGATCTGAAAGATATTGGAGCTGACAGGTCTCGACTCAAGAAGCAACTCCATGTGGTAAGTAGCCTCCCTACCAACATATCTGACTTTTTAAATACCAATCTCATGTGACCTGAGCTGTCCCATTATCTCTTTGACTGCTGGTATTTTTATAGAGGGAAAATTTCTTAGAAAAATCCAGCTACTCTTTTCTGACATCCGACAATATGGATAAAATACACTCATGGGAAAACTTAAGAAAGTTTCTTATTTTGAAGTCGCTGATCGTCTATTTTTTTTAAGGAGACAGAGGCAATTTTGTTCACACTTGGTTATCTCGTGTGTCTTCAATGAAGGTCACTGTAATATCTTTCAGAGTTATTGTCTGAATCCCGATATAAATGCTAAAAGGTACAACTTCCTTAAGTTTTGTCCATGAGTGTATAATGCAAAACTTTTTTATAAACCGCAGTTAAAACCACTGGTACTGAAAACTTGGGACTTTAAGTAGAAGATTCTAACCACATAGCTGTTATAAAAGACTATGTTATAATGAGGATGTATTGTATGATGGAATAATTTTTTTAAAAAGGCCATGTTCAAGTTTCAATGTATTTCTGTAATTTTATTGCCAGGTGGTAGATACACAATCCTTTTCAAATATATCTTCTACTAGCGGATGTGTACCCGGCTTCGCCCGGGTTTTATCCGAGTGAAAGTTTGCCTAACGAATATTATATATTATGAAGTATAATAAACAATGTTAAAGATTAGTTTTAATTATTAATCAAGATTGTGTGTGAATATGTGAGAAAGATGTAATATCGTTGTTGTTTTCTTGGCCGACTGTTTTACATATGGTGTTATCTTAAAATTGCTTGTTTTGAATATTTTTTTAGATTGAGTTGAATGAATTGCTGAATTTTTTTTGTATTTATATATAAATAAAATTAACTCTGTTGATTTTTTTTGTATTTAATCGATAACAGCGAAGTTACGCATGTTAAAGTTAGGAAAAATATTTTGATGTTAAGCAAAACCTGCTCCATCTCGTTTTACATAAATGTTGAAAATTTGGTCGAAATTGATGCATTGTAACGAAAGTTTTTAGCGAACACCACTTATGAAATTTGCATTTTATTAATATAGATGTGAATAAATAATTTAAAAAATATATATTAAAATGGTCAGGTGTTGATATCAAAAAACAAAATCGGCATTTCCTGACCACTTACATAAACACTTTTAGATGGCAGAGCACCATCTAGTGGAACAAAAATCAACTAAACATTAATTTACTCTTTAAAATCTACAAATATTTTCTCACAATGAGTTTCTTTTTATTACAAAAAATAAATTTTTCACAATTTTATCTTTAGTTGGTTTAGCTTGTTTCAATGATAATTTGGCTAATCTAATTTCTTGATAAATAAATAAATTCGGTTTGTGGCCAATATATTATCATCATCACCAATTATGATGCAAAAGTTGTCTATTATTTGAACATACACCTAATTTCTCTATACCCCCCCATCTCTTATCAGTGACAAATGGAAATTTATCATCATCATAGCTCTAATTATTGTGTTGTGTGTGTGTTCCCAATTTATTAGAGCACACAATAATAATAGAAAAAAAAATTCTGATTGTGTAAATAAAGGTTGCATATTAGAATCCAGACTTAAGTGTCTGGTCATCTATGGACAATGACTTTCCAGAATGGTTTCAACGTTTTTCTCACTATGTACTAAGTGTCAACCTGCAACTCCAAACCACATCATTGACTGTATTGACTCATTCATTAATGAGCTCTACTCATCCCCAGCAGACACCATCAACAAGATCTACAGACTTGATACCCTAATATGATTGAGTGGAGATAAGAAAGAAGAAGAAGGAAGGTTGCTGATTGTTTGCACCTACTATCAGAGGAAATAATAACTTATATCTCCTTTTTTTTTTTTTTTTAATTAAAGAATATTGGCTAAGGACATCACGACATTTTTTTCTTACTTTTGCCATCTAATCCTAAATATTTTTGCCATTTCGTTCTACTTTTTTAGCTAAAGTGGTAATAATCACAAAAAGCATAAGCGAAGGAGAAAAGTTTCTTTGTTTATTAGGAGAATGTTAAAACACAAGTTTTTTTCAAATCTCTCAGGTTTTCCTACAGGTGTAGAAAACAGGTGTTACACCTGTGGAAGGAACCAAAATGTTTTCTCTTTTATACAACTAAGGTGATTAGAAACACAAGGTAATAAGACCAAATCCGAAATGACCGAAATGTTACGCACTTTTTATTTATCTGGATTTGGTCTTATTACCTTGTGTTTCTAATCTATAATCTCATTCAGTACTTTTGTCTGATGATGGTAACAACGCTGTTACTGAAACGTCATACACTATTTTTTATTTGGGCTTATTACCTTGTGTTTCTAATCTATAATCTGATTCAGTACTTTAGTCTGATGATGGTAACAGCCTTGTTACCAAAATGTCTCACACTATTAATTGATTTGGATTCAGCCCTTATTACCTTGTAGTTCTAATCTATATTCCAAATTGTCCCTAATCAGCTAAGGTGATTATATTTTAAGTAGTTAAAACAAGGTAATAAGACAATTCATTTTCTTCAGCTCATAGGAAGAATAACTTCTTAGGTCCATTGAAGTCTATAAAATTGATATGGCACACAATTGTGCCATATCAATTTTAAGTAGTTAAGTGATAATGATTGATGATAAAGGCAACATTTTTCTCTCCCTCATCGCTGTCATCCCTACGCTGCTGTTATGATATGTCCAGTACACAGGGTATGGCCCACCTCACCTTTGTGTCTGCAGGTGTCCAAGAAAGTGTCAGAGCTGATCCTACAACACCAGGGGGGGTACTTACGAGAGTTGGACAGGGTGGCGGATCTTCACTCTGCTCTGGAAGACGCCATCTGTATCTGTCAGGAAGGTCGCAAGTACGATCCTCTTTCTTCCTTATCTTATTCTTCTTTGGTTTTTTTAACACAAGGTAATAACAGACCAAATCCAAAGGTGACCAAGGTGATGCCGAAACGGCCTTCAATGAATTCATTGCCTCCAGAATTCCAAATTTTTCTAAAACTGGAATATACCAGCTCTCGTTGGCAAAGATGTATCGATGCCAATGTTTTTTTTTATTTTGATTAATAAAGGTTTGCTTGTAACGAGTTATTACTAGTTGTCACTACAAATTAGCCATTATTTTTGCATAAACCCAATAGTGTGTGACGTTTCAGTAACATCGTTGTTATCATCTTCAGACAAAAGTACTGAATGAGAAATTATATCCCACAGCATGTTTTAAATAGTTACTGTTATCAAGTGTGTAAACAATTTAAAACATGCTGTGATAAAATTTCTCATTCAGTACTTTTGTCTGATGATGCTGTTACCGAAACATCAAACACTTTATTTATTTGGATTTAGTGTTTTATTACCTTGTGTTTATAATCTATAATCAAAATTGTGTGCCTTATAACTTCATTGTTTTTTTTTTTTTTACAATTTTTTTTGTTAATATATATATGTGGTGATTTGAAAAGTAGTAGTGGTAGTTGTGGGATAAGTGGTGAGGACACCTACAGGAGACAGGAGCAAAAATCTGTAAGGAGTAGTCAACATTTTTTTTTTTTGTTGAAAAAATATATATGTATTCTTATTTATGTTCCCCTCATTTATTCAGTATTGCAGCCCAATATTTAAAATCCCATTGTATAATTGTATACAATCTCTTCTTCCAAGTGTTCTACACTGACATCCAATCTCTTAGATTTATTCTAAACACAAGGTAATAAGACCAAATCTCCAAATAATAATTAAAAAAAAAAAAACGGCCTCCGAGAGGATAAGTTTTTTGCTTTATTCATTTATCCTCTCCACACACACACACAAACAAGCTTTTGGGTATTATAAACCCTTCTACAGGAGTATTATGACATCCATTTATTTTATGAAAAAGCCATCTCTTTATCGTGCAACTGAAAGTTGCTGATGGCTTGCGCCATCTATCGGAATATATATATCAACTATTCTCGTTGATTTTTAATTATTCCAGAATTGGCCAAATACCCATTCTTGATTAATCAAGAAAAGCTAACCACGGACGCGTTTCGGGCTGTTGGCCCTTTATCCATTTATTTATTGCTATTTATTTATTTGGATTTAGTGTCTTGGTACCTTGTGTTTAGAATCTAAAATCCAAATTGTACCTTATTGTTATATGTTTTAGCGCCTATTTCCAGTGTCCAATGAGCTGTCTTGCAGGTGTCTGGGAGGCATCCAATCAGATTTCACCTCAGCCAGTCTGGGAATTCTCTCCAGTTACCGTAAGAGGGAGAAACTGAAGAGTTTATTGCGGGCCCTGCATTCCATCAAAACCTTGGTAAACCCTTTTTTTTTCTGTAATCATTTAGCTATCAAAACATGAACACATGAACATCAAGACATATGTTGTTGTTGTGGGGGTCGGTGGAAGGATGGTCTAAACCATTGGTTTCGACCGCTACGACCCAGGTTCAATTCCCGCATTGGGCATTTTTTTTTATTTAAAAAAAAAAAAAAGATCCAATGGTCTCCGATTCTTGCAAAAGTCCAACCCCACCAGCGAATGCAAGTAATCAAACAGGGCTCTGGCACAATTGTAAGTGTAAAGGTATAACTGCGCTTTTCATATGTGTAGACATGTGGTGCACTTACAGTAAAAGCAGTTGCCAACTTCTACCCACCATGATTATCATGGCCTGTATCATGTGTACTAGGGATAAGCAAAAAAAAGTAGAGGATTCATAAATAAATATTCCCCTGAGGAAAATGACAGTGTGTCTCTGAAGCATCAGGAACTAAATAAAAGATTAGTTGATGTAGCCATAGCTTTTTCTCATAGAATTTGTGTAATCTTTACACAAAGGGATAAGAAACAACAACATATACACAAGGTAATAAGACCAAATCCAAATAAATAAATAGTGTGTGACGTTTCGGTAACAGCATTGTTACCATCTCCAGTGTGAATGATGATGGTAAAAACGCTGTTACCGAAACATCACCTACTATTTATTTATTTGGATTTGGTTCTGAAGATGGTAACAACGCTGTTACCGAAACGTCACACACTATTTATTTATTTGGATTTGGTCTTATTACTTTGTGTCTATAATACAAACTTATAAAAAATTAATTGCTGTCTCATCCTTAAGTTTTGTCTTCCCTTCATTGTCAACAATTGAACTTAAAAATTAATTGTAGCGAAGTATTTATTATTATACACTAGTATTAACAGTATATTTTACTACTCTGTAAACTTCCCTCATTCCTTATCCTTCATAGTCTGTTCTTGTCTTAAATAAATTGCTGTGTCATCCTGAAGTTTTGTCTTCCCTAATTTTCTACGTGGCAATATATATATAATGAAGTGTATAGGGAGAGCCCCCTCAAATTGTAAATAAAATTACTGTAAATCTTTGTGTGGAATAAAACTTGGGGAGAAAAT
The DNA here is from genome assembly GCA_030710605.1 of Cordylochernes scorpioides. Lineage (NCBI taxonomy): Eukaryota > Metazoa > Arthropoda > Arachnida > Pseudoscorpiones > Chernetidae > Cordylochernes > Cordylochernes scorpioides. Next base: position 139,078,065 of record CP092863.1, read on the forward strand.
AAAGCAAGGAAGTTCATTGTTTGATTCCAACTCCTTTATAAAGGGCTGGTTGAGAGATAACAAATTGTATGTTTATCTCTGAGGTTTATCAAAGTCTATGGTGAAGCCATCACCTCTTACGACAGAATCTTCACCCACACCAGATCTCATGTGCATCTATGTCCTTTATAAATTATTTTATTTCCAAAGAAGTCTTCTTTCTTATCTCCACACTGGGTGAAGTAGAATGCATCTGCCTTTGTCATTAAGACTGGGAGCACTACTCAGTGGCAGGCCGACTTAGCTCCAAAAGAAATGGCCGCTTCTGACATAAGGAACAGACGCCATGTGCAGCCGCTCCTAACATGGAATAGAAACGCTGCTCATCCTGTATCCCTGGAGTCCTTACAGGGTACTATCAGCCGGGCCAGCTGAACCCAGGTTTTTTAGCGAGTTTGTTACTGCCCCCTTCCCCTCCGTTTTCATCCGGGCTTGGGACCAGTAAAGGCGGAGTTTAAAGAAGGAATCAAAGATAATGGCGATGAGTTTATTTGTACGATATAATCTTGGCAAGTTTTCGGACTATGACATCTTTGTTGAAGGATGTCATAGTCCGAAAGCTTGCCTAGATTATACAACACAAATAAAAGAAACTCGTCGCTGTAAACTTTGATTACTTTTTCAAAATGATGTCTGGTGATTCCTCCTCTTGTAATTATTTTATTGTACTTTGTGTATTTGTAGAATAACAAGTTGGTTATACATTTAGGATATAATAGCTTTATTTAAATGGAATTTCTACCTGGAGGAAATAATTGATCTATATAAAAAATAAAGGTTGTTTTTCCCATCAAAATAGACGTCAAAACTAGATGCTATCTATTGACTGCAAAATAGCAGTTTCAGGTTGGGGACAAAGCCACAACACCAGGTTTGGCAAACTGAGAAGCGTCCACCTGGAGGCCATGGTTTCAGGCTAATGACCCTCGTCAGTTCAGAGCGGAATTTGATTTCCTGATATCCACAAGGGATCTAATGAAATCTTCACAATCTTCCAAAGAAGTGTTTAGCTGATAAAGTGGCTAGACCAAATCTATGGCCATAATATAGATTGAAATTTTGCCAGCACGAAATTGATCTATACAAAAATAAAGGTCACCTCTCCCATCAAAATTACTGCTAAAACTAAATGCCATTATAACGGGAGAGACAACCTTTATTTTTATGTTGTTGTTGTTTTTTTTTATCCCCTTGTGTAAAGATTACATGAATTCCATGAGTTCATGCTCCTCGAGCACCTTTATTTTTATAAAAGCTTTATGTAACAGAAGAGGTACACCTCTACCTTTAAAAAGATAATAAAAAAATGCATTTGTTGTTTATGACCTCAGTAAAAAATGTAATGATAGTGTTAAGGAATGTGCCACTCAACACCAGTTTTGTCAAATTCAGACAAAAGATATCCAGGGGCTTATTCTTTATCACCCCCATTACATTTTGTACCGGAGTTGTAAACAAAATGCCTTATTTTATTTGCATGTTTAAAGGGAGAGGTGCCCCTTTTGGTATATGAATACCATCCTTCACCAACTTAATGTTATACAGTCGAACTTCCATGAGAGGAAATTCACGCTAGAGGACACCTCTACAAAGGACAGTTTTCATTAGCAAAATTACCATTTTTACTATTTAGCAACTATCCGGTAAGAGGACATCTCTCCCTAAAGGACACTTTAGCTCTACAACTAGGTGTTGTCTTTTACAGAGAGGTAATTCTACTGTATATAAGAACCCATTAACCCCTAAGACTTTATATTTAGTCCCACCTAAGCATAGTTTGTACACCCTTGAAGCAGATGGCCACCCAGACCTTTCGGTCCATAAGCCGGACATAGTTCGTACAGACTTGGAGGAATAATGGTTTCCCAGAACTCAAAGGTCCATTAACCGGCGCGTAGTTCATACATTCTAGGAGCAATAGTTCCCCAGGCCTAGAAGGCCCATAAACCGAATACCTTTGCTGCCACCAGGTCACACAGCCAAAAAGAATGATGCATTCTCCATGCACCGAGCGGCCATTGGTAGGCCCCTCGCGCCCGCCATTAAGGTCTGGCTCCATGGGGTTGACCATTCACCCACAGGCGTCTCCGAGAGTTCATTGGCTAGGTTGCTGACCGAGCCCTCTCGTTCGGACTTAGTTAAACCCGTCCTACGCTCCAATAGGACTCCCCCCCCTTTAGCCCTCGTACCCTTATCCAGTACTCCCTGAATCTGCCGTCGAATCAAGGACCTCTGAGGTAGGAGGTTTACGCGAGGAACCTCGTGAAGGCGGGGGGGGGTGGTACTACTGTGTGCACCCCTTGGTTTTTCATGGCGCACACGACAAGGACGCTCCCAATGGCGCACACACAGAGCGAAGACCCAAGAGTTTCAAGACTCGTGCGTCTCACGCCAGCTGCCCAAGGGCCGAAGCCAGCTTACAGCTTCACTGACTCCGGCCAATAGCACTCCGACGTAAGGCAAACACGCGGAGTCGCCTCTCCACTCACTCCCCTCTAGAGTGATTGTAGAGGGTGGGAAAACTTCTTCCCCACGCATAGTTCATACAGTGGAGTGAACCCAGGAGGAGCTCTGAACATCAGAAATAGACAGCATCAAACGACACTAACAAGATTTAGAACAGGTCATCTCAAGCCATTGAAGATAGAAAATAACAACAAAATCTACCCCACTTGCCCAAATGTAGCTTGGAACCTGCAGCTCCAGAACACATTTTGGCTTGCATTATATGCACTAAACAGGACCTTTGGGAGAGGCCACTGCTTATCATAAAACAGCTCGAGGAGCATGAACTCATGGAATTCGTGTAATCTTTACACAAGGGGATAAGAAACAACAACTTTATATTCAGACTTTAAACAACCCTCCACACTTAATCCATCCATGTATCAAACTATAAAGATGCCTGGTATTTATGTATAATACATTGTGTTGTATATATATTCCTCTTTCGCCCATGTACTAATCTAAATTTCTGTCAATATACCACTAATTATTACTAAAAAAGGCATAAGACTCCACAACTCTTTTTATTTACTTGATTAAAAGAAGCTTTCAGACAAGCCCTTCTTCAGCTAACTAAAAAGTATAAACAAGGAGATGGAGAGAGATTATAGAGCATAAATTTATGTAAATATGTTGTTGTTGTTGTTTCTTATCCCCTTGTGTAAAGATTACACAAATTCCATGAGTTCATACTCCTCAAGCTGTTTTATGATAAGCAGCGGACTCTCCCAAAGCTCCTACTAAGAATTCAAGAATTTACATAATTGAAAATTTTGAAGAATTAACTATGAAAATGTATTTGTTTTGTTATTGTTTTGCAAGTAAAATGAACTGCTTGCTCTCGATTACTTTTCATATAAGTATATGCCAAGCCCTTTCTTTCTTCTTTCCCTCTATTTGATACATTGTAAATAACATTGCTGATATTTGTTACTATTACTGTTAATTCTGTATATTCCCTCTCTTCTACTTGGAGAATCTGTATAAGACCAAAAGGTCTTAATAAAGATTTTTGTTGTATATATAAGATTGGGTGCTATTCTGCATGGGTATTAACCTGACGTTATGTTCCAGCAAGAAACAGATGTAAGGCTGAGAGAGTTACTGGAGGTAAGTGATCCTCTCTCTCTTTCCTATTAGATACAATCCTTGACAACCATCATGACTGGGTGAAGTAGATCTGTCTTTGTCATTAAGACTGGGAGCACTACTCAGTGGCAGGCCGACTTAACTCCAATATGAAATGGCCGCCTCTGACATGAGGAACAGACCTCATGTGGAATCCGCTCTTAACATGGAGCACAGACTTATCCTGTATCACTGGAGCTCTTACAGGGTACTATCAGCCAGGCCAGCTGAGCCCAGATTACCAAGCTTGTTACTGCTCCCCTTCCTCCTTTTTCATCCAGGCTTGAAAACGGCAAAGGTGGAGTTCCATTTATGCTACAGGCTTGATACCTTAATATGATTGAATGGAGATAAAAAAAGAAGAAGAGAAATAATAATTATATATGAAGATTGAAACTACACCTTGCTATTACATCACCTCGGACCAAAATTTTGTTGTTTGAACTGTTTGTTGTTATAAAAGAGGTCATTATAAAAATATTCCATTATATTTAGCACAGATTTATTAAGGAAAACGGCTTTCTTCTGCTCCTCCTATAATGAAAAAATATTGGAAGAGCCTGACTCATCATTAGCAAAATTCCAATTATATCTTTCTAGAATGCTCTATTACTGTATTGGGCTGTTATGCTTTGATATACCGCACTCTAGAAGAATTCTTGGTAAAGTTATGTATTTAAGTAAAATGTGATATATACAAGCTTTCCATTAATACAGTCGCAAGTTGTGCTTCTTGGTATTTTATATGACAATGGTGTTTTTTCCCACCTTGGATCACCAGCCGTGATGCCGTTGCCTCCCTTATGTAGCTCTTGGATCCCAAACACATTCTATCGCTTCTAGTTTTAAAACAATAATAGTTGCTTGAATGTAGGCATCATATAATTCGTGCCGCACTTTGTTCAAACCTGAGGGAATGGGCTAAAGTCTCTTGAAGCGTGTTAGGTGTTTACAGAGTTTGTGACTGTTTTCTTTTCTAAGCCAATACCCATAGCAGTATCTTTACCAAGAATTCCTGTAAAGTGCTGGATATATAAGCAGAACATCCTAATACAGTATTAAAGTGATCTGGAAGATTAAATTGAAGAAATTACTGGAAGAGTTTACCAATGATGAGCCAGGACTTCCTAATATTTTTCCATCACAATAGAGAGTTTTACTTATGACAATTGGCACTAAATACACTCATGGAAAAACTTAAGGAAGTGGAAAGCTTTGATGTCGCCAGTTGTCTATTTTTTGAAGGGGACAGAGACAATATTGTTCAAATATGGTTATCTCATGTATCTTCAATAAAGGTCACTGTGTATCAAAATATCATTAAGAGTTGTCTCAATCCTGATATACATGCTAACTGATAGATGGCTTTATTCTCTTTCACATTTTACTTATCAAAGTACCTAGAAAGGCATCTCTTCTTAACTACAGTATAACCTCGTTAATTCGACACACTCAAATTCGACACTATACCTTAATTCGACCATATTATGATGTCCCGACTTCCAGCCTATCAAATAACAAACCTTAATTCGACAATATCAATAATACGACAGTTCCGATAGTTCGACCATTTTAAAATTCGAATTTCGACAGTTGAATGTTTTTTTACATACAACTTTACCACTAAAAAGGTATTACGGCGGCGACGCCGATAGGATCGCGCCTGCACACTATTGGTTTCTGTTAGTTTAAGTTTCAGTTTGCAGTGCCGTTGCGCAATGTCTCGAGTGTTGTTTCTTTTTTACGCGGGAATTTAGGAATCGCGCACTAATTAATAATATTATTTTCTTTTTAATTTTCAGCATTAAAATATTTTAGTTATTTTAAAATTTACAAATAATTTTTTTTTAAATAAATAAATCTTCGTAAAATGTAGCCACAATGATTATGATAACATTTTATTTCAATATTCTATTTCCATGTTATTATAAAAGATTTAAACACAAAATCAATAACACCTGCAGCAGCAGTGGATATCTTTAAAATACAATAAAAACTTTGCTATTTAAAACACATTCCAGAGGGAGAAAGACATGCATGTTTTTTTTTTTAATAGACCATCTGGAATACATCCTGAATAGGATTTCAGTTCAAAAACAGACATCTATAAAGGAATTTTTAAAAAGATCTTTATGATTATTTTAAAATATTAATTTTAAATTTTCTTTTTATTTTCCATATTTATTTCCTTTCAACTGCTATATTCTTCAATTAGAATAAAATATTATTTGTAATTATGTTTCAAAAATATGTATTATTGCCATTTTGTCCCTGATACTAAAAGTTAATCATGAAAATAAAAAATAATACAATAAAGTACACACACAATGGTTTCAATTAATATGATCAAATTATATTACAAAGCAATTTTAAAAAAATATTATTTTAGTGAGTTAGATTATAGCTAATCATCTGAATAACTTTAATTCAACCGAAAGCTCGGATCCCTTGGGGTGTTGAATTAAAAAGGTTCGACTGTATGTATCAGAACAATGCATTATGTTCAATACCCTAGTAAAAAACTTTACTAGTGGTGATACATAATTAAAGGGAGAGATGCCTTTCTCTAGGTATATCCTCCCGCAACTTTATGTTGACTTATCAAAGTGTAGTGGGACTTTTCTGGGATGGGATTCTCTTATCAAAATGTACAATGCCTGGTTTACTCAATCTTGCACCAAGGTATCATCCACCTGGCTGCTGTTGTTGTAGGAGGAAGATTACTTTGGGGCCATCCAGCTCTGTCTGGAGTGTAGGAAGGCTGCCAGTACCTTCCAGCACTACACTTGTATCAGGTAAACCTCCATTGTTGTCTTTGTCTTCCCAGTGTCTCAGTGGTTTTTTTTATCAGAGGAGACATGGAAGAAACTACAGTAATGCAGTGTAACCTCTTTAAGAGGTTACATATCAACTGATTTTAATTCAATAAGAAAAAAATAGTAAATACAGTAGAACCTCCCTGTAAAGGACACCTAATTGCAGGGCCGAAGTGTCCTTTAGAGGGAGGTATCCTCTTATAGGAGAGTTGCTAAATAGTAAAAATGACAATTTTGCAAATGGAAACTGTTCTTTGTAGAGAGGTGTCCTCTAGCAGGATTGTCCTCTAATGGAGGTTCTACTGTAATAAACAATAACCTCAGAGAAAAAATAAGTTTCTTGCTTCATTCATATATTCTCTCAAGCTTTGGGGTATTATTAAACCTTTCTACAGAAGTATATGACAAAAGGAATCTTTAACAATTATTTATATCTTGTATTATTTACATATTTTAAAAATGATAAGGCACAATTTGGATTATAGATTACAAACACAAGGTAATAAGATAAAATCCAAATAAATAAATAGTGTATACACTGGATTTTTGGTACACTGGACACTTTGGATTTGGTCTTATTACCTTGTGCTTATATTTTAATATTGTGCATAGAAACTCTTTTATTACATTACAATAACACTCCATCTATATAATACAAATGAAAACCTTAAAACGCGAATGTTTCTTTTCACAAATAAATCAAACTTCTACTCTCCTTGCTCCGATGAAAAAATAGATTGGGAGGGCTCTTGGCTCATCAAGCTCATCAATTGTCGAAACTGCTGGGAGTGTTTTTGTCTATCCCTAGTTAACGTGGTACAGGCCATGATAATCATGGTGGGTAGTAGTTGACGACTGCTTCTACTGTAAGTGCACCACATGTCTATACATGTGAAAAGCAGTTCGACTTTGCACTTACAAATGTGCCAGAGCCCCGTTTGTTTACTTGCACTCGCTGGTAGGGTTGGACTTTTGCAAGAATCGGGGGCCATTGGGGCATTTTTTCATAAATCAGAAAAAAGTGCCCAATTCAGGAATCAAACCCGGGTCGTAGCGGTCAAAAACCAACGGTTTAGACCATCCTTCCACCGACCCCATATTAAGACTTCTAATAATTGGTAGAGAATTTCTAATTATTGGTCCTACTGATAATTGGGACTGCTAATAATTCAGAAAACTTTTTGGTTCCTCCAAAAGTCCCAATTAATGAGAGAGTTGAATGAGAAGGAAGAAAAAGAGCCCACACAGAGAGAAACACACTAGGATGTGGGGGAAAGGCATCTCGTGATATTGCAAATGAAAGTTGCAAATGGCTTGCATCCTAACTGTTGGAATTAATATCAACTAATCATTGATTTTCAATTATTCCAGATTTGGCCAAATACCCTTGAGCTCAAGCACAAAATAAAAAATAAAGGAATTTTAAAAGGTTGTTATCATGGAGGTAGAATGAAGTTTTGTTGTTCTGGTACATCACTGTGTGGTGCAGTGAGCTTCATTCCAAGCTCCAGGACACCCTGGAGATGACAGAGGAACAGCTGGATGTGGCCCTGTCCAAAGTTTGCATCAACTTTGACCAAGGACATTACCGCAAGTTACAAGCTGCCTACAGTCTGCTGGGCAAGACTCAGGTGAGAACCCTTCTACTCCTCTTCTTCTTTTTATGGGGAGGTTTTCTTCAAATTGTTTGATAACTCACAATTTGGATTATAGATCATAAACACTAGGTCATAAATAAATAGTTTGTGACGTTTCAGTAACAGCGTTGTTACCATCTTCAGACAAAAGTACTGAATGAGAAATTTTACCACTAAAATTAAAACACAAAGTAATAAGATCAAATCCAAATATATGTGTGACGTTTTGGTAACAGTATTGTTACCATCATGCATCAATGATGCATTCAGCACTTTATTCTGAAGATAGTAACAACGCTGTTATCAAAATGTCGCACACAATTTATTTATTTGGATTTGGTCTTATTACCTTGTGTTTATAATCTATAATCTAAATTATCTTGTCTAAACTGTCTTATCATGGCCTGTACCATGTTTACTAGGGATATATAAAAATACTTTTAATTAAAAAGTGTGGGGGAGAGAGGGAAGTCAAGTGACAAAAGTGAGGTGTCATTGTCACATCACTGTGTTGTTGTCTCCAGACGGCCACAGATCAGCTGGTAATGCACTTCAGTGGTGCCATCCACAACAGGGCCTTCACCATAGTTCTGGGCTACGTGGAGCTCTACGCCCCCACTACGGGACATCTCCCCAGCCATAAGAGGCTCTACTCGGATCTCTGCAAGGTAGGACAACACCCTTCCTTGGTGATCTTTGGGATTAAAAAGTATATCCCACTTTGGACACTTATTTACTATTGTAAATATAGAGGTTGCCTGGCTGGCATTCATATTTCTATGAAAAATAAACACTTCTGCCAACCTCAGAACAATTTTTAACGCCTTGCCAAATGCTTTATTTTTATTTACTTCTCCCGACGAAAACAAAAGATTTTTGTCGAAACGTTGAGAAAATAAAATACTCTAACTAGCTGAAGTGTCTATTTTTCATAGAAAGCTTATTTACTAATTAAAACAAATTTCTCCAATTGTCCCCGATTCTTGCAAAAGTCCAACCCCACCAGTGAATGCAAGTAGCCAAACTGTAGCATAACTTGTAAGTGCAAAATTCGAACTGATTTTCACTTGTGGGAGTGTACTTACAGTAAAATCAGTCACTAACTTCTACCCACCATGATTATCATGGTCTGTACACATATACTAGGGATAATAATATAAATAAAAAGATAAACTATGCGTGTTACTCATCTGCGACCATTGGAATTTTAAATTTTAACATCGAATTCCAAAGCTCAACTGACGTGCATTGAAAGTGAACCCAGCACAATAATAACAGTGAAGTGCCATTTTTTTCCCACCTAGTTTTTACCCAGATGTACCAGAAACGCACTTATGGTCAAGTGGTGACATTGATTACAGGAAAACTATTTTGGGTTATATAATCACCTGGAGCAAATTTATAAAAAGCATGAAATCATAAGGCTAAAGGTTTCTTTTAAAGTTTTTATTATTTCAACAAGCTTTTTGGAATGGCAGAAATGCTTGAAAGCTCGGAAAAGTAATAAAAACCTTAAAGAAACCTTTTGCCTTGAAAGCTAAACACAAGGTAATAAGACCAAATCCAAATAAATAAATAGTGTGTTACGTTTTGGTAACAACGTTGTTACTGAAATGTAACACACTATTTATTTATTTGGATTTGGTCTTATTACCTTGTGTTTATAATCTACTAGCGGATGTACCCGGCTTCACCCGGGTTTTACTCGAGTAAAGGTTTGTCTAACGAATCTCTCGATAAAGTGAACATTTTTTCCCGGTCCCTTGAAAAATACTCGATAAGTTGAATAAAATCAATATTAATTGGTTCCCTCGGTAATTGGAAGTTAAAGGAATAGTATCTTGCCTTGGAATTGTATCATTATTCTTGTCTTAAATAAATTGCCGTGTCATCCTGAATTTTGTCTTTCCTAATTTTCTACATTACAAAATCATCGTATCATCATGATAATATTTAGAGCAGATTGTTGAATTATAACAGATAAATTAGAATATTTATCTTGATTATTTTTAGGCGAAAAGTTATTCAAAAAATTTTATTTGCTAGAAACCTTCCCAGTACTATACTAAATAACTTCCCAAAGTTCCATGGCGTTCCAATGAGTGGTTTGGTCAGGCATAAAGGACAGACACACACATACATTCATTTTTATATATATAGATAGATAATCCAAATTGTGACTTATCATTTATGAAAGCTATTTTACTAGGCTTCCAACAACTGTGTGTGTTATACTGTGATGTGTGCAGCAAATGAGCCCTGAGGGGTTCCTGCCATGTTTGCGGGACCTGTGCAAGGCCCTGTGGATGGTGGTACAGAACTACTGGCAGGTTCTGGAGTGGCACCATTCTGCCACAGGTACAGGTAGACTGTTGTCTCTCTCACTCTCACCCTGTCAACCATTGCCATTGTCTCAGAGGAGAATGGAGACCAGCAGAGCTATGTCCTCCACAAACTGACTGCCGGCAAGGCCCGGGTCTGGCAGGATATCCAGCAGAAGATCAAGGTGTTCCTGTCTGGCTCGGATCTGGCTTCCACCTTCAAGTTTGACCAGTTCATCCGCATCCTGGACATTGTCTCCAGGTAACTCCACCCTTCCCTTTTATCTAATCTTTGTGGTCTCCGCTGGGAAATTGTCCCTATTATAGTAGAACATTTATAAGAGGATGCTCTTGCTAGATGACATTCTCTACAAAGGACAGTTTTCATTGACAAAATGACCATTTTTACCATTTAGCTGCTCTCTGGTAAGAGGATATCTCTCCCTAAGGGATATTTTGGCTCTGTAACTAGGTTTTGTCCTTTACAGAGAGGTAGTTCTACTGTAGCAATTGTAAGAGGACACCTCTCCCTAAAAACATTTTAGCTCTCTAACTAGATGCTGACCTTTAGAGAGAGGTTTAACTGTCGAAACAGTGTAAGAGGACACCTCTCCCAAAAGACATTTTGTCTCTGTTACTAGGTGTTGTCCTATAGAGAGAGATTTAGAGAGAGGTACATACATTTGCCAGTATGTAAGTATGGTGTGTCTCCAGGCTTATCGAGGTGGGGGAGGAGTTCTGTGAGAGTCAGTCAGAGGACCTCCAGGAGACCATACGCAGGCAGACAGTGAACTACTTCAAGACCTACCACAGGTATGTCTACCCACTCTTGTTGTGCAGATCTCCATGTATACCCTCTCAGTCTGGGTGTTGGTGGAGAGGGGTGTGTATATACCATCAAGTTTTGACAGCCCCAATCTGTGATCCTGCATTGGACACTTTTTTTTATTTGCTTCAAAATATCTCCCGATCCTTTCAAAAGTCATTATATACATTTAAAATAAATATTCATTTATACACGGCCTTTACACCTTTATGCTCAAATGGCCCTCGATTCTTGCATAAGTCCAACCCCACCACCAAGTGGAAGTAACCAAACGGGCTCTGGCACATTTGTAAGTGAAAAAGTCAAACTGCTTTTCACATGTGTAGACATGTGGTGCACTTACAGTAAAAGCAGTTGCCAACTTCTACGCACCATGATTATCATGGCTTGTACCACGTTTACTAAGGATTAAAAAAATAGAGTGAAGTGTACATAATGCACAGAGAAGAATTGTTGGGGGTGATGCAGGAGTTGTCTGGATGAGCTGCGCATGTTCCTGGAGAATGAGAGCTGGACCCTGTGTCCTGTCAGGTATTCCTTCTCCATCTTCCAGCTGCAGGTAAGTTGGATGGCTGCAGTCCTAACTGGACTCTATAGCTCACTGTCATCCAGGAGTTTGCCTTCCTGAAGCAGCTGCAGGAGGACAAGCCTTGCCGGGACAATGATCTGGCCTCTCAACACAAGTCCAGCTTCTTTCCCAACTCCAACCCCTTCCACTTGCCTCTGGCTGATGAGGAATTGGAGAGAGAGGAGTCTTTGTTTGTGGAACAGGTGGGTACTGGTGATGTGCTAGCTGATTAAATCTACATTAAGAGGGACAAGTCTTTCTCCAATCTAACAAGGTAATAAAACACCAAATAAATAAATAGCGTGTGACATTTTAGTAACAACACTGTTACTGAAATGTCACACGCTATATTCGTGTTATCTTTACACAAGGGGATAAGAAACAACAGCATTTATTTGGATTTGGTATCTTATTACCCTGTGTTTTTAATCTATAATCCAAATTGTACCTAATCAGTCTTTCTCCAATTTGTTTTGCTTATTGGCCAGTTATTTGGTTGTATGGTCAATCATTCATATTGTTGTTTCTTATCCCCTTGTGTAAAGATTACACATATTCCATGAGTTCATGCTTCTCAAGCTGGTTGATGATAAGCAGCTGCCTCTCCCAAAGGTCTTCAATCATTCATTGTTGTTATTAGTGTTTATCTAGTCGAGTTTGACTCTTGGTGACTATATGGATAAATATTCTCCATTTAGTGACCATCACTGGCATCTCACCTTCCGGTAGCTTTCTTGATTCCTTCCAGCCAGATCATTGCATTTTTCCCAAGATCAACATCTTTTCTAAACCATTATCATTCATGCCTTGTGCTAAATTCATGCTCCTTTTTATCATTTGGATTTTTCTTCTATTTTCCATTTGACACCTATTCTTTTGAAGACTAGATTTCGATTTGTTTTGAACCTGTAATGCAAACCATTGCTGGCTTTAAATCACCATAGTTCATGGTATAAAAAAAGACCTTTTGTTACATCATGGGTTCATTTATTTGGATGTTTTTTTTTAATCTAGGTTAGACTAGCAAATCAAATATGTGAAATAAACTCTGAGAGAAAACTGACAAAAACTATAACAAGACTTAGAACAAAACACTATAAAGGAACAACAATACATCCAGATGGCACAAGAACCTATAGGGCATGTAACAACTGTCCTGGTGTGGAACTAACACCTACTCACAAATTCTCATGTCCAGCAATGGCCGCAGCCTTGCAGAAAATTGACATAGACCCAGAGCAGCGGCTTTACATACCCAATATAGTGGACATTGCTGCTGCTATGATAGAGATGTATGGAGACATCTGAGGCTCTTCTTTGGACACAACAACAACAACTAGCTCTCTAGATATAAAATACTTCTGAAAGGGGATCCTAACACCTATGATCGTGGCAATATTTGGGGTTAATTCCTTCTTGTAGCAATTTATATTGCCTTCTATGTGTCTTGCCAATACTGTCCCAGAATGTGTCTCATCAATACTGTCCCAGGATGTGTCTCACCAACAATGTCCCAGATTTAATCTGCCAACACAGTCCCAGGATCTCTCACCAACACTGTGCCAGACTGTGTCTCACCAACAATGTCCCACCAGTGTCTCACCAACACAGTGTGTTCCATGCAGCAGGAAGAAGAGGAGGATGAGGAAAGCGAAGGGTCCGACATCCCCGAGGAACTCACCAAGGAATACTGCGGGACCCTCGGTGACTCCTCTGGGAGGAGGTCTAAGGGATCTCTGGCCATCAAGGAGGACCCCACCACCATGCCTATGGTCACTAACACCACCCTCAACATCCTGCGGCTTTTTGGTGAGCTCACCTTCCACCCTGGAACCTACACCATTTACCACATTCTGTGTGGTGTTCCAGGCAAGTACCTGCGGATGATGAGCGTGCTGAAGCCCATTGCCTTTGACGTCCTCATCTGCCTCTGTCACCTGTATGACTACTACATGTATTCCGTAAGTTCTATGCCTTTATTCTATCTCTCAATATATATATATACTAGCCGAGTGGCCCGGGCAACGCCCGGGTTTTACCCGACTGGACCCGGCTTCGCCTGTGTAGTGTTCGAGCGAGGTTTACTCATGAATGAATAGAGGCCCCAACTGTTTGTAAACTCAATGTAATGAATTTTCTTTCAGCAAAATGGAGATAAATTGCAAACAGCAATATCGAAAATGCTTGTGAAAAAATCTGAAATATAGGATCCATTTCACAAACACATCTAATGAATAGAGTGCTGTTTGGAGGAGTGGTCTAAACTGTTAATTTTTAAAAACCATGACCCGGGATCATTGAATGCAGATTTAGACACTTTGTTCTGAAAAAAAAATTGCCCCAATGGCTCCTGATTCTTGAAAAAGTCCAACCCCTCCAGTGAGTGCAAGTAACCAAACTGGGCTTTTATTCTTAAAAATTAAAAAAAAAATCTAATGATTAGTTTGAATAAAGGAAAATGGTCGGCACAACCTGAAAATTTCACTTTGTCCACTTCACTCTCGGCTGTCCAAGAAGAAACAGCCAGAGCAAACATTTTAAAGGGCACCTAATCCGGCATTTACATATCTAAATAGTTAATTTGCATAATTTTCTAATAGTCAAGGGCAATTTTAAAAATACCAAAAAAGCAAGACCAAATAAAAATATATATATATATGTGTGATGTTTCAGTAACAGCATTGTTGCCATATAAAGACAAAATTACTGAATGTATTCAGTACCTTTGTCTGAAGATAGCCAAAATGTAACTGAAACCACACATAATGTAATTATTTGTATTCGGTCTTGCTTCCTTTTTTTTTTTTAATTATCCCTAGTACGCGTGGTACAGGCCATGATAACCATGGTGGGTAGGTAGCGACTGCTTTTACTGTAAGCGCACCACATGTCTACAAATGTGATACATTGCTACCAGCTAAATGCATTTTCACTATGGTGTGATTTCCACATGATGGATCTGTAGACACATTAGAATCTCTCCAGAGCTTAAGGTAGCAAACAGTACTTTCACATTATATAAATATCAATGCCAAAAGCCAGAGTTATGATAGCTGTTGCAGTGTAATGTAGACCTGCAGGATGGGAAAAAGCAATATTATTTCCGGCTTTAATTTTAAAAGTATTATGAAACGTTAAAAATATAATCTTAACTTTTGAAGAATGAAAAAATGCTAACTTGATGTGTATTAATTTAGTCTAAAAACAAACAGCATGTAAAAGTAAGCACCAATCGAAAGCATTTATTAGCTCTAACAGTGCTGCCCCCAGCGGTAAAAGACTGGAGCTAACGCTTCACGGGTTGGTAAAGTTTATGTTAATAATACATTAACTTAACAATATTCCATGTCTTGCTAACACAAATTTTAAAAATAATATGCATAAAAATAATGCAATTCTTAAAATCATAAATGAAGCATCATTAAATTAAATGGGAGAGAAATGGTGTTCCAAAATTTTTTTTTGTTGTAAAACTTTGACCTTTATATTTTTACAAATTCTTAATGTATATAACCCAAACCAAATTGTCTATAAAATTCTGCAAACAAATATAATAGTATAGAGGCATGAAAATACCAATGGTGTAAAAATCAAAACAGCAAAGTTATCCTGATAAATGCAATGAGCTATGATAAGGTGTGCTGCAGGCTAACAAAAACCTTAATTGAACCAGAAATGTTGATACCATAAAAAAAATAAAAAACAATTTTCAAGAATAGAGTTATGTAAATGAATTAAATGTGAAAAAATTAAAATAAAATAAAGTAAAAAAAGCTTTATTGATGAAACTACAGTAGAGCAATAATGATAACAAATTATTCACAAATTATGTAGTTACAAAAGTCAAGCTTCCCAAAATCATTATTCGAAGAAATCTCTTTCAAAATTGTCAAAATCTATATTATCAAAGCCCCCTGATAAACAATATTGCGTGTCTTGCTAAAAGTAGAACTAAAGACAAATAAATTTTTAGGGCTGGAAACACGGGAGCATGCTACATAGAGTTGCCCATGCGAGAAACAGGGAGACTCAAGATGCACACCAACTACTTGCAATGTTTGACCCTGAAGCATGCTGAACCCTAGAGCTATTGGAACGCTGAGAAAGATTGCTTCTCCTATGGCTTGGCATACCTACAAACACAAAGCATTAGTAAAAATAAAAATAAGGATAACCGAAAAATGTAAAACATCAAGGACTGAGATTGAAGAAAAAAATTCAAAAATAGTGTATTAAAATAAGCGCGACTCATGACTAAGGCCAAAATAAAAAAAAGCATAGAAATAATCTGAAAGGAGGGGAAAAATGCATAAAACTCAGTGAAAACGTAAAACAACTGATTAAAAAAAATCAAATTGAAGAAGACGTAAAAAAAAAAGTATAATTAGCTGAAAAAATATGCACAATAAATATGAGTAGAACATACATAGATATATATGAGCAGCTACATATTATGAAGCAGATAAATCAAAATCAGTGATTCTCAACCAATGTGCTGCGGTAATTTTGTGTGCCGCGAAATTCTAAAAATGTGCCGCCGAATTTTAGTAATATGATTATGTTCACGTTTGTATTGGTTTTTCTTTTTTTCTTTTTCATTTTTTTACTTTTTAAAATAACGAAATTAGCAAATTGAATGTTAGAGATGTATATTACTTATATTTTGCATAGAAATATTGATACATAATTTGAATTTTCTTGCATTAAAGTTAGCAAAAGTGTGCCGCGAAATTCTAAAATTGTGCCGCCAAATTTTCAAATCTTTAAAATAATGCCGCAACAAAAAAAAAGGTTGAGAATCACTGATCTAAATACTACCTAAACAAATGACAGCAAAACAAAAAAAAAAAAAAAAGACAATGGAAGAAGGCCGAAAAAAAAGTCTAATTTGGTTGAAAAAACTGCCCAATAATTTGAGCCTATATAGATATATGGACCCGGCTTCGCCCGGGTATTGTTCGAGTGGGGTTTACTCTTGAATGAATAGAGCCCCCAACTGTTTCTAAAACTTAAAGTAAAGAATTTTCTTTCAGCACAATGGAGATAAACTGCAAATATCAAAATTAAAAATTCTGGTAAAAATAATCTGAAATATAAGATCAATTTCACAAACACATCGAATGAATAGAGTGCATTTTTGGAGGAGTGGTCTAAACTGTTGATTTTTAAAAACCACGACCCGGGATCATCGAATCCAGTTTTGGGGAATTTGTTCTGAAAAAAAAAAAATTGCCCCAATGGCCCCTGAGTCTTGAAAAAGTCAAACTCCTCTAGTGAGTGCAAGTAACCAAACTGGGCTTTGGTATCAAAAAAATGAAAAAAAAAAATCAAATGATTAGTGTGAATTAAGGGAAATGGGCCTCGCAACCTGAAAATTTCACTTTCTCCACTTCACGCTCGGCAGTTCAAGAAGAAACAGCCAGATTAAACATTTTTAAGGGCACCTAATCCGGCATGTACATCTATAGTTAAACAACTTTTAAAAATGTAATATATCTGCAATACTGAAATACCCAGACTTGGATTATTTTTTGTATTAGGTCATTGTTGGCAGCTTTAGAAAAATGTGGGAAATTAGATATTATTACAAAAGAATGTACTTTTTAAAATGGCATAAAATAATTAGGAAATTTGCATCATTTTCTAATAGTCAAGGGCAATGTTAAAAATACCAAAAAAGCAAGACAAAATAAAAAATAAACGAATTATGTGTGATGTCTCAATAACAGCATTGTTACCTTACAAAGACAAAATTACTGAATGTATTCAGTACTTTTGTCTGAAGATGGTAACAATGCTGTTTCTGAAACCACACATAATTTATTTATTTGGATCTGGTCTTGCTTCCTTGTGATTTTTATCTATATTTCAAAATATACCTCAATTCTTTTTTACCCAAAAAGCTTTACATATATATTGCCAAGACCATAAATAAAGGTAAAATGTCAAATGAGTTATTAATTAACCCTATATGGGTCAGGACAAGTGAAAATAAGGCCAACAATAGAAATATCTTTCAAAAAAATTAAATTTGAACGCTAGCTTCACACAGGGCACAAAATTTGCTACCAGCTACATGCGTTCTTTTTTTACTATGGTGTGATTTCCACAGGATGGATCTACATTATAATTTCTCCAGAGCTTAAGGTAGCAAACAGTACTTTCACAATAAATAAATATCAATGCCAAAAGCCAGAGTTATGATAGCATGTTGCAGTGTACTGTTGACCTGCAGGATAGGAAAAAAGCAATATTGTTTCCAAAGACTTTAAGTTGAAAAGTATTATGAAACGTTAAATATATTATACGTACTTTTAAAAGCATAAAAAAAGCTATCTTGATTTGAATAAATTTAGTCTAGAAACAAATATATACATATATACATATACATATAAAAATATGGTTGTACCATATAAATATATATGGTATATAATATAACCAATGACAGAAAAAAAATGTTTATACTTTTTTCAATAAATATACTTTTTACAACTTTAATAAAATTTATACGCACTCTAAATATAAGAAAGAAAAAAAATAGAATACTGTTCTAAAAATAATATACCTTATGAGATAAAATACTACACTTATCTTTAAAAATGTAGATCGTTATATTTACACTAATTAAAATTAAACGAAGCAAAATATATGAATAAGCTGCGAAATAAATAATAAATCCAATTAATTTAAATTGAAAAAATATTACTAAATGATTAAATAAAAGCTACCTTCTAAAAAGGAAAAGAAAGTTTTTCGAAATGCAATTTTTGTGCTTTTAGCCTAATGTTAAACCAAAACCTCAACTCCCTACGTGCGAAATTTCACAATACAGTTTTAATTAACCCAGGTTCCGGGGGCGTATTTATTTGATAATGATCGATTAAAATTATTTTCAAAGATATATATATAAAAATAATATATATATAAAAATAATCTTACCTTTTAAAGACACATTAATCGGGTAAAATTACAAAACAACAACGTGTAAAATTATTAACCAATCATATTCATTTATCGTCGCGACCAGTGCGCCGCCAAGCGGTAAAAGGCTTGAACTAAGGAATTTTGGTTTAACATTTTTTAAAAATAGCACATTAAACCTTTTCGTTTTTTGAATAGCCTATATGTTAAACGAAATCTTCAGCTACCTACATGCGAAATTCCATAATGATTGAGTCAGTAGATTTTGCGTGATGCGATAACAAACATCGATTTCGCATTTCATTTTTATAGATATAAAGGATATGTCATAATTTGTATATAATTGTATGCACCCCCGACCCACTATGCATGTACAATGTATGATTTTCAAAGATTTAATAAAGAATAAGGTAACTGGAGGAAAGAAAGTAGCAACAAGACATAGGAAGTAGGCTTAAAGCGGGCACAAGTATTAATAACTTGTACAGTCAATACTTCCTGACAAGGCCGGACGTATCTGGTGACTGCAGAAGTTATATTAGTTGAGAGACGCCCAAATTTCCGGAGCAGGACCGGACGTATTTGATAACCGCGGAAGTAAATAGAGTCGAACTAACACCCGATACTTCCTGACCAGGCCGGGCGTATCTTCCACCAAAGAAAGCCGCCGGTCCAATTAGGAAGCAATAACTAAGTAGGTCAACCAATAGAAAAACGGGCACGTTCCATCCTTCGACCAATGGGAAGGAAGACAACTCGTGGTGTTAAATCGAGAAGCAAGAATTGTCAGTAGTGCTTTCGCTCCCATAGGAACAACACCTAAGTAGTGATTTCGCTCCCATAGGAACAACACCTATGTAGTTGCTCCTTCGCTCCCAACAAGGTAACATCTGCTCTAGACCTCTCTCCCGCTCATCCCATAGCTAAGTCCAATCACCACCATGTGATCAGATAATTAACAATCAAAACCCGCTCCGCTCTTCTCAAGCTTTCTTTCCTCCAACCCAGTTGCCTTTTATTTTCAAACCCCATCACGTGTCCTGATTATTCCTAACTGTATGCTTCACTTGCCACTCAACGACTGCGTTTCAACCAAATCTCACCATTCTCATCGAACAACAAGAAATTCCGCAACGATATTGTCACATATATATGAAAAAATAATAGAAAAAAAAAAAGATAAGTGGGTCAGGTGTTGATATTAAAAATAAAGAAGGTATTTCCTGACCAAGAGCATGTGTGCTTTTTAGATGGCAGAGTGCCATCTAGTGGAGCAAAAATAAACTAAACGTTTATTTAACTTGCTCCGTGGATGGCTTTTCTTGATTTATCAAGAAATTGGGTTGGCCAAATATCACGGAGCAAGTTAAATAAACGTTTAGTTTAGTTTTGCTCCACTAGATGGCACTCTGCCATCTAAAAAGCACATGTGGTCAGGAAATGCCTTCTTTATTTTTAATATATATATATATCGTTAAAATATCCAATTTATTTTCCCCTCATTCTATAAATGATATCTCTATTCCTCACAATAGATCTAATTAATTGGAAGATGATAAATTATGTTGTTTTTTCTTATCCCCTTGTCTTTGTAAATACTGGGGAATTATCTCTCTGGATAGATGCCTAATGGAGTCTTTGTAATTTAAACTTTTATTTGGGTTAGTGATAAGGGTTTTATTTGGGTTAGTAAGAAGTACAAGGTAAAAAATAGGATCAAATTCAAATAAATTAATAGTGTGTGACATTTCAGTAATAGCATTGTTACAGAAATTTTGATTTAGTCATATTACCTTGTTTTTATTTGGGTTCGGTTATCCTTTTGATTTCTGCCATCTGTACTCCGTCTCAATCTGAAAATCATATGGAACTGATAAAAGGTCATAAACACATTATTATTATTATTTATTATTTTTTTTTTTGGAAAGAAGTTTCTTTTGTGTTACAATGTGCACAGTAGAACTTCTGTGAGAGAACACTTTCACTAGAGGACACCTCTTACAAAGGACAGTGTTCATCACCCAAAATGACCATTTTTACTAATAAGTAACTCTTCATCTAGTAAACAGACACTTCTCTCTATAAAGGATAATTTAGCTCTGCATCATCATGGTGTCTTTGAAAGAGAGGTTCTACTGTAGGTCTTGCAATCTAGACAGGTTGTTGTTGTTTCCTATACCCTTGTTCCCAAAGATTACATAAATTCCAGGAGTCCAATTCCATATATGTTGTTTTTGTTTGGGAGAGGCTGCTGCTTATCATCAAACAGCTCAAGGTGGGACTCTCATGGAATTTGTATAATCTTTGGGGATAAGAAACAACACAGCAATACAATTATAATTTAAAAGTTTGACTTTAAAATTCTATTGTAATACCAAAGTTGATTTTATAAAAGGGGCTAAAAGTATCTTCCAGTTTTTATTCTAGATATAACCTGTTGTTTCTTATCCCCTTGTGTAAAGATTACACGAATTCCATGAGTTCATGTTCCTCGAGCTGTTTTATGATAAGCAGCGGCCTCTCCCAAAGGTCCTGTTTAGTACATCTAAAACAAGCCAAAATGTGTTCTGGAGCTGCAGGTGCCAAGCTACATTTTGGACAAATAGGGTAGATTAACCTAGATGCGTGTGTTGTAGGTGTACCTGTTCTTTGCCGGGGAAATGGTGAGTTATCACCAGGGCCATGTGCGATGACCACTTTGCCTCAGCTGTTGGTGTTAGGAGAACCTGAATGAGAACATCCTCAGCAATAAACTCCGGACTGTCATCAAGCGGGCCGAGGAGACCCTCATCCTGCTCAATGGAGACTTGGAGGACTCCAGACATAAGGTACTGCCTGGATCTACACTCATAGACAAAACTTAAGGAAGTTGTACCTTTCAGCATGTATATCGAGATTCAGACAATAACTCTGAAAGATATTACAGTGAATTTATTAAATACACACGAGATAACCAAGTGTGAACAAAACTTAAGGAAGTTGTACCTTTCAGCATGTATATCGAGATTCAGACAATAACTCTGAAAGATATTACAGTGAATTTATTGAAGACACACGAGATAACCAAGTGTGAACAAAACTTAAGGAGGTTGTACCTTTCAGCATGTATATCGGGATTCAGACAATAACTGAAAGATATTACAGTGAATTTATTGAAGACACATGAGATAACCAAGTGTGAACAAAACTTAAGGAAGTTATACTTTTCAGCATGTATATCGGGATTCAGACAATAACTCTGAAAGATATTACAGTGAATTTATTGAAGACACACGAGATAACCAAGTGTGAACAAAACTTAAGGAAGTTGTACCGTTCAGCATGTATATCGGGATTCAGACAATAACTCTGAAAGATATTACAGTGAATTTATTGAAGACACACGAGATAACCAAGTGTGAACAAAACTTAAGGAGGTTGTACCTTTCAGCATGTATATCGGGATTCAGACAATAACTGAAAGATATTACAGTGAATTTATTGAAGACACATGAGATAACCAAGTGTGAACAAAACTTAAGGAAGTTATACTTTTCAGCATGTATATCGGGATTCAGACAATAACTCTGAAAGATATTACAGTGAATTTATTGAAGACACACGAGATAACCAAGTGTGAACAAAACTTAAGGAAGTTATTCCTTTCAGCATGTATATCGGGATTCAGACAATAACTCTGAAAGATATTACAGCGAATTTATTGAAGACACACGAGATAACCAAGTGTGAACAAAACTTAAGGAAGTTATACCTTTCAGCATGTATATCGGGATTCAGGCAATAACTCTGAAAGATATTACAGCGAATTTATTGAAGACACACGAGATAACCAAGTGTGAACAAAACTTAAGGAAGTTATACCTTTCAGCATGTATATCGGGATTCAGACAATAACTCTGAAAGATATTACAGCGAATTTATTGAAGACACACGAGATAACCAAGTGTGAACAAAACTTAAGTAAGTTGTACCTTTTAGCATGTATATCGGGATTGAGACAATAACTCTGAAAGATATTACAGTGAATTTATTGAAGACACACGAGATAACCAAGTGTGAACAAAACTTAAGGAAGTTGTACCTTTTAGCATGTATATCGGGATTGAGACAATAACTCTGAAAGATATTACAGTGAATTTATTGAAGACACACAAGATAACCAAGTGTGAACAAAACTTAAGGAAGTTGTACCTTTTAGCATGTATATCGGGATTGAGACAATAACTCTGAAAGATATTACAGTGAATTTATTGAAGACACACAAGATAACCAAGTGTGAACAAAACTTAAGGAAGTTGTACCTTTCAGCATGTATATCGGGATTGAGACAATAACTCTGAAAGATATTACAGTGAATTTATTGAAGACACACGAGATAACCAAGTGTGAACAAAACTTAAGGAAGTTGTACCTTTTACCATGTATATCGGGATTGAGACAATAACTCTGAAAGATATTACAGTGAATTTATTGAAGACACACAAGATAACCAAGTGTGAACAAAACTTAAGGAAGTTGTACCTTTCAGCATGTATATCGGGATTGAGACAATAACTCTGAAAGATATTACAGTGAATTTATTGAAGACACACGAGATAACCAAGTGTGAACAAAACTTAAGGAAGTTGTACCTTTCAGCATGTATATCGGGATTCAGACAATAACTCTGAAAGATATTACAGTGAATTTATTAAAGACACACAAGATAACCAAGTGTGAACAAAACTTAAGGAAGTTGTACCTTTTAGCATGTATATCGGTATCCAGACAATAACTCTGAAAGATATTACAGTGAATTTATTAAAGACACACAAGATAACCAAGTGTGAACAAAACTTAAGGAAGTTGTACCTTTTAGTATGTATATCGGGATTCAAACAATAACTCTGAAAGATATTACAGTGACCTTTATTGAAGACACACGAGATAACCAAGTGTGAACAAAACTTAAGGAAGTTGTACCTTTCAGCATGTATATCGGGATTGAGACAATAACTCTGAAAGATATTACAGTGAATTTATTGAAGACACACGAGATAACCAAGTGTGAACAAAACTTAAGGAAGTTGTACCTTTCAGCATGTATATCGGGATTGAGACAATAACTCTGAAAGATATTACAGTGAATTTATTGAAGACACACGAGATAACCAAGTGTGAACAAAACTTAAGGAAGTTGTACCTTTCAGCATGTATATCGGGATTGAGACAATAACTCTGAAAGATATTACAGTGAATTTATTGAAGACACACGAGATAACCAAGTGTGAACAAAACTTAAGGAAGTTGTACCTTTCAGCATGTATATCGGGATTGAGACAATAACTCTGAAAGATATTACAGTGAATTTATTGAAGACACACAAGATAACCAAGTGTGAACAAAACTTAAGGAAGTTGTACCTTTCAGCATGTATATCGGGATTCAGACAATAACTCTGAAAGATATTACAGTGAATTTATTAAAGACACACAAGATAACCAAGTGTGAACAAAACTTAAGGAAGTTGTACCTTTTAGTATGTATATCGGGATTCAAACAATAACTCTGAAAGATATTACAGTGACCTTTATTGAAGACACACGAGATAACCAAGTGTGAACAAAATTTCCTTTGTCTCCTTAAAAAAAAAAAAAAACCCGGCGACATCAAAGACTTTTTACTTTCTTAAGTTTTGTCCATGAGTATATAATGAAATAACTAAGACACCTCTCAGAGGAAGTTTGTTAGTAGTGGAAAAGTAGTGGTCTAAACCATTGATTTTCCACAGTCATGACCCCAGATCAAATCCTGCATTGGGCACTTTTTTTTTCTTCTTCTTCAAAAATTGCTTCAATGGGCCCCTGAATCTTGCCAAATTCCAACTACTCCATTGGAGTACAAGTAACCAAATGGGGCTCTGGCACACTTGTAACTGCAAAAGTATATCTGCTTTCTATGTGTGTATATATAGTGTTGAAAAGAGAGCAATCCATTTTGGAATATATCAAATAACAAATAATTACGATCCAAGATAATAATTCCAATAAGAATATTGGAATATTTCTATGAGACAAATCGCCCATCTTCTTCTATTCAAACCTTATAAATGTCGAACTGCTTTTCACATGTGTAGACATGTGGTGCACTTACAGTAAAAGCAGTCGCTAACTACCCACCATGATAATCATGGCCTGTACCACATGTACTAGGGATAAGCAAAAAAAAACAAAAAACTTTATAAATAAATCATCCACGTGAAGAAGGAGTATCAAGGTATTTAATGTGTAGATATGAGGTGTACTTACAGTAAAAGCTGTCTTGTTGTTTCTTATCTCCTTGTGCAAAGATTGCACAAATTCCATGAATTGGATGCATTAAACTTTATCATTAAAAAGCTTAGGGGGTCGGTGGAAGGCTGGTTAAACCGTTTGGTTTTCGACCACTACGACCCAGCTTCGATTCCCGCATTGGACACTTTTTTTCTGTTTAAAAAAAAAAAAAATGCTCCAATGGCCCCCGATTCTTGCAAAAGTCCAACCCCACCAGCAAGTGCAAGTAACCAAACAGGGCTCTGACACATTTGTAAGTGCAAAGTCGAACTGCTTTTCACATGTGTAGACATGTGGTGCGCTTACAGTAAAAGCAGTCACTAACTACCCAGAGATAAGAAAGAAGAAGATTAAAAAGCTTCAGGAGCATGGACTCATGGAATTTGTGTATTATACACAAATTCCATTAGTTCATGCTTCTTGAGCTGTTTGATGATAAGCAATGGCCTCTCCCAAAGGTCCTGTTTAGTGTATCTAATACAAGCCAAAATGTGTTATGAAGCTGCAGGGTCCAAGCTACATTATGGGCAAGTGGAGAGATGATTTTGTTGTTATTTCCTATCTTCTTTATAATTTTAGAATTTCTTTAGAATTTTGATGTTATTTACCCAAGTTACTTTTATAATATAATTGCTTATATAATATAAGGCTGTAAGAATGAGATTCTACTGTATGCTTTATTAAAAAAATACAACAACAAAAAGTCTTTATTAAAGACAATTGTCCCATACAGGATTCATACAGATACAGAAGTAAACATAACAGTTATTTACAGAAAATGGAGGTTAACATCGACCTTTCCCCCTAAGTTGGATCCCTCTTCTGTGTTATGTCTTGATAAGGGGTCGTTGGAAGGGTGGTCTAAACCTTTGGTTTTTGACCACTACAATTCTGAATCGAATCCCGCATTAGGCACTTTTCCTAATTTAAAAAAAAAATACTCCAATGAACCCTGATTCTTGCAAAAGTCCAACCCCACCAGCAAGTGCAAGTAACCAAATGGGGCTCTGCAACATTTGTAAGTGCAAAGTCGAACTGCTTTTCACATGTGTAGATATGTGGTGCACTTACAGTAAAAGCAGTTGGCAAATTTTACCCACCATGATTATCATGGCCTGTACCATGTGTACTAGGAATAATTAAAAAAAAAAAAACCTTTTTATGACGATGGTAACAATGTTGTTTCTGAAACATCATACACTATTTATTTATTTGGATTTGGTCTTATTACCTTGTGTTTTTATGAATAAGATTATATAAATGAATGAGTAAATATGCATAATATTTCTTCTTCTTTCTTATCTCCACTCAATCACACTAAGGTATCAAGCTTGTAAAGCTTGAGATTTTTGATGGTGTCTGCCAGGGAAGAGTAGAGCTCATCAATGGATGAGTCAATACAGTCAATTATATGTGCATAATATTTGATAAATATCAGTTGAACCTCCATGAGAGGACACTCGCGCTAGAGGACACCTCTTTACAATGGACAGTTTTCATTTACAAAAATACCATTTTTACTATTTAGCAAATCTCCCATAAGAGGACACCTCTCCCATAAAGGAAACTTCGGCTTTACAATTAGGTGCCCTTTACAGGGAGGTTCTAGTGTATATATGATAAATACAAGGTCTCAAGGCCGCAGCCTTGCAGAAAATCGACATGGACCCAGAACTTTACACACCCAAGATAGAGGACATTGCGACCGCTGTGATAGAGATGTATGAGGACATCTGAGGCTCATCATTGGACACAACAACAACAACAATACAGTATACACACCCAAGATAGAGGACATTGCGACCGCTGTGATAGAGATGTATGAGAACATCTGAGGCTCATCATTGGACACAACAACAACAACAATACACTATACACACCCAAGATAGAGGACATTGCCACCGCTGTGATAGAGATGTATGAGAACATCTGAGGCTCATCATTGGACACAACAACAACAACAATACAGTATACACACCCAAGATAGAGGACATTGTGACCGCTGTGATAGAGATGTATGAGAACATCTGAAGCTCATCATTGGACACAACAACAATACAGTATACACACCCAAGATAGAGGACATTGCGACCGCTGTGATAGAGATGTATGAGAACATCTGAGGCTCATCATTGGACACAACAACAACAACAACAATACAGTATACACACCCAAGATAGAGGACATTGCGACCGCTGTGATAGAGATGTATGAGAATATCTGAGGCTCATCATTGGACAAAACAACAACAACAATACAGTATACACACCCAAGATAGAGGACATTGCGACCGCTGTGATAGAGATGTATGAGAACATCTGAGGCTCATCATTGGACACAACAACAACAACAATACAGTATACACACCCAAGATAGAGGACATTGCGACCGCTGTGATAGAGATGTATGAGAACATCTGAGGCTCATCATTGGACACAACAACAACAACAATACAGTATACACACCCAAGATAGAGGACATTGCGACCGCTGTGATAGAGATGTATGAGAACATCTGAGGCTCATCATTGGACACAACAACAACAACAATACAGTATACACACCCAAGATAGAGGACATTGCGACCGCTGTGATAGAGATGTATGAGAACATCTGAGGCTCATCATTGGACACAACAACAACAACAATACAGTATACACACCCAAGATAGAGGACATTGCGACCGCTGTGATAGAGATGTATGAGAACATCTGAGGCTCATCATTGGACACAACAACAACAACAATACAGTATACACACCCAAGATAGAGGACATTGCGACCGCTGTGATAGAGATGTATGAGAACATCTGAGGCTCATCATTGGACACAACAACAACAACAATACAGTATACACACCCAAGATAGAGGACATTGCGACCGCTGTGATAGAGATGTATGAGAACATCTGAGGCTCATCATTGGACACAACAACAACAACAATACAGTATACACACCCAAGATAGAGGACATTGTGACCGCTGTGATAGAGATGTATGAGAACATCTGAAGCTCATCATTGGACACAACAACAATACAGTATACACACCCAAGATAGAGGACATTGCGACCGCTGTGATAGAGATGTATGAGAACATCTGAGGCTCATCATTGGACACAACAACAACAACAACAATACAGTATACACACCCAAGATAGAGGACATTGCGACCGCTGTAATAGAGATGTATGAGAACATCTGAGGCTCATCATTGGACACAACAACAACAACAATACAGTATACACACCCAAGATAGAGGACATTGCGACCGCTGTGATAGAGATGTATGAGAACATCTGAGGCTCATCATTGGACACAACAACAACAACAACAATACAGTATACACACCCAAGATAGAGGACATTGCGACCGCTGTAATAGAGATGTATGAGAACATCTGAGGCTCATCATTGGACACAACAACAATACAGTATACACACCCAAGATAGAGGACATTGCGACCGCTGTGATAGAGATGTATGAGGACATCTGAGGTTCATCATTGGACACAACAACAACAACAATACAGTATACACACCCAAGATAGAGGACAATGCGACTGCTGTGATAGAGATGTATGAGGACATCTGAGGTTCATCATTGGACACAACAACAACAACAATACAGTATACACACCCAAGATAGAGGACATTGTGACTGCTGTGATAGAGATGTATGAGGACATCTGAGGCTTATCATTGGACACAACAACAACAACAATACAGTATACACACCCAAGATAGAGGACATTGCGACTGCTGTGATAGAGATGTATGAGAACATCTGAGGCTCATCATTGGACACAACAACAACAACAATACAGTATACACACCCAAGATAGAGGACATTGCGACTGCTGTGATAGAGATGTATGAGAACATCTGAGGCTCATCATTGGACACAACAACAACAAGGTCTTCATTGTTGGTTCCCACTGTGGGAAAGACTCCACCAACAGTGGACTGCAGAGTTCTTTCCCCAGAGTTGTGTCCCCAGTAGCTAACATAGAAGGTTGTGGTGTCAGGATAAGGTTCCAGCCCCACAGCTGTCCCCTGTGGTCGGACTACACAACGAAGAGAATCTCTTTGGTCTCAATGCCAGGATAGCTGCCACAGAGTCCCTGTAAGTAGTCCGTCCTTCTATCTATCAATCCCAGCTGTATCCGACGGATGGTCCCAGGGTGTTCCTGGCCCAGCAGCTCTCCGTCCTCCAGTCCTACCTGGAGTCCCACATTCCTCCCTCCAAGAGAACCTTCCTCCAGCAGTTTCTCTCACAGGTACCTCTCTCTCTTTGAGCTCCTGGCCTAATGGTGAGCTTCTCTATCCTCTATGTAGCCTCAAGTTCCAGGCAAAGTTAGACCTTCAAGTTGTAGGCAAAGTTTGATTTTCAAGTTGTAGGCAAAGTTTGACTCTAAAGTTGTAGGCAAAGTTTGATTTTTCAGTTGTAGGCAAAGTTTGACTCCCCTTCAAGTTCCAGGCAGAGTCAGACCTTCAAGTTCCAGGCAGAGTCAGACCTTCAAGTTTCAGGCAGAGTCAGACCTTCAAGTTTCAGGCAGAGTCAAAAGTTAGACTTTCAAGTTCCGAACGAATTTTGACTTTCAAGTTTCAGGCAAAGTTAGAACTTAAAGTTGTAGGCAAAATTTGATTTTCAAGTTCTAGGCAAAGTTAGATTTTCAAGTTGTAGGCAGAGTCAAAAGTTAGACTTTCAAGTTCCGAGCAAAGTTTGACTTTCAAGTTTCAGGCAAAATTAAAACTTGAAGTTGTAAGCAAAGTTATAACATAAAGTTGTAGGCAAAGTTTGATTTTCAAGTTCCAGGCAAAGTTAGATTTTCAAGTTGTAGGCAGAGTCAAAAGTTAGACTTTCAAGTTCCGAGCAAAGTTTGACTTTCAAGTTTCAGGCAAAATTAGAACTTAAAGTTGTAAGCAAAGTTATAACATAAAGTTTTAGGCAAAGTTTGATTTTCAAGTTCTAGGCAAAGTTAGATTTTTAAGTTGTAGGCAGAGTCAAAAGTTAAACTTTCAAGTTCCGAGCGAAGTTTGACTTTCAAGTTTCAGGCAAAGTTAGAAAAAATCCTAAAATGTTGTTGGTCGAATTAAAGAAGTTGTTTTTGTTAGTGTCCATCCAAGTCGAGTTCAACTTTAGGTGAACAAATACTCCCCAATTTGATCTGTTGGTGAACTTCATTCTCAGCTCATCTAGTGAACTTCTGATAGCTTTCTTGATCCCATCCAGCCAGCTCATCGCAGGTCTCCTTCTTCCTTCAATTTTTCCCAACATCAATGTCTTTTTTAATACATTTGCATTCATTATATGTCAGAAGTAGATCAGTCTTTGTTTACCTATTTGGGATTCTAGGGATCTAACAGGATTGATTTTATTGAAGATTGAAACATTTGACCTTTTATCTGTACCTGACACTCTGAGTAGCTTTCTCCACGTCCATATTTCAAAGATTTCAATTCTTTTTCTTTCTTCTTTTCCAAGAGTCCAGCTCTCACATCCTTAAGTGACCACAGTGAATATCAATACCTCAACAATTATCATCTTCATCTTTTTTTTTTTTGCTTATCCCTAGTACACGTGGTACAGGCCATGATAATCATGGTGGGTAGAAGTAGGCAATTGCTTTTACTGTAAGTGCACCACATGTCTACACATGTGAAAAGCAGTTTGAATTTGCACTTACAAATGTGCCAGAGCCCCATTTGATTACTTGCACTCGCTGGTGGGGTTGGACTTTTGCAAGAATCGGGGGTCATTGGAGCATTTTTTTTTTTAGTGAGAAAAAAGTGCCCAATGCGGGAATTGAACCCAGGTCGTAGTGGTTGAAAACCAACAGTTTAGACCATCCTTCCACTGACCCCCTCATCTTCATCTTGAAATGCCTTTATCTTTCATATGTCTTGTCCAATTTCAGAAAACCACTTCTGTATAAAGCACTGCCGTGAAAACTATATGGACTAATTATCTACATGAGTTAGTTACTGTATGGAATAAAGATTAGAAGTGGCAGGGATTGGTAGACAAGTGATCTCAACTGTTGGTTTCTGACTGCTACGATCCAGGGTTGAATTCCAAATTGGGAATTTTTTATGAATTGGAAAAAAATCCCAATGGCCGCTGATTCTTGCAAAAGTCCAACTCCACCAGCGAGTTTAAGTAACCAAATGGGGCTCTCTGGCACATTTGTAAGTACAAAATTTGAACTGTTTTTCACATATGTAGACATGTGGTACACTTACAGTAAAAGCCGTCGCTAACTACTACTTACCATCAATATCATGGCCTGTACCATGTATTGTTGATTTTGTTTCATATCCCTCTGTGTTAAGATTGCACAAATTCCATGAGTCCATGCTTCTCGAGCTGTTTAATGATAAGCAGTGGCATCTCCCAAAGAGTACCACATGTTCTAGGGCTAATAATTAAAAAAAAGAGTTTGTATTTGTAAAAGAATTTGTATTTATAACTGAAGAGAGTAGAGCTGTGGATGTGTGTCCAGACCAGCAACACCTGTATAGAACTGAGGAGGCCGGTGTACCTGGCCGTAGCTCTCCAGGCTGTGAACTACGACAACATTGTAGCCCTGATGTCTACAGTGAGGTTTGACATCCACGAGATCCTCTCCCAGCATTCACACTACGTAGACATCCTTCTTAGGGTAACTTTGATTCTCTCTGTCTACGGCTCTGTAGTTTATACTAGACACATTCATCGAATCTCATCAGCTTCTTTTAGTTGAGAAATATTTGTGTGTGTGTAAAATAGGAAAACCCACTCATGGACAAAACTTAAGGAAGTTGTACCTTTTAGCATGTATATCGGGATTCAGACAATAACTCTGAAATATATTACAGTGACCTTTATTGAAGACACACGAGATAACCAACAAAATTGCCTCTCTTTCCTTAAAAAAAAAAAGGTGACCAGTGACATCAAAGACTTCACTTTCTTAAGTTTTGTCCATGATTGTATATATTTGTAACTTTTTAAATAAAAAGGAATATATACGATGTCAAAAATGATTCAAAAGGCAAAATAATTTTTTTTATCCAATATATTCCATTTTATATATAGTTTTAAATATATGTGTGTGCATAAAATAGGGAAACTAAGTACAGTAGAACCTCCCTGAGAAGACACTCTCGCTAGAGGACATTTCTCTACAAAAAAAAAAAAAATAGTTTCCATCTCTAAAAATTACCTATTTTGCTATTTAGAAACTCTCTGGTGAAAGGACAGTTCTCCTTAAAGGGCACTTTACCTCTGTAACTAGGTGTTGTCCTTTACAGAGAGATAGTTCTACTGTAGCAACTCTCTGGTAAGAGGACAACTCTCTCTAAAGGACACTTTGGCTCTGTAACTAGGTGTTGTCCTTTACAGAGAAGTAGTTCTACTGTAGCTGCTCTCTGGTAAGAGGACACCTCTCCCTAAAGGACACTTTGGCTCTGTAACTAGGTGTTGTCCTTTACAGAGAGGTAGTTCTACTGTAGCTGCTCTCTGGTAAGAGGACACCTCTCCCTAAAGGACACTTTGGCTCTGTAACAAGGTGCTGTCCTTTACAGATAGGTAGTTCTACTGTAGCTGTTCTCTGGTAAGAGGACACCTCTCCCTAAAGGACACTTTGGCTCTGTAACTAGGTGCTGTCCTTTACAGAGAGGTAGTTCTACTGTAGTTGCTTTCTGGTAAGAGGACACCTCTCCCTAAAGGACACTTTGGCTCTGTAACTAGGTGCTGTCCTTTACAGAGAGGTAGTTCTACTGTAGCTGCTCTCTGGTAAGAGGACACCTCTCCCTAAAGGACACTTTGGCTCTGTAACTAGGTGCTGTCCTTTACAGAGAGGTAGTTCTACTGTAGTTGCTCTCTGGTAAGAAGACACCTCTCTCTAAAGGACACTTTGGCTCTGTAACTAGGTGCTGTCCTTTACATAGAGGTAGTTCTACTGTAGTTGCTCTCTGGTAAGAGGACACCTCTCCCTAAAGGACACTTTGGCTCTGTAACTAGGTGCTGTCCTTTACAGAGAGGTAGTTTTACTGTAGCTGCTCTCTGGTAAGAGGACACCTCTCCCTAAAGGACACTTTGGCTCTGTAACTAGGTGCTGTCCTTTACAGAGAGGTAATTCTACTGTAGCTAGTCTCTGGTAAGAGGACACCTCTCCCTAAAGGACACTTTGGCTCTGTAACTAGGTGCTGTCCTTTACAGAAAGGTAGTTCTACTGTAGTTGCTCTCTGGTGAGAAGACACCTCTCTCTAAAGGACACTTTGGCTCTGTAACTAGGTGCTGTCCTTTACAGAGAGGTAGTTCTACTGTAGTTGCTCTCTGGTAAGAAGACACCTCTCTCTAAAGGACACTTTGACTCTGTAACTAGGTGTCCTGGTGTTACAGGAAGGTTCTTACTGTATAAGGAAAAATGTTCCTGTCAGATAACGATGTATTTTTGTACAAATTCTTGCAGCCCACTCCATAGTTGAACTATCGGTGTACAAGAGAAGAGCATGTGTTGTGACAGGAGCTCCAGGTACTGAGCATGAGGCTGGAGGCAGTTAGCCCTCTACCTCCAGTGGTGTCTGGCCTGGTGTGGGAACACACCCAGCGCCTGGTCAGCCGCACCCTGGTGGAGGGATTCTCCAGTGCCAGACGCTGCACCCCAGAGGGCCGCGCACTGATGCAACTGGACTTCCAGCAGCTGCTCACCAAGTTGGAGCCCCTCGCTGGAGGCATGTCAGCACAGGACCGTGACCTGGTGGAAGCCTACATCAAGGCTTTCTACCTGCTGGAGCCTGGACTGGAGGACTTCATCCAGAACCGCAAGGTGAGTGATGGGAACATAACACCTTATAGAAGAACATAAGGTAATAATTCATTCATTACTTTTGTCTGAAGATGGTAACAACGCTGTTACCGAAATGTCACACACTATTTATTTATTTGGGTCTTATTACCTTGTGTTTATAATCTATAATCCAAATTGTGCCTTATCACCTTATAGAAGAAGAAAGTTAGAAAAAGAGAAAGACCTCTTTGAAAATCCTGAGTTCAATTGATCCGGTTGATAGACCTCAGCAAGGGTCCCTCTCCAGAGTACAGAGGAGCTGCATCTGTACTCATGTTAGAGTCGGCAGCAAAGGCTTCCATGTTAGGAACAGTCTCAAACTACAGTCTAAGTCAGACTGTGTGTGCCTGTATCATGGTGCCATGATCAATGAAAGCTGCACCCCTACACCCCATTCCATGAGATCAAGAACTTATGGAATTCGTGTAATCTTTACACAAAGGGATAAGAAACAACAACAGAAGAAACACATGTCGCGAGGATGTGTGGGAGGATGAAAATGTACGTGCGTGGTGGATGATACGTGCTGGTTGAATGATATCTCGAGACTTCAAATTAAATTTAATAAATTCGTGAACTATTGTGTTATATATAGAAGAGTGTCTAAATTGTATTTATTATTAAGTTGTTAACGTGATAAACCTGTTGAAGGACTGACAAGTCCAAAAACTTGAAAATAAAAAGTTGCACAAGAAACTTAGTCTTGGAAGCTTCATTTATTTTTTAATATTATAGGAAATCTGGTCACCTGCGCCCTCTAGTCTATAAAGAGGGAGCCAAAAGCTTCCCCATGTGCACTAGGTGCAAAACCGAAGAGGCCACTCCCCAACATATACTAAATGGTATTGGAAAGGACAAGAGATCCCTGTACAGAGAACCAAGAAGAGTTCTTGAACTTCTTTATGAGCACGACCTCCAAGATCTTGTCTAATTTAGACTAATAAAAGGATAAGGCAAAAAAAAATAATAATATTATAAATCAGGGAAGAACGTTTATTTATAAACTATATGTGTTGAAAAATAAGGGGTGTTCCATAGAAGTTATGGATCCTATTTCTGTAGTTGAACCATCGCTGCCATGGTGTGGAAGCAGGAGTACAGCTCCAAGCAGCTCACCAGCCTGGTCCTCTCGGTCTCCCAGCTCAACAAGAAAGGTCGGCAGAGACTCCTGTCCCTCATAGAAGACCGCAGTAGGTGACATAGCGCAGCGCGGTGTACATAGCTTCCTTATATCTACATTCCTCCTGATTTTAAATAAACTATTGTTTGTTACATATCTGCTGCTTCTCTTCTTCCACCACCACCCTTTATTTCCTTTTATTACAGTAGAACATACTACATGAGAGGACACTCATGCTAGAGGACACCTCTCTTTAAAGGACAGTTTTCATTTGAAAACTTACCATTTTTTACAATTTAGTAACTGTCTAGTAAGAGGACATCTTTCCCTAAAGGACACTTTGTCTCTGTAACTAGGTGTTGTCCTTTACAGAGAGGTAGTTCTACTGTAGAAACTCTCTGGTAAGAAGACACATCTTACCCTAAAGGACACTTTGGCTCTGTAACTAGGTGTTGTCCTTTACAGAGAGGTAGTTCTACTGTAGCAACTCTCTGGTAAGAGGACACCACTCCCTAAAGGACACTTTGGTTCTGTAACTAGGTGTTGTCCTTTACAGAGAGGTAGTTCTACTGTAGCAACTCTCTGGTAAGAGGACACCTCTCCCTAAAGGACACTTTGGCTCTGTAACTAGGTGTTGTCCTTTACAGAGAGGTAGTTCTACTGTAGCAACTCTCTGGTAAGAGGACACCACTCCCTAAAGGACACTTTGGTTCTGTAACTAGGTGTTGTCCTTTACAGAGAGGTAGTTCTACTCTAGCAACTCTCTGGTAAGGGGACATCTCTCCCTAAAGGACACTTTGGCTCTATAACTTGTTTTGTTCTTTACAGAGAGGTAGTTCTACTGTAGCAACTCTCCGGTAAGAGCACACATCTTACCCTAAAGGACACTTTGGTTCTATAAGCAACTCTCTGGTAAGAGGACACATCTTACCCTAAAGGACACTTTGGTTCTATAATTAGGTTTTGTCCTTTACAGAGAGTTAGTTCTACTGTAGCAACTCTCTGGTAAGAGGACTCCTCTCCCTAAAGGACACTTTGGCTCTGTAACTAGGTGTTGTCCTTCACAGAGAGGTAGTTCTACTGTAGCAACTCTCCGGTAAGAGGACACATCTTACCCTAAAGGGCACTTTGGTTCTATAACTAGGTCTTGTCCTTTACAGAGAGGTAGTTCTACTGTAGCAACTCTCTGGTAAGAGGACATCTCTCCCTAAAGGACACTTTGGCTCTATAACAAGGTGTTGTCCTTTACAGAGAGGTAGTTCTATTGTAGTTGCTCTCTGGTAAGAGGACATATTTCCCTAAAGGACACTTTGGCTCTGTAACTAGGTGTTGTCCTTTACAGAGAGGTAGTTCTACTGTTATCTTAGTTAATATACAGTAAAGCCCTGCTTAAACGAACCTGAGATATAGTGAATATTCCCTTAAAACGACCCTGAAATAATCCCCATTTTTATATTTTATGATACAGGGAACTATGTCTATAACAAACCATTTTGAAAGAATCAGGGGCCATTGAAGCAATTTTTATCTTAAAGAATAGGTGTCCAATTTAGGGGATTCGATCCCGGGTCTTAGCTATCGAAAATCAATGGTTTATTCCACCCTTGCCAAGTTTTAAATGATACAAGTGGAAGTTTTTATAAATGTGATTGAATTTATCCTTGAATGCATCTCTTTTAGCCTCTATTCAGTTTCAAAGTTTACATATAAAAATGGGAATTAGTGGAAGGGTGATCTAAACCGTTGGTTTTCGACCGCTACGACCCGGTAACGATTCCCACATTGGGCACTTTTTTCTAATAATAAAAAAAAAAAAATGTTCCAATGGCTCCGATTCTTGCAACAGTAAAACCCCACCAGCGAGTGCAAGTAACCAAATGGGGTTTTGGCACATTCGTAAATGCAAAAGTCAAATTTCTTTTCACATGTGATGAACATACAGTAAAAGCACTGTTAACTACCCACCATGATTATCATTGCCTGTATCACGTGTACATTTGTAAGTGCAAAAGTCGAACAGTTTTTCA
Organism: Cordylochernes scorpioides; assembly: GCA_030710605.1. Classification (NCBI taxonomy): domain Eukaryota; kingdom Metazoa; phylum Arthropoda; class Arachnida; order Pseudoscorpiones; family Chernetidae; genus Cordylochernes; species Cordylochernes scorpioides. The sequence continues at coordinate 139,115,116 of CP092863.1, forward strand.
CATGTGTAGACATGTGGTGCATTTACAGTAGAGGCAGTCGCTAACTACCCATGATTATCATGGCCTGTAACAAGTGTACTTGGGATACATTTTAAAAACGTATAAAAATCTAGGGAATAGCTGAATTCTATCAAGAAGGGGTCCACAGATGGAGGAAAGAAGTCCATCAGATAGGTTAGTTAATTGCCAATATTGACGTATTAGGTTTGGTCAAGAAGTGCCTCCTAATAAAACAATAAAATGATTTAAAAAATACTTTCATTCTGAAAAAGATTTTTAAAAAAGTTTTGTGACTTTTCATATCAATAGATTATAATTACTCGTCTTTTAACACTCATTTGCACAACTTAAAAAAAAATATTATCCCTAGTATACGTGGTACAGGCCATGATAATCATGGTGGGTAGAAGGCGACTGCTTTTACTGTAAGTGCACCACATGTCTATACATGTGAAAAGCAGTTCGACTTTTGCACTTACAAATGTACTTGTGGCACAGGCCATGATAATCATGGTGGTTTGTTCGCGATTGCATTTACTGTAAGTGCACCACATGTCTATACATGTGAAAAGTAATACGACTTTTGCACTTAAAAATGTGTCAAAGCCCCGTTTGGTTACTTGCACTCCCTGGTAGGGTTGGACTTTTGCAAGAAATCGGGGGCCATTGGAGCATTTTTTTAAATCAGAAAAAGTGCCCAATGCGGGATTCGATTCCGGGTCGTAGCAGTCGAAAAACAACGGTTTAGACCATCCTTCCACCGACCCCCCCCTTTGCACAACTTGAAGCTATGTTTATTGTTACCGTAGTTAAGAATAGTTATATCAAATACGCCATTTGCTTATCAATATTATTTTTAAAAAGATATCTGGGATCATTCCAATATCCATAAAAATGTAAAAAAAGTCACAGAAGAAGATCGTAAAAGAGAGAAAGAACAACAACAGGTTGTGAAACACTGTAGATGACGACAGCGATGTCCAAATGTGACAAACATCAACCTTTGTCACATAGCTCGACCTACTGTGTTTACTGATTCCCTTCATCCTTTCTTCACCAACATTCCCTCAAATCAGAAATGTAACAACTCCGCCTTTGCCGGTCCCAAGCCCGGATGAAAAAGGAAGAGGGGGAGCAGTAACAAGCTTGCTAAAAAACCTGGGCTCAACTGGCCCGGCTGATAGTACCCTGTAAGGGCTCCAGGGATACAAGATGAGCAGTGTTTGTACTCCATGTTAGGAGCAGTTGCACATGGCATCTGTTCCTCATGTCAGAGGCGGCCATTTCTTTTAGAGCTAAGTCGGCCTGCCACTGAGTAGTGCTCCCAGTCTTAATGACAAAGGCAGACATATTCTACTTCACAGTAATGATGGTTGTCAAACAGACACCATCAAGGGTCACAACTTGATACCCTAATATGTTTGAGTGGAGATAAGGAAGAAGAAGAAATGTAACAGTGGGTCACCGAAATGTCATCAACTATCACCCACATCAAGACTTCAGGAATATATACAGTAGAACCTCAACGAGAGGACACTCCCACTAGAGAACACCTCTCTACAAAGACAGTTTTTATTGTCAAAATGACAATATTTTTACTATTTAGCAATTCTCCGGTAAGAGGACATCTCTCCCTAAAGGGCACTTTGACTCTGCAACTAACTGTCCTTTACAGGGAGGTTTTACTGTACATACAGTTAAACCTGTCTTGAGACTCACCAAAATAGGGGGCTATAGAGAGGGGGTGCTATAGATAGGTCATTTTTAATGTAAATCGCATCGTACTACGTATTTAAAATCGGGCGCTATTTAGAGGAAGACGCTATTTAGAGGAGGCGCTATAGACAGGTTTAACTGTTTATATAAATCAGTAACGCGCCATCTATATATAGAAAAATAAAACATTAAGAACGCAAATGTTTCTTTCACACATAAATCAAACTTCTACTCTCCTTGCTGCGATGGAAAAATATTTGTAAGTCTTGGCTCATCAGTGGCGAACCCTCCCAGCGGTTTCGCTAATTTAATCTACCAGACCGCTTCTTTATAAATAAATATATAAATATAACCTTTCCATATATTTTAAAAAAGGCGACAGTAGATCGCCGAAACGTCAAGGACAACAATACACTTATGAAAAAAAAAAAAAAAAAGGTTGATGAAGTCATAAAACAACAACAACAACAACTGCTTTATTAGGATATTTACGCCCTGTAAGGACTCGCCATACATCATTTTCAAGGAGAAAGGGGGGGAGAAGGGAAAATGAAAAGGAAATCAAAGTATTCAACATAACTATACAAATTAACTATAGAAGGAAATTGTTCTGTAATTTTAGTTCTTAGAGATTACCTTGTTCTCTAACGCTTTATGAAAATTAAACAATTCTATCGCTATATATTTTTTCGAACATTATTCTGATTAGCTGAACTGGGTTCACGTAGACTTGGATAATGTTCTTAAAGATCTTATTCCGTTCCTCGTTAACAATAGTGCATTCAGAAATGTAGTGAGTAATTTATTCTATGCTTTCAGTTTTCAGAATTTACAAATTACATCTTCCTTTTTAATTATTTGAATGTGACTTTCTCTTAGTAAAGTCGAAGTGATTCTTGTTTGGGTAATGTAATCTTTTATGTCTAATGATAGGTTCCAGGATAAAAATTGTTCGGGTATTAAATACTTATATAATAATATATAATTTGAATATAATCTTTTATGATCCATTTTTGCTAAGTCCTGCTGAATTGTTAGATGAAGTCTAAAACTTGAATTGATCAAAATGAAATTTACAATTATAGTAATTCTCAATATTTATATTTTTATCAGCCATTTAATAACATCAACAAGAATCCAGGGTTAAGTTTCTTGCACCATTTTTATTTCTCTAGCTTACGGGCTAACACATGTCCTTCAACAGAAGCACATGGAAGTATAACTTCCAGCTAAATATACACGCTGAAGGGCATGTTAGCCCGAAAGCTATAGTGCAAGAAACTTAGCCCTGGATTACTTGTTATTCTTAAATTATAAAAGGATGAACGTTTATGGTTTATCATCCATTAATTAATTTAAATCTCCTGGATATTAATTAAATAATTAAAACGGTTTCTGGAGATGCGTTTATTTTAATTTAATAAAACCGTCTCAAGCTTTTAGGTATCTCTGTCCTTTCACAGGAGAACATGAATAAAACGCCGTCTGATGCCAAACTATTACAAATTTATATATATACATATATATATTTACATTGGGATATTTTTGCATATTGTTTTTAGTTAGAATATATTCTCATTTAATTAGCGTGTATTTGCATATTTACTATTAATTGATTTATTTGGGGAATTTTCATATAAATTGGAATTTTCATTTATTATTTTGTATTTATGTTTTATAATGGCTATATCTAACATTTTTATCATCCATTTTTGTCTAATCACAAGTTTCATCTAGAATTAAACGTTTTCTATATTTGAAAGCTTCAGTGGAGCTAATGACTATGGCATCTTTTAGAAACATATGGCCTCTTACACCTTTCAGTCCGACATAATGACTGTCACGTTGTCGTTATTCCAATAGTGTCACTATTGTGTCGGCCTTCCAGGTCTCGGATCCATTAGTTGAGCCAAGTATGATCTAACTCCACGTCGAACAATGGCTGTTTAAGTCATCGCCAAGTTAACCTTCCTACCATGTGTCATCCCAGGGCACTTACTCCAGAAAGACATCAGCCCGGCATGCCTTAGCAATGCGATAGAATTTTAGGAATGTATCTTATATATAGATAGAGGTTGCCTGGCTGGAATTCATAGTTCTTAAAATTGAAGATACTTCCGGGGGGGATCGGTGGAAGGATGGTCTAAACCGTAAACAAGCAGTACGTTCTGACCAAAAATATAATTTATTTTTCAAGCTATTTGATACTATTATCAGACTGGCTGCCATATTAACATATGTAGCTTATTTATATAAATTTGGTTTATTGTAACTTTATAGCTTATATTCACTGATATATAATTCTCTTTCAATAGGTATGCGAAATAGGTTTAGTTCACAGCAAACTTAGAAATTCATAATATGATCAAAGAAAAATGTATTTTTGTTTTATCTTGTCTTAGTTTTTTTTTTGGAAACTATGGAAAAATATCACTATGTTTGTGGTTCACATTTCATATGATGAAAATACTCTCGTTTAGTTGGTGTTTCCTCTGAAAAATAGAGTAAGATTGAAAGAAATGGCAATGTCTTGTCTTCCTTTTCTATAGAGATAAAATTGGGATTTTAGGCGTGATATTCATTGTGTGTGTGACATAACGTTCATTTTTTAGAATCTATATTTTAAAAAAAAAATCAATTTTAAAAAATGAGACAGTTATTAAATGTGTTTAAATGTTTTTTTTTTTTTTTTTTTTTTAATATCGAATATTTTATTTCTATATTATTCACGAATTTCAACCTCTTTCTTCAGATTAGAAATTTTGTATAGGCCTACTATATATTGTTTTCAATTTTTTTTTATTTTTCATATGATCTTTGTACGAAAATAAAGATGTTTATTTAACAAACATTTATAAGCCACTAATATGCGTGACCACCAGGGGTATTCGAAAATATATTAATAGATAATAATTTTTTACGTTTGTGTAAAATGAAAGTCAAGTTTTTGCCAATGACTTTCTCTCCCGACCGTGTAGGAATTTTTGGCTGGATGTCATGACATTGGCATCCTCATTTGGCAGAAGGCAGTCTGATTCACAAATGCATCGTACCAGTTTTTTTTTTTTAAGTCTTTCAAACATTTTAAAAATTATGATCTTTTCTATTCCTTATTCTATTTGGTTGAAGCGTAAATTTCTAAATATTCTTGGTTATGGTGATACTCATGCCTTACCTCCTTTTTTAAAGCAAGTTTTAATTTAGATTCATTTGATTATTTTTTTAAGTTAGGAAAAGTAGACATTAATTTTGCATGAAAAAATAATAAACATTTAAAATGGTAATATATTTAATGTTAAAATCAAATGAAAAATTTTCCTATATCTTATAAAATTATAAATTATTCTTTTCAAAAATAACGTTAATTTAAATAATTTAAAAATAAAAAACATAAATAGTAACAATATATATTGTGTTGTGTGTATATTTAATTATAATTTTATTATAACAGATTTATATTCCCCACAAAACCTTTTATACACTACACTGACAATTTGCAGATTATATACGTATTTTTAATTTTAAAAGCGTCATCTATATTCATAATTAAAATATTATCAATACGGGTTTGAGAATATATACGTATTTATTATAGATATTTTATAATAAATATATTTCTATATATTTTATAAAATATAAAAATATTTATTCCTTAAATTTTATACTAATTTTCTATGAAATTTTCTAAATCAAATAATGAGAACTAAATAACTCGGTGGGAAAAGTATTTTGATACAGCCCGTTAACCAAATAGAAGCCATTTTAAAGAGAAAGATTAAGTGTATATTTTTATGATATTTTAGACTCTATTCAATAATTTTAATAAAGAACAAATTATTTTATTCTTAATATTTGTTATATGTCACTGAAAAATGGCCATATAGATATTTTTAACATAATCTAAAATATTTCCACATCTCAATGTCGAAAATTACAAATAAACAAAGTGAGCATATCGAAAATCCAAGTTTTTCGAATAACTTTTATTTAATGTTAAGATGTCCAATTTGTTTGAATATAATTACAAATACGGTTGCAACTAAGCAATGCCTGCATCGTTTTTGTCAGGAATGTCTCAAACAATGCCTCAAAAATGGTCAAAAGCGATGTCCAACATGTTATCTGAAATTGGGCTCCATACGCTCGTTTGTCAGAGATTATGAATTTGATTTATTGATCAAAAGAATTTTTCCAAATAGAGATAAATATGAAAACGATGGTAATTTTTTAGTAGATGTTGTTGGTGATTTCTGCAAGAATTTCTGCGTTCCTCTGTTATTCAAGAGATCGTTAGAAAATGTGAAGAGTGAAAATGAAATAGAAGGACAATCTACACATCAGACGATACCAAAGGTATTTTCATTTTCTAATTCTTCTCAAATAAATGAAGCGCAAAAGCCAAATTGCGAAGATACTGTAAAGAAATTTTTTAATGAAATAGGAATAACTCCTTTTCCTAAATACCAAAATGCTTTTGAAAATCTGTTCGGTGATCTCAACAAACGAATTACACATTTATTCAAACGAGAAAATCTTGCCGAAAACGAAGTATTGAATGAAGCAGACGATTCTAGAATTTCTAGCATTGAAGATAGTACAATAAATGATAGTACTATTGATGGAAGTTTTAATATTTCGACAATAAAAGAAGAGAATGATAGCGATAGTGAAATGCACGATATTACACAGGAAGAAGAAGAGGAAGAAATAGAAGTGATTGTGAAGCCATTATTTCCTAATTTCGGCGGATATAGTGCAGATCTTTTAAGATGCCGATACATTAAACTTCCAAGAAATGCATTTATTTCGCATATCAATAAATATATTAATATATGCTTCAAGAGAGAAAGCAACATTGAAAAAGATCTTGATTTCGAAATTTTCATAATGTTTCCGGATGGTACTATTTATATTCCTCACCAGAATGTAACATTTCAACATATAGTTGATACTATTTGGACTCTGGATAAACCCATTGATATATTCTATGCTACAAAATGATATTTTTCATGATTTCTTACCATATTCTCATAATAGGCAATTAATACTTTGCCTTCTTATTTATCTGAGCGTTATTTATAGCTATAATTATTAAATATATTATATATATTATTTTATCCCCATTATATATTTCCATAATCATAAAACGTATATATCTAAAACCTTTTCATATATTCCTAATAATATAATTGCATGCATTTTTATTCAAATCTTTTGACTTTTTAAAGTTATTTATCATATTTATTGTGTTTTGTTAGCTATATATATATTGCTAATATATATGCATGTGTGTTTCTTTGCATTAATAAACGAAGAATTCCTTATTATTGCATCGTTTTTTTTATTCATTAAAAAAATCATTCTTTAAATTCAGCTTTGAAGATAAAAGTATATATGCACAACATTTTTCTAAAATAGTACTTATATTACAGTTGATATTCAAAAGATATTTAGATCTTGTTATGAATTGAATATTGTATACTCCGCGTCTAGTGTTGTATTTACGATATATGAAGTAAAGCCATCTGGTCACACTGCACGGACTAGTACGCTTGGTTAGTTTTCAATGCTGATGGAGATAACCTATCAGGGCAGTGTGTTACGACCTTTCCTAGACGACTCGTTTCACGTTAGAACGTACTTTAACTAAAATGATCTAAATTAGTAGAAAAAAACCATTACAATGAGAACACTTCGGCTCAGAAAGATCCTTTATTTTAGCGACGTTTCGACCAAAAACCTTTGTTTTCGTCAGGTTAGGAATAAATAGTTGAATATTAGATAACTTTTAATGATTTCTATTTATTTATCAGTTGCAAACAAGACACGCTATATCCGATCTGGATAATTGCGCGTGAAACTATTTACAATAATTCATATTGACCAAAAACCTTTGTTTTTCGTAAGGTTAGGAATAAATAGTTAAATATTAGGCAACTTTTAATGATATTTTGACGAGAGTAAACATTTTTTTAATCGAAACGTTGATCAAATAAAATATCTTCATTGATTTATATGATTTATAAAGATTTATATGGGAAGCTTGAAAATAAAAATTTGAACGAGAAACTTAACCCTGGAAGCTTTATTTACTTTATAAAAGATCTTTATGACTAAAATAGGACACCAGTTTGGGCAAATTCAGACAAAAAGCCAATCTGCAAAATGTGGATTTATTATTTTTGACCACTAGTTAAGTTTTTTACTGGGGTGAAGAACATGATAAATTGTTCTGATGCATTATATTCATTTACTTAAAGATTCTACGAGATTCAATTCACAACTTCCTCCGGGACCAACTTTGACAACAATCTGTCTACGTGAAACATGAGAAGTGAGGTTTAAAAGGAGCAGCCTTAGTTTGGGAATGAACTATCTATGTAATAATTGAATTACTTCTCGTGCATTACGTGGTTAGAAAGGTTTATAAGAGGTGTTTGTGAAAGATGGACGCCTCTAGTTTCGTCGAGATATTATTGATTCAAAGTAAGACAATTTATCATTTAAAATTTAGGTTTTTAACTTTTAATTAGACAGTTTTTATTTAGACATTTTCAATTTTAATTTAGACATTTTTCATTTCAATTTAGACATTTTTCATTTTAATTTAGACACATGGACTTTTCTATAAAAAGCCCATGTATCTAAATTAAAATGAAAAATGTCTAAATTGAAATGAAAAATGTCTAAATTGAAATTGAAAATGTCTAAATTAAAATGAAAAATATCTAAATATAAATTAAAATTGCCTAATTAAAAGTTAAAAACCTATATATGGATTACGCTGTTTTTAAAACGAAAGGTTATGCATGATGAGACTTATTTTTAATAACTATCTTAAATATACACATTTTACAAGCCATGATAATCATGGGAAGAGGTTTAGGACTGCTTATACTATTAGTACATCACATGCCTACATATATAGAAAGCGGTTAGACATTTGTTCTTACAAGGTGCCAGAGCCCTGTTTGGTTACCCGCACAATCACTGGCGAGATTACATTTTTAAAACGAAAGTTTATGCGCATTGAGACTTATTTTTAATAACTATCTTAAATATATACATGAAAAATCGAAACTATTATAGACGGGAATGATTCTTTTAAAAATTAAACAATTTCTACTGCCCTTACTGCAATGGAAAAATAAATGGACGGACCTGGCTCATCAGTAGTGAACCCTCCCAGCGGTTTCGCCAGTTTAATCTACCATACCGCTGTTATATTGTATTTTTAGATCTTCCTTTTATAGTTATACTTTCGAATTTTCATAACAGATGGCGCCGCTAATGCATTATAAAATATACACATTTTACAAGCCATGATACTCATGGGAAGCGGTTCAGAACCACTTATACTATTAGTAAATCACATACCCTACACATAAAGAAAGCGGTCAGACATTTGTTCTTACAAGGTGCCAGAGCCCTGTTTGGTTACCCACACAATCGCACACACAAAGCTTTATTAAGACCATCGGTCTTATACAGATTCACACAGGAAGAAAGGAATCATAGATGGAGCTCCTATACTCCAGGCAGCACAGAACCCAACAATATTTGATACACACAGCTTTATTAAGACCATCGGTCTTATACAGATTCACAACAGGAAGAAGGAAGCATAGATGGAGCTCCTATACTCCAGGCAGCGCAGCACCCAACCACAGCCTCTATGTCCGACGCATATCCAATGGCCACACGTTACTTCGTGTATTACGTCATGGTTAGCGAATCACTGAACAGACTAGTGTGGAATCAGCCGCGTTCTAGTCTTCGCCTTCACTGGCGAGATGAACTTGTGGCGAGATAGACTTGTGAAATAATCGGAAAGAGTCAAATTCATTCAAAGAAATCCGAACTTTAATCCTAATTGTTCAAATCCACGGTCTTATAGCACTAGAGCTCTGAGAAACGGTCTGGTAGATTAAATTGGTGAAACACCGCTAAGTTGACAATACCCTGGACATCAAAAAAGATCTATATTGTATATATTGATTCAATCTGTACCCCATATTTAAAAACAATACAATTACTTAGTGATAATCATTGGCGGACAAATGGTATGATCCGTTCAAACAGCCATGATTCTGGATCGAAACCTGTATTGGAAACTTTTTTACCTAATAAAATAATTGCTCCATTGGCCCCCCGATTCTTGCAAAAGTCCAACCTCACCAATGAGTGCAAGTAACCAAACATTTATCATGGATGTAAGTAATAGAAACAGCTAATGTGAAAAAATAGTACAAATGTGATATTGTACGGAGATAAGGTGCATAAATTAAGAAAAAGGCATCTCCTTATCGTGAAACTGAAAGTTGCTGATGGCTTGCGCCATCTATTTGGCCAATTCTGGAATAATTAAAAATCAACGAGAATAGTTGATATTTATTCCGATAGATGGCGCAAGCCATCAGCAACTTTCAGTTGCACGATAAGGAGATGCCTTTTTCTTAAAAGAAACAGCTAAGTTGGCATTTAAAATGTTGTTTAACAGGCTTAATTTATTATTTTGCTGAAAAGCATTGTTCAATGCGTTATATCTTTAATTTAGATACACATTTCAACAGTCCTAGAAGCATATGACTATAGTTTCTTCAAAATACCAATTTACTGTACTCACTAACAAATATGAAGGGTTTATAAGAAATTCTGCCTAATATAGGAGTCGGTGGTCGAGTAGGTAACACCCTCTATTCCCGACAGCCATGAACCGGGATTGAATCCTGTGTTAACATTTTGTTTAATATGTGAATAACCTTCACATATTAATCATTGTTGTAAATATCATAAACTAGGTTGTTCTTGTTGAACGGTACCTAATAAAGTGATTTTGGAACAAGAACAGCCTAATACATTAGTGAAACGGTCCTGGAGATTAAAATGGCGAAACCGCTGGGAGGGTTAATTACTGATGAGCCATATCTTTCCCTTATTTCAATTTTTAATCATTCCAGTGTGTATATAAGGGTTATGCAGATATAAAATTTAATTATATACACTAGAACCTCTCTGTAAAGGACAACACCTAGTTACAGAGCCAAAGTGTCCTTTAGGGAGAGGTGTCCTCTTGCCGGAGAGTTGCTAAATTGGAAAAATGGTAATTTTTCAAATGAAAACTGCCCTTTATAGAGAGGTGTCCGCTAAAGGGAGGTTCTACTGTATATTTTAAAAAGAGTAAGTAGCGTTAAAAATAGTTCTAATTTTCACCAATAGAGGTCGTTAAGTTAATTATGATATTTAAATACTTGTAAGCGCAGAAGTCTAACTGTTTTCCATCTGTTTAGACATGTGGTACACTTATAGTAAAAGCAGTTGCCAACTTCTACCGATCATGATTATCATGGCTTGTACCATATATGTGTTCTATAGATATTAATAACAATAATATATTAAAACTTGTATTCAAATTTTGTATACATCGCTGAAGTAAATCATAACTTAATTATAAACCATTTGCATAATTGCACACACACAAAGCTTTATTAAGACCACCGGTCTTATACAGATTCACCACAGGAAGAAATAATAGATGGAGCTCCTATACTCCAGGCAGCACAGAACCCAACAATATTTGATACACACATACAGCTTTATTAAGAGACCACCGATCTTATACAGATTCATCACAGGAAGAAATAATAGATGGAGCTCCTATACTCCAGGCAGCACAGAACCTAACAATATTTGATACACACATACAGCTTTATTAAGAGACCACCGATCTTATACAGATTCATCACAGGAAGAAATAATAGATGGAGCTCCTATACTCCAGGCAGCACAGAACCCAACAACAGCCTCCTGTTCCGACGCATGTCCAATGGCCACACGTTCCTTCGTGCATTCATTTGCATAATTACGTTTTATATAATTCATTTTAATCTATATGAAACTAACACCTAACGTATTGGTACACTCAGCGGCACGTGTGTACATGAATACAATCTCAAACTGCGTTTATTTTAGCGGCGTTTGTTTTGAACGGTACTGCGCAGGCGTCAAATTTCTGGACGCTAGGGGGAGCTCGAGTCAAACGGCCAGTGAGAATAGCAGACGATGTGGTGCAAGGTTCTGCTGTTGGTTTTCCTGGCTTCTAGCGTAGTCTCGGCGCTACACCCCGGTAAGTCTGCTACACTCTTCGGATACCCACATAATATTTACATATTGTAAAAAAATGCATACTCTTTTTATGCAAAAATTTCGAGTTTTCTAGAACATTTAAAAAATTTAAATATAGGCTGTCAAAAAATTATATAAACAAAAAACAAAACATAAAGAATATAATGACTATTGACCATATTAAGAAATAAAATTATTTCATTAAATTTAATACTTTTTGACTAAATTGAAAAAAAAAAGACCATGTATACAATATATTAAATTACATTTTTGGCAAAATTTTTCTTTCAGTAATGTTTCTTTTAAATAATTTTAATATATTTAGATTTCGGGCTCTTTTTACGCACTTCTATAGAAGTATGTATTTAAAATTACTCCTGAAGAAGGACGTAAAAAAAACCCGAATTTATTTTAAATAAACTTACCCTTGAAAGATTTTTTTGCCAAATAATATGGCGCAAGGAATTCCTATTTTCCAATATCCAATTACCCTATGTTTGTCACTGATGGTATTGGAGAGAAAAACAAAAAAATGCGTATTGAACAGAGAAAGTTTGGTAAAGATTTGACATAATGGCATTTTTTTATTACCTTAATATATACTTAACGCAAAATCATAGAAATTTTGTCTATTAACCACAAGTTAAACAATCCTTTTTATGGTATAAATCACAAATGTTATCTACACTTTTTAATACTAGAAATCTGAGAGCTTTCATTGAAAAACCACTTTCTTCAAGAAAAAGATCGATATACTGTAAAATTAAAATGAAACAAAGATTCAAACTAAAAACAAAATTAAAACTATAAGCATAACACTAAAAAGTATTTTTAGTTCCCATTTAGGAAAGTTCTGGAAATGTTAGATAGTGCAGGTTGGTGTTATCTCTTTCTCTCAGATTTTATCTGCACAACTGGAGAAAATCATTTTTCTAACATTTGCAAGTATTTAGTAGAACAGAATTTCGACGTACTGTGAAGATTCTGCTTGCTTTTTTATACAGTCTTCCAAAATTTTTATAATCATTTTGAACCTGTGGGTCTTCGATACCATATTAGAAAACTGTTATAGTACATACTCTACTGTATTGCATATTTACATACATCTTCTATTACATACTCTGCTATATTACATATTTACATATATACATACTCCGTTATATATTACAGATTTAAATATATAAATCTTACTCATTACATTCTCTACTGTATTGCATATTTACAACTTCTATTACATACTCTTCTATATTACATATTTACATGTACACGAATACATACACGACTGTATTGCATATTTACATCTTCTATTACATACTCTTCGATATTGCATATCTACATGTACACGACTGTATTGCATATTTACATCTATTACATACTCGAATGTCTTACATATTTACATACATCTTTTCTATTACATACTCGACTCTATTACATATTTACATACAACTTTTCTATTACATACTCGATTGTATTACATATTTACATACATCTTTTCTATTACATACTCGATTGTATTACATATTTACATACATCTTTTCTATTACATACTCGACTCTATTACATATTTACATACAACATTTCTATTACATACTCGATTGTATTACATATTTACATACAACTTTTCTATTACATACTCGATTGTATTACATATTTACATACAACTTTTCTATTACATACTCTAATGTATTACATATTTACATACATCTTTTCTATTACATACTCGACTCTATTACATATTTACATACAACTTTTCTATTACATACTCGATTGTATTACATATTTACATACATCTTTTCTATTACATACTCAACTGTATTACATATTTACATACATATTCAGGGAGATATTTATATTAAAAAACAATACCATTCCTTCTTCTTAATATTCAAACCTTTCAAATATGATTTATTCAAATAAAACGACGAGAGAGTTTCTCTTTACATTTTATAATAAATTTACATTTTTTAAATTGTCTATCTGGTACGAAGGATCTGATGGGATGTTTGTTTTTTCGGTCCGAGATTTAGGAACTAAGTTTCTTCATTTTCCTGAGTATAAACCTAGGTGAAAAGGAAGATGCCGTGTGACGTCATTCTAAATGGCAATTGTTTCCATGGGCCAATCAGAAACGAGCGTTTTACATCGGCGAAGGATAAAAAAAAAAAAAAAACGCCAAAGCTACTTATTTCCCACAAAAATGCTTATACAAAGGTTTTGTAAAATTTTAAAAAATATATTTTAAAATATCATTGCATTTGTATAATCACTTGAAGTAATACGCGAACCTCTCAAAACAGTTGTGTTCCCTGATAAAGTTTGGCGTATAGCCATACGAAATACATACTCATGGACAAAACTTGAGTGGAAAGTCTTTGATGTCACCGGTCGTCTATATATATATATATATACACCATTTTTTTAAGGAGACAGAAGCAATTTTGTTCACACTAGTTTATCTCGTATGTCTTCAATAAAGGTCACTGTAATATCTTTCAAAGTTATTGTATGAATCCCGATATACATGATAAAAGGTACAACTTCCTTTTGTCTATGAGTGTATAAAAAAATAAAGATATTTAATGCCCAAAAATGAGTCTTTTTAAAATAAGTAAAAATCGCTGGCTCAGTTTGCAATCATCACTAACGCTATATAACGATTAATTATTGTTAACCCGATTTTAAATTAGGTTAAGTTCCCTATATTGGACAACTAAACAAACTCATAATTAGCAAAGTTGTACAGATATGAGGTGTGGTTAGTTGATGGTTTAACTGTAGTTAGGTTAGGTAGAGAGTTTCCAAGTCTTCTCTTTCCCAAAAAGCCGTAAACAATTTGACAATTCAAAACATTTTATTAACACTTAATCAATCAATGTGAAGATTCCATTAGATCCCGTGTGGATCTCATGGAATAAAGTCTGCATTGGACTGACGAGAGCCATTAGCTCGAAACCATGGTCTCTAGGTGGACGCTTATCAATTTACCAAAGCTGGTGTTGTGGCTTTGTCACCAACCCGAGACCGCTAGTTTGCGGTGACGGTCAATAGATAGCGTCTAGCTTTGACGTTTAATTTGACGGGAGAGGTTCCCTATGCTTTTTTAGACATAGGCAATCGTTACAAAATAAGGTAAATGATATTGTTTACAATTAGGTGATGGAATATTTACAGTTGTTCTCAGGAAGGAAGACTCCTCCATCTTGAGAGAGTCCTCCTCCAGACAAGAACAGGATCTCTCAGTTCAATGTTGAGATAGAACCTACGTAGGAAAGTCTTGGCAGACGTCGGGATGGTGTCATCATCTAGGCTTCCCCCGAGCCCAACCCAAAATCGTAAAGAAGACACAAATCCTGTTAAAACATTTTTGACTTTTTCAGAGATAGGGGATCGTGGTGGTGGTGCTTATCTCCATGGTTGAACCAATTCCTGAAGTTCACTCCTCTCCAATTTTGCGATGGTAGTTATAGGCCTGGGTCCTCTATTGTCAGTTCTGATCATGATATGTTCCGGAGAAGCTTCCGTACTATTGCATTTCAAGCAGTTATTGAAGGTTTTATGTCCATTTTAAAATTTTAAGGTTTTTATATGGCCACTGGTCTTGCTAAAGCTGTTTGTTGATTTCTATTGAGTTTTTGAATTTCTTCTAATTGAGAGATAGGGGATTCACTTGTGGATTGTTTACCCCGGTATAGGATGCTCCTCCCTAGGTGTGTGTTTCACAGAGAGAAGGATGTCCTGTAATGTGGGATTTGTCATTCTGCAGGATATGGTTTGAAAACATCCTGGACAGTACATGGTATGGTGATATAGTGTGGTTATTGTACAATGTAAGATAGGTTATGTGCAGGACTTGATAGCCGTTGTACAGGATAAGGTTTGAAAACATCCTGGATAGTACATGGTATGATGCACTAGCGCGCCATCTGTTATCAAATTACAAAACTATTTTAGAGGCGTAATATTCTTTTTAAAATAAAACAATTTCTACTGTCCTTACTGCAATGGAAAAATTAAAGGGAGGGCCTGGCTCATCAGTGGTGAACCCTCCCAGCGGTTTCGCCAATTTAATCTACCATACCGCTGTTATATTGCATTTTTGGAACTTCCTTTTATAGTTGACTGTTGTAAGACTCTTGGAATGGGTATTTTAGAAGAACTATGGGCATAAGCTTTTAGGACAGCAGAATTAAATATATTTATAAATATATGCTTCGAGCAATCGCTCTTCCGCAAATATCAAATTGTGTCTTTTATTTGAACAATTATGTTACGATGCACTAGCGCGCCATTTGTTATCAAATTACAAAACTATTTTAGAGGCGTAATATTCTTTTTAAAATAAAACAATTTCTACTGTCCTTACTGCAATGGAAAAATTAAAGGGAGGGCCTGGCTCATCAGTGGTGAACCCTCCCAGCGGTTTCGCCAATTTAATCTACCATACTGCTGTTATATTGCATTTTTGGAACTTCCTTTTATAGTACATGGTATGTTGATACAGTGCGGTCATTGTACAATGTAAGATAGGTTATGTACAGGACTTGATAGCCGTTGTACAGGATATGGTTTGAAAACATCCTGGATAGTACATGGTATTGTAGGATTAAAACTCTTAAAATCACGATAATTAAAAAACAATAATAAGAACGTTTTGTTCGAAAGCTTGCGGTATTAAAGAAATTTACACAAGAGGCTCCTCTTAATGTTTATTATTGTTTTTTAAAGTACATGGTATGTTGATACAGTGTGGTCATTGTATAATGTAAGATAGGTTATCTTATGTACAGAACTTGATAGCCGTTGTACAGGATATGGTTTTGTACATTTTGTACAGGATATGGTTTAGATAAGAAAAAAGCAGATCAGTCTAGTAATGTTTTAATGAATATATATAGTACATGTATCTAATTGTACATACGGTTGTACAAGTTTAGATACACTTGAGTATATTTTGTTTTAAACTCAATGAAAGCTATCTTGGAAGTATTTTACAGGTGACTGCCGCTATGTTATCTCATTTTTAACTTTTTAAATGTCTTTTTAACTTTTGAAAACTCTACACTCATGGGTAAACCATAAGGAAGTTGTACCTTTTACCATGTATATCGGGATTCAGACAATAACTCTGAAATATATTACAGTGACCTTTATTGAAGACACACGAGATAACAAAGTGTAAACAAAACTTAAGGAAGTTGTACCTTTTAGCATGTATATCGGGATTCAGACAATAACTCTGAAAGATATTACAGTGACCTTTATTGAAGGCACACGAGATAACCAATATTTATGAATAATACTGCCTCTATCTCATAAAAAAAAAAAAAAAAATAAAACACAGACGACCGGCAACATCAAAGAAACTCCACTTATTTAAGTTTTGTGTTTGTCCACGAGTGTATATATATATATATATATATATGTTTTAATAAAAATAAATATATTTTTTATAAATTCGAAGAGTAATTTGAATATATAAAGAATTTATTGAATTTGCTGATAGGTGGTGCTAATCAACATAAACGGTGGCGATGAAATCATTGAGGTCAAGATCGGGCGTAGGTTTATCCTTAATAGTCAACCTACCTATCTGATATTGGAAGGATTGGTTTAACATGTGGAATTAGTCCAAACTGGTTTAAACTTGTTTACACCATAGTTAGAAATAAAACATCTGGTTTTGGTCCAGTTTAGTTTACACTCATAGACAAAACTTAAGGAAGTTGTACCTTCTAGCATGTATATCGGTATTCAGACAATAACTCTGAAAGATATTACAGTAACATTTATTGAAGACACACGAGATAACCAAGTGTGAACAAAACTTAGGGAAGTTGTACCTTCTAGCATGTATATCGGTATTCAGACATTAACTCTGAAAGATATTACAGTAACATTTATTGAAGACACACGAGATAACCAAGTGTGAACAAAACTTAAGGAAGTTGTACCTTCTAGCATGTATATCGGTATTCAGACATTAACTCTGAAAGATATTACAGTAACATTTATTGAAGACACACGAGATAACCAAGTGTGAACAAAACTTAAGGAAGTTGTACCTTCTAGCATGTACAGGGTGATCCAAAAGTCCCGCACTATTTTTAAAATTAATAACTCCGCGAATATTTGCGCTAGAGCAATGCGGTAAACACCATTGTATTCAGGATGCAATGGTATTTTTTATGGCAAATAATGGAAAATTCGAAATTAATTTTTGTTACAATTTTATTCGCCAGATGGCGCTCTACCAGAATCAGAGATTCAACGGCTAAATTGTTTTATAAATTGAAAAATATAACTGATCGACACGTATTTTCCCTTTTTGAATACCAGGAAAAACCCTAATAATATCAAATAACAAATTTATAAAACACCACTTCGCCAAAAGTATGAAGAATTGGTTAACGATTTTCAAATACAATCAGAGATACGTAAAATAGGTAAATGCAAATTAAAACATGTAGCAAAAATATTTATATTTTATATGGGGTTTTGTGAAATATATTGAATGTTTGAAAAACACTGCTGATATCAATACACGAATTTTTGAAATGTTAATATAGTAGCCAAAATTATAATGGCACTATTAATAGGATTTCTTGCTATAAGAAATGTGTAGTTTCTTGACTGATTGGTGACCCTTGACTATTTAACTGGATATTTGTCATGATCCAACAAATGAAATATAGAGGGGAGTGACAAAATATATTTGTCGTACTTTATTCCAAATATCCTATGGGCTTGTCAAATGTTATCATTGTTTATTATACTACACAAAATTTTTAAAAATGTGCTCCCTCAAATAAAAATAATTTTTAAATCGACCTTTTGCGTTGAAAAACGTGGTAGTAAAATCATTTTGTATTATTATTTTTTCAAAACATTTCTAAAGTTATTGGTGTACAGAAAATATTCCTTATGCTATTTCTTCTAATGAGCGAAAAGCGAAAACTAAACATAAGGGGGAAAATTGTGTGTTCCAGTGTTATTCGAGAAGTTATAACACTCTGGTTTGCACGACATAATATGTGAGTAAATGACAAACAAAATATTACTGTTCACAAAAAAAAAAAGAGTCAAGATGTGAGGACAGCATTTATTATCCCCATATCCCAACACAAAGAGCTGCAAAATATTGGTAGATAATATAATACATGGCGGCTTATCTAACACATGAGGTAACTGCCTTCCTTCTTGTATTAGGTCACAATCCTTGTTCAATGTGGCACCCTTCATTCTCAATCACCGCCTGCAGACGATAAATGACAGAATGGACAGCATTAAATAACATATCTGTTGAAGTTGATAAAACATCTGATAGAAGCCTTCAACATGGCCAATGTGGTAGGCCAGCATCGATAAACACACGATTTAATGTACCCCCATATACAAAAATCGCAAGGCGTCAAGTCTGGTGATCTTGGAGGCCACTGGTATATAAAGTGGCGACTTATCACACGATTTTCACCGAACATATCCTTCAGCAATTGTTTGGCACCTCGGGATATATGAGGAGGTCCTCCATCTTTCATGAATGTTATTTCGCTTAGTGCTTTTGCCCTGCAATATGGGAACACCCTTTTCTCTCAAAAGTTGAACATAACGTTCACCAGTAACAAAAACGGTTTTAAAAGTTCTTCCATTGATTTTTAAAAGAAAAATGGCCCAATAATAAAAGAAGTGAACCCACATAAAACTGTAACTCTAGGCTGGTAAAGTGGCATTTCTGTAAAAATCCTA
The DNA here is from genome assembly GCA_030710605.1 of Cordylochernes scorpioides. NCBI lineage: Eukaryota > Metazoa > Arthropoda > Arachnida > Pseudoscorpiones > Chernetidae > Cordylochernes > Cordylochernes scorpioides. The sequence goes on from CP092863.1 coordinate 139,134,700, forward strand.
GGGTTTTCTGTTGCCCAAAAGCGGCTGTTTTGAATGTTAAATTCTCCGTTTAGAGAAAAGTGAGCATCATCTGTCCACAGAACATTCGACAGCCAGTTTTCATCAATATCAATTTGCCGGAAAACCCATGCAGTGAATTCTTGATGCATCTCAAAATCGCCAACTTTCAGCTCGTGAAATCTTTGAATTTTGTATGGGTACACACAATAGAGACATTAAGTGAAGCGTCTTCGGATATCACAATCATACTCGGCGAATTTAACGCCAAAAGTTCAATTTGGGGATCACCTGTCCAGGATAACAAAAGTCAGCAGGTTGAGGACATGCTAACCGACCTCGACCTTACACCGTTAAATAACGGAGAGAACACCTACCTATCTAAGTCCACAGGCACAGAATCCGCAATAGACATCACAGCGATAAATTACAACATCGCACCCACAACACAATGGAAAATCCTGAGAGGTACAATCACTGACCACAGACCAATTTTAACAACCCTAAACTTCAAAATTGAGAATTTCCAACAGAATAAAAGAACACTGGGAAAAATGCACAGAAAAGCTTGAAGAACTGTGCAACGAAGAATTAAATCACAGAACGCTTGACAAAAACTTGAAAAAATTCTCTTCGAACATTTCAAAAGCTGCGAAAGCATCGATACCTAGAGGTAGACGTAAAGACCTGTGCATACCTTACTGGAAGAACCACAACATCGAGGCAATGATTTCAGAGAGAGAGACAATATCAATGAACTTCTTAAAAATATAAAACAGAAGAAAACAGAAAGGAACTCATTGAAATTAGTCACAAAATAAAACAAGAAATTTGGATATGCAAACAAGAAAAATGGCAGAATTCTGCGAAAAAATGGAACCAAAAAAGGACAGCCAACACTGGAATATGTTTAGAGTGTTAGACAACAATCAAAACCAACACCAATCCTCCAATACTCTAACCGATATGAATAGAACAGCGAGAACGAGAACAAACAGATGGCTGACATAATTGCTGAATATCTTTCAAGCACTTCCATACTCAACTATACGAATGAAGACAGGACTCTAAAAATAATATAAACCAGTTAGTTAAACAAGCAAGAAACTTCCATCAACAAGATATTTTCTCGAGAGACTTCACACTGAATGAGCTAAACTTATCAATAAAATAATCCAAGAGGTCACCAAGAGATAATCTAATCTTTGGTCAAATGATTAAACACTTTGAAGACAAAGCTAATAATCAACTCCTACGAATACTGAACATTTCATTGGAAACTGGAAAACTACCAAAGAATTGGAAGATATCAATTATAGTGCCAATACTGAAGCCAAACAAAGATGCCAAGGAATACAAGAACTATCGGCCAATTGCTCTCACCAGCATACTCTGTAAAATACCAGAACGAATTATCCACTCTAGGCTCATAGTCTGGCTCACTAACAATAATAAAATAAACCTCTACCAAACTGCCTATAGATCCCAGCACTGTACGACTGATCAACTGTTCTACTTCTGTCAATCAATAATAGATTCTTTCCAGGAAAAACCGCCAAAGAAGACCACGGCTATATTCCTTGATATGACCTCAGCTTTTGATCGAGTGTGGAGGGAGAAATTACGTGAAAAGCTGCACAACATCGGAGTAAGAGGAAAAACCTTAATCTGGATTGCAGAATTCTTAAGGGGAAGAAGGTTAAAGGTTCGGGTCAATGGAGAATTTTCCAAGGAAGGAAGAACATGGCTTGGTGTAACTCAGGGATCTGTCCTCAGTCCTCAGTCCTCTACTCTATCTGCTATATATTAACGACATCCATCCTTACCTCACTGATGACACAAAGGTTGCCTGTTATGCCGATGATATAGCCATATGGCACACAAGTAGCAGCATAGAGAAATCGTAAAAAATACTGAACACATCAATGAGAGTACTGGGGAAGTGGGCAATGGAACTCCAAATGACCATAAACCCAATAAAACCAAACCTATGCGTCTTCTCCACTCACAGGGAAAAAGGCATAAATATAGCCACAAAATAAGCATAAACAAACAAATAATTGATAAAATTAGAAATCCATAATACCTAGGTGTGATACTGCAGTCCTGGATCTTTCAAGTTGGTCTCGAGGACCACGCCATCACCATCTCCTAAGCGGCGAAGTACGCTATCTACGTATTCATCGTAGATCGCAAATTGCGTTGTGTCGCTGGAGACCCACTGGCGATTCTCCACCAAATTCTGCAGCGCTGGCAGGGGCGCCATATTCATTGTACATAGTGTATATAATGCATATAATCTTTTTTTAATAGTGCAGACTGTGCATGTATTGACAAGATGTCAACAAAATCATTTTAATTATTATTGATGAGGAATTGGAATTTTCAGAACACATAATTAGCACCTCAAATAGAGCTATCAAAAAACTAAACATTCTGAGAAGGCTATGTGGAACAAATTGGGGAGCAAAACCCAGAATTCTCAGAACAAGATATACCACCTTAATAAGGCCGATAATGGAATATGCAACACCGGTCTGGGCTCCCTCAAGCTCATCACTAAAAGTAAGACTAGACAGTGTTCAAGCAAAAGCGGCCAAAATAATCACTGGTGCTGTTTCATCCACCAACAATGAGAAAATTCAGAGAGAATGTGTTCTAGACCTACTCGCTCGAAAGAAGAAGACAAAATAAAAACAACTTGGATCGGCACTTCGGAAACGAGGAATCAGAGGACGAGATCTCTCTGACCACTTGTGGTTTGGTAGATCCGCCCTTTTCTGAGAATGAGGTGAAACTGACGGCTTTCAAGTTCTGGAAAAGGAAATCTCCTGGTCCCGAAGGGATCGATAACACGGTCGTGAAAGCCCTGGTAAGGATGCACCCATCGCTTCTTTCCAGGTTATTCAATAGGTGCCTGGACACTGGTACATTTCCTGAGGCATGGAAAGTTGCCCGAGTAGTGCTTCTCGAAAAGTCTGGTAGAAAGGGTAATTATCCTAATGATTATCGTCCGCTTTCTTTAATAGTGCGTCTAGGTATGGTCCTGGATAGCCTACTAGCTCAGCGACTGAAGCATTGGCTAGAGAGTAATATGCTCCTTTCCTCTTTCCAAAATGGTTTTAGGGAAGGGAAGTCCACAACCACAGCTCTGAACGAGGTGTTGGAGGGGGTTAAGATGGGATTAAATTGGGGTGCTTGGGTTCTTTTCGTGGCCCTGGACATTGATGGCGCGTTCAACTCCATGAGCTGGAACAAGCTGATGAGAAATTTGATGCACATGGGTTGTCCTGATAATTTGTGCTGCTTGGTTCGTGACTTCCTGAGGGATAGACGGATTAGCCTCAGTTTTGGTGGGCTGAAGTTGGAAAGAAACTGTGCTAGGGGTTGCCCCCAGGGCTCTTGCTGCGGACCTATTCTGTGGAATATCCTGGTAAAACCGTTTTCCAGGAGGAGCTCCCTGAGGGAGCCAGGCTGGTTCTCTATGCTGACGACCAGTTCCTCATCATTGAGGCTGCTTCGAGAGCGAAGGCTGAGAAGTGTGTTGGAACTTCTCTCCAAATTCTCTCGATCTGGGCCCATGACTCTGGCCTTAAGTTCAATGTCTCCAAAACTAAACCCCTCAGCTTTAAGCCTAGGAACATAAGAACTAAAAGTAAAGGGATCAAATGGGAACACAAGCCGGCTATCCGGATGGAAGGACGGAGGGTAGCGTTGGTCAATAGGGTGACCATTCTGGGGGTGGTCATTGATGACAAGATGGGTTGGCAATACCAGGCGGAGGAGATGGTGGCGAGAGGCAGGGAGGCGTTGTGCAGGCCTGTCCTGGTTGGCTCTCAACAGGAGGGGGGGAGAAGGAGGGTACTATTTTTAGGAACCTCTGCCTCTCCTGTGTCGAGCCAATCTTGCTATATGCTTCCGGGGCTTGGTGGCGCCGAAACAGAGATCAGAAGGTGGCAACAACTCTAGAGAGAATGCAGAGGACAGCGGCACTCAGAATCACAGGCGGATATCGCACTACCAGCAGTGAGGCCTTTTTGGTCCTCGCTGGGCTTATTCCCCTGGGATTGAAACTAGAGGAGGAGACCATCAGACAGAAGATCTGGGAGAATAGGGAAGATGCCCTGGGACTTGAAGCGGGGGCCCTGGAATCGAAGAGGGATCCAAGGAAGCCTCCCAGTGGTTGCCAAAGTGGAATTGGAGTCCTGGAGGGCCGACAGGGATTGGCACGGAGGTTTTCACTGATTGTAGTAAGTCTGGAACCAATACTGGAGTTGGGGTAGTGATATTCACTAATGGAGAGCTGATCTTCCAAGAAAGTTTAACACTCAGAGTGGACGAATTGGTCTTTTCAGCCGAGCTGGTTGCGATCAGGGTAGCCCTCAGAGTGTATGCCGAGAAGAACTTCAGAGCCCGGACTGCCTCTATTCAGATTGTATGTCGGCCCTCGACGCATCAATATGGTGAAAGGGCAACTCGCGCATCAAATAATCTAGGAGCTGGAGATGATGACGCGGGCTCCGGAGCTACCTTGGTTTAGGAGACACAGCCTCATCGAAGGTAATGAGTTCGCAGACAGGATCGCTAAGACAGGATGCTTTAGAGGTAGATCACTGAGGACCCCAGTGACCAAGAAAGAAGTTTATAGAAGGATCAGGGGGCACGTCCAGGACTTATGGTTGGACAGATGGAGGAACAGTGTGAAGGGGAGAGAGGTATTCAATGGGGTAACCACACACATAAGTACCTCTGTAAGGTAATGTCCCACAAACTCATTAGGGTAGTTCGGGACATGGGCTCTTCCCCAAGTCTCCACAGATTTAAAATTAAGAGAAACCCTGATTGCGTCTATGGAGAAAGGGATATGAATGCACGCCACTACGTTTTGGATTGTCCAAGGGTAGTGGGTGTTCAGGAAGAGAGAAGGAGGGCGAGGGGCGCGATCGAGAGTAAGCTGCTGAGAAATTACAGCAAGCTTCTTGAGAAAGCCCACGACATGGCAGCTGAGCTTTTCCTCAGCTGTGAGTGAACAGAGTCGACCGGGGGCTGCCTCCCCGCGGTCCCTGCTGGACACAGTAGATAGTTTCCTATTTTGCTATGATTAAAGGCCACCGGTATATAAATCCTTGCAGACACGTTGTCTGGGAGGTGGTGTTTCCAGGTACTTACTAGGTACAGGTACATACTACTTGTATGGCACTTCTTCTATCAGTAAGAATCCATATATCGTGATGTTTAATGTTTCTAATGGATTTTAAGACTTCATAGATGGCTATAAGTTCTGATCTGAAGACTGAGCAGAATTCTGGGTTTCTTCTGTTTATTTTCTCATTGCCATTTGTGGTTTTAATGAGAGAGCCACTGCCAGTGTGTCCCAACTCGTCTCTGCTACCATCGGTATAGATAGTTATTGCATTTTTAGGAATTTTATTAATTATTTCTAATGATAATAGTTTTAAGTTTTCTGGATTTTGGTATTGTCTGTTGGTGGGTTCATTTAAAGTGACATTAAAAATAACATTTTGTTAGTGGTTCGCATGGAGATATTTTTTCAGCTAAATAATATTTTTCCACTTTATATTTTAAAAATCCATTTCTTTTGGCCAGGTGGAGAGGGCCTTCTTTTTTGAATCTTATATTGGGTTCCCAATTAAGTATGTAATTGAAAGTTCTGTGTTTGTTTTCATAACTCTTGATTTTGTTTATATATTTTGGCAGATTGTAGCTTATTCTATCCTTCAAGGGCATAATGTCTGCCTCGTAAAGTACAATATCATTAGGGCAGGTTTTTCGAAGACCTGTAATAATTCTAGCTGCATTTAGTTGTATCCTTTCTAGTGTTTTTAGATTTGTTTCAGATGCTGTACCATAGATTTGATATCAATATTCCAAGATAGGTCTCATTAGAGAAGTGTAAGTTAATTTTAGTGTTGTTGCTTCAGCTCCCCACTCTTCCTGAAATATATTTCAAGATTTTTAGTCGGTCTTTTCCTTTTCTAACAACTCCTTCAAAATGCTTACTGGAGTTAATTTCTGGATCCAGGGTGTAGCCGAGATATTTAGGATGTTTATTATATTGCAATTGTTGTTCTTTCAGAATAATATTTGGTCTTATTTTGTATAATTTCTTATCGGTAGTAAAAAGACAGGTTTCAGATTTTTGGGGGTTAAATTCTAATTTATGTTTATCAGCAAATTTTTCTAGGTGGAGAAGAGTCTTGTTCAAATCTCTTTCAGCTTTTTTTCCAGTTAGTGTTGCTGCTCCATAGAATAATGTCATCAGCGAAAAGTCCAATATTGGTTTTATGTGAAAATTTTTCTTCTATGCCTGCAATAAATAGGGTGAAGAGAGTAGGGCTAAGGATTGATCCTTGTGGTAATCCTTGGTACAATTTGAAGGTTTTAGATAGAGTGCCATTATATTTGACCCTGATTTATATATTTTTAAGGGAATCATTTATCCAAGTGATAGCTTTTCCATCAATTTTGAAATGTTTGTATAATTTTGTAATTAACTTGTTTTTCCATACCCCTTATCAAAAGCTTGTGTAAGGTCTAAAAAGCAGCTATGGTGTGGTTAGTTATTTTTTTTTGTTTTGTGCATCTTTTACCTTTTGTGTGAAAAATAAGAGTTGGTCTATTGTCCCATGTCCTTTCCTAAATTCATATTGTTCTTCTGGTAAGAGATTTCTTGTGTCGGGGTGGTAGGTGAGTCGTCTGAGTATAATTTTTTCCATTAATTTGCAGCAAATATTTGTTAGGGAGATAGGTCGGTAGTTTTTTTGGGTCATCAGCAGATTTGTCAAGTTTTTTAATGGGAATTATTGTTGCATTTTTACAGTCTTGAGGCAATTTTCCAGTTTTCCAGGAGTTATTGAAAATATTAAGAAGTCTTTCTTTGCCAATTTTGCCCAAGTTTGATATCATTCGGCCATGGATTCCATCTGGCCCAGGAGTCTTGTTTAGGTCAGTGTTTTCTAATGCATAAGCTAGCTTTTTCATATTGATTTTTTTCATGGAAAATATTATGAGTGCTGGTGATATTTTACAGTCATGAATAATCTTTCGGGCCTTTTTTCAACCTTGATTTTACTACTTATTTGATATGAATTACCTAAAAGATTGGCAGCAATTTTGTCATTAGTTGCTGGTGTACTATCTGTATTCTTAATCATATTTGTGTTTTCAGTTTTTGGCTGGGCTCTGTCAATTTGTTTTGCCAAATTCCAAAGTTTTGTATTTGGGTTTCTTGGGTTCAGGTTTTCTTAAGTTTGTTTCCATTTTTCCCTTTTCACATTTACGCATAATCTTTTTATTTTTGCAATCCCAATGTTCAGTTCAGTTCTACAATTTGTTTGGTTTTGGGTGCACTTTTTTGTAGTTCATTTCTTTTAGTTATAAGTGTTTGAATAAATTTTGCCTGGTGTGTATAATTTGGAATCCATTTCCTAATATTACCTCTTGGTATTGAAACGTTGGCTGCTTTAATAATGGTGTTTACGAAAGATATCCAATTAGCCTTTTTGAAGTTCCAGAATTTTTCTTAATTAAGCTAGTTTTGGTCTTGGTGCTAATTTCTATCAAATTAGGCAAATGATCACTTCCAAAACATTTTAATATTTGCTATTTGCATTTGTGGAAAATGTCAGGATAGTAAAAACTTATATCAAGGGCTTGTGCAGTATTATAGCTTGTAGGAATGATGGGTAGGATTCCCATCATTTAAGCACATGAAGGCATTGTTGTCAAATATGTTTGATAGTATTTTGCCTCTTGGGTTTGGCGTAGAACATCCCCATAGTTGATGTTTGGCATTAAGGTCACCTACAATAATAGTGTTGTCTGTAAGAAATTGAGCCATTGTTCCATCGTCAATAAATGTATTGTTTGGAGGGTGATACATATTGTATATGTTGATGGTTTTGTTTTGATTGAGGTAGACTTTGATACCTTGGGCTTCGAGGTCTAATGTGTTTGTAATATTAACGGCTATGTCCTCATAGTACAAATTATTTATTAAAACTGCTAGGCCACGCCCTTTAACAGCATATACAGATGAATCTTCAGACCTTACCCTGAGTAATTGAGGGGCCGGAATTAACATAATACTGCAAGATGGAACAAACATCAAAATCAAAGAAGGAGCAGGACAGATTTCGTCAAACTTCACTTGTGAACTGACAGCCATCTGGAAAGCCCTTGATGTATGCCTGAACCAACCATCCCTGCATCAAGCAGAAGGAATTATAATATACAGCGACTCCAGATCCGCTCTAGAAGTAATTCAGAAGGGCAATACTAGAATCACACAGAAAATACACTCGTTACTTACCCAACTGGAATCATTGGAGAATAACTGCATTCTACAATGGATTCCTGCCCGTGTTGAGATCGGGGGTAATGAAATGGCAGTTGATTTGGCAAAGGAAGCCAGAAAGCTGAGCCAAAATAAAGAACAAATGTCAGTATTTGACGCTGATGCTTTGGCAAAATACAAGATAATTAAACAAAAAATAAGAAAAGATCAAATATGTGAAATAAACTCTGAGAGAAAACTGACAAAAACTATGACAAGACTTAGAACAAAACATTATAAAGGAATGAAAATACATCCAGATGACACAAGAACCTATAGAACATGCAACAACTGTCCTGGTGTGGAACTAACACCTACCTACATATTCTCATGCCCGCAGCCTTGCAGAAAATTGACATAGACCCAGAGCAGCAGCTTTATACATCCAAGCTAGTGTACATTGCTGCTGCTGCTGTGATAGAGATGCATGGAGACATCTGAGGCTATTTATTGGACACGACAAAAACAACAACGGCATTCCAGAGTAAAATAAATTATCAGAGATAGATACATATTTTTCAAATGAATTAAAATAAACATTATCGATACTGAGTGAGAGTTGAATTAAAAATATTTGAAATTTATTATCTTCGGAAACAAACCGTATCTAAAATATCAATTTTATTTTTGCTACATGTTTTAATTTGCATTTACCTATTTTACATATCTCTGATTGTATTTGAATATCGTTAACCAATTCTTCATACTTTTGGCGAAGTGGTGTTTTATTAATTTGTTATTTGATATTATTAAGGTTCTTTCCTGGCATTCAAAAAGTAAAAATACGTGTCGATCAGTTATATTTTTCAATTTATTAAACAATTTGGCCGCTGAATCTCTGATTCTGGTAGAGCGCCATCTGGCGAATAAAATTGTAACTAAAATCAATTTCGAATTTTTCATTATTTGCCATAAAAAATCCCATTGCATCCTGAACACAATGGTGTTTACCGCATTGCTCTAGCGCAAATATTCGGGGAGTTATTAATTTTTAAAGTTGTGCGGGACTTTTGGATCACCCTGTATATCGGTATTCAGACATTAACTCTGAAAGATATTACAGTAACATTTATTGAAGACACACGAGATAACCAAGTGTGAACAAAACTTAAGGAAGTTGTACCTTTTAACATGTATATTGGGATTCAGACAATAACTCTGAAAGATATTACAGTAAAATTTATTGAAGACACACGAGATAACCAAGTGTGAACAAAACTTAAGGAAGTTGTACCTTTTAACATGTATATTGGGATTCAGACAATAACTCTGAAAGATATTACAGTAAAATTTATTGAAGACACACGAGATAACCAAGTGTGAACAAACCTTAAGGAAGTTGTACCTTTCAGCATGTATATCGGGATTGAGACAATAACTCTGAATGTTATGAATATTAAAGAGTCAGGTTTTGACGTTTATTTTGACGGGAGAGGCGCCTTATGCTTCTATGGATCAATTTCCTTCCGGCAAATTTCCCATCTATTAAAAAGTATATATCTACCATTAGAAAGATATATAATTAAAATTTGTTTCTTAATTTGGTAAAGCATATTTATTTATTTAATCGAAGAGAGAGAGAGAGAGGAACATCACAGCTACAATATACAAAGTCTTTATTGATGACGCCCACCGCGGGAAAGACTCCGTCACCGATGGACTGCGAGTGTTCTTTCCCACAGAGTGGGCAGGTCTATGAATGACAAAAGATATTCTTAAAATATCCTGTAAGACGTGAAAATGTCTAAAATATTCTTCCACACACTGTATTGTGCCGCAACTAGAACACTGAAAGGATTGATTTACAAACCAGAGGGAGGGGTCCGATTTGCATAATTGAAGCGATTTGCACAGAATGGTAGAACGTGATGACCTCTCTGACCTCTCATTTTTTATAATAAATTACTTTTGACCATATGACCCACCTTGAAAATAATAATATAACAAAAACACGTCGTTTATTATGAGAAAAATATTTGTAAGAGAATAGCAGAAAAATGTTAGGTTACAAAGGTTTGCTCTATCAATAAAAATAGGCAAAATATGTATATATGTACGGAATAGGGTTCACCACTGATGAGCCAGGCCCTCTCATTATTTATCATTGCAATAAGGGCAGTAGAGAATTTTATTATTTTAAAAATAAACATGCGCATCAAAAATAAGTTAAATTTCGTATTAAATGAGGTTATCGATAAAGGGTAAAAACAAATTTCAAAATGTATTTTAATTACATATCCCTCAAATACATATAATACAAGCCATGATAATCATGGTGAGTAGCGAAATATCACTTTTGCTGCTCTATATTTCTTTTTCAGGTCACCTCTCACGTCAAAACAAAATATAAAAGTCAGCGCCATCTATTGACCGTATCCGCAAACTATCGGACTCGGGTTGGTGACAAGAGCACAACACCAACTTTAGAAAATACAGAACGCCCACCTGAAATGAGATTCTCATGGAATTCATGAAGTCCTCGGAATTTGCCAAAGAAATGTTTAGCTGGAGAATATACTGGTCAATAGATGGCGCTTTTTTAGCGTTTTAACGAGAGATTATATCTTTAACTAGGAACAGGTGCCTGGAGCCACGTTACTGAAGTCGTTAACCACCCAAGGCTATCCTTCTGACCTACACTCATGGACAAAACTTAAGGAAGTTGTACCTTCTAGCATCTATATCGGGACAGACAATAACTCTGAAAGATATTACAGTGACCTTTATTGAAGATACATGAGATAACCAAGTGTGAACAAATATTCTCTGTGTCTTTCAGAGTTATTGTCTCAATCCCGATATACATGCTAAAAGATACAACTTCCTTAAGTTTTGTTCATGAGTGTATTTCCTTTTAATATATCTACCATCCCGAGGTGGGTTGAGGAATGGTATAAACTATCAATATTCGATAGCAACGACACGGGTTCGAATCCCGCATCGGGAACTTTTCCCTCTAAAAAATTGCTTCAATGAACCCTGATTCTTAATAAAATTTTACCACACGAAGGAATGTAAGTAATCAAACGGAACTCGAGCAGTTTGTAAGTGCAAAAGTCGAATTGCTTACTACATATGTAAATATGTAGTACACTTACAGTAAAAGAAGTTGCTAACTGCTCACCATGATTATCATGGCGTACTTGTTATAACTAACACCAACACCATATGTCCCATTCAATTCATCTATATTTTCTGATAATCTTCAACTAACTTCGTTCCTATCCCTTTCAAGACTAACCCTATGTCATTATATGTAAGTATAGAGATTGAATATTTATTTAGTAATCGTCCATAAGTCCCCATGTAGAAAAAGCATTCTAAACTTTAAAAAATCTTTAAAAGAAATTGGCGATTTGTCATTTGTTAACAATAGAAAAGATAATTATCCGAAAAAAAAAACCGAAGATTAGAATAATACAGAAAATGAAAACATTAAGACGCGAATGTTTCTTTCATACTTTAATTAAACTTATATTGTCCTTATTGCGATGAAAAAAATAATATTGGGAGGTCTTGTCTCATCAGTGGTGAACCACTTTTCGCCAAATTTAATCTACCAGACCGCTTTTTAGAACTATAATACTGTATTATTATATTGTATTATAAGTTACTTTATGTATCATTTACGAACGGAAAAAATACGTCCAGGGTAGCCTAGTGGACATGGCATCTGCCCGGTAAGTAGAACACTGTGGGTTCGATTCCCATCCCTGGACACTTTTATTTTTCAGTTCATCATTACTCTTCATAATTCATCCTTTCATACCTCATCCAAAAAAGGTTAGAAATAGTCAATATTTCACCTTGAAATAAAATTTTGATTTTTCATTGAAAAGAAACTCATGCGGTGTAACTTCAAGTGTTGTTTTACAATCACAGGCCGCAGTGTATTATATTGTTTAATACTGTATTGGATCATTCTGCTTTTATATGCTACACTGAAGGATGGAATCTTTTAAATGGTATTTAAGTAAACTATGGACATATGCTTTTAGAACAGTAGAATTACATATAAATATTTGCATATTTGGAAGTCTATTTCACTAAACTTTGAAACAGTGTATCTTCTAGTGAAATTTTGTGAAACCCTAAGCGCTTCATTGTAAACAAGGGTATGGAGACAATGAGAAAACTGCTGCCCTAATTCAATTACTGCAATTTAGGAGAATTAGTGACTTATCAGCAAAATAATATAAGACCCTTTTTTGTAAAATGAAATATAAGATACCTCTCCCTTTAAAAATAGATATAATATATACTTCATGTTTTAACCCAATCTGTATTCTTATTGGATCAATGATAAATCATTACTATGAGGAGATAAAAGATAACGGTGACAATTTTCTTTATTAAAGAGCTTGGTGAGCTTTCGTACAATAACCTTCTTCAACAGGCTGTAATAGTGAATACAAGAAACTAGAGGAGAAGTTATATATATATATGTTATGAATATTTTGTTTTGTTGTTGAAAAAGATAGAGAATTGAAGGTGCAGTCGTAAAAAAGGAAAGATAGTTATTTACCTTTCAAGATGCTTCTGTGGATGTGAGGAACAAACTTCTATTCATCTGCTGCTAAATTGTCCCGTCTTCCAAGAGTATAGAATAAACAATGGATTAAATGTATCAAACCCGTTTGATCTAATTTCAACAAAAGACAAATATATAAAATTCAAATCATTTTGCAGATTTATTTTGAATTATATATATATATAAAAAAAAACTACTAAATTCCATTGGAACACTTTTATTTAGAAATTAACTCTTTTTAGTATTGTTTCAATTGAATAAATATCTAATATATAGCATATTTTCATTTTAAAATATTGCTTAAAACTTTTTTTTAAATCTGTAAATTGATTTTCTCGAAAATACACACAATACTTTACAATTTGATTTCATCTAACTAAATTTGCATACCAACCCTTTGTACATATATCAATTGTGTTGATATATATTTTTTATCTTTTCATCTAACTAACTTGCATACTAATTATGTACATATTTAAAATATTTTTCTTTCAAAATTTTTGTTTATCTTTAAAGTGCAAGTGTCCCTAGGGGGACATAGCGCTCTAAGTCAAAATAAAGAGAATAAAGAGATATAGAAAATACGAGGTTTTTACATATACAAACAAAACCTAAAGATGTGATATAGTATTTTGGAAGCTTATTTATATTAGATTGCTGTTGATTGGTTGATACAGGTGTCGTCTGCCCATTTTTACTACGTGATGTAGATGTACAACAATGGCGGCCATATGTTCTTTGTAAATAACCAAGGTCGTTTGGTGGAAAATAACTTTTTTTTTCCTTTTGTTGTGTTTCTTATTGTTGCAAGTATATCTTGTCGCATTGTTCTTTATTGTTTTTTTTATTTATTTTATTCTTTCAATTTATCTATTTATATAGCTTTCATCTTGATTTCTTTATTTTGCTTGTTCCTAGTACACGTGGTACAGGCAATGATAATCATGATGGGTAGAAGTTGGCGATTGCTTTTATTTTAAGTGCACCACATGTCTACACACATGAAAAGCAGTTAGTCTTTTGCATTTACAAATGTGCCAGAGCTCCGTTTGGTTACTTGCACTCGCTGGTAGGGTTGGACTTTTGTAAGAATCGGGAGCCATTGGAGCATTTTTTTTTAATTAGAAAAAAGTACCCAATGCGGGATTCGATCCCGGGTTGTAGTGGTCGAAAACCAACGGTTTAGATCATCCTTCCACCGACCCCCTTTCATCTTGATATGTAATGTATTGTAATGTATTTGTTACTGTTGGTATGTTCTTTGTCATCTTTTATTTTGTATACTTTCATCTTTCTTTATATTCTTTTATTTGAATATGTATACCTTCTCTATTTGTTCACCTTTCTAGGTAATGTACACCTATCCCACGATTTACACGGTACTTGTTTTACACGGTTTTCCAAATAAGTTTTTTTGTTTGTTTTTATCGCACTATACTAAAATGCGATATTCTACTCTATACTACCTATGTTGAAAAGAATATTGGGAGGCTCTGATTCATGAGGGGCGAACACCTATTCAGATTTGACAGTTTAATTACACCTATCCCTCGATTTACACGTTTTTCTCAGGAACCTATCTACCGTGTAATTCGAGGGATAGGTGTATTTGTTTATTATAAACTGAAATTCGAAAGACAGAATCTTCCAAAATGCAAACAATAATAATAAAAAAAAAACTCCGAGAATAAATTTCTTGCTTTATTTACATAATCTCTCAAGCTTTCGAGTTTTATAAACCTTTCTACAGGAGTATATGACAAAATGAATGTTATTTGGCTCATCAGTGGTAAACTGTAGAAAATTATTTTAAAAAGAATCATAAGTGGTATAAAATACACTTATGGACAAAACATATAAGAAAGTTGTACCTTTTAGCATGTAAAAGCTATTTGATAAACAGTGACCTTTATTGTGAAGACACACGAGATAACTAAGTGTGAACAAAATTACCCCTGTCTAAAAAAAAAAAAAAAGACGACTAGCGACATCAAAGACTTTCCACTTCCTTTCCCACTTTCCTCAAGTTTTGAGCATGATAGTATATATATATATGTTATATTAAAATATTATTTTATTTAATATTATATTTCATAGATTCAAATACTCTGATAAATCGACCGCCAGAGGTCACGCTTCCCCTATATAAAACCGATTGTTGTTGTTTCCCGATGGCCGGCTCAAACCATATGTAATTATGTAAATAGGTTTTGTTTTATTCTACTACCCGCCGTCAAGGTATTATTTCATTTATGTTATCATATTAACTAAAGTAAATTATGATTCAACCTTTATTAATATTTTTCAACGACTACAAAGCAATATAAAAAAAACATACTCATGTACCCTTCAACAAACTAGGAAAATCTTTTTACATAATATATATATGTAATACATATTTCATATAAATACTTTCAATGGTATAGAGATCAATTTTTCCGTCTGGTAAGATACAAACCGCTAGTGATAACAACCAGCACTTTGTCTTTCTGCAAATGTTGATCCTCAATGTTATCGTAATTTTCCAAGTGGTGAATGACACTGGTGACAGTTTATTAATAACTCGAGAGACATTCTGGGCGGCTCCGTGGGTGGGGATGGCCCCCCCTGGGTCTGGGCAGACACCGTTAGACAACTGCACCGTGTCAACTAATCATCAATCACATCAAAATAACAAATTTCCTTGAAATATATGATTATTTGTTTGCAATAAGTCGAACTGCTTTTCACATATGTAGACATGTGGTATACTTACAGTAAAAGCAGTCGCCTACTTCTACCCACCATGATTATAATGACCTGTGCCACCTGTTGTTGTTGTTATTGTCGTGTCTAATGAAGAGCCTCAGTGGTGAACCCTCCCATTATTTTTTTACATTGCAGTAAGGGCAGTTTGAAATTGTACAATTTTAAAAAATAATCATACCTTTCTATAATATGTAGTGTCGCATACCTCGATATATTTGCATTGTATTGTTTTGTTTTATATATTTTACATGTTGTTTCTTATGAAAGGTGAATATATTTGCATGTCCGCGAGTAGCGCGATGTATATATATAGGTCAAGAGAGTAATAAAGTTAGAGTTTCTTTTGTATGAAATCTTCTCTTGTTCATTCTTGCTCGTAGAACACGACAATATGGCGCAGCCGACAGGATCCTCAAGACCTTCCCTGGAAAGCCTCATCAAGGCGATGGCTGATCAGCAACGCTTAATGATGAGAATTCTTTGTGGAAATAAGAAAGAAGAATATTTCAGCGAAGAGGATTACTATGAACAAAAGGAATATCTCAAATATTCAGTTGTAGAAGATGTAGAAGATGTAGAGGATGTGGAAGATGTAGAAGATGTAGGAGATGTAGATGATGAGGAAGAAGAAGAGAGCCTTGAGTCTCTGGAAAGTATGGAGTCTCTAGAAAGTCTTGAAACGTCTGTTGAAGTTGAAGAAAGTGAAAAATCTCAAGTTGAGAAAAATTCAGTTGTAGAAACGGAAGAAAGTCATAAGGCTGAAGTTGAGAAAAAAACCGTTGAAGCAGATGAAAGTGAAAAATCTCAAGTTGAGAAAAATTCAGTTGTAGAAACGGAAGAAAGTGAAAAAGCCGAAATTGAGAAAAAATCCGTTGAAGCGGATGAAAGTGAAAAGGCTGAAGTTGAAAATTTTTCTGTTGAAGTTGAAGAGAGTGAAAAGGCTCAAGTTGATAAAAAGTCCGGTGAAGTTGAAGAAAGCGAAAAAGCTCAAGTTGATAAAAAGTCAGTTATAGGAACTGAAAGTGCAGAGCCTATTACGAAAGAGGTAGATAATGCAGGACTTTGTGATCTTGATGATGCCACTTTCACTCAAGCTGGGGAAATTGACAAAGATTCAGAGAATACAGAAGAAATTTCTGATTACATTATTGATGTTCCTACCACTCAAGCTGGGGATATTGACAATAATACAGGGAATACAGAAAAAATTTCTGATTGCATTATTGATGTTCCTAACACTCAAGCTGGGGAAATTGATACAGATACAGAGAATACAGAAAAACTTTCTGATTGCATTATTGATGTCCCTGACACCCAAGCTGGAGAAAAAGAACCTACTAAGGAGTCTGGTACTGGCAAAAAAGAACCAAAGCCTGGTACCGGCGAAGAAGCACCTCCAAAGGAGTTGAGCCTCCCCACCACCTGGAATAATAGAAACACCATCACCAAAGATATGAAGTTATTGAGAAGAGCTTTGAGAGAGCTACCTTGTTACGATACTCTATTGGAAACTCTCAAAAAAGAAATCTATTCGTTTCAAACAAGCGGTGAAAAAATAAATATGAAATTAGGAATATGTGATGCTATTATCTGCCATGGAATAGGTGATTTCGATAAATGCAATCACGCAAGATGTCGTTTGTTAATATTAAAGAAATTAACACGCTGCCAAAAAGTTTGGATTTATGCTAAAGAATTCAGCCAGATGCAAAAACGCATGCTTGATAAATATGACATTGGAATGATGGAAATTTCAGAGACAGAAAGTGGATATTTGCGTAGAGGTAAAACAATCTTCTTTCTACCAAGATCTCCGGTAGATATATACGAGGAGGTTGGGAAAGCTAATTGGACAAAGAAAGGACTACGTGACATTGCCATGATTGGGGAGGATGAAAGCAGAAGCATAATGAGATTTGATGAGCTCTTCTGGGGTAGAAAGTTAGTCCCTGTTGGAAAAGGCACATGGCCAAAATGTTTTTTTTGAGGGATGTTACTGATAATGGCGGATCTTCTGTTTATAGAATTGACCAGATTTCTGAATATAGGAATCCAAATGTTGATCATAGAAAAAATTGGTCTTATATTTCTCCTAGAACGATTAAAAAGGAAATAAATATTTTTGATGCTTTAAGAACTTTACAAGGTAATGCTCAAGCCAATCTGTGTTATCCTAAAGATTTTTGGATTGTTCGTGATTTGGGATCTAAATGTTTTCCAGATATTATTGAAGATAGTAAAAAGAATGATAATCCGAATCTGAATGTTTTTTACGAGAATGTTTCTCGGCTAATTTGGACCCATAATGAAATGCGAGACTTTGGCTCTGCTTATGAAATGCATACTGAATTCATTGAGGAGACATCAACGCAGATTGCCGTTGAAGAAAGTCAAAATGCTCATTCAGAAACTGAAGACTTGGATGAGTTGGGAGTCATGTATTTCTGGCTGGTTGTCTTGAAGAAAGCTCTTCAGGCCAGCAGGTACATCCAACCCTATGACTGTTCAAAGCCTGCAGACGATACCTCTAAGCCTGCAGACGATACCTCTAAGCCTGAGACGATACCTCTGGGCCTGCAGACGATACCTCTGGGCCTGCAGACGATACCTCTAAGCCTGCAGACGATACCTCTAAGCCTGCAGACGATACCTCTAAGCCTGCAGACGATACCTCTAGGCCTGCAGACGATACCTCTAAGCCTGCAGACGATACCTCTAAGCCTGCAGACGATACCTCTAAGCCTGCAGACGATACCTCTAAGCCTGCAGACGATACCTCTAGGCCTGCAGACGATACCTCTAGGCCTGCAGACGATACCTCTAAGCCTGCAGACGATACCTCTAAGCCTGCAGACGATACCTCTAAGCCTGCAGACGATACCTCTAAGCCTGCAGACGATACCTCTAAGCCTGCAGACGATACCTCTAGGCCTGCAGACGATACCTCTAGGCCTGCAGACGATACCTCTAAGCCTTCAGACGATACCTCTAGGTCTTCAGATCTTCAATGAAATAAGAGACCTTCAAAAGAGTCTCATCACAGGAGTGATGAGAGGTCATGGAGGGGGAGTCTCGCATACCTCGACATATTTGCATAGTATTGTTTTGTTTTATATATTTTACATGTTGTTTCTTATGAAAGGTGAATATATTTGCATGTCCGCGAGTAGCGCGATGTATATATATATAGGTCAAGAGAGTAATAAAGTTAGAGTTTCTTTTGTATGAAATCTTCTCTTGTTCATTCTTGCTCGTAGAACACGACATGTAGTTATAATAAATCGAATATACAAAAAATATAAAACATACCAGTGGAATATTAAAGTAATTGTAATTGTTTGTAGTGTTATGTAAGCTTTATCTCGATATTGGTTCTAATTTCCTCAAATCTTTTTTGAATTTCAAAGAAAATTTTCAACTTTTTAGAACATTTTAGGAATTTCCGGGTTTAGCTTCAATGATGGTTGGCAAGACATCTAGAACAATAGACCTCGCGTGATTGGTTGGCGCGTTGGCGGAATGGAAATTGGGAGATGAAATTTCAACCTGGGCGTCTCCAAAATTATATTCGTTTTCGTGATGAATTTCAAAGGAAATCGTTGAAGGAAGGTATAAACCTTTGATTTTACACAGCAACAACCTGGGATCGAATCCTGTTTTAGACACTTTTTTTTTCTGAAGAAATAAATTGCTTCATTGGCCCCCTCGATTCTTGGAAAAGTCCAACCCCACCAGTGAATGCAAGTAACCAAACGAGGGTCTGGCACACTGTAACTGCAGAAGTAGAACTGCGCTTTCCACATGTGGTGAACTTTTAGTAAACGCAGTCGCTAACTAATTAACATGATTATCATGGTAATGAATTGAGAGGTACCCATTTGTTACATAGAGGTTACCCTGCATGTGTCATAGTTACACAAATTATAATTAAAACTTATGTATTTATGTAAAGTAGAACTCTACGAGAGGATACTCAGCCTAGAGGACACCTCTATACAAAGGACAGTTTTCATCACCAAAATTTTCATTTTTACTATTTGACAGTCTTCGGTATGAGGACACTTCTCCCTAAAAGACACTGGCTCTGCAACTAGGTGTCCTTTACAGAGAGGTTCTATTATATATATAAAGGTATAAAGAGACAAAGGTCGCCTCTCCCGTCAAAACTGGACGTCATCTATTGACCGTCGCCGCAACTAGCGGCCTCGGGTCGGTGACAAAGCCACAACACCAGCTTTGGAAAACTGAAAAGTGTCCACCTAGAGACCATGGTTTCGGACTAATGGTCAGTCTAGGGCGGACTTTATTCCACGAGATCCACACGGGATCTAATGGAATCCTCACAATCTGCCAAAGAGGTGTTTAGCTGGCGAAGCCCGAAACCATGGTCTCTAGGTGGACGCTTTTCAGTTTGCCAAAGCTGTTGTGTGGCTTTGTCACCGACCCGAGGCCGCTAGTTGCGGCGACGATCAATAGATGGCGTCTAGTTTTGACGTCTATTTTGACGGGAAAGGCGACCTTTGTCTCTTTATATCAATATCCTACCGGCAAAATTTCCATCTATATATAGGTATATGGATATACAACATGAAGTTGCTGGAGGATTAAATTCATGTTCTTAAGTCCGTATCTCAGAAGAAGTCCAAGTGACACTCACTCCTCACTTTCTTACTGCTACTCTTTTTGTGTTGTTTATCTTGCTTCCCTCTTTCTCTTTCTTGTTTTTTTTTCCTTTTTCTTCTGTATATATCGTTATTTCCTTTGTCTCACTGCTTTGTTCTTATGCATACCTCTGGTGAATCCTGTATAGGGTCAGTGACCCTGAATAAAGGCTTTTTGTTGTTGTTGTTGTTAAATTCATGTTCATAAAGAGGCACCTCTCCCTTTAAAACACCTCTCATAAGATGTTATGAAATCGAAGCCATCCCTGTACTGATGAGGGCCATATCCTGAAACCATGGTATAAAGGTTGTTGGATTTTTGTCTGAATTTGTCAAAACTGATGTTGTGGATCATTCTTTATCATCACTAGTAATGTTTTTCACTAAGGTAATGTACATAATGCATCATTTTGATGTATAATTAAAGGGCGAGAAGCCTATCTAGGTACATATATAGGTATGGAAAGAGGCCTCTCCTTATCGTGCAACTGAAAGTTGATGATGTCTTGCGCCATCTATCGGAATAAATATCAACCATTCTCGTTGATTTTTAATTATTCCAGAATTGGTCAAATACCCATTCTCGATTAATCAAGAAAAGTTAACCACGGACGCGTTTCGGGCTGTTGGCCCTCATCAGCGTGGTGCAAGCTGTACCTCAACGACCAAAAAACTGGTCATTCAAGACATCCTTTTCTTGATTAATCAAGAATGGGTATTTGGCCAATTCTGGAATAATTAGAAATCAACGAGAATAGTTGATATTTATTCCGATAGATGGCGCAAGCCATCAGCAACTTTCAGTTGCACGATAAGGAGATGCCTTTTTCTTAATTTATGCACCTTATCCCAGTACAATATCACATTTGTACTATTTTTTCATATATAGGTACATGCAAAGAGAGGATACCTCTCCCTTTCAAAAATGCATTGAGCAATTATTTTTTGTTTATAACCCTTGTGTAAGAGTTGAATATGAAATAATTGTGCCCTACTATCTTTTAGATCTCTACTATTGTATTGGGTACACGCTTGTTCGGCGGTACATATACTAAAATTGGAACGATACAGAGAAGATTAGCATGGCCCCTGCGCAAGGATGACACGCAAAATCGTGAAGCGTTCCATACAATTGTATTGGACGATTATGCTTATCTATCCGACATTGAAAGGGTGAATTCTAGTTATGGTTTTTAATCAAATTATGGATATACGCTTAGAGAACAGTAGAATTACATTTTTCCTCAAGAATCTTAAAACGATCTCAAAAGAATCATCTAGGTCAGGAGTCGGAAAACTGCGCCTCACGAGTCACATGCGGCTTTTTGGGTGTGAAGCTGCGGTTCTTTATATAGTTCCATATGTAAATATTATTTATGTGAGTATTATTTATTGTTACAATTACAATTATAATTATTTTATTTCCAAAGCGCTATATCCCGGAAGGGATACTTGCGCCAAACAAGGAGAAAAGTTTATTTACACAAGTTATTTACATTATTCAACGCATGAAAACATTAGAGATCCAGATTTTGTAGAAAGTTTAGAATGTATTTACAAAATGTGAATTGAACTTTAAATATGATTTTTAATCGGAAATCACAAATCGTTAAGTTGACAAACAACTAGTTCATTCTTCATTCTATAATCTTGAAATGCTGGGTAATCGATCAGTAGATGTCTTGAGGTTTGTTCCTCAATACCACAAAAGCAACTTGAATCCTCCATTGCCTTTATTCTATTTAAAAAACTTTTGAAATTTCCGTGGTTTGTAACAAATTGAGCATTATAAAAATTTGAACGAAAGTATTTAGGGATTTCTTGGGGGAAAAAAGCTTAAGAAAGTAATATTTGCTTCGTTTTTCAGAACATTCATTCTTGATTTGAGAAAGGTATTTATAATTCCTGGAATAAATGAGTCATAAATGGTTGGCAAGAAAGCATTTTGTGGTTCTTCAAAAACTTTGAAATTTTGTAATTTTTGACTCTTCCGACTCAAAAGTTTGCCGATCCATGATCTAGGTATATCTCTGGGAATCAGATGATGTTTGATGATATTCATGGTAGCTATGGAACTTCCAAAGAAGAGACTTAAGTAGTTCCACTCCCGCAGAACCACGTATTCCATAATCCCCGTGACTTCACCCTTGTCACACGTTTTCTATATCTACACCTCTATTGACGTAACTATTTCTGCTGACTTACAAATATTTGAAAAGCCTGGCTCATCACTGACGAACCTGATGTAAATGGACTTAGAGTTACGCAGACGTATAAAAATAATTAAATTGGGTATATATTTATTTATTGGGTTTTGACTAGAGACTAGAGTAAATACATTCTGTCGAGAGATATGTAAATCAGCATTGTTTAATTTTGAGATTAAATTTGTTTTGTTAAATTGCTTCTATGTAAATATTTTTAAAAAAGGAAAATAAACTTCTTTTTTTTTTTAATAAGTTCTGATAATTTTTATAGCTAGAGGGATACATCTTCAAGAAAAAATAACAGAACCCTACAAGCAGTTTCGCCTGTTTACCATTTTGATTACATATACGCCATTCAAGAGGAATTCTTGGATGAAATATTTATGGAAGAGAGTAATAACAACAAAAGAAAACATAAAGACACGAATGTTTCTTTTACATATAAAACAAACTTCTACTGTCCTTACTGCGATGAAAAAAAATATTGGGATGACTTGGTTCATCAGTGGTGAACCCTCTCAGCAGTTTCGCCAATTTAATCTACCAGACCGCTTCTTAGAGCTCGAATACTGTATTGGATCATTCTGATTTTATATGCTATAATGAAGGGTAGAATCTTAGAATTGGTATTTAATCAAACTATAGACATAAATAAGCTTTTAGGACAGTAGAATTACCTATAAATATTTACATCGAGCAAAATATTTTTCATCGCAATAGGGACAGTCGAAGTTTGATCGATGAACGTCAAAAGAACAATAAACATTTATAAAAAGGTTGATGAAGTTTTCAATTTGTATTAATCAAAATCCAACCTACAATTATTTGAACTGATATTCTAGTAAGACGGTATCTAGAAATGTGTCAGTGTCTTACGAAACTAAACAAGTGGAAAAAAAAGAAAGCGTTTATGGAATCTACAAAAGCCTTTGCCGGTCCCAAGCCCGGATGAAAAAGGAGGAGGGGAAGCAGTAAAAAGCTCACTAAAAAAACCTGGGCTCAGCTGGCCCGGCTGATAGTACCTTGTAAGGGCTTCAGGGATACAGGATGAGTCTGTACTCCATGTTAGGAGCGGCTGCACATGGTGTCTGTTCCTCATGACAGAGGCGGCCATTTCTTTTGGAGCTAAGTCGGCCTGCCACTGAGTAGTGCTCCCAGTCTTAATGACAAAGGCAGACGCATTATACTTCACTCAATCATGATGGTTGTCAACTTTACAAGCTTGATACCGTAATATGATTGAGTGGAGATAAGAAAGAAGAAGAAGACAAAAGAGACTCAATTGCGTATAGGCATTTATGGTAAATTTGAGCAATGTGGTGGAGACCTAGACAGATGCGGTTGCACCACTATGGTTTCCAAAGTAGGCTACTAACGTTAAAATTGATGCCAACCACCGAGAAAATGGTTTCAAGGCCTCCGCCAGCGCGAAAAGAAATACTTAAAATTAAGTTATTTTACTTGGGTATTGTCCTCGCTTGTTGGCCTTGTTCTCAGAACTTCATTGCGTGGGCCACTTCTATAGCCCTTGTTTGGAGATGGGGAGCTTAATATTACCTCTATCGTCAAAATAGACGCTAAAACTAAGCCTCATTTATGTCTCGGCAAACTAGAGTACTCAGGTTGGTGACAAAGCTACAATAGCCTCGGCAAATTTCTCTTCTTTATCTCCACTCAATCATATTAGGGTATTCTTGGTGAAGTAGAATGTGTCTACCTTTGTCATTAAGACTGGGAGCACTACTCAGTGGCAGGCCGACTTAGCTCCAAAAGAAATGGCCGCCTCTGACATGAGAAACAGAGGTCATGTGCAGCGGCTCCTAACATGGAGTACAAACGCTGCTTATCCTGTATCCCTGGAGTCCTTACAGGGTACTATCAGCCGGGCCAGCTGAACCCAGGTTTTTTAGTGAGCTTGTTACTGCTCCCCCTCCTCCTTTTTCATCCGGGCTTGGGACCGGCAAAGACGGAGCTTTAAATATGCCTACCTGGAGACCATGGTTTCGGAAAAATGGCCCTCTTCAGTCTAGGGTTAACCTTGTTTTCATATGATCCATACAATATCAAATGAAATATTCAAAATTTTTCCAAAGATATGTTTAATTAGTAATTTAGCTAGTAATATAGCTATTCTATGGTCAAATTTGTTACCGACCCGAGTCCGATAGTTTGTAAAGACGTTCAATATATGACGATTAATTTTAGCGTCTATTTTGATAGAAGAAATAACCTTTGTTTTTATGGTTAATATCCTCCCAGTAATTTTTTCCAACTAACTTTTTTCTATAAGGCGTTAAGAAAAAAATGCCTGAAGTTTGCTGAATCGGTGACTTGTTTGAATGCAAAATTAAATATCCGCGCTAATTCGATATCACAGAGGGCTCTAGATGGCACTGTGAAGCAAGAGAGAACCAATGTGAAAGCATTGACATCATAATGCATTCATGCTTCACTTGTCTCCCACAAAATATGATAATCATTCCTTGTAGAACTTTCCCATTTGTTTATATTGCCACATGGAAAATTAGGGAAGACAAACTTTAGGATGACACAGCAATTTATTTAAGGCAAGAACAAACTATGAAGGATAAACAAAAGATAAGCAATGAGGGAAGTTTACAGAGAAACAAAATATAAACATTAAAAAATGATACTCTTTTAATAAAATAATAAATACTTTGCTACAATATTGTTTTGTTTTCTGTTAATAAACAAAGGTTAATTTAATAACAAATCATCTTCTAATCTCGTGAAACTGAAAGTTGCTGATGGTTAGCACAATCTGTCGGAAAAAATATCAACTAATCGTCGATTTAAAGCAATAACGCGTTATCTATAAATAGATTTTACGCATTTTCTTTTGCTTATCCCTAGTACATGTGGTACAGAGTCCGAGTCCGACTTCCAAGTCGTTCCGCCAAGAGATCAACACCATAGAGGTCCGTACGTCTTTTGAACTCACGGACAATACAGCAGCTACATTATTTGGTTCATTTTGTCTCCTCTCTAATTGTAAAGATGTTGCTGTATCACCTCATAAGCATAAATAAGGCCATGATAATCATGGTGGGTAAAAGTTGGCGACTACTTTTACTGTAAGGGCACCACATGTCTGCACATGTGAAAAGCAGTTCGACTTTGCACTTATAAATGTGCCAGAGCCCGGGTGGTAGCGGTCGAAAACCAACGGTTTAGACCATCCTTCCATCGACCCCCCCTTTTTACGCATAAATGTAGCATATATAAGCAGAATCGTCCAATACAGTATTAGAGAGTTTTAAAAAGCGTTCTGGTAGATTAAATTGGCGGTAGGTTAAACTGGCGAAACCGCTGGGAGGGTTCACCACTGATGAGCCAGCCAAGTCTTTCCAATATTCTATCATCCCAGTAAGGACAGTAAAAGTTTGTTTTATGCGTAAAAGAAACATTCATGTTTTAATATTTGCATTTATTAATCGCGTATAGTTTTGACGTTTATTTTGACGGGAGAGGCGCACTATTCTTTATATACAGTTAAACCTGTCTATAGCGCCCCCTTTAAATAACGCCTCCCTCTTTATAGCCACCGATTTTAAATACGCAGTACGATGCGATTTGCATTAAAAGTAACCTGTCTATAGCACCCCCTCTCTATAGCACCATATTTTGGTGAGTCCCAAGAAGGGGCGCTATAGACAGGTTTAACTGTATATAAAAGCATAGGACGCCTCTCCCGTCAAAATAGACGTCAAAACTAGACGCCATCTTTATCTATTAATAGATATATTCATTTAAAATATAAAAATGCGTGCTTTAATAAATTCATTTTCTTGATGGCGTGTGTCGTGTTCAAGTTGTGAGAAAAAAAACTCAAATGTCCGCTAGGAAAGACGGCAGTGACTTCTTCACGGATGGAAATGGCCACTTAACGTTTGGTGTTCATCCACGCGTGAAATTCTGACCAGAAGAAAACATTTAATAGCAGACGACAATTTAGTTGAAGCCTATCCTCAATTATATCGTCGGTATGGTAATTGCGGCCATTTTCTCCAGCTTCTTTTGTTTATTTAGCACGTATACATGTTGATTATTGATTAGGGATTTGCCTATATAAATATAAATATATTCGAAATTATTTTAAAGGCGTAAGATTCTTTTTGAAAATAAACAATTTTTACTGCCCTTACTGCAATGAAAAAAAAAATTAATAGGAGAGCCTGGCTCATCAGTGGTGAACCCTCCCAGCGGTTTCTCCAGTTTAATCTACCATACCGCTGTTATATTGCATTTTTGGAACTTCCTTTTGAAGTGATACTGATGTTAGACTCTTGGAATGGGTATTTTAGAAGAACTATGAACATAAGCTTTGAGGAGAGTAGAATTACATACATTTATAAATATATAATATGCTTCGAGAAATCGCTCTTCCGCAGATATCAAATTGTTTCTTTTATTAGAACATTTATAATATGATGTACTAGATGGAAATTTTGGCCCAGCCATCTTACCAGCAAAACACCTCTTTGGCAGATTGTCAAGATTCCATTAGATCCCGTGTGGATCTCATGGAATAAAGTCCGCCCTAGACTGACGAGGGCCATCAGCCCGAAACCATGGTCTCTAGGTGAACGCTTCTCAATTTGCCAAAGCTGGTGTTGTGGCCTTGTCACAGACCCGAGACCGCTAGTTTGCGGCGACGGTCAATAGATGGCGTCGGGTTTTGACGTTTATTTTGACGGGAGAGGCGCCCTGTGCTTCTATAAAAAATATATATTATATATAACGAATGAAGACATTAAAACGCGAATGTTTCTTTACACAAATAAATCAAACTTCTACTGTCCTTACTGCGATGAAAAAATATATATATTGGGAGGGCTTTGCTCATCAGTGGTGAACCTTCACAGCGGTTTCGCCAATTTAATCTACCAGACCGCTTCTTTAGAGCTCTAATACTGTATTGGATCATTCTGATTTTATATGCTACACTGAAGGGTAGAATCTTAGAAATGGTATTTGAGCAAACTATGGACATAAGCTTTTAGGACAGTAGAATTACATTTAAGGATTACATTAAGGACAGTAGAAGTTTGATTTATTTGTGAAAAGAAACATTCGCGTCTTAATGTCTTCATTCGGTGCGTTATTGCTTTGTATTAATATATAATTTAAAAATATATATTTTCATTTATTCATTGATATCTATAATTTTTTGACCAAATTACCTATCTTTTAACGCTCCAGGAGCCTGGGTTACCTTTATGTTACTATCTTTTTAATTCACTAATATATAATTAATTTTATAAATTTTATATAACTGTGAAAATAGATTTTTTTTTAAATTCAAGTAATTGAAAAAAAAAAAACACTTGATAGTAAATAATTATATTTCATTTTTTCTTTTACCATACCACTGCACCTTCAAATCTCTAATTTCGAAAAAATTAATCACATATCTTTCTAAAATAAAAAAAAGCATATCCTGACCATAAGCACATGAGCTTTTTAGATGTCAGAGCACCATCTAGTGTAACAGAAATCAACTAAACATTGATTTAGCCTGTTCCCTGATATTTGGACAACTTATTTTATTGATAAATCAAGAAAAGCTAACCACAAACGTGTTTCGGGTTGTTGGCCCTCGTCAGCGTGGTGCAGGCTGTACCTCTACAACCAAAAAAATATATTTCTCTTCATTTTAAGATATGTTATTGAATTGTGTTATTTTTGGCTATTTCCAGGGATATAGACCTCATGTTTTTAAACATGTCTTTATATACCAAAAGCACCTTTCCCTTTATAATGCATTAAAACAATTCATATTTAGTTTAATACTCCTATTACCGAATGTGATGAGGGTCAAAGCCCGACACTATGGTAAACAGGTTGTTGGCTTTTTGTCTGAATTTGTCAAAACTGGTGTTGTGACTTATTCTTTATCATCACCATTATATTCTGTACTGGGATGATAAAACAAAATGTATTGTTTTAATGCATTTTTTAAAGGAAAAAGTGCCATTTTTAATATATAAATATCATCCTCCAGCAACTTTACGTTGTGTTTGTCTTTATATGTCTTAATTATCAAAAATAGATATTTTTTTCAATTCTAAGTAAAATAACGTCTATAAATAGATTAAATGGTCAAACATATGTATACTCATGAACAAAACTTAAGGAAGTTGTACCTTTCAGCATGTATATCGGGATTGAGACAATAACTATGAAAGATATTACAGTGCCCTTTATTGAAGACACACGAGATAACCAAGTGTGAATAAAACTTAAGGAAGTTGTACCTTTTAGCATGTATATCGGGATTCAGACAATAACTCTGAAAGATATTACAGTGCCCTTTATTGAAGACACGCGAGATAACCAAGTGTGAACAAAACTTAAGGAAGTTGTACCTTTTAGCATGTATATCGGGATTCTGACAATAACTCTGAAAGATATTACAGTGACCTTTATTGAAGACACACGAGATAACCAAGTGTGAACAAAACTTAAGGAAGTTGTACCTTTTAGCATGTATATCGGGATTCTGACAATAACTCTGAAAGATATTACAGTGACCTTTATTGAAGACGCACGAGATAACCAAGTGTGAACAAAAGGAAGTTGTACCTTTTAGCATGTATATCGGGATTGAGACAATAACTCTGAAAGATATTACAGTGACCTTTATTGAAGACACACGAGATAACCAAGTGTGGACAAAACTTAAGGAAGTTGCACCTTTTAGCATGTATATCGGGATTCTGACAATAACTCTGAAAGATATTACAGTGACCTTTATTGAAGACACACGAGATAACCAAGTGTGAACAAAACTTAAGGAAGTTGTACCTTTTAGCATGTATATCGGGATTCTGACAATAACTCTGAAAGATATTACAGTGACAGTCTTTATTGAAGACACACGAGATAACCAAGTGTGAACAAAAGGAAGTTGTACCTTTTAGCATGTATATCGGGATTGAGACAATAACTCTGAAAGATATTACAGTGACCTTTATTGAAGACGCACGAGATAACCAAGTGTGAACAAAAGGAAGTTGTACCTTTTAGCATGTATATCGGGATTGAGACAATAACTCTGAAAGATATTACAGTGACCTTTATTGAAGACACACGAGATAACCAAGTGTGAACAAAACTTAAAGAAGTTGTACCTTTCAGCATGTATATCGGGATTGAGACAATACCTCTGAAAGATATTACAGTAACCTTTATTGAAGACACACGAGATAACCAAGTGTGAACAAAATTGTCTCTGTCTCCTTAAAAAAAAATAGACGACCGTCGACATCAAAGACTTTCAACATCCTCAAATTTTGCCAATGAGTATATAACTAACAAAATGAAAGTGACACGTCATTTAAAGAAAAGATAACGTTAATTTAATATTTATTGTCAAATCAATCTGGTCCCACCTGGTATTTTATTCCCCGCCATCTGTGAAATTAGCCTTGGAATATGACGACATCGTGTGTTTCCCAACTATCCCGTGCCAGGCTGTACCAGGCGCTGGACAAAAACAGAACATCCTCTTGTCATTCCAGGAAACCGAATTTTGTTAGGCCTATCATATTATCGTCTGCAACTTTATTGTGAAGCGCGTCTGGTTGCATTTCTTTAGGCCTAATTTTCATTCGTCTGCAACTTTATTGTGAAGCGCGTCTGGTGTCATTTAATTTCATTTAGGCCTAGTTTTCATTCGTCTGCAACTTTATTGTGAAGCGCGTCTGGTGTCATTTAATTTCTTTTAGGTCTAATTGTCATTCGTCTGCAACTTTATTGTGAATCGCGTCTGGTGTCATTTAATTTCTTTTAGGTCTAATTGTCATTCGTCTGCAACTTTATTGTGAAGCGCGTCTGGTTGCATTGAATTTCTTTAGGCCTAATTGTCATTCGTCTGCAACTTTATTGTGAAGCGCGTCTGGTTGCATTGAATTTCTTTTAGGTCTAAATGTCATTCGTCTGCAACTTTATTGTGAAGCGCGTCTGGTTGCATTGAATTTCTTTAGGTCTAATTGTCATTTGTCTGCAACTTTATTGTGAAGTGCGTCTGGTGTCATTTAATTTATTTTAGGTTTAATTGTCATTCGTCTGCAACTTTATTGTGAAGCGCGTCTGGTTGCATTGAATTTATTTAGGTCTAATTGTCATTCGTCTGCAACTTTATTGTGAAGCGCGTCTGGTTGCATTGAATTTCTTTAGGTCTAATTGTCATTCGTCTGCAACTTTATTGTGAAGCGCGTCTGGTGTCATTTAATTTCTTTTAGGTCTAATTGTCATTCGTCTGCAACTTTATTGTGAAGCGCGTCTGGTTGCTTTGAATTTCTTTAGGTCTAATTGTCATTCGTCTGCACCTTTATTGTGAAGCGCGTCTGGTGTCATTTAATTTCTTTTAGGTCTAATTGTCATTCGTCTGCAACTTTATTGTGAAGCGCGTCTGGTTGCATTGAATTTCTTTAGGTCTAATTGTCATTCGTCTGTAACTTTATTGTGAAGCGCGTCTGGTTGCATTTAATTTATTTTAGGTCTAATTGTCATTCGTCTGCACCTTTATTGTGAAGCGCGTCTGGTGTCATTTAATTTCTTTTAGGTCTAATTGTCATTCGTCTGCAACTTTATTGTGAAGCGCGTCTGGTGTCATTTAATTTCTTTTAGGTCTAATTGTCATTCGTCTGCAACTTTATTGTGAAGCGCGTTTGATTGCATTTAATTTCTTTAGGTCTAATTGTCATTCGTCTGTAACTTTATTGTGAAGCGCGTCTGGTTTCATTTGATTTCCTTAGGCCTAGTTGATTTTTATTCCGACAGAAGGCGCTAGCCATCAGCAACTTTTAGTTGCACGATCAGGAGATGTCTTTTTCTTATTTTCATGATTTATCCATATGATCCTAGTACAATTTCACTTATGTAGTATTTTTCCATAATATAGTATAGATGGAAAATTTGCCGGGAGGAAATTAATCCATGAAAGCAATGGTCGCCTCTCCCGTCAAAATAAACGTCAGAATCTGACGCCATCTATTGACCGTCGCCGCAACTAGCGGCATCGGGTCAGTGACAAAGCCACAACACCAACTTTGGCAAACTGATAAGCGTCGACCTAGAGACCATGGTTTCGGGCTAATGGCCCTCGTCAGTCTAGGGCGGACTTTATTCCATGAGATACACACGGGTTCTAATGGACTCCTCACAATAGATGGCGTCAGATTCTGACGTTTATTTTGACGGGAGAGGCGACCATTGCTTCCATGGATTAATTTCCTCCCGGCAAATTTTCCATCTATGTTTTGCCAATAGATTTGGCCCAGCCACATTGCCAGCAAAACACCTCTTTGGTAGATTGTGATTTGGTGTGTTCAAAAGGTATCGCGACTTTTGGATTTTCGCGGGTTACGTATATTCGAATTTCGATCTTTTTGTGGCTTTATGTTGGTACTCATGTCTCTCACTTATGCCGACAAGCTCGGCCATTTTGAATGTTCACTTAATTGTTGACAGCTGCTTTGCTTGCAGGTGTTTTGGATCGTCTTCGATTTTTACCTATTAAAAAAAAATGGATCAAAGAACCTGTATCAAATTTTGTGTGAAAAACGAAATTAAGTGCGCGGATGCACTCCGAATGATGACTGTGGCATACGGAGAAGCTACATTGGACCGAAGCAACGTTTATCGGTGGTACAAAATGTTCTCAGAAGGCCGAGAAGATGTGAACGACGAAGAGCGTGCCGGACGCCCGAGCACTTCAACAACAGACGAAAAAATTAATGAAGTGGAGAAAATGATATTGGCCAATCGTCGAATCACCGTTAGAGAAGTTGCTGAGGACCTAAACATATCGATTGGCTCGTGCCATTCGATTTTTATCAATGATTTGGGCATGAGACGGGTCGCCGCGAAATTCGTACCAAAATTGCTCAATTGCGACCAAAAACAGCATCGCATGAACATTGCTAATGAGATGTTGGACTCTGTCCGCGACGACCCAAATTTGCTCCAGAGGGTCATAACTGGTGACGAAGCGTGGGTTTATGGTTATGACGTGGAAACCAAAGCTCAATCATCTCAATGGAAGCTGCCGCACGAACCAAGACCGAAAAAAAGCGCGCCAAGTTCGGTCGAATGTGAAAGTTTTGCTGACAGTTTTCTTCGATTGCAGGGGCGTGGTGCATCATGAGTTCTTGCCACAGGGTAGAACGGTCAATAAGGAATATTACCTGCAAGTTATGCGCAATTTGCGCGAAGCAATCCGCCAGAAACGCCCGGATTTGTGGAAGAACAAAAATTGGCTTTTTCACCACGATAACGCCCCTGCTCACACATCGTTGCTTGTGCGCGACCTTTTGGCCAAAAGCAACGCACTAATGATGCCGCAGCCACCGTATTCCCCAGATCTGGCCCCCTGTGACTTTTTCTTGTTCCCTAAACTGAAGAGGCCCATGAAAGGACGACGTTACGCTACGCTTGACGAGATAAAGACGGCATCGAAGGAGGAGCTGAAAAAGATTTTTAAAAAATGATTTTTTGAAGTGCTTCGAAGATTGGAAAAACCGTTGGCACAAGTGTATAATATCTCATGGGGATTACTTTGAAGGGGACAAAATAGGTATTCATGAATAAATAAATAATTTTTGAAAAAACACAAAAGTCGCGATACCTTTTGAACACACCTCGTACACGCTAAAAGGTACAACCTCTTTAAGTTGGTTATCTCGTGTGTTCTCAATAAAGGTCACTGTAATATCTTTCAGAGTTATTGTCTGAATCCCGATATACATGCTAAAAGGTACAACTTCCTTAAGTTTTGTCTATGAGTGTACGCTGAATTGTACAAGGTAATTTCAACCAATATTATGTATTAAAAAAACATAGTTGTAAAGGTCGGTGGACAAGAGGTTAAAACCCTCGATTCCCGACAGCCATGAACCGGGATCGAATCCCGTATTGGACACTTTATTTTACTATGTAAATAACCATCACATATTATTCATTGTTATAAATATCATAAACTAGGTTGTTCTTGTTGAGCGGTACCTAATAAAGTGATTTTGGAACTAGAACTGAAACCACGTAGTTTGCGATTGTTTAACACATTAACAACGTTTGTTCTTTCAGGATGTTTAATCAATTTAAATTCTTTATATCTTTAGTCCCATCTGGTATATACAAATAAGATATCTATGTAACACGTTTTCTTAAAGCCAGCAGGTTACTTTGAATGTGATCATAGGAATTATGTGAGAACATGTGTGCTACCCATCTGTCTACAGATGTTATGGGAGAGCTATCTGAATAGATTCGTAGTTCTAAAAATTCCATTGAATAAATACTTGTTAATTCATTTGTAATATGAGGTAAACAATATTCAATACATTCATGATTCCATAGGGGGGGGGGGGGGGGTTCGGTGGAAGGATGGTCTAAACCATTGGTTTTCTACCGCTACGACCCGGGATCAATCCCACTGTTTTGTGCTTGTTATTAAAGTTTAAAACACATTTAAACTTTGTAAAACGACATTTGAAAACCATCCCGCATGTGTTTCTTTTCAACGAAAAATCAAAATTTATTTCAAGGAGAAATAGTGATTATTTCTAACCTTTGGGATGAGGTATGAAAGGGTGAATTGTGAAGAGTAATGATGAATGGAAAAATAAAGGTGTTCAGGGATTGAAATAAATTTAGATTTTTCGTTGAAAAGAAACATATGCGGGATAGTTTTCAAATGTCGTTTTACAATCATAAGCCGCATTATATTATATTGTATTATACATTTAAGCTTTATATATTTTATTCAATGAAGATCAAAATTACATAAACATCACAATTAATTATATATCATAACTACATAACATTAAGCCATCTATTTTCAGTTTTGTTTTCGTCAATGGTCCAATATTTTTATTTTCACAGACAATTATGAGATTAATTTATAAATGAAAAATATGCAAAACAAATAAACAACTATATACATCACCACATTGGGCACTTTTTTGTAATTAAAAAAATGCTCCAATGGCCCCCGATTCTTGCAAAAAGTCCAACCACACCAGCGAGTGCAAGTAACCAAACAAGACTCTGGCAAATTTGTAAGTGCAAAATTCGAACTGCTTTTTACATGTGTAGACATGTGGTGCACTTATAATAAAAGTAGTCGCTAACTACTCACCATGATTACATGGCCTGTACCATGTGTACTAGGAATAATAATAAAATAATTACTAGACTCCAACCTTTTTAAAAAAGTTTATTGTCTTTGACGTTTCAGTTGCCCACTATCGCCATTAAAAAAAAAATGGAAATCGTATTAGTTATGTATTGTCTATACTACAATCCTATACTTACTACAGGAAATACTACTATAACCTAACACAAAGCAATAACGCGCCATCTATACATATAAAATAAAAGGATTTAATCCTTTTATTTTATATGTATAGATGGCGCGTTATTACTTTGTGTTAATTTATTCCTAACTGGCCTTGTCTTTATAGTTTGCTGAAGAGCATTGCTCGAAGCAAATATTTGGATGTAATTCTACTGTCCTATAAGCTTATGTCCATAGTGTACTTGAAAACCATTTCTAAGATTCCATCCTTCAGTGTAGCATATAAAAGCAGAATGATCCAATACAGTATTAGAGCTCTGAGAAGCGGTCTGGTGGATTAAATTGGCGAAACCGCTGGGAGGGTTCACCACTGATGAGCCAAGCCCTCCCAATATATTTTTTCATCGCAGTAAGGACAGTAGAAGTTCGTTTTATGTATAAAAGAAACATTCGCGCTTTTAAATCCTTTTATTTTACTACTATAACCATACAATTCACGACCATGCAAGAAATTTCTCAGTCAGTTAGTTGATGTGGCACTCCCCTATCCAACCCAACCTTTGTAGATCTCCCTTCCACCCCGGTACCTATTTATATTCCGTACATCTTAAATTTAGAACAAATGATTATTCCTGGATCAAATATACACTCATGGATAACACTTAAGGAAGTGGAAAGTCTCTAATATCGCCGGTAGTCTATTATTCTTTTTTTTTTTTTTGAGAGACAGAGGCAATTTTGTTCACACTTGGTTATCTCGTGTGTCTTCAATAAAAGTTACTGTAATATCTTTCAGAGTTATTGTCTGAATCCCGATATACATGCTGAAAGGTACAACTTCCATAAGTTTTGTTCACACTTGGTTATCTCGTGTGTCTTCAATAAAAGTTACTGTAATATCTTTCAGAGTTATTGTCTGAATCCCGATATACATGCTGTAAGGTACAACTTCCTTAAGTTTTGTTCACACTTGGTTATCTCGTGTGTCTTCAATAAAAGTTACTGTAATATCTTTCAGAGTTATTGTCTGAATCCTGATATACATGCTGAAAGGTACAACTTCCTTAAGTTTTGTTCACACTTGGTTATCTCGTGTGTCTTCAATAAAGGTCACTGTAATATATTTCAGAGTTATTGTCTGAATCCCGATATACATGCTGAAAGGTACAACTTCCTTAAGTTTTGTTCACACTTGGTTATCTCGTGTGTCTTCAATAAAGGTCGCTGTAATATCTTCTAGAGTTATTGTCTGAATCCCGATATACATGCTGAAAGGTACAATCAGCTGGATGTCAACAACGGGACAATAAGTCTGAAGACCAACCCGGACAGTTGGTGACATCTGAACGTAGCTCGAGGAGTCCGTGTTAATAAAATAATATTATTTTAATGACATTTCACATATATATAAAAAGCAAGGTTTTCTAAAAACGAGATATTTTAAACGCTTATAACAATTTGTAAAATCTTTGAATCAATTTTTGTTCTTATATGAAATGAAGACAAGTGATTATATTACCTACATAAATGTGAACTTTACAAAATATTAAAATTTCTTTAATATAAAGAAAGAGAATGACACAAGGTTCATGGCTACCAAGTGTTTGACAAAATGACATCGCCATATGTGTCCAAGGTTGTGTCTTATGGAAATGTCCATAACATTCGCCATCTTGTTTACATATATAATCTTTTGGGCATTTAAAGAGAATATCCACTAGATAAATTATTTATTTATTACCAGTTACAAACAAGACACGCTATATCCGATCTGGATAATTACACGTGAAACTATTTACAATAATAGTAGTAGAGTAGATAACAGAATTATCAAAAAGAAAATAAACAATTAAGAAAAAGAGCATTAAATAAACATATACATTAAAAAAATAAGCAACAATATAAGTAGATAGAAGAAATCACAAGGTAGATAAATTATTTGTTTTTAATCATTTAATATCATTATACATTAGAACTTGGATAATTCGACCGTCTTTAATTCAAATATTTATCTTGGCCCCCTAGAATTTCCTATAAATAGAATTTCCCTTTTTAATTAGAATTTTTTTTTTGGGTCGCTTAGACTTCGAATTATTCATGTTGGACTGTAATAGATAAAATCATATAAAATTTTATATATTTAAAAATATATATATTTATTTTATAATCATGAAAGTTTATATGTGTATGTCAAAGAAATTAAGTTTTAAAAGTAGAATGGGCTGTTTGGTAGTGTGCCACTTTTGATCCACTTTCCCGCCTTGGGCGAGGCCTCGATCTGGAACATGGCGGCGCCTATATGTGGGACGTAGCGCAATAATCGGCTGCTCGAGATTTTATTTTAACTTGAAAATATGGCAACGCTGTTCTTTTTGAAATATAAGCATTTAATTTTAATTATAAATTATACATATAATCTTTAAGAGAAAAGTGCATTTAAAATAGTACCAATTTTTGCTTAAATTAACCATTTATTTTAATATACACTGAAAGAAAACATATTATTTTTATTATCATTACCTTTTTCTATTGTATCACATAAAAATATTTTGATCGATTCAAAGGTTTTCTAAAAATATAAAAATGGGTAATCATTTAAACAAATGCATACATATTAAATATATAATAAATAAATAAATGTTTTCTAAATCAAGCTGTTTTGGTACGATATTTTCATAATGACATAATGTATTATATTTATATATGCACAATTGATTGTTTTTAAAATGCATTTTTATTGAAATATTGACTCAAGCAACTTTATAAATATATTTTTATTAAATTTCTATAATTTTTTTTCTCATGATGAAACGAAAATATCTTTATGCATTTTTATATTAAAAAAGGGGGTCGGTGGAAGGCTGGTTAAACCGTTTGGTTTTCGACCACTAGGACCCGGGTTCGATTCCCGCATTGGACACTTTTTTCTGTTAAAAAAAATGCTCCAATGGCCCCCGATTCTTGCAAAAGTCCAACCCTACCAGCGAGTGCAAGTAACCAAACGGGGCTCTGGCATTTGTAAGTGCAAAGTCGAACTGCTTTTCACATGTGTAGACATGTGGTGCGCTTACAGTAAAAGCAGTCGCTAACTACCCACCATGATTATCATGGCCTGTACCACGTGTACTAGGGATAAGCAAAAAAAATAATAATAATAAATAAATAAATAAAAATATATATAGAGATACCAATTTTTAGTTGACAAATATTTCTAAAAGTCGTTAATGTTCTAACCCTAAAAATTTTAATTTTTATAAAAATATTTAAATAATACTTTATACCTTCGAAAATTTCGTTTGATATTGGTTTTAAAAATTAACGCAAAAATATTATATAAATATTTTGTGCGTTTTTATAAACATATATTTTAAATATTAAAAGGTAAAATGAAATAAATCAATAATAATAACATTTGTAGCTCAAGCTAAGATGGTTAGTCCAGTATAAAGATGCAAGCAACAGGGGTTCTAGTAATGGCAGAAGACTGCCCCACCTGTAAAAAGAACTAGGTTAATGAAGTTTTCCTTCCCACTGCTACGTGCCCATCTCATCCAATTAGGATTACCTTCTGCCATTGATGATGGGGTAAGTGCTAGAAATATAATCTTTTGATTATAGCACCATTGTAAAATACGTTGCTCCTTATTTATATCTTGTTAGCTCATACTTTGATCACGTTATTTTTAAATATAAAATTTTATTTATAACGATTTTAATATAAATTGTTTTCAAAAATAGCTTTATGTCTATATATTTTAATATTTATGACTACAAGGTTGTCTCAAAAGTTCGTAAGCACTTGCAAAAAATTAAAATACCAATAATATTCGCCGTTATGTATAATGTCTTTTATTATGTATAAAGTAATTGTATTATGTATTATATGTAATCGTCGTAATAAGAAAAACGTTTTAAGAAAAACACGAACTTTTGGGACAACCTTATAATCATAGTGTATTTAAAAATATATATAAAATATATAGAAGAGGTGTCACAATTTTATATTTTTAAAAAGTTCAATTTGAACTTTCAAAAATGCTTAATTTAAAATTGTAGGTTCAATTATAAATTAAAATAAATTTCCACAATATTATTTGTTTATATATACAGTTTTTTTTTATTCTCACAACTTCAATGAAATTTAATAATTTACGTAAAAAAACGTATAAAAATCGTTTATCATTCAAATTCTTATATATATATATATAAAAAGATTTTGATAACAATCTAGATAATGATCTATACGCACGTTTAGAATAAATTTGTGAATATCTTTAATTTAATCTTTAGATAAAAAAATGTAATGGACGAGACAATAATTAGTAGATTTTGAAACACGTTCGTATTGTTTTGAAGTCGGATTTTCCAAGTTAGGATTTCACAAGAACTTTCTAGAAAACAGGATTGCAATTTTTTACTCTGTGATAATTAAACGCTAAGGAATAAATTATATATATTTTTTATTCATTGACTTCATAAAGCATCTTTAGTTGAGATCTTACACACCTCATCATTTATGGTTCTTATGGGAATTCCGCATTGATTCAACTTTCTAATCTTGTTTAAAAGTATTTTGAGGAACGTTGAGAGTTTTGAATGCTGATCTTTTGTAATGTTGGCGGATTAAGAATCTTACTTATATATAAGATTGTTTCAGAACATATCTTTATTCAAATGATCTGAACGTTGTCTGAGAAATAGTAAAAATTCCACAATGTAAAAATTTTATTTTTCAAAAACAACTTTTTTTTTTCAAAATTATGCAAATATAGATGTAAATAAGTTTATGGATGTTTACCTATGGCAGCAAAATAAGAGAAAATATTTGCATGGCACGAAAGGGAAAGTTGACAAATTGAAGGCTTCCAGACATCATAAAAAAAGAAATTTCTTTTTTTGAGGTAATTTATTTCCTATATCAGTGAATTAAGAGTCTGGCAGGGTTGCCGCGTCAAGTTTCTAGCCACCTTGGGCGTCGTGCCAATATCTTACTAAGCCAGACGATGAATTACCATCCTCGACATTCCGGAACAACTAAATTTACACAAACAATTATGTTTACATTTTTACATATACTGTATTTAGTATAATATATTTACATATTGTCAAAAATATTTTTGACAACAATTTTTTAAGACAGGCTTAAAGATAGGATTTCATATAATAATGTATTATATTTTGATATATATTTGATATATATCCATCATATGTAATATAGCTATAGTGTAACAGCCAAAATTGTAGATAGAATTCAACTCTCCAGTTTGGCTATCCTGTAATACAAAACGTAATAATAAAATTAGATTGAGTGACAGACGGCGACTCACTCGCTTTCTCGCGCTCTCTCAGGACATCCAATATGCCTCGTCCTTTTGTGCAATTCATTCACGCCTGAAACCACTCTGACCATTGTGATTACCACGACTGCATCCACCCAAACATACCACAATCACCCTACAGGATAAACACATCACTACATATATATATATATTGTAAAACGACATTTGAAATACTATCCCGCATGTATTTCTTTTCGACGAAAATTCAAAATTTATTTCAAGGAGAAACAACGACTATTTCTAACCTTTTGGATGAGGTATGAAAGGGTGAATTGTGAATGTGTGCATATAACAGTTAATATAACTATAATTTACTTTTATAATAACTTCATAGACATCTCATCTTGAGTTGATATTCTACATTTAGGAAATCACCATTATACTAGTGTTTTTTTTTCCTTAATCATTCTGCAGAAACGGTCTTAGTAATGTGATGTGGTCTAACATCACCAATCCTATATAAAAGATGGATGGATTTGGCGCATCTCTAAAAGAAACCTTAACCACATTAATCATCAACAAACTTAAACTATTATGTAATTAGCGTTTTACTTTTATAACAGATATTTGTGTATAGAAATTCTTCAATAAAATAGTACCTTGTATCACTATTGAGTAAAATTAATCATTCCTTCAGGGAAAAGTGTCTTTTCAAAACATTTTTATTCTCTAGCTTTCGGGTACGGACGCCCTTCTACAGGAGAAAACATGGTATAATAATTCGCCAATAGAACACGAGTTAAATTTATAGTACAATATAAAATAATGCGGCTTGTGATTGTAAAACGACATTTGAAAACTATCCCGAATGTGTTTCTTTTCAACTAAAAATCAAAATTTATTTCAAAGAGAAATAACGATTTTTTTTAAACATGGAAACTTTCTCCTTGGATTATAAATACTACAGAATGTATGAACGTAAGTGGATGATCATACAAGAGAGGTTATTACCATTTTTATTACCTATATGAGTAGGGTCATGTATGACTGAGTCATGTATGTATGAGTCATGTTCTTGCATTTTAGTTCTTGCATTCTTCTTGTGACAAAAGTTAGTTTTACGGGTATCACACAAAAAGAAATAACTAAGGCCTACAGTATGAGTGACTTAAACACAGAAAAAGGTACACTCAAAAGTACAACACCAACAACAAAAAGGGAGTAAACTAAAAAAAACACGATTTGTTAAATAAAATAAAAACAGTACTTATCTTTTATTTGCAGCGTTTATAAGGAGCGGACCGGGGTTTCACAGGTATGCGAGGAGGTAACCAGAAAAGCTCACAGAGAACGCT
Organism: Cordylochernes scorpioides; assembly: GCA_030710605.1. NCBI lineage: Eukaryota > Metazoa > Arthropoda > Arachnida > Pseudoscorpiones > Chernetidae > Cordylochernes > Cordylochernes scorpioides. The sequence continues at coordinate 139,176,159 of CP092863.1, forward strand.
TTAAGCGTCTCCACTCGAACACTACTCCACGACTCCTCGCATTCCGTTTCAACCCTCTTTTATATACAAACATGGCCACATTCGTCCAATGAGAAGGCGTGGGAGATCAGTTCGGCTTAACAGATAAACAACATTCTTCCCGCATAACCGAGAAGATTAAAACTGCTATGTTTGGCAAATAATTTGACACTTGCACAAAGCTTTATTAAGACCACTGGTCTTTTACAGATAACCACTTGGAAGGAATCATATATAGAGCTCCTATACTCCAGAGGTTATTAGCTCTCTTGTACGATCTTATATAAATCTCTATTATAATTTTGTCACGTAAAAAACTTGAGTGAAGACAAGCGTAAGAGTGACATGACAATTTGATCAAAACAATTCTAACTTATTTACATATAAAAGAGGCAAGACGAAATATTTGCGGTTACAAAATATCATACTTAATATTCTGTGGACAAAACAATAAATGTCCTGTTTAAATATAGATTTGTCTAGTGGTATTTCTTTACCCTCAATCACAATAGCTTCATAGGCTTTAAAGGGACATTCAAAGAATTTCTATAGAGTCAAATTAACCAGGCATCTAGGCAAAAGTATCTTTTTAAAGCATTTTTATTCTCTAGCTTTCAGGTATGGACGCCCCTTTACAGAAGAAAACATTGTATAATAATTCGCCAATAATTTAACTCGTAAAACGACATTTGAAAACTATCCCGCATGTGTTTCTTTTCAACGAAAAAAAAATATTTTTCCGTTTATCATTACTCTTCACAATTCACCCTTTCATACCTCATCCCAAAGGTTGAAAATAATCGTTATTTCTACAGAATAAAGCATCCATTTTTTTTAAATAGGTAAAAATCGAAGACGATCCAAAACAACTGCAAGCAAAGCAGCTGTCAACAATTAAGTGAACATTCAAAATGGCCGAGCTTGTCGGCATAAGTGAGAGACATGAGTACCAACATAAAGCCACAAAAAGATCGAAATTCGAATATACGTAACCCGCGAAAATTCAAAAGTCGCGATACTTTTTGAACACACCTCGTAAATAAAGAAGTTCTTCTCCCTCCCCGACTTGTATCTCTTGTTCTATAACGAATAGAGAGCTAATTCTTGTCTACATTGTATGAATATTGTTTCTTTTTCTTACGTATACCATATGGGGTTTGATAAAAATACTAAGATTAAAACAATTCCAATAATGTGAAAAAAAATAGTACAAATGTTATATTGTACTGAGATAAGGTGCATAAATTGGTTCGTGGTTAGCTTTTCTTGATTAATCAAGAATGGATATTTGGCCAATTATGGAATAATTAAAAATCAACCGAGAATAGTTGATATTTATTTCGATAGATGGTGTAAGCCATCAGCAACTTTCAGTTGCACGATAAGGAGAAGCCTTTTAAAAAATATTTCCAATAAGTTGATGATATCTCAGAAATTTGATAACTTTTCTTTGATTCTCCTAAAAGAACTTGTTGATCAAAGCCACCACATTTAGAAATTATATTTTTAAAGTATACAATTTAGTATGAGTCATGTTCTTGCATTTTATCACACACAAAGCTTTATTAAGGCTACAGGTCTTATACAGATTCACCTCAGGAAGAAAGGAAGCATAGATAGAGCTCCTATACTCCAGGTAGCGCAGCACCCAACAACAGCCTCCAGGTCCGACGTTATAACAGAATACACACACTTAGAGCTTTATTAAGGCTACAGGTCTTATACAGATTCACCACAGGAAGAAAGGAAGTATAGATAGAGCTCCTATACTCCAGGTAGCGCAGCACCCAACAACAGCCTCCAGGTCCGACGTTATAACAGAATACACACATACAGCTTTATTAAGACCAACGGTCTTATACAGATTCACCACAGGAAGAAAGGAAGTATAGATAGAGCTCCTATACTCCAGGTAGCGCAGCACCCAACAACAGCCTCCAGGTCCGACGTTATAACAGAATACACACACTTAGAGCTTTATTAAGACCAACGGTCTTATACAGATTCACCACAGGAAGAAAGGAAGCATAGATGGAGCTCCTATACTCCAGGCAGTACAGAACCCAAAAATATTTGATACACACATACAGCTTTATTAAGACCAACGATCATATACAGATTCACCACAGGAAGGAAGCATAAATGGAGCTCCTGTACTCCAGGTAGCGCAGCACCCAACAGCCTTTAGGTCCGACACATGTCCAGTATATTTTATCGTTATATCCCTAGAGCAAACGTAGATTATCAGTCAAAATATACCCCTGAAATATAACAAATAAAGCTTCCAGGGCTAAATTTCAAGTGCAACTTTTAATTTCCAAGCGTTCAGACTTGTCAGCCCTTCAACAGGAGTATCACATTAGCTAATGAAGCGTATTTACGCAAATTTGGCCTTAAATACCCATTTCTTGATTTCTCAAGAAGTCACTGGGACCAAAAATATTTTTGGTCGCAGTGGTACAGCCTATTCCACGCTGACGAGCGCCAATAGCGCGAAACGCGTTCGTGGATGGCTTTTCTTGATTTATCAAGAAATTGGGTTGGCCAAATATCACGGAGCAAGCTAAATAAACGTTTATTTTTGCCCCACTAGATGGCGCTCTGCCATCTAAAAAGCACATGTGCTCGTGGTCAGGAAATGCCTTCTTAATCTTTAATATCAACACCTGACCCACTTATATTTTATTTTTTCTATTGTTTTTTCATATATTTTTATATCATAATTTACCTTTTTTTTAATACTTATGATATTGAGTGATATTACCCACATTTAAAGAAAAATTATTTTGAAAATATGTACATCTTAGATACGCGCAGGTTGAACGATATCGCGAGACTTCAAACTAAATTTAATGAATTCGTGAACTATTGTGTTATATATAGAAGACTGCCTACATCTATGGGATAATATTTGTCCATATTGTTTCGTATATTTCTGGTATTTAAATAGATCTGTTTATGCTTTTTGCTGTTTGTATATCATAGATTCTATTATATGTATTTGGTATTTACTATGGATATTGTCATAATACACTATGGGTTGAGATAAGTTAAATGTATGGTCTGTTTATGTGTTGAACTATTAAATATCTTATATATATATATATAAACAAACAAAAATATATATATCAAATATGTATAATTATGCTAGTCATCAACTATTTTAAAGAAAATAATAATTAACGCTAGACATTTATAAAAATATATGGTAGATTAAACTGGCGAAATCGCTGGGAGGTGTTCACTACTGATGAGCCAGGGGCCCTCCCATTAATTTTTCTATTGCAGTAAGGAGAGTAGAACTTGTTTATTTTTGAAAAGAATCTTACGCGTCTATGATAGTTTCGAATATTAAATAGCTCTTGGGTTGAAATATATTTGCATATAGATTCTCTACACAGGCACTTTCCGTTTTTCCATATTAACCATTAACATTATTCAATTTCAGTTTAGGAAAAAAATGGTTTCAATTTCTGCTTTGAATTCAAGACACTAAGTTCTGCAGACTTTTTATTATAAATAGACAGCAGTCATACAGCTTGAGGAACTACACTACTATGCGACTTGATTTACATCAATGTAAATAATTAATAAGTTACTTTAGAATATAACTCATTGTAAATAGCTCAACTTGATCAACTTTCTCTCTCCACGATACTAATTATTACAGATAACTTCATCAACTTCCATCATTGCTTAACATACTGTAAATAACTACCTTGCGATTTCTTCTATCTGCTTATGATGTTGCTTATTTGTTTAATGTATATGTTTACTCAATGCTCTTTTTCTTAATTGTTTATTTTCTTTTTGATAATTCTGTTACCTACTCTAATACAATTATTGTAAATAGTTTCACGCGCAATTATCCAGATCGGATATAACGTGTCTTGTTTGTAACGGGTAATAAAAAGTCAAAAAATGGATCGATGAATGGATAGCGACCAAAGAGTCAGCCTTTTTCCGCGATGGGATCCGTCACTTGCCAGAAAGATGGGAAAAGCTAGTGGCTAGCACCGACAATATTTTGTACATAGAAGGTCTAACCGAATTTTGAATATAAATCTCCAAGTTTTGAAAAAAAAAAAAAACATACGAACTTATTTATACTACTAATATTTTCGAAAAGATTATGTAACTACATGTTTTAAATGTTCAAGGTAAACTTCTATGTTAAACAGCACCAATATTTTTACTGTTTTAAAACATAACATGATTCTCCATCTTTGTTTTTGTGATAGGTTAATGTAACGTCATTTCCTGTTTGAATACAATACGTGACTCTTTGCATCCTGTTTTGGAGTGCAAAGCTCGAACGGTCGTTCCTGTTTTGACGAATACACGTGTCACGAAATATGTTGATGTCCCCAACTTGAAATATAAGGCAATAACACGCCATCTATATATAATAAATACAACTATTTGTAAGGAATGTTTTTTTTTTAAATATAACAAACTTCTACTGTACTTTACGATTAAGATATTTTACTTATTTGATTGCAATTTTTATAATAATATTTTCATACACAAATTTCTCCCACCTACTCTGTATTTTAATTTATTTCAACTGTGATATTATAACACTATTCGGCATTGAGTTTGTGTATACAAAAATGTAATGCCTCGATAAAGGTTGGCGTTCAGCCAGCCGAAATATTGACAAAATAAATATTTTATTAAATCCAATATATGCCTTTTATTATCTAATATATTTATATGTAATTCTATTGTCGTAAAAGCGCTTATGTGCATAGTTTACTTCAATATCATAACTAAGATTCCATTCTTCAGCGTCACATATACTCATGGACAAAACTTAAGGAAGTGGAGAGTCCTGTTCCTGTCCCAAAATAACTTTACTAGGTACCATTCAAAAAGAGAAGCCTCGCTTATGTTATTTACAATGGATAATATTGTAAAAAATATTTATTAATTTTATTATTTATATTAACAGAGTGGTTATTTTTATGTTTATATTTTGCTACTCTGTAAATTCCCCTCGTGGCTTATCTTTTGTTTACCATTCATAGTTTGTCCTTTCCTTAAATAAATTGTCTACTCCTGAAGTTTTTGTCTTCCCTAATTTTCCACGTGGCATTTTGGTGGAGATGCTGGGTAAATTAGGGAAGACAAACTGAAGTCCGCCGAGAAGACCTAGAGGCCATGGGTGCTGTGATCTACATTTTCGGAGACTGACTCCACGATTCCACCGCCGTGCTAAAGCCAAGACTCCCCTCGAAAATGACGATGTCCCTATAGACGATACGACGACAAAGCCGCTCTTCACGCCGCAAGAAAAAGGACGCAAAGGTACTAGGGACAAAGTTCCAAGACTTCGATGGAATCCTTGACAGAAGCACGTCAGATCCATGTCAGTATCTACAATAATTGCTAGCTGTGGATCACAGCTCCCATAGGAAAGAAGCTATGTAAAAATATTTATACATTTTATTATTTTTATTAACAGAGTGGTTATTTTTATTATTATATTTTGCTACTCTGTAAATTCCCCTCGTGGCTTATCTTTTGTTTACCATTCATAGTTTGTCCATCCCTTTAATAATTTGTCTACTCCTGAAGTTTTTGTCTTCACTAATTTTCCACGTGGCAATATGAATAGGTTCTTCACAAAAAAAAAGAGTGTAAAATGCGGGATTGGATCCCGGTTCATGGCTGTCGGAAACCGATGGCTTATACCTCCAGTCACCCACTTTAATGGGAAGTAGGTCTTTGATGTCGCAGGTAGTCTAATTTTTCTTTTAACAAAAGCAATTTTGTTTATACTTGGTTATCTTGTGTGTCTTCTGAGTTAGTCTAAATTCCGATATAAATGCTAAAAGGTACAACTTCCTAAGTTTTGTTAATGGGTGTATATATAAGCAGAATGATCCAATACAGTATTATAACTCTAAAAAGCGGTCTGGTAGATTAAATTGGCGAAACTGCTGGGAGGGTTCACCACTGATGATCCAAGCTTACTAAATACATTCCCATTGCAGTAAGATTAGTAGAATTGATTTTTTTTTTTTAAAGGAAAATTTTCTTGATTAATAGTTGCATTTCTTATAACCAACTTTCTACCTCAATAAATATAAAAGGCACTTCAATTTCCTCAATAAAAAATGTATAATAGTAATATGTAAAATAGTATCCGATTATAACTCGTGTCCTATTGACGATTTGTTGTATCGTATTTTTTTCTGTAGAAGGGCTTTTATGCCAGAAAGCTAGAGATTTGAATTTCGAACAAAAAATTAAAGAAACTTGTGTTTCAACTTGAAATTGTTATAAAGGATTAGCTGTTGAATTTTACTTATTTTTATTTATGTGATAAAGACAATTTTCTTGTATGAGGCCATTGGACATGCGTCGGACCTGGAGGCTGTTGTTGGGTTCTGTGCTGCCTGGAGTATAGAAGCTCCATCTATGATTCCTTTCTTCCTGTGGTGAATCTGTATTAGACCGGTGGTCTTAATAAAGCTGTATGTGTGTGTGTGTAAGTATGAAAGCTTCAAATAAAAGAATTAGAGATTAAATATTTGGGAGTTTGTTTGACAAGTTTCTACATAGCTTTGCGCAGAGGCGATATCGTAGCCCATGAGGATCTTCCGAGGCACGATTATTGCTAGTTGAAAACTTTACCCAATACTTAGGTGCTGAAAATCCATTACGTAGAGGTACAATATAATGTTGAGTTTTGAGATGTTCACGTGATAGTGTACGTGCCAAAGATGCTGATATACGTACAGAAGCGTTGTTACGTGATAAAAGAAACCGCGGTTCCTCCATTAAAACATTTGCCGCATCATTAATTACATGCTTATTTATTTAACCTTCGACAAGTCACGTGCCTTAATTGATGACGTCATACTCTGGGTACGTTCTAGCAAGCTAAGAACAGATTACATAAGTCAACAAAGTTGTGGGAGAATGATATTCATGTATCTAGAGAGACATCTCCCCCTCAATTATGTATCATAACGATGGTACTGTACATCAACCTAAAGCTATCGATTTATATGGGAAACGAGGCTAACTTTCACATATCTAGATACGATTCAAACTTTCAACCACTTTGTCTATTCTCTTCCAAGCGTTGCCTTGTGTCATATGAATACAGTTAAACCTGTTTATGTCGTTCTACAATAATGAGAGTGCTCAGCCACCGAGGCGTCCTGTTCTTATTTGCCGATAATTGTTTGCACATACTTAGCACATACAAGTATGCCAAGATCGCGTTTGGTTACTTGTAATCGCTGTTAGGGTTGGACTTTTTCAAGAATTGGGAGCCATTGAAGCATTTTTTTTTTATTCAGAAAAAAGTGGCCAATGCGGGAATCGAACCCAGGTCGTAGCGGTCAAAAATCAATGGTTTAGACCATTTCTTCAACTGCCCCTCGATAGTATTCCCTTCTAATATATAGGTACAACTTTCTTAAGTTCTATCTATAAGTACAGTTAAACCTGTCTATAGTGCCCTCTCTAAATAGCGCCTCCCTCTCTACAGCGCCCGATTTTAAATACTTAGTACGATGCGATTTACATTAAAAGTGACCTGTCTATAGCACTCCCCTCTCTATAGCACCCTATTTTGGTGAGTCCCAAGAGGGGGCGCTATAGACAGGTTTAACTGTATATCTTGGATCAGAGGTCGGTAAACTGCGGCTCGCGACCCACATGCGACTCTTTAAGATGTGAAGCTGCTTTATATAGTTCCATATGTAAATATTATTTATGTGAGTACTATTTATTGTTGGCAAGAATAAATGTTTGTGGCTCTTTAAAAACTTTGAAATTTTGTAAATTATGATGTATTAGCGAGCCATCTGTTATGTAAAACTGCTGGGAGGGTTCACCAATGATGAGCCAGGCCCTCCCATTAATTTTTCCATTACAGTAAGGGCAGTAGAAATTTATAATACAATATGTCTAGTGGACATGGCATCTGCCCGGTAGGCGGAACACTGTGGGTTCGATTCCCATCCCTGGACCCTTTTATTTTTCCGTTTATCATTACTCTTCACAATTCATCCTTTCATACCTCATCCCTAAGGTTAGAAATAATCGTTATTTCTCCTTAAAATAAATTAGGATTTTTCGTTGAAAAGAAACTCATGCGGATAATTTTTAAATGTCGTTTTGCAGTAGAAATTGTTTAATTTCAAAAAGAATCATACACGTCTATGATAGTTTCGAATTTTGTAAATTGTAATTTTTGACTCTTCTGATTCAAAAGATTGCCGACCTCTGCCCTAGTAAAAAACTTTACTAGCGATGATAAAGAATGATCTCTAACAAATTCAACTGATTTTATAAAGCCTCTCGTTCTTTATTATCTCCTCTCACCTCAAGACTAAGAAAGAACTGGTATATGGACGTCTTTGTTGACATGCTATGACCTCGTTATCTATTACTAGATTGACAATAAGTCTGATGGTTTTTCAAATTCAAATGACGGTATTTTATGGAAAATATGCAAATAATATTGAATCGCGCTGCTGATAGGCTATTCTGTGAGTGTGAATAGAAGGCTTATCATCATCATTTCCATTCCCTTTCACAGCACCCTCACAATGACATCTGGTTGACCTAAATGACAACAATTGCTCAATGGTGACAAAATTTCTATTTTAAGTAGGGTGGACATTCAACAACCTTTTTGTCTTCTTTTGTATTACGGCAACCTGCGGAAACCCATTCTAGAAATAGGTGAAATTCATTTTGTATATAAAGAAATATTCAGTGAGCATATTACTCTGTTGTACCTTTTTTTATGATAACACCTCATCAATCATACTTTTATTTTTAAAAAAATATATGTTATATTAAAGTATTATTTAAAATTATATTATATAGATTCAAATACTCCGTTAAATCGACCGCCAGAGGTCGCGCTTTCTGTCTATATAACCATTTGTTGTTGTTTCCCGTTGGCCGGCTCAAATCTTTTGTACATTGTGTAAATAAGTTTTTCATTTTTTTTATTCTTACATCCTCAGCCAGGCAGTACTTTTATGTTTTTATGTTTTTTTATATATCCCATAAGTTCAATTAAAGCTATTTCTAATCTTCATTATTTTTATTATTATAGTTTCAATATTTTAACCACGACTGCATTAACATGGCATAATCCTCAAGATAATCAAAAATCAACAGGAAATCATCTTTTTTATTATAATATATATGTAGTATATTTTGAGTTAGATAGTTCACAACCTTCTTCTGATATTTATTATATATAACCCCATATCTATATATAAAAATATGTATCGAACAATGGAAGTGACAAATAAAACAAATAGGGAGGTAGACCAGACGACAAAGACCAGACGAAAACAACGCGGCGCCAGAAAGTGACGTGATTACAGTAGCCAATCAGGAATCGCCACATATGCGGGCGTCCCAGAGTATATAAAGGCGCAGAAATTAGACAAAGCGTAGTTGTTTCAGAGCGACGCCGTTATACGCTCGGCTAGGGCATCCGCGACACCCGTGGTTCGACTACCTTCGTCCGTGGTCTACCTCTTCCTCTTGGAGTTACCATCTAGACCTGCCTCTGTCTCTTGCTGTCCCAGTGCGGGAATCCCATCACGCACCCACTACCACGACTGCCCAGCACATTCCACATCGGGTTTACTACAGAACCCGTTAAAGTCGACAGGATGACTGAGGACAGCAACATGCAGAGGATGACGGAGGCTGGAGACGAGTACTTCGCGGATGCCCTCACCAACATGCAGCCCCACTGCGAAGACCTAGTAAGCCGCCTAACAGACGCTAATCGGGGAATAGCCGTGCCTCGTGTGGAGGAAGCTCTCATCTCTCCTTTCGACGGATCCTACGCGGCAAGCAACTTCATCCAACAACTCGAGCGGACGAGCGAGGGACCACAAGATGACGCCACATTGCAAACCCGGCTCCGTACACTACTCAAAGGTGAGCCCCTCTCCCTCTATAACGAACTAAATCTGGCCTCTCTGCCATACAGTCAAGCAAAACAAACTCTCATAGATCTCTACCCCGGAAAATCCGAGGTCACTTTCACCAAATTTTTAACTTTTAAATTAACTAATCAGATCCAATTAGGAGAATATTACCGTCAAAAAATAACAATGGGATTACAACTGGGCCTAACCAATCCCATCATAGTAGAAGCATTAACGGAAGGCCTCCAGGCCAGTGATCAGCGCCTCATGAGGGCCATAGCCCCTAAAACCCTGACCGAATGGTACTCTACCATGACCAGAATAAAAGGGACCAGTTCACTCCCTACTCCATCCGAACTATTTCAAGGTGTTTCCAACACCAGTGCTTTTCATCTTGATACCGGAACCCCTTCTAGGGGAAGGAACTACAATCCTTTTTCAACAAACAATACCCCAAGATACCCTTCTGGTGCCAGGAGACCACCCTCACCATGCAAATACTGCCAAGGTGATCACTGGAACAATGAATGTTCCATGAACAGGCGACCCTACAGGCAGCAGGCCTACCACGGCCAACCTACAGCGCATTAATTCCCACCTGAACAAAATGGCGCCCACAACCTTCCCGTGCCGGCCCCCAGGTCTTCTCGCACCCCACAAGGCAACGAAAACTCCAGTTTTCGTCCCTAAACTATCCAATATTCTATGTAAACCTAAAATTTTTAATAATTTTTATTGCCCATTCCTCTTAGACACAGGAGCCTCTATTAACATAATTAATTTAAATATTTTTAACCATCTTAGTAAAAACTTATCTAATCCTTTAAAATTATATCCATGCCATATATTAATCAATTCCATATCTACTCAAATAAATTCGATAGGATATACATTTTTGACCACTACCATAGGAAAAATTACAAAATCAATTAAATTTTATATAATAGATAATTTATTACCTTTTGGTATACTGTCATTAAATTCCATTAGTCAATTTTGTTTGACCTTAAATTTATATAATCATTCTATTTATCAATGTGATGCTCCTTTGTCTAAGAAATGGTACCATATAACCTATGTAACCCCATGTAATAATGGAGAGAGTAACCACAATCCGCCCAATATGGGTCATTTAAAAAACATGCCTAATTCACATTCTCCATTATTGCAAGGGGAAAATATCCATCCTATACCATGTCCCATTACCTTGAACAAGACCTCTACCAATTGTGACAAAAATGCACCCAGCCAAACTTTAGTTCATTTTCCCCATTTATATTTATTACCCCCACTATATCCCTCTGAACATCAATGTAAAATTTTTAATGATTCTTGTAATTTATGTGTTAGGAATGATATCCCTTTAACTTTTATGAATATTATTAAGAATTACTCAAATATTTTTTCTACTAACAAATATAACATCCCAAAATTGAAAATTCCCCCTATCAATATTAGGACAAATTAAGATAAAATAATTGCACTCAGACCGTATCGAACATCTCTTTCAGATCAACGTGAAATACAAGAACAAGTAGGGAAAATGCTAGAATATGATATTATAGAGCCTTCTTTCTCCCCCTATTCAGCCCCCGTTACTTTAGTTACCCAAAAGGATGAGACAAAACGATTTTGCGTAGACTACCGCCGCCTGAATGAAATAATTTTCCCCGATGTTCACCCCCTTCCGCTCATAGAGAATATCTTAGATAAATTAGCCAACGCCAAAATTTACTCCCGCGCCGATTTTTCATCAGCATACTGGTCCATCGAAATAAGTCCCCCTGATAGAAATTTATTATCTTTTGTCACATTAGAGGGTCAGTATAATTTCAAAAGATTACCATACGGGATTAAAATAGGACCCCAGGTGTATGAGCGAGCAGTCAGTCAGATATTGCAAAGAAATAGGTTAGGTTTTATAGCACATTATTTCGACGATTTCATTATCTTTTCAAATTCCATAGAAGAACATTTAGATCACTTACAGCAATTTTTTTATTAATAGGGAAAATTTTAGATTAAATTATAATAAGTGTGACTTCTTTAAAACTACAATAGAATTTTTAGGCTATACCATATCATCAGGCACATACACTCCATTAGTAAAAAATTAGATGTAATTAATGCCATTAAGGTCCCCACTAGCGTTAAATCCCTCCAATCATTCTTAGGCACCATCAATGTATATAATAAATTTATAAAAGATCACGCCCGCATTAGGAACCCCCTCAATAACCTACTTAAAAAAGATACCCCATGGCACTGGGATGCAGAATGCCAACATTCATTTGACACTCTAAAGGAATGTCTGACCACAAAACCGGTACTACACCTCTTTAAAGAAGGGTTACCCTGTCAGCTATTCTGTGATGCCTCACTTCAGGGAATAGCTGGCATCCTAAAACAACAACATCCAGACGGCACTCTACACCCCGTGCAATATTACAGCAGAGCACTCCGACCCCATGAGAAAAATTATACCATTACAGAGTTGGAATGCCTTGCTGTGATAGATAGTGTGGAAAAATTCCGCATCTATCTCGCAGGTGTAAGGTTCACAATTTTTACGGACCACCATGCATTACAATGGTTAAAAACCATAAAAAAACCCAACGGGTAGACTTTTTAGGTGGAGCTTAAAGATGTCCGCATACGAATACGATATAAAATATATAAAAGGTAAAACGCAGTACGAGGCAGACCTACTGTCCCGCAATCCTTTATGTGGTTTTCTCACGACCACCCAAATAATAGAAAAGCAACCCCAATTACCTCCATCTACACTTATCAAAACGAATATAGATGGCCTCCATACAATCAAACGTAAAGGTATTGTCAAGATTATAGTTCCCCCTTCCTTACAACATACGCTAATTAATAAAGTACATTTAGAATATAACCATCCTGGTGTATCCCAAATGATTAGGCTCATCTCCACACAGTATACTTGGTGTGGAATGACCAAGTCTATAGTTAAGTATAATAGGTCCTGTCCCGCCTGCCAACTTATAAAGAAACCGAAAGGTCCATTATATGGTAGATTAGAACGCCCCCCTATAGCTTTACAACCCTACGATATGTTATCTATAGACACTATTTCAGGTTTTTCTAAATACGGTAATTCAAAGTCATACTTACACGTAATTGTAGATCACCTAAGTCGGTATACATGGACCTTCCCCAGTAAGTCAACTAATATAATCACATACATTCAGTGTCTCAAAAAGGTATTGCAGTGTGGCCGCCCAAAACGCCTTCTTTCGGACCGGGCACCTGCTTTTACTTCCCCAAAGTTCAGGAGATTCTTAATAAAGAACGGGATACAGCCTCTACTAACCACTGCAAATAACCCTCAAGCTAACGGTTTATGCGAGCGTCTTAACGCGACAATCACCGGGAAACTGAGGTTACTGAACTTAGAGAATCCTGGGACCTCCTGGACTAAGTTAATTAAGATAGTAACTAATAAATATAACGATACCCCCCATACGATAACTGGATTTCCACCCGTATTTTAATGTATAATATAATCCCCTCAGACTTAAATAACCACCTAAACCCCTATCCCAATATAATAGAAAGTAGAAAACTAGCAATACAACGTACAAATGACAGACACGACAAAGAGAAACTTAAATATGATAACAAACATAAAAATCCACACTTTGATACAGGATATTTAGTATTAGTAAAGGCGTATCATCATCCAAATAGCGGTAAGTTAGTACCCTACTTTACAGGTCCATATAAAATTACTGAAATAATTTCTGATAATGTCGTACGTATAAATAGACCCAATAGGATTACAGGTAATGATAGCGATACTGTACATGTAAATAAATTACAATATTATAATGAAGAGGTCCTTTATATTTCACCACCCAAATTAGAACCCCTAAAACTAAATAGAATAATAGAGCCTTTCCGAAATTTAGACCCCAACTTGTTTAGTCCAATAGAAAAAAGTATAGCTCATCGGTTTTCCGAACCTTTTAATCATTTGTCCCCCCAACTATTCGCATAAAATTAGTGAAATCTAGGTCCTGAAAGTCTGGCGAACTCCTCGACATAAAGTAATCAATTAAATAATCATAGCATTCAACACCATTTCATGATTACCTTTTCCGCCACCAATAATTTCTCTCCTTCAAATGTTATGACTATTTTTCTCTTTCTATTAGGCACACAACTGACTACTTAAGATTAACCCTCGGAATTGTTTGGACTGGAATAGCGCAATTCCGAGAATATAATTCATACACACACTGTATATAAAAACAAAGAAACATTATATAATTATTTTTTATTATTCCAGTTCGCTTTTTTCTTAAATTATGATAATTTTTTCCCCAACAATTTCACAAAACCTATTCTCTTTATATGCCTCTACACCAACACCTTGGTTCTGAATTACTTAAGCACCGATCCTCCCTCATATATCCTGATCTATTGATAAAAGTATTCGCAATATTAACTCGATTAGAAGAACATTTGGTACACAGATGCCACTGAGTGGCAAACAATCCATGTTACATAAATAGTTATCCTATTACCCTCCTACCAAAACAAAACACAACGCTCGCCACCGCGGTGTTCGGTTTTGCTTATACAAGGCTGCACGAGCTCGACTTTCTCGCGCCACTTTGGCGCCTGCCTGCCTGTTCAAACATACATTTTTATTTCGCACGTTTCTACATTGTTCACATCAATTTTAATTCCTCTCGCATATCCCATATTCCATTAACACATTTCGCATGATCATAACACATTTATTTATACACTAGTTAATTAATTAATCCCTTTTATAGCAAATCTTATTTTTATAATGTTATCGATCCTACACATGAGACCAAAGGAGACGCCATATTATACCCTCCTAAAAGGACAATTAAATCCCCAAAATGGCGTCCATCGCCACGACACTATTCCAAACATCGTCTAATTTGCGTTTATAAGTATTGCATTACGTGGGGAACACACTAACCTAAATACTTACTATATTTTAAAATCTTATTCATTTATATTTTTACGATCCTTGATGTGTGCCATTTTATATTTTAGAATCTATCCATATATTTTAGGATATTTCTTTTACATTAAGATATTTCTTCTCCTTCCATCCCTAAGGGGTTAAAACCATTAGCCAACCTATATAAACATCACCTGAAACCTTATATTCTTTGACATCATTTGTTTTAATTTTCCATGGCCTACGTCTAAGCTAATTTTAACTTAAAAATTTTGTTTTAACAGTGACGCCTTATACCAACTATCCCTTCTTATATCTTGATCCTTCCAACTCTGCCTTCCATACTTCTCTCGTCTCTTGATCATTTTCCATTGGCCTTCTATGCCTTCGTTCTAACCACCCCTCGCCCATCGCAGAGTTCCTGTTTGCCGATTTTTTTTTATTGATTTGTCCCAGTGGACTACTCCTTCCTCGCCATCCCATCCTGATGGTGTGTTCAGGAAAATCCATGGCTTATTATTTTTTTATTTACACCCGGATCACCGTCACAGCATTCTTTATTTCATTCTTTTTTTCCTCAAACCCGGGTTCAATCAATCAATGGCAACAGTCGAGCCCTGTTTTCACCATCTACCTCCATCCTCTAACCTCTTCAACAGTTCCTGAGACTCCTGCTCGCCAACATTTTTTAATTTTTATTTTTTAATGATTCATCGACCTGGTACACTCTTCCTCCCCATGTTAACTCCACACGGAGAGCTTGGGTAACCAGCGAGATTTTTTTTTCTCTAACGCTCGACTCAGGCCATCATCAGCACCGTGCGCCCGCTCATTTTTCGTTTAATTTTATTTTTCATCTGGTCGAGCTCAATCACCGACAGCAGCGCAGCTCTTGAGCCACCATCTCTTTTTAACCTCTCTCAGAAAAAAATTCTTTCCCATATTCTCCCATTACCTACCTCTCCTTCGATCTTCACGCCTTTTGCCCATCTGATCTATTGCTACTTACAGAGCATCTTGAGATTGCTGAACCCTGAAAACAATACTTCGCTTCTAAGCTCGTATTGCAGGGCAGGACTCCTGAGATGTCCTTTGCAGAAACCAATTCAGACCTTCTTCCTTTATTCCTCACTGCGTCACTACCTATCGCAAACCTTTTGCTTAAGTCAATTTTCTTTTATATTTTAATTTCACTTTTATTACCTCTACTTCTCCTCCTTCCTGTATTACATCCCTGAAACTATGTTGTAAATATTCAAGGCACCTTAACCCTTAAGCGGTCGCAATGGGTAAAAATTACCCAGAAGGAACTTTTCGAAAATATTTCTATATTAAAAAATATATATATTTAAAATATATTCTCAGTACCTTTCTAAATCTATCTAAAGAATATTATAATAAACCTATAATTTTAATTTTATGACATATATTCATTTTATTAGCATGTTTGGGTCAATTTTACCCAGTGCGACCTTTTGAGTTCTCGTCAATGGGTAATTTTTACCCAGCGCGACCTTTTAACGCTTTTGGTTTGGGTTTGCGTAATTAAGTTTCGAGTTACTTTCTGGCTTCTTGTTGTGTGGTTTTGCTGCCCCAAGTGCAATAATACAATCTATTCTCTTCCAACAATAAGGTAGGATTTATATTTTATTTCCTCTTTTTACATTATTTCACATAAAATGCTTTCAAATGCTGATTTTCTCCGTTATGATAATAATATTCCAAATCCCGATGATGAGGAATCAGAAACTGATGATCATATAGAAGAGAGGAATTGGAGTACAGACACTGAAAAGTATACATTATCAGAAGAAGAAAACAATGAGGATCCAAGCTTCAATTACTATATAGGAAAGGACCAAAAGACTAAATGGAAGAAAGCTCTTCCCCCAAAAAATGTTCGAACTCGCAGTGAAAATATTATCACCCATCTACCAGGGGTAAAGGGTGAAGCAAAAAATGCTAAATCGATATTAGATTGTTGGAATCTCTTTATAGATGACAATATACTTGAATGCATAGTTACAAATACTAACATTTACATTAGGAATATTCAGCAGAACTATAGCAGAGAAAGAGATGCTAATTTGACAAACCTACATGAAATTAAAGCTTTATTGGGAATTATTTACTTTCTTGGGGTAATGAAAGCGAATAAATTGAATACAGATGATGCATGGGCAAGAGATAGTACTGGATTTGAATTGTGTAGAATAGCTATGTCTGAAAACAGATTCCGTTTTCTTCTCAGAGTAATTCGTTTTGATGACAAAGCTACAAGAAATGAAAGACTTCGTCAAGATAAATTAGCAGCTGTGAGATTGATTTTTGATACTTCTGTAAAAATTGCCAAAAGCACTATTCTCCTTCGGAATATACACTGCGTGACATTGAAAATGGAACACCAAGAAATAGTGGCCAGAAAATTATGCAAATTTCATGGTAGACGCGCCTAACCGAGTTATGCAAATGATGTAAAATGCGCAGCTCTCGTGCGCACATGGAGTAAGATATAAGGCAGGAAATTGCAGAAAGGACAGTATTCGTGTCGTTATTTCTTCAAGGAAAATCATTGTAGAAATTTTGTTCTTGTGTCAAAAGACACGTGTAATAACAGAGAATGCCAGGTCATCGTAAACGGAGGCAGTTCAAGCAGACAGACGCTTTTACGAGGGGCATGGTGATCGGACTGAAAAGGGCAGGTTGGTCCATACGTCAAATCGCAGCTGATACACACCTTGGTGCGTCCACGGTGCACCGACTGTGGAGAAGATGGTTGGAACAAGGAAATGTGGCAATTTATAGGAATGCCGGTGCAACCAGAGTGACGTCAGCACGTGTGGATTGGCGTATCCTTCGACAAGCAGTGGCGGCCCCACAAGCCAATTATACCGCCATCCTGCAACTTGTGCAAGACACCCTAGATCATTCCATCTCGACCAGAACCATTTCCCGTCGATTGGTTGCTAATGGCTTGCACTCATGCCGTCCGCTAAGAAGACTGCCATTGACCCCACCGAATAGGCGCCAACGTTTGGAATGGTGCCGGGCTAGATCGACGTGGATGACGGAATGGCACAGGGTCGTGTTCTCAGATGAGTCGCGTTTCTGCTTGTCCAGTGATAGTCGCCGTGTACGCGTGTGGCGTCGACGTGGAGAAAGGTCCAATCCGGCAGCAATTGTGGAACGCCCCACCGTGCGACAACGTGGAATCATGGTTTGGGGCGCAATCGCGTATGATTCCAGGTCACCTTTACTTCGTATTCAGGGCACTATGACGGCCCAACGATACGTTGATGATGTGCTGCGACCGGTGACACTCCCCTACCTTCAGGGGGTGCCCAATACCCTTTATCAGCAGGATAACGCCCGACCGCACACTGCTCGCATTAGCCAACAAGCTCTGCAAGATATACAGATGCTTCCCTGGCCACCGTACTCTCCTGATCTCTCACCAATCGAGCACGTCTGGGACATCATTGGACGCCGTTTGCATGCCTTGTCACAGCCGCGTTCAGAAGACGAACTGTGTCAAATGGTTGAGAGGGAATGGAGAGCCATCCCTCAGGACGCCATCCGTACTCTGATTGACTCTCTACCTAGACGTGTTGCTGCGTGCATCGCCGTCCGCGGTGGTCCTACTTGCTACTAAGCCGACGCCGTTCTCGCTCTGTATTATGACTATCATTTTGAAATAAAGATCACTTATTGTTCGTCCCTGTCTCTCTCTCTGTCTGCCGAGTTTCATCACTTTCTGGCCACTATTTCTTGGTGTTCCATTTTCAATGTCACGCAGTGTATAACGGTGGATGAAAAGTTTGACGCTTTCAGAGGGAAATGCAATTTCAGGCA
Source organism: Cordylochernes scorpioides (assembly GCA_030710605.1). Classification (NCBI taxonomy): domain Eukaryota; kingdom Metazoa; phylum Arthropoda; class Arachnida; order Pseudoscorpiones; family Chernetidae; genus Cordylochernes; species Cordylochernes scorpioides. Next base: position 139,194,927 of record CP092863.1, read on the forward strand.
GTATATTCCGAGTAAACACAATAAATATAGAATAAAATTATTTGCTCTCGTGGATTCAAAAAATGTTTTATACTTGTAACTTGGAGATTTATTCAGGAAAAAACCCTGAAGGTCCTTACAATGTCAGCAAAAGTCCAAGTGACGTTGTGGAACGATTGTGTGAGCCAATCAAGGGAACTGGCCGCAATGTAACAATGGATAACTGGTTCACCAGTTATTCTTTAGCTCTAAAACTTTTACAACAATATAGACTAATAATTGTTGGTACCTTAAAAAGAAATAAAAAGGAAATCCCCTCAGAGTTTGTCATCAGCAGAGGTAGAAATGTACACACTAGTGTTTTTGGCTTTCAAAGTGAAATGACACTTCTTTCATACAAGCCTAAAGAGAATAAAGTTGTACTTATGCTTTCAACTCTGCACCACGATGCAAATATAGATGATTCAACGGGAGAATTGAAAAAGCCAGAGATGATAATGTTTTATAATATGACAAAGGGTGGTGTAGATATGATGGACGAAATGACAGCTACATATAACTGTGCTAGAAATTCAAGAAGATGGCCCATGGTTATTTTTTATTCACTTTTAAATATTGGGGCAATAAATTCCCAGATAATTAATTTTGCAAATGGCAACGCATCAAAGGTTAAATCAAGACGTCATTTTTTTGAAAACCTTATCCTTAGATCTTATTGAAGAGATGGTCAAAGTTCGCACAGTAAGCGGAAGAATGCCATGTGAAATAAAGGAAGAGGCATCCGATATTTTTAATTTGTTAGAGCCTGGTCCATCTAAAAAGCCAAAAATAGGAGAAAGACATCGATGCAAGAAATGCCAGAAAGAAAAAAAGGACAGAAAAACTATTCAACATTGCCAGTACTGTTTTGCTTTTTTGTGTAAGGAACACTCTGTAATAATTTGTCAAGAATGTCATAAAGGACGAAACAAGTCCTAATTTCTATGAAAGGAAGTGATAACTTTCATACAAATTTATATTTTATAACCTATCTTCAATATATATTTTTATTTTCATAAAATAGTCAAATATATCATAAATATTTGATATTTTGATTTGTTATTAATAAAATAAATAAAATATGATTTTTATATCTCAGGATTTTATGTAAAGTTATTTAATAGACAAATCATTATTCTAACATAGAAAACAATAAAAATATTGGAAATAATATTTGATTTATTTAGGTTTTAAAAAGTGGGTAAATTTTACCCACCGCGACCTTTCAAGGTATAAAAGAGGGCGCGACCGATGCCGGGTTAAGTAACAAAAAACTGTAACTAGTATACCAACTTTCCCAAATATTTACTTTCGCTATTGTGTGTGTTTACTTTAAATTTATCCTTCCTATGTACTCCTCTTATATATTTTTTATAGTTTTATAATATTATATCAGTGTGTCACCACTACTCCCCTTTATCTTTATTTTTATTCTAGTAACTAATTTGTGCCCCAAATTATTTCCCATTTAATAGGTTTGCTAGCTTTTCTCTCATTTATTTGTAAATAGACTAACAGTTTACCTAGTTTTGTGATGTTGGACTTTGTTTTTTAACTTACAGATGTAGATAAAACATTTCACTATTAATCGATAATATCATTTTGTTTATTAATGCCTTCAACTACCAATCAACCCTTTATATATTATTACCTTTAATATTTTTATTTTATTTTATTTTTTCATCATGTTTAGACCTAGCATTTTACAACTTCAACTATTTTAGGCACCATTTTAAAAAACCTACACCTAACAATATTTATAATATTTCTTAAACAGATAAAACACTTATCATTTTATTTTTCTTAAAAGATTTTCAAAATGTTATTTTTGACGCTTCCCTTACAACCTCTAACTCTATCCCATGAACCTTTCCTCCCAACTTTTTACATCCATCAAGAGATTATTATTGTTCGTCAGCCATTTTCTTTTTTTTTATTGATTAAACTAACTAGAAGACCCTTCCTCGCTGTACATTTCCCAACAGTAAGCTCAGGAGACCCTGTTAGATTTTTTTTTTCTCTCATCGTCCGGCTCACCATTTTTTCATTTTTCAACTTTTTCTTTTCACCACACAAGTCGGACACAATCAAAATTGACAGCAATAAATCTCTTACACCCACCTCTCCTTTTCCGCATCCTTCAAACCTCCAACCTTCCAAGGGATTCCAGTTCGCCGAACATTTTTGTTTTTTTTTTTTCATTGATTAATCCGACTGGAACAATCCTTCCTCGCTATACGAATTCCCAATAGTGAGTTCAGAATATCCAGCGCGATCTTTTTATTTTCTTTTTCTCATCGCCCGACTCATCATATCAATTCACCATTTTTTTCAACTTTTCACTTTTTTTTTTCATAATTCAACCGGGCACAATCATTATGGACAACAGGGATCCCTCTTACCTCTACCTCTCCCTTTTTCCTCCATCATTCTTCCCACCTCTTTTCACTGTCTGAGCTAATGATGCAGACGGAATATCTTGGGCCTTCTGTTAATGAAAACAATGCCTCACTTGAACAAGTTCGCATTGCATTGCAGAATGCTTGGGATACTACTTTGCAGAAACATGCTCAGATACCCCCTTTCCCTTTTTCAACCTTAGCGTCACATTATATGTTCAATCAATAAACTAACTTTTTTCTCCGCTCATCTTTTATGCAATAAGATATTATTTTCCTTGTACGATTCATTTTACCATATTTACCATTTTGTATTATATACTTTCTCTTAATCTTTTATCATTCATTTTGTGCGTTTTTTTTTTCTAACCTTGATTTTTTTTCTCATTGATACACCACCATTACAACATCTTTCTCTTTTTAACTTGTAGCTTAATAATAATTTTAACTAATTTGTATACAAATTATTTCTTTTATTTTTTTATAAAAGGTTTGTTAGGTTATCATTCATTACATGTCATTCCCCCAACCAAACCTTCATCACCGGGGGCACATTCTGTAGTATATTTTGAGTTAGATAGTTCACAACCTTCTTCTGATATTTATTATATAACCCCATATCTATATATAAAAATATGTATCGAACAATGGAAGTGACAAATAAAACAAAGAGGGAGGTAGACCAGACGACAAAGACCAGACGAAAACAACGCGGCGCCAGAAAGTGACGTGATTACAGTAGCCAATCAGGAATCGCCACATATGCGGGCGTCCCAGAGTATATAAAGGCGCAGAAATTAGACAAAGCGTAGTTGTTTCAGAGCGACGCCGTTATACGCTCGGCTAGGGCATCCGCGACACCCGTGGTTCGACTACCTTCGTCCGTGGTCTACCTCTTCCTCTTGGAGTTACCATCTAGACCTGCCTCTGTCTCTTGCTGTCCCAGTGCGGGAATCCCATCACGCACCCACTACCACGACTGCCCAGCACATTCCACATCGGGTTTACTACATATATATATAAACACTCCAAGCCTTCATAGGTTCCAAACCTCCTAGGAATAAGTATATGTTGTAAGATGGTCGATCCTGTAGGATAACTGTAGTGTGGTTGGTTAAATGCAGTCGTTGTGGCCTCAATGTTCACAGTGGTTTCAGGTGTGAATGTATTACACCAAAGACATGTTGGATGTCATCACGTAGGTGACAAAGAGTAAGTGACGCCGATCAAGGCAGGTCTCTCTAGGAGGGTTCTGTCAATCATTGTCTCAAAGCAGACTGATCTGTTTGAGCAAGAAGGGAGAACACCTGGGAACCCCGACATGTTTTTTCGGACCTTTTTCCTATCCTGGCGCCGGCTGCCACTCATTCGAAATTTTATTTTTGTCGCGTTTTGGTAATTACACTATAACTATATAACACATGGGGATATAAGTATATACAGTCTACTCTCGTTATATCGCCACTCGATATAACGCCACCCTCGCCTTACGCCGCTTTTTCGTTTTGTCCCAATCGACATCAATGTATTTTTCTCGATATAACGCCACTCCCTCGCTGTTCGCCTTCCGCCGCTGATTTTTCGTATCCCAAGTAGCAAAAACCACTCGTTATAGCGCCGCTCACAACGTCCCTCACCCCCCCCCCCCCCCCGCTCCCCCTTTCCTGTCTGCATTTTTTACGCCAATGACGCCGGACTTTGTTTGCTGTTGACACAACAGATAACAGATTGTGTGAACAGCCAGCAGACCCTTTTCCTGCTTGTTCCTGGGACATACACAGTCGCTTCATCCTTTGCTAACGTCAACACAACAACTTTATTGTCGTATCATGAGTTCCCAAAAAGCGTTAACGTGAGTCGATCACCATTGAGAAGAAGAAGGAGATATGCCAGTTGGCAAGAAATAACCCTACGATGTCGAAGAATGAGATTGGAAAGCGTTTCTCACTTCCACGAACAACTGTCCGTGATATTCTCACTCAGGCTGAGAAGTGGGAAAATTATACTGTTGGTTCTTCAAAAGAGACAAAGAGTCGGAAAATTTAGTGACTTGGAAGACGCTCTCTTCAACTGGTTTACCCAAAGGCGTGCCAATAATATTATTATTACTGATGATCTCTTAAGAGAAAAGGCAAAAAAACTTGGCGAGCATTTGGACGTACCAGAAAATTTCGCGTACAGTAGTGGGTGGCTGCAGCGATTTAAAGGGAGATTCCATATTTCGCAACGACGGCTCTGTGGGGAAGGCGCATCGATTTCTCCAGCTATCATTGATAAACATCTTACAAATTTGAACAGTATTCTGGCGAACTCCGGATATGATCCTGCTAACATATACAATGCAGACGAAACAGGATTATTTTTTCAGCTCATTCCTGACCGAACACTTGCTCACAAAGATGAAAGCTGCCGTGGTGTCAAAAGGATGAAGCAACGAATCACTGTTCTACTGTGCTGCAACTCTACTGGAACAGACAAGCGGCGATTGCTGATTATTGGAAAATCGGCAAAGCCTCGATGCTTCAGAAACTTTAGTCCACACTTCTACTGCACTTACACATCTAACAGCAAAGCATGGATGACCTCTAGTATCTTTCAAGAATGGCTACTGCAGTTCAACAAGCAGCTTGTCTCTGAAGGACGTCGTATCCTACTGTTGTTAGATAACGCTACGTCTCACTGCGTCCCTAATGATGGTCTCAGCAACATAAAGATACACTTCCTTCCACCAAATATGACTGCCAATCTGCAACCACTGGATAGTGGCAGCATCAAAAGTTTCAAGGCTCAATATCGCAAGCTTCAACTCCAGAAAATGGTGGAATTGGCGGATGCCCATCTACCCACAGAATTACGTCTGGATTACGCTGTGCGCTATTGTAAAATGGCTTGGGATTCGGTGAGCCCTGATTCCATCAGCTACTGCTGCAGTTGAGCCTCTTAAATATGGAAATCTGCTCGATCGCATTCGCGACATCTTCGCTATTACACCAGAGAATTTGATGACTGAAAGGGAGTTTCAACTGGTTGATGATTCCCAGGAGGCGGAAATGAAACTAACAGATGGCAATTTTCTGGTGTCCACTGTTACAGCGAAAGAAGAACTTGGCGAGGATGATGATGCAACAGTGACCCAGCGCCTACCATCGTTAAGGGAAGCCAGAACAGCTGCTGAGACAGTTTTGTTGTTTCTTGAGCACTCCAAGAGAGCAACATCTGACGACGTCATTCTATCTGCGGATTTCTTACGCCGTGTCTATGCCATAAGTGAGGGAGCGAAAACACAAGTTGTGATCACAGACTTCTTCAAGAAAATGTAATTACTTTTTTTATGAATAAATTATAAATTAATTATTCTTATTTGTCATATTAATTAATTAATGCCGGCATTCTATATATTGACTTAGGGTATAAGTTGTTTTTAGTAATTGTTATAAATAATTTATTGTATCTTCAAATTTCACATTTTAAACGTGTTCGATACAACGCCACCCTCGCCTTACGCCGCTTTTTTGCAAAATCCGGATGGTGGCGTTATAACGAGAGTAGACTGTATTGGAATATATTACAGCATATATTTACCCCTGTACAGAACCAAGCACAGTACATCTGATAAACTGGATGTCCACCATTAGATGTGTCAACCCGGATAGTTGGTGACTTTAGTACACTCCAGGAATCCTGGTTATATACATCAAGAGAGAGATTGAAACTACGTTATTTCAATGTTCATATATATATATCAGTGTTCATATCAGTGACCTTTATTGAAGACACACGAGATAACCAAGTGTGAACAACATTGCCTACAAAGATCTGTAAAATTTAAAGAGGCTATGATTGATTTTTCTTGACAGAAAGTGACAATTTTTTTAAACAAAGTATATTTGTTTTTCAAAAGTTTTTAACGAATCAGTATTATGAAGAAATAGGTAAATAATAGAGATGGGTACCACATACTGAATGTTGGACTTGCAAAAGACAATTTCCCCCAGGCAAGGATATAATGTGAAACAAATATTTGGTGGAACACACTGGGTACACAGACGGACGGTTATTGTTTGTTTACTATCGCTATGTGATGGAAAATCGAACAAACATAAAAAAACATATTTTTGATGAAAATATTTCCTCTATCGTATATACAGTAGAACCTTTTAAAATTACAAAATATTTCCTCACAATGAGTTTCTTTTTATGTCAAAACGCTAGCTTTCAAGAGATAATCGCTCTTCAACGGGCTTAAAAAACATCGACTATATCTTACAAGAAATATTTACAAAAACATACGCGCGCAGCGTGGATATTTACAACTGAAATTTTAAAATTTAACAATGTTATGGAATATGTCTATTTACATTTTTATGGCAATCAGAACCTATAAAATTGATCTATTGATTTCTTCTAAGATATCTAAGGTATTGTGATCTTCCTGTTTATGCTCTCTGATATATTCATTGGAAATGAGAGATTCTAAGAGTAACCTTTGATATTTGTTCTTAATATTTTGTAGTGGCATTTGGCTTCTGTTATGTTGAATTGGTGACCGGTCTGTGCAATATGTTGATAGATCATAGAACGTTGGTCTTAGTTCTGATGTTTCTGTTGTGTTCGTTAAGTCTAATTTGTATTGATTTTCCTGTTTCACCTATGAAAAGCGATTATCACTTGAAAGCTAGCAATTTAAAATAAAAAGAAACTCATTGTGAGGAAATATTTTGTCATTTTAAAACGTTTTTCACAATTTCATCATGAACAGTAGAACCTCCCTGTAAAGGACACCTAATTGCAGAGCCAAACTGTCCTTTAGGTAGAGGTTTCCTCTTACCAGAGAGTTACTACAGTAGAACTACCTCTCTGTAAAGGACAACACCTAGTTACAGAGCCAAAGTGTCCTTTAGGGAGATATGTCCTTTTACGGGAGAGTTGCTACAGTAAAACTACCTCTCTGTAAAGGACAACACCTAGTTACAGAGCCAAAGTGTCCTTTAGGGAGAGGTTTCCTCTTACCAGAGAGTTGCTACAGTAGAACTACCTCTCTGTAAAGGACAACACCTAGTTACAGAGACAAAATGTCCTTTAGGGAGAGATGTCCTCTTACCGGAGAGTGTCAAAATATTAAAAATGGTAATTTTGTAAATGAAAACTGTCCTTTGTAGATAGGTGTCCTCTATCAGTAGTGTCTTCTCACGAAGGTTCTACTGTATATATAGATAAAAAATAATAATAATAATAGAAAAATGTCAAATATTGATATTAAAAACAAAACAAAACTCCGGTATCTCTCTCTGCCATCTGATGTATGTTTCTATCAGCACTGTTAGGGAATTATCTGGCTATCTGTTCCAAAATTATTTGTTTTTTACTTTTTTTTCCACTTTAAAAGTTTTAGAATTAAATAGTGGGGGTATACCAGTTAGGGTCTAATTTTGTTCGAATTACAACTAAACAAAATTAGTCCCTAACTGGTATATCTCCCCACAATTCAATAGATTACAAGGAAAACATACTTCTTTGTTCGAAATACGACAAAAAAAAATTTTTTAAGTGTATCATATATTGATATTTTGGAATTAAAAACATATTACAGTATTATTATCAGAGCTACAAATGATAAAGTGTTGTGGTTTAGTTGTAAATTTGTTTAGATTTCTAAGGACTACCTTTTCATCGGTATTGATTTCTATAATATTTTTGAGTTTGAAGACAGTATATTGACAATTTTTTTTTTTTGACAAAATTTAAATAATTTTCTTGACATATCTTGTCAATACATGCAAAGTACATAGCTGCACTATTTAAAAAAGATAATATGGATTATATACACTATGTACAATGAATATGGCGCCTCTGCCAGCGCTGCAGAGTTTGGTGGAGAATCACCAGCGGGTCTTTAGCGACACCACGTATTTCGTGATCTACAAAGAAAACGTAGATTGTGTACTTCGCCGCTGAGGAGATGGTGATGGTGTGGTTCTCGACAGTATATTGAGGGGTAGGTACATTTTAACAGTTCTTTAAGTTGTCCTCTTGATGGTTTTTTTTTTCTGCTTTTTTTTTTTTCGAAGACCGAACTTTCTCTTGAAAGTATCAAATGTCAGGATCGGGTTTCTTGGACAGATATAATTCTTTGTCACCTCTTTGATAAGGGATCAAGCGGTCAAATATCGAAATATTAAAGCTTCAATACTATTTAAAGTGATATGTTTCTATATTATGTTTAGTCAGCTTTCGGAAATTTGTATAACTTGTAAAGATTTTGTGGAAAAATAGTAAAAATGTGATATTGTACTGGGATAAGGTGCATAAATTATGAAAAAGGCATCTCCTTATCGTGCAACTGAAATTTGCTGATGGCTTGCGTCATCTATCGGAATAAATATCATCAATTCTCGTTGATTTTTTAATTATTCCAGAATTGGCCAAATACCTATTCTTGATTAATCAAGAAAAGCTAACCACGGGCGCGTTTCGGGCTGTTGGCACTCATCAGCGTGATGTAAGCTGTACCTCAACGACCAAAAACAGATCATTCAGGCATCCTGGAAAATCATCAAACGGGTAGTATTCTGAAATAATTAAAAATCAACGAGAATAGTTGATATTTATTTCGATAGATGGCGCAAGCCATCAGCAACTTTCAGTTGTACGATAAGGAGATGCCTTTTCATAATTGTAAATATTTTGTTTATATCTGTCTGTTTTGGTGATCTCTCAAAAAGATTGTGTAAATAGTTACTTGTTAAATCTGTTTTATTTACATATTCTTCCTTTTCTGATCTAACTTCCATTCTATATATGGACCAATTGAATATTGGCGTAAGAGCCAATGACGGTGTAAAACTATATATATATATATATATATGTCATAATATATACTCTTCCAGGAATAATAAAGCAAACCTACAGTCAACCCAGAGAGAGATGGAAGGATAAGGACCGGTCACTTTAGACATCAGCGACATTCCAAGGGGCGACTACTGGGGCCCGGTCAGTTAACACCTCGGGACTTCTAAGACAGTTGGGGATTGTGTGCGACACGAACGGCCGCCCGGCTGTGCCGGGCCCGTCTCTCTCTCTCTCTCTGGTTGCCTGGGTTCCTCTCTCCAAATTGTGGTGTGATTATTTCTCTTCCCACCTCATTATACCACATATATGTATATTGCCGAACTATTTACATATGATAATTAAATTTGCATAGCTTTTTTTCAAATAAAATAATCCTTTGTATATCAATATCAAGGTGAAAATACCAAGCTTCCAGGGATAATTTTCTTTTAAAACATTTAAATTTACATGTCTCCAGCTTTCGGGGACGAAAGCCCTTCTACAGAAAAAAAACACTATACAAAACACGATATCTCCTGAAGAAGGGCTTTCGTACCCGAAATTTAGAGATTTGTGAATTAAAGATTTTGAAAATAAAATCTTAATACATCACTTTACTTTTTTTGAATGATTTACTATTGACGGATATAAATATAATTGTTTCAATATCTACAGTCATGGACAAAAATTAAGAGGCAAGTCTTTGATGTCGCCGGTCGACTGTTTTTTTTTTTTTTTCTTAAGAAGAAGGAGGTAATTTTGTTCATACTTGGTTATTTCGTGTGTCTTCAATAAAGGTCACTGTAATATGTTTCAGAGTTATTGTCTGAATCCCGATATACATGCTGAAAGGTATAACTTCCTTAAGTTTTGTTCGATTGTTTTTATATTCGGCAAAAATCACATATACCATAAGCGGGATATACTTGCCTTCATTTTTTTCTATCTTCTTTACTTTCTCTTTCATAGTTCTGAATATTTGTTAAGAAGGGAGAGAGATAAATATTCAAAACTATAGTATATAAACAATTGAACAAAACTTAAGGAAGTTTTACCTTTTAGCATGTATATCGGGATTCAGATAATAACTTCTGAAAGATATTTGATACACAATGAGCTTTATTGAAGACACACGATATAACAAAGTGTGAACAAAATTGCCTCTTGTCTCCTTCAAAAAAAAAAAAAAAATAGACGACCGTCAACATCAAAGAATGTCCCCATGAGTATGTCCCCCATATATGTCCCAATGTGGGGGGGATAAAGAGTTCTCAGAGCTGACGTAAGAGAATCTCGGCCGTTAGGGCTATTTTAGGCTTCTCGTACAGTAGGGGTCATTCTCCTTGTTTGTATGCCAGAGGTCAGTTTAGTAGCCCGACCTTGACTACTCTGTCAACTTTCACATTTCTGACCCCATGACCATTGTTCTTTTTGTGGTCCGTGTGGATTTTTGACAATCTGAGATACCATTTAACTTACGTTTATTGGTAAAAATTAATTGATTATGCGAATAAATTTGTATAGAAAGTGTTATATTAATAGTCTTCTTCTTCTTTCTTCACTCAATCATATCAGGGTATCAAGCTTGTAAAGCTTGAGGCTTTTGACAACCATAATGACTGGGTGAAGTAGAATGTGTCTACCTTTGTCATTAAGACTGGGAGCACTACTCAGTGGCAGGCCGACTTAGCTCCAAAAGAAATGGCCGCCTATGACATGAGGAAAAGACACCAGGTGCAGCCGCTCCTAACGTGGAGTAAAAACGCTGCATATTCTGTATCTCTGAATTAGGAGCCCTTACAGAGTACTATCAGCCGGGCCAGCTGAACCCAGGTTTTTTAGTGAGCTTGTTACTGCTCCTCCTCCTTCTTTTTCATCCGGGCTTGGGACCGGCAAAGGCGATGTTATAGTAATAGTAAATATGTACAGTTAAACCTGTCTATAGCGCCCCCTCTAAATAGCGCCTTCCTCTCTATAGCGCCCGATTTTAAATACGTAATACGATGCGATTTACATTAAAAGGGACCTGTCTATACCACCCACCTCTCTATAGCACCCTATTTTGGTGAGTCCCAAGAGGGAGTGCTATCGACAGGTTTAACTGTATTTATTTTACGTTATTTTTATTATAGATTTTTATAATATACTAGCGGACGTACCCGGCTTCGCCCGAGGTTTTACCCGAGTAAAGGTTGGCCTAACGAACATTTGTTAAAACAATGCTCTATAAACGTATAAAAAAATATATATTTTGATAATTTGAAACTCGTAAATTTGAATCTCTCGATAAAGTGAACATTTTTTCCCGGTCCCTGTGAGCCGTGGCATCCTGAATTTTGTCTTCCATAATTTTCTACATTACAAAATCATCGTTTTATCTAGTGAACATATTTTCCCGGTCCCTTGAAAAATATTCGATAAGTTGAATAAAATCATGGTCGTGAATCTCTCGATAAAGTGATTATTTTTTCCCGGTCCCTGTGTGCCGTGTCATCCTGAATTTTGTCTTTCCTAATTTTCTACATTACAAAATCATCGTTTTATCTACATATTTTCCCGGTCCCTTGAAAATTACTCGATATGGACGTAGTTCCCGGAGGTTACCCGCCCCCCCAGCGCCAGGACCTCTTGATCCCTCTGATTGGCCGGCGGCCGGACGGGGGTGGGGGGAGGGGGGGGGGAGGGGGGGATCTTGATCCCTCTGATTGGTCGGTGGGAACTTGGACTGTCCAATGGCCGGCGGCCGGACGGGGGGGGGGGGGGGGGGCAGACCTAAGCCTAAGGTGGCGTTGCTTGCGAGTTAAAGCTACAAATCTGCAAATAACTCTAAGGATATTAAAGATATTCAAGAAATTATTTTTCGTAAACCTTTCCGGGGATACACCTAATAATATCCCAAATTTTCACGGCGATTGGATGTATGGTTTTCGAATCCATAGAGGACAGACAGACACACACACACACACAGACATTCAATTTTATATATATAGATATACACGTAGGATGTTATGAAATCGAATCCGTCCCTGTACTGATGAGGGCCAAAGCCCGAAACCGTGGTATACAGGTTGTTGACTTTTGTCTGAATTTGTCAAAACTGGTGTTGTGGCTTATTCTTTATCATCACTAGTGAAGTGTTTTACTGAAGTGATAAAATTAAAACGTTGTTCTAAAAAATCCATATTCAGAAAGCGAGAGAGAGAGAGATATTATTGGTTATTACAAAAGGAGGAATTCGCCTCTTCAAATGCCTACAGTAATCCTCTTGATTATGTCCTATTCGGGTATAATTATCCTCTTCAAGAACTCTGGGGTTTTAAACGCCTCTTCCAGCACTAATCTCCAATATTACACTCATCGACAGATTTTAAGGAGGTGGAAAGTCTTTGATGTCGTCAGTCGTCTGTTTATATATATACATATAGGAGACAGAGGTTGTTCACAATGGGTTATCTCGTGTGTCTTCAATAAAAGTCAACTGTGTATCAAATATCTTTCAGAGTTATTGTCTGAATCCCGATATACATGCTGAAAGGTACAACTTCCTTAAGTTTTGTCTATGAGTGTATATTGGTTATGTCGTGTGTCTTCATTAAAAGTCAACTGTGTATCAAATATCTTTCAGAGTTATTGTCTGAATCCCGATATGCATGCTAAAAGATACAACTTCCTTATGTTTTGTTTGAGTGTATATTGGTTATCTCGTGTTCTCTTCAATAAAGGTCACTGTAATATCTTTCAGAACTATTGTCTCAATCCCGATATACATGTTAAAAGGTACAACTTCCTTAAGTTTTATCTATGAGTGTATATTCCATGATATCCTAATTGTGAGGCGGATATAGTTAACTACACCAATATCTTGTAACCTGAAAGCGGATGATTTCCCATAAATAACGAAATATCTTCTTCACTATCAATATGGCTAGAGAATGTTTTTTAATAAAATTTTGGTTTGTACTGCTTCAATATTGATATCTTAACTCATCCTCAATATATCTCCATAATCCATATAACGAATAGGTTAAACTATGTATTGATGGAAACTTGTTTAAGTAGCTCTTAATTCAATTGATTATTTTTTCTGCTCCAATAAATCCCGTATTAAGGCACTTTTTAAATGAAAATATTGCTTCAATGGCCTCAGATTTTTGTAAAACTCCAATCCCGTCTGTGAGCTTAAGTAACCAAACAGGGATCTCTGGCATACTTAGAAATGCAAAAGTCGAACTGTTTTCCACATATGTAGACATGTGATGTACTTAAAGTAAAAGCAGTCGGTAATTGCCTACCATGATTAACATGACCTGTATCACGTGTGCTATGAATAATTAAAAAAAAAAACATTGGAACCTACATTGACTAATTCTAAAAGTGGCTTTCATTTAAGATTTTTTATATACATTCATGGACAAAACCTAAGGAATTGTAGTCTGTTGTCACCGCTCGTCCGTTTTTTTTTTTTTTTTTTTTAAAGGAGACTGAGGCAATTTTGTTCACACTTAGTTATCTCACCCATCTACCCACCATGAATATTATGGTTTGTACTATGTGTACTAGGGATAAATATAATAATAATAAGGAAATAGAAACTATAAAACAAAATATACTACTTCCATCCGTATAAGCCTAAATAACATTTTAAACACTGTTTATGCATTCATTTTTTATTGTATTTATTAATATTCAGTGTTTATCTATATGAGTATAGCTTAAAAAAGGCAACAAATTAGTCATATAAAAGTGAAGGTTACATATATAGAATTCGAAACTATTATAGATGCGTTTACCACTGGGAGGGTTCACCACTGATGAGCCAGGCCCTCCCATTAATTTTTTTCATTGCAGTAAAGGCAATAGAAATTGTTTATTTTTAAAAAGAATCATACGCGTCTATAATAATACGTTTTTCATAACAGATGGCGCGCTAATGCATCATAAGATTTATAGAATTGTTGTTTACATATTTACATATCGACACGTAACTCGTCTGCTTCCACAATTGATTTGCATACGCATACGTCTAGCATATTTTCATTATAAAATTTTCCTTAAAACTTTTTTTTTAATCTGTAAATTGCTTTTCTCGAATAAACACAATACTTTACAATTTGATTTCATTTAACTAAATTTGCATACCAACCCTTTGTACATATATCAATTGTGTTGATATTTTTTATATTTTCTTCTAACTAACTTGCATACTAATTCTGTACATATTTAAAATATTTTCTTTCTCTTCTTTAAAAATTTTGTTTATTTTTAAAGTGCAAGTGTCCCTAGGGGGACATAGCGCTCTAAGTCGAAATAAAGAAATACGTCTTTGATAGGATCGAATTCAAAATGTTTACAGATTAGGTGACTAATTAGATGAGAGTTATATTTCAACAACAACAACAACAACAAAAATCCTTTATTGGGGACCTCTCGTCCTATATAGGAATCGCCAGTTTACAGAGTAAGAGAAGAGAACTAAGAATACAGAGAGAAACCTATAAGTAGTAGGTATAGTATAGTATTTTCTACACTGTGACTATATACAACAGCAGCAACAAGCCTTTTACTGGAATCAAAGTCCAATACCGGATTCGTCATTCTAATCCTGACATAGATTATTTGCATATAATTATTTATATCAATTAGATTATGTATATAGCCTCCTCTTCTCTTCAGCCGTCTTCCAAAATTTGAACAACGCAAAAGCTCCAGCTCTGCTTCTCACCACCTCATTCAACAGGAGCTCCAAAGAGAGTCCCTCAAGGCCTTGAGAGTTATATTTCATTAATTTGGGTTTGTTCTAATGGGAACATACAGTTCCTTATGATCATCAGTAGTAAGCCTATATCGATATTTGACCAAGATACGTATACAGCAACTAGAATCTTTATTAAAACTTTTACTCACATAAAACTTTGAACTTTAGAGTACCAGGTTCTTCTTCAGATCCTACTTCATAAAACCCTACACTCATGGACAGTCTAGTGTGTCTAGACAGTCTAGAGACAGTCTCTCATCAACAGTATTTAAGTGGAAAGTCTTTGATGTCGACAGTCGTCTATTTTTTTAAAGGAGACAGAAGCAATTTTGTTCACACTTGGTTATCTCGTGTATTTTCAATAAAGGTCATTTTTATTTAGTTGCTTTTATTAGAGAAGCTATATTACAACAATTTTACATGTTATGAAGATTTAAGTAAGGGTTATATGACATTTAAAATATATTTTTTATACGTACAATTTTATACTGTTCTCTTACTGCAATGATAAAATAATGGGAGGGGCTGGCTCATTTGTGGTGAATCCTTCCAGCGGTTTCGTCAGTTTAATCTACCATACCGCTGTATTATTGTATTGTACTGTTTTCCTTTTATAACGATATTGAAGCTGGATTCACAGAAAAGGTATTTTAAATTAACTATAGATCATAAGTTTTGAGAGAACAGTAGAAAGACATATTGTGGCTAAGAAATATTTTATTATTTAATTTAATATTATTCAATGAAAATATACAACAGATTATAAAAATCTATATTACTCTGTATTTGTAAAATCATCTTTAAAATATTTCTTTGCTTGTTTGTTCAAGATTCCCTAGCTGTAGATAGTTTGGTTAATTTGTTAATAATTGTCGACTGGTCGTGGTGACGTCATCAATAAATACTTGGACACCTTCCAAGACTTGATTTCTACGCTACAATATAATTATGAATATACTAGACGAATGGCCCGGGCAACGCCCGGGGTTTACCCGAGTGCGAATATATTCTAAAAACGTTGACTTGGGTGGTCGCTATTAACAGGGTGGTCTGTCTAGACAGGTGGATGTATCACACAGCTGATAACAGGGTTGTCTAGAGTGGTCGCTATAGACAGGGTGGTCTGTATAGACAGGTTTATGAGAGAGGCACAAACTTACAGGTTGTTGACGCCGCAATTCCCAGAGAGAGTGTTTTTTGTTGCATCATGCTGTGACTCACACGACGACCCAAGGTCAACAGGGGTGGAGCAGCAAGCTTAAGGCTTTCACCGTCTGGCGGCGCTGCTTGCGAGTTATATCTACAATTCTGCAAATAACTCTAAGGATATTCAAGATATTCAAGAAATTATTTTTCGAAAACCTTTCCGGGGATATACCTAATAATATCCCAGAATTTCATGGCGATTGGATGTATGGTTTTTGAATAACAGGGTTGTCTAGAGGGGGGCAGGGAGGACACGTGTTCCCTTGCAGCCAATGAGCGCGCATTCTATCCGTGAGTTTCAGACAAACAGACAAACAGACAACCAGACAAACAGACAGAATAAGGCAAATATATAAGTAGATAATACTAGCCGAATGACCCGGGCAACGCCCGTGTTTTACCCGATTGAATGTTTTGATTCAAATACTATTTGTTACAATTATAAATTGGCGCCTTAAATAATTGCATATGTTAGTTAATAACTATAGCCTATGTGCTTTATCTATGTACTGTTGGCTTCCGTAGGCGTCTCTTACTGGGAAAAAGAAAGAGAGGATTCCATTTGGTTATTATCTAATATATGCATTTATTTAGGGAGCGACCCGCTCCAACACAATAGTTACAAAGACGAAATAGCGAGTGGGGGAGGCATGATGGGGGGGGGGGGCAAAGGTGGCGTGACCGTAGCCAACCAATAGGAGGGCGACATTAAAAAAAAAAAAGCAAACGGTGACAAAGATGAAAACTGATGACTGGTTGATTAGGAGATGAGGAATGACGCTTCGAACAATGTTCTTCCGCAAATTGCAAATAGTATTTTTAAACACAATATTAATATGATATATTAGTGAGAGACATATGTATATAAGAAATTTATGCTGTATTTTGACCCGTATGATTCTGTTTTGAAATATAAGACAATTTGAATACTCGTAAAGAATAATTTTTAACGCCTTGCCAAATGTTTTAATTTTTGTTTGCTCCTGACGAGAACAAAAGCTTTTTTGTCGAAACGTCGAGGTAATAAAAAGATTTACTGGCCGAAGTATCTTTAATTTCAAGAAATAATTTGACTACTGTACTTACTACAATGATAAAATAATGGGTTAGGGTTAGCTAGAATAGTTTAATGTTCATGCTGTCGTTCTATTGAAGTATGCAAATATATATCGTATTTGTTTATTTCAATTTAAAGCGCTATGTCCCCCTAGGTACACTTGCATTGTCATACATGTATGTTTCTACATTTGTCTATATATATATATATTTACAATAATTTTATGTGCCGTGAATAGTCATATGATGTTAACAAGGAGAAAGAGAGAAAATAATAATAAAAACATTTTCATCAAATATTTACATCAAAATAGTTCATTTATCATTATTATTAAAAAAGAAAAAAAAAATTGTAAGAGTTTTGTTGGAAAAAATTATAGATTCGTAGAAGAAGAGAAAGATCCTTTATTACCTAAAGATATAAAACAATAAAAGAAGGACAAATTATATTTACATCAGCAGCTCACACCGGCCTGTCCTATTCACATAACCGCTAGCCAACTAACAATCCAACATGGCCGCGCTATATAGACAGATATGTCAATTAACATAGACAATATTACAACAATATACAAATTTCAAGTGTATTCTATCTTAGAAATATCCGGAATTGTCACTTTCAACAAGTTTAAACATTCTAAGGACAAATGAAGCTCTTAAATATTAACGTGTACAAAAGAAATAGATTTCTGGCAATATCTACAATCAATATAAATAATCAGTTCCCTAGAAGATATTTGTTGCTAAATATCTATATCGTATGGAATCCATAACCAGACCCGCGGAGGTAAACGTTGAAAGATTGATGGTTGGGACCTTGGAAAGCCGGTTGATGACTTGCTTGTCTTCTGGACACCGTCTAGTTTCTATCACAGTTGTTTGCTCGGTTTCTATGAAGACTTCGTATTGAGTAGCTTTTAAAGTTTATTTATGGTTAATTTAAGGTATTGTGTAAAATATGTGTTACATACATGTCATAATTTGTATATAATTAAATGCAACCCCGACCCACTATGTATGTACCATGTATGATTTTCGAAGACTTAATAAAGAACAAGGTAACTGGAGGGAAGCAAGTAGCATTAAGATATAGGAAGTAGACCTAAAGCTGGCACGACTATTCTGGGCACCCCTGTGTCAATATTGCAGGGGCAGAAACCGGACGTCTCTAGTGACCAGAAGTTATAAATGTTAAAGCTAACACCCAATATTTCCGGCAAAGACAGGACGTATCCAATATCCACAGAAGTTATATTAGTATAGAGACATCCCATACTTCCGACCCAAGATAGGACGTATTTGATAACACGGAAGTAAATAAAGTCAAAATAGCACTCGACACTTCCTATCAAGCAGACCACAGCTTTCATCAAGGAAAGCCGCGGGCCAATCAAAAGATAGCATCTAAATAGGTCAACCAATAGGGAAAAAGCATGTGATCATCTCTCTACCAATCAGAGAGAAACGGAGTCTTGGTGTTAAATCGAAAGGCAAGGATGGTCAGTTAGGTTTTCGCTCTCATAGGAACAACACCTGCAGTAGCGACTTGGCTCCCACCGAGTTCGGATCAACCTTCGACTTGCTCCCACCAAGGTAACATCTGTTCTAGAGATCTCTCTCTCAGCTCAGCTCATAGCTATGTCAATCACCGCCATGTGATCAGATAAGGAACAATCAAACCCGCTCCTTCTCAAACCTTCTTCCCTCCAATCCAGTTGCCTTTTATTTTCAAAACAATCACGTGTCCTGATTATTCCTAACTGTATGCTGCAACTTCCACTCAAACGACTGCGCTTCAATCAAATATCACCATTCGCATCCAACAACAAGAAATTCCGCAACGATATTGCCACAGAACGGTTAAGTCGACAGGATAAAGATTATGGAACTTAATCAGGATTAAGATTATGGAGCTTAATCAGGATCAAAATGGAAATTAACCCAGACACCAGCAAACCAAAAGGCAATGACAAACCAAGAGGGAAGAAACTGGCAACGAGCGGAAAGAGACTGACAACGAACAAAGCGACAAGACACCCCCTTGCGACGGTAATTTTAGAACTGACCGCCGCGCTACAAGGGCCAAGATCCACGCAACTGGAAGCGGTCTTCCGGAGCGCCACCCTCGGGACAACCGCCGCCCGCACCGCCGGTACGTGTCCGAACAACCTGACACCCACCGAGGAATCGCCATCCGCCATGCCGTACCCGTGCACCCGGAAGCAACCCACGCGACACGGACCCAGTGTACCGACAACGCGATCCACTCGAATGGAAGCAGTACAAATGACTAGATTTCCCTTTCAATCGCGCGGACAGTGCAAAAGGTCCCGATCCGGTCCAACAGATATTCCAAGCCAGCCACACCAAGCCGAAGACGCCACAATGGAGACTTTTCGAGACTAAGGTAGGCAATCCACCCAATGACACCATCAAATTAACTTTGGACTTGTATCTGACCCAGGACCTACCATGTACCTTTCTCATTGAACCAGACGCAGGTTCGAACATATTGCCGTATCATTTATACAATAGATTAAAAGCACAACTTCCCAATTTAAGTATTAAAAAACCTTCCCTTGATCTATCCACCCTAAATAGTTTTACGAAAATAATAGGACATTTAACTTTCCCTCTGACAATAGGCCAAATAACCCGTAGAGAGAACTTCCACGTGGTAAATGCATCCTTGCCATTTGGAGTTCTTACCTTAAAAACCCTTTATCAATATAAATTAAAACTAAATTATAATCGCGGCACTATTTTCCAACTTGGCGTCCCATTGTCTAATACTATCTACCACTTTAAACATGTATCAAATGAATGCAAGCACGGGCTAGGCCAAAACCTGTCCCAAAGGACTCGCACAGCACCCAAAGCTTTCACACATGGAAAACCTTGCCTGCATTCATTGCCCAAACCCCAAATATTTACATGCCACCATTATAATCTCACACCACACAACTTTTCACTCAACCCAATTACCAGTACTATATGCCCACAACATGTAAAACCACCACGACTCCAACCTACAATTCCAATAATGCCCAAAAAAGTGTCCGTACACCGACACAGCTCACCCACTTACCACACAAAATCCACACATGACCATACTTCGCAACGCCATAAACACGCAAATGTACCTCACAACACGCGCACCCATACGTCGTCACACAACGGTAACACACACAATCCGCACAACACACGCAACACGCACGCCAAAAGACAACAACAACGACAAACAAGCGCATGCACAACCGTTAAGAATAATACAATCATCCCGTCTACACAAAACATAGAAAAAATTCACGCCACCAAACAACCACACAATCGAAAAGCCTTGCGATCTTTCCTAAAAGCTGTGAACGCCTATAAAGAGTTCATTCCGGACCACGCCCGCTTGCGGACGCCACTTATCAACCTTCTAAAAAAGGATATCATGTGGGTCTGGGATGACGAATGCCAGAAAGCGTTCACTAACCTGAAAGAAAACCTTACCACACACCCCACATTACACCTTTACCAGGAAGGTCTGCCATGCCAGGTGTACTGTAACACCTCAACATTCAGCATTACAGGCGTTCTTAAACAAGTCTACCCTGATGGGAAGACATACACCGTTCAACATTTCAGCCGATCTCTACGTAGTCACGAGCGAAATTATTCAGACTTGGAACTACAATGCCTAGCCATTGTGGAAAGTGTGGATAATTTCCGCACCTGTCTAAATGGCAGAAAGTTTACAATATTTTCTGACCATCCCGCATTGCAGTGGTTGAAAGAGATCAAAGCTCCGTCAGGCAGATTGTTTCGATGGAGGTTAAGATTGTCAAGATACGAATATGAGGTCCGTAGCATAAATGGAGTACAACAATATGAAACGGGCATTGGAACTCGTATCCCATTTTGTGGCTTTCTAGATGCGCCACTCATACAGAGCCAACAGTCTTCTCCACCGGGAAAATCTCGCGTGACTATAGATCACAATAAACTGCGCACCGTCTCCCGAAAAGGAGTACTTAAAACTATAGTCCCAAGTTCACTTACAACCAGACTCCTTAAGTCCGTACACACTCAACACCACCATCCAAACATCTCCAAGATGACGAGGCTCATCTCAGCACAATATTTTTGGCAGAACATGACACAAGACATCGCAAAACAGGTAAAAACCTGCCCCACCTGCCGATTCGCTAGAAGAATCGATGAATACAACCAACCTTCACGTAAAAATACCGACACAGGCACCAAAACAAAACAAGATTCGTATATAAAGCACAGCGTACACACAACACAAACAATGTCAAATTTACCACATCCACGTCAGAGAAACGATCACACACCTCAACCTAAACCAATTACCGCCGACATATCTCTAATAAAACCATTGACGATCAAACAGGAGAACTGTAAACCTGACAATCAGCTCAATCATATCACACCACCCCCTAAAGATATCAAACAGGAGAACTGCGAACCTACCAATCATTCAAATTCTACAATTCATAAGGTTCAAGCCAATATTTCAGAGTCCCCAGTTACAAAATTGTGGACGAACATGGGACAATATCCTATCTTTCATCTGATTTTTATCCTTTGTTTATTAGTTCTACCGTACAACTGTATTCCACTTTTATTCATTAAGTACTTGTTTATCTATGCTATGCCCGATCAGAAAATCTTCGAACTACAAGAGGTAGTTTTTAATTTTGGACAAACATTAGGAAACATCTTTGCAGAAAATCTAAATAAACTCCGAAAAGATAGCAGTAACTGAAAGATAACCAACCGATGTCGGAGAAGCCGTACCCCAAAAACAAGCCCCGAGCCGCACCAAAAATAAATAGACGGCAGGAAACGAGAATTTGAGACACCACGACGGAAGTGTAGTTCGCAGCGATAAATTCGGCCTCTGTAAACAAAGCGGAGCGCCCTCGTCCGATCTCCAATTTCATTCCCTCTCGTTTGCCCGACACACCCCACTTCCGTATCTCTAATTACAA
Source organism: Cordylochernes scorpioides (assembly GCA_030710605.1). Lineage (NCBI taxonomy): Eukaryota > Metazoa > Arthropoda > Arachnida > Pseudoscorpiones > Chernetidae > Cordylochernes > Cordylochernes scorpioides. The sequence goes on from CP092863.1 coordinate 139,217,192, forward strand.
TGAGAAGATCCCCTATTGAGGTCAACTGGGAACCTCGCTATGCCACCGATTTTGATTCCAGTTCGAGTCTACATATCGATTTTTACCAACCAACTCCACATCCACGAGACAACACATAGAACTAACTCACACATTTCTTACACAACAGACTTCTAACATTTTTTTCACAACACACACACAAAGACAAAAAATTACACATAAAGGTTATATAGATTTCCATGTCTCCTGTACACACAGCATAAACGCACTTGAGGACTAGAATCACGTTTTTCACCTAAGTGTCACTACAGATGAGACAAAAAATTTATAGGGCATAATTGAGCAAGTAAAACATTTATAGGGCAAAATAGAGCAACCAATACATGTAGATCAGGGCATGTAGATACCATAGGGTTCAAACCAATACACCTTATTTTTCATATCAATCATTTTCATTATTTTCTCTCAATAAAAAATATAAATGTTTAATCAATTTAGCAATTTATTCAACTTATTATCAATTTTAATCATTAACTATCATTTTATTTACCAATTAGCTTATATTATCATTTTCACTTATCAATTATCATTCTATTTACCACTTGACTTATATTGCCACAACTCAATTATCAACGAAAACCCACTGGTTTTCGATTAAACTAAAAACATTAAATCACCCTTTGTTGTTGAAACCTTTTTATTTTTCATTTTTTTTCAAACGCTCAACTTTGATTTCGTTCAACTCTTATTTTTATTTTTATTTTGATTTCTCAAAAGACCTTATGAAATTTCCTCGAATTCCTTTCCAAAATTCAAGCAAAAAAAGTAATTAGGCATTTTTCCTTTTTTTTTTCACCATTCAACCAAGCACTCAACTTTGATTTCGCTCAAAAAAATCTTATTTTATTTTTATTTTTGATTTCTCAAAAGACCTAATAAAATTCCTTCGATTTCATTCCCAATTTCGAGCTAGAATATGGTTAGGCATTCTTCTTTTTTTTTCTCACCATTCAACCAAACACATTCAATTTTGATTTCATTCAACTTCTTATTTCATTTTGTTTTGATTTCAAAGCACCTTATGAAATTTCCTCGATTCCTTTTTCTCAGAATTCGAGCAAAAAAGTAACTAAGCAGTTGTCTTTGTCACCATGCAACAAAATATTTTTCTTTTTCAACCAAACACATTCAATTTTGATTTCATTCAACTATTTTTATATTATTTTTATTTGATTTCAAAAGCCTTAATAGAACTCCCTCGATATCATTTCTTATCTCGAGTAGAATTCGTTTAGGCGCATTTTTTTTGTTTTACCCACTATGTACCATAACCTTCATTGATTTCTTACAATTAAAAAATTTTTTTGATTTCTATTAATTATACTCAACCTATATCATCAACCCCATTCTATCTTACTTATGTCACCAGCAATGCTTGTATATAGCCCCTCAATACCTACAACTAATTTTCCCACAAAATTATTTTTCATTTTACAGAATTCTCTCAGGCTAACCCCTTCTTGAATTCTTCACATGTAGGGGGCGCATCTGTCATAATTTGTATATAATTAAATGCAACCCCGACCCACTATGTATGTACCATGTATGATTTTCGAAGACTTAATAAAGAACAAGGTAACTGGAGGGAAGCAAGTAGCATTAAGATATAGGAAGTAGACCTAAAGCTGGCACGACTATTCTGGGCACCCCTGTGTCAATATTGCAGGGGCAGAAACCGGACGTCTCTAGTGACCAGAAGTTATAAATGTTAAAGCTAACACCCAATATTTCCGGCAAAGACAGGACGTATCCAATATCCACAGAAGTTATATTAGTATAGAGACATCCCATACTTCCGACCCAAGATAGGACGTATTTGATAACACGGAAGTAAATAAAGTCAAAATAGCACTCGACACTTCCTATCAAGCAGACCACAGCTTTCATCAAGGAAAGCCGCGGGCCAATCAAAAGATAGCATCTAAATAGGTCAACCAATAGGGAAAAAGCATGTGATCATCTCTCTACCAATCAGAGAGAAACGGAGTCTTGGTGTTAAATCGAAAGGCAAGGATGGTCAGTTAGGTTTTCGCTCTCATAGGAACAACACCTGCAGTAGCGACTTGGCTCCCACCGAGTTCGGATCAACCTTCGACTTGCTCCCACCAAGGTAACATCTGTTCTAGAGATCTCTCTCTCAGCTCAGCTCATAGCTATGTCAATCACCGCCATGTGATCAGATAAGGAACAATCAAACCCGCTCCTTCTCAAACCTTCTTCCCTCCAATCCAGTTGCCTTTTATTTTCAAAACAATCACGTGTCCTGATTATTCCTAACTGTATGCTGCAACTTCCACTCAAACGACTGCGCTTCAATCAAATATCACCATTCGCATCCAACAACAAGAAATTCCGCAACGATATTGCCACATACACATATATATATATATGTATATATAGATAAAGATGTATGCATGAACGAAAGCGTTACATATATATGTACTTAAAGAGGTAGGCATGCATGAAAGCTAAAGATCTGAATTAATTTTTTTGAAAGGAAAATTATCCCTGGAAGCCTGATGTTTTCACTTTACTATGAAAATTGTTATATGAATCGTCATGCCATACTTTATTTACATATTTACATTACCTACCTACATTTACCTAAGATCAATTCTACAAATCTGCATAGCACAGTATTTATACAAAGAAAGTAAAAAATGGTTGTTTTTTGTTATATGTACTCATGGAAAAAAACTTAAGGAAGTGGAAAGTCTTTGATGTCACCGGTCGTCTATTATTTTGAAGGAGACAGAGGTAATTTTGTTTACACTTGTTTATCTCGTGTGTCTTCAATAAAGGTCACTGTAATATCAGAGTTATTATCTGAATCCCGATATACATGTTAAAAGGTACAACTTCCTTAAGTTTTGTCCATGAGTGTATAAACACTTAGTTATCTCGTGTGTCTTCAATAAATGTCACTGTAATATATTTCAGAGTTATTATCTGAATCCCGATATACATGTTAAAAGGTACAACTTCCTTAAGTTTTGTCCATGAGTGTATACACACTTGGTTATCTCGTGTGTCTTCAATAAAGGTCACTGTAATATCTGTCACAGTTATTGTCTGAATCCCGAAATGGCATGCTAAAAGGTACAACTTCCTTAAGTTTTGTCCATGAGTGTATACATACTTGGTTATCTCGTGTGTCTTCAATAAAGATCACTGTAATATCTTTCAGAGTCATTGTCTGAATCCCAATATACATGCTAAAAGGTACAACTTCCTTAAGTTTTGTTCACATTTGGTTATCTCGTGTGTCTTCAATAAAGGTCACTGTAATATCTTTCAGAGTCATTGTCTGAATCCCAATATACATGCTAAAAGGTACAACTTCCTTAGGTTTTGTTCACATTTGGTTATCTCGTGTGTCTTCAATAAAGGTCACTGTAATATCTTTCAGAGTTATTGTCTGAATCCCAATATACATGCTAAAAGGTACAACTTTCTTAAGTTTAGTCTATGAATGTATCTATAATCCATGGAGAGATCCTATTTGACTAAAATCTAATCATATTTTCGATAAGAATCATACCATTGATATTGGATTAAATATAAATAAAACTTTTATTTTTAAAAATTTCCGCAGTAAAAAAAAAAGACAAAGTTCTTGTATATGTGTCAGCACCAGAGCGGAGGACGGTTAAGACGACATAGCTTATAAAAAGTTCCCACTGTCACGCTACGTCAAGGTCTTGTGACCAGACCTCTCGAAGAGGACAACGCCTTTTATTGTCCGGAGCTCAAACACTCCACAGGAACTCTGTGATTTAATCTCACACATTTATACCGGTAATGTAATCATTGATATTTACCGCTCTCTTTTTTGTCGTTTCTTTGGCTTCTTTTCAAGGATATTTGATCTCTTTAGAAAGAGAATAATTAACACAAAGCAATAACGCACCATCTATACATATAAAATGAAAGGATTCAAGCATAATTGTTTCTTTTATACATAATACAAACTTCTACTGTCCTTACTGCGATTTAAAAAAATATATTGGGAGGGCTTGACTCATCAGTGGTGAACCCTCCCAGCGGTTTCGTCAATTTAATCCACCAGACCGCTTCTCAGAGCTCTAATACTGTATTGAACGATTCTGCTTATATACGCAACACTGAAGGATGGAATCTCAGAAATGGTTTTCAAGAAAACTATGGACATAAGCTTATAGGACAGTAGAATTACATTCAAATATTTGCATCGAGCAATGCTCTTCGTGCTTTTAAATCCTTTCATTTTATATGTAAAGAGATAAATATAGTTTTAAATTAAATGGTAAAATTTATTAAAGGTTGTCCTAAAAGTTCGTAAACACATTATGATTTATATTTTTTCAAGTGTTTAGAAACTTTTGGGACAACCTTAGTAATATAGGTAACCTTGGTAAAATTTATAACAGAATTCGTATAGAAGAATGATTAAATATCTGATGTTCTATATCAAGGATGACCAATCAGCAGGTGGGACAAGTTTCAGAATTTCAAGGTTGTTCCCAAATGTTCATAAACACTTGCAAAATATAAATCTTTATCATAATATGTTTAGGAAATTTTAGGAAAACCTTATATATTAAAAAGGAAAATGTTGGATATAAATAATGAAAATTATATCCCTCCCTTCCCCTGCTCACTCTCAGTTCTAATTTCGTTTGTTAAAGAGCGAGAACTCGAAAGCTCGCGGTATTTTTGTGATAACGAAACTTTTTGCATAAGGTTTTTAAATACTTTTTATAAAGGTACTAGACGAATGACCCGGGCAACGCCCGGATTTTACCCGATTAAATGTTTTATTCAAACACTATTTGTTACAATTATAAATTTGGCGGCGTGGATGCCACTCTTGTGAAACGTCCCGTCCAAACTTTACATGTACATTAGGTCAGCTGATATTACCTCCCATCTTCACCGCTAGAGGCGCTGCTCGCGAGCTAATTAGAATAATTTGAATATATAGTTTTAATAATTGATTTATATATTTTTTAAAATAGCCTATCGTCTTCCCCGTATTTTTTTACCTATGTATGGAAATTTTGGTTTGAATTATTGAACTACTGCGAATTTGTATACAGGACATACAAACAAACATACAAACATTCATTTATATATATACTAGCGGATGTGTACCCGGCTTCGCCCGGGTTTTATCCGAGTGAAAGTTTGCCTAACGAATATTATATATTATGAAGTATAATAAACAATGCTAAAGATTAGTTTTAATTATTAATAAAGATTGTGTGTGAATATGTGAGAAAGATATAATATCGTTGTTGTTTTCTTGGCCGACTGTTTTACATATGGTGTTATCTTAAAATTGCTTGTTTTGAATATTTTTTTAGATTGAGTTGAATGAATTGCTGATTTTTTTTTTTGTATTTATATATAAATGAAATTAACTCTGTTGAATTTTTTTTTTGTATTTTATCGATAACAGCAAAGTTATGTATTTTAAAGTTAGGAAAAATATTTTGATGTTAAGCAAAACCTGCTCCATCTCGTTTTACATAAATGTTGAAAATTTGGTCGAAATTGATGCATTGTAACGAAAGTTTTTAGCGAACACCACTTATGAAATTTCCATTTATATAGAAGACTAGCGGATGTGCCCGGCTTCGCCCGGGTTTTATCCGAGTAAAGGTTTGTCTAGCGAACATTTGTTAAAACAATTCTCTAAAAACTTATTTAAAAAAAAAAGATATATTTTGATAATTTGAAACTCGTAAATTTGAATCTCTCGATAAAGTGAACATTTTTTCCCGGTCCCTGTGTGCCGTGTCATCCTGAATTTTGTCTTTCCTAATTTTCTACATTAGAAAATCATAGTTTTATCTAGTGAACATTTTTTCCCGTGTCACATTGCCGTGTCACATTGCCTTTATTCTTCATTGTTGGCTTTTTATATTATATTTACTCTTCATTGTTGGCTTTTTATCTTAAATTTATTCTTCATTGTTGGCTTTTTATATTACATTTACTCTTTATTGTTGGCTTTTTATCTTACATTCATTTTTCATTGTTGGCTTTTTATATCATATTTACTCTTCATTGTTGGCTTTTTATATTATATTCTGACCAAAATCTATCTGTGAACTTCACACAGTGAACTTCACACAGACAGAATAAGGCAATTATATAAGTAGATTTACTCTTCTTTGTTGGCTTTTTATCTTACATTCATTCTTCATTGTTGGCTTTTTATATTACATTTACTATTCATTGTTGGCTTTTTATCTTATATTCACTCTTCATTGTTGGCTTTTTATCTTACATTCATTCTTCATTGTTGGCTTTTTATATTACATTCACTCTTCATTGTTGCCTTTTTATCTTACATTCATTCTTCATTGTTGGCTTTTTATATTACATTTACTCTTCATTGTTGGCTTTTTATCTTACATTCACTCTTCATTGTTGGTTTTTATATTATATTTTTAGATTGAGATTATTAGCTAGTATGTAAAAATATTAACTCTGTTGAAATTTAATTTTGTATTTATATATAAATAAAATTAACTCTGTTGATTTTTTGTATTTAATCGATAACAGCGAAGTTACGCATGTTAATGTTAGGGAAAAATATTTTGATGTTAAGCAAAACCTGCTCCATCTCGTTTTACATAAATGTTGAAAATTTGGTCGAAATTGATGCATTGTAACGAAAGTTTTTAGTGATGTCCTCTTATGAAATTTGCATTTTATTAATATAGATAGATATCGCAATTTTCTTATATCTGAATATAGAGAGTAATAATCCTATTTATAATTTTTGCCTTTCCTTGCATCCAATTGTAGTCATCCTTTTCTTAGAACAAATTTGTTTACATAGATAAAGAAGAAATATTTTGTATAATAATCATTTATTTCACTAAGAAAAGTTATAATTATGTAAATATTTAAGTGTGTATATATATATATTATCTTCTAGCTTCTTGGAAAGTAGCCTGTTGAGGGACGTCAGAGTCCGAAAGCTTGCTGAATTTACAGCACAAATAAAAGAAACACGTCACCGTTAACTTTTATTCCTTCTTCAAGATGATGTCTGGTGATTCCTTCTCTTGTAATCCTATATAGATATTGATTATAAAATGCAAAGAACAATATGTTTTTTTTTGTTGTTAATATAATCCCTTCGGTATAATTATTAATAAAAGACAATTCGCTGAGGGAAAAGTTTATTTTATGTATATCGGCAATACAAGCTTTCGGGTTCAACAGCCCTTCGACAGGTATAACTACGTTACTGAGGTTTATCGAATCTAATCCATATATATACATACAAAGAAGCAGGAAATATAAGACAGATATGCTAAAAAAACTGATTTACATAGTACAAAAATAAAAATAAAAAATAAATTATTGGTTAATGCTAATTTTCTATTAAGGTTATGCGATTACAGTAAATTACAAATTTGAGCCCGAAAGCTTGTATTGCCGATATACATAAAACAATCCCGATATACATGCTAAAAGGTACAACTTCCTTAAGTTTTGTCTATGAGTGTATTTTATATAAATATACAACAGTAATACCATTAAGATAACCCAGGTTCCTGAAGCGTATCCATAGAATCTCTTTGTTTTTCTATGGCCACAGGCATAAAAAAAAGCGAATTTTCTGTAGGCATTCTTTCAAAAAATAAAAGTGCGTCGTGTGTTACTAATTATAAAAATAACACGCACACATAACATTAATAATACAAAATTTACAAGAATGATAAATTTACATAAATGATGTAGACAGAAGGTGGGATTAACAAATTAAGATTTAATGAAGGGTATCTGATGGTACAATTGTGAATTATTATTTACACTCATAGACAAAAGTAAAGGAAGTTGAAAGTCTTAGATGTCGCTGGTCGTTTATGTTTTTGAAGGAGACAGAGGCAATTTAGTTTATACATGATTATCTCGTGTGTCTTCAATAAAGGTCACTGTAATATCTTTCAGAGTTATTGTCTGAATCCCGATATACATGCTGAAAGGTACAACTTCCTTAAGTACAACAGTAATACCATAAAGGTAACCCAGGTTCTTGAAGCGTATCCATAGAATCTCTTAGTTTTTCTATGGCCACAGAAATAAAAAAGCGAATTTTCTGTAGGCATTCTTTCAAAAAATAAAAGTGCGTCGTGTGTTACTAATTATAAAAATAACACGCACACCACATTAATAATACAAAATCAATGTGTGAAACAATTATAGAACAACAACAATTGACCATCAAAAATTACTTCTAACCTATTATTCCAATTTATTGTATTTTTCTATGAATAAAAAGAAAGAAAGATTTTCTCAGTGAATCCAGTGCAGCCAGTTTCACAGCTGACGGACTGCTGGTCACAGCTCACTGCATTTTGTCCCAATTTGCATACACGAAACTCTCGCGTTAGGGGAAGGAAATTAATTTCCATATCGTCGGAGCGTGTGTTTTGATTACATATACATAGATGCGGATGGAACTGGTGATAGGAAATAAATAGCTACACTCATGGACAAAACTTAAGGAAGTTGTACCTTTTAGCATGCAGCAATTTAGCATTGAGATTCAGAAAATAACTCTGAAAAATATTACAGTGATCTTTATTGAAGACACACGAGATAACCAAGTATGAACAAAACTTAAGGAAGTTGTACCTTTCAGCATGTATATCGGGATTCAGACAATAACTATGAAAGATATTACAGTGACCTTTATTGAAGACACACGGGATAACCAAGTGTGAACAAAATTACCTCTGTCTCCTTAAAAAAAAAACAGACAGGCGACATTAAAGACTTTCTACTTCCTAAGTTTTGTCCATGAGTGTATTTTATACATTCTCTTCAAACCAATCAGAGCTTGCAAGATATGACAAACGCGCATGACAGGAAAGGTTGACATTTTTAAACATAGTGTTATCAAGGGTTATGATCTTGCTTAGCTTCAATGTTAATATTGCATTGTATTCTCTTATCATAAAGATAGAAGCTGCCAGGCCGGCATTCATAGTTCTTATAAAATTAAAGATACTTCGGCCAGTAAATCTTTTTATATCTCTTAATTATGCATTATAATTGTACTATTCTTTGTATAAACATAGAAAACATATTTGCATATATCAGTAAATTAAATTTAATTGCCATCTATCGTTAAAATTTTACACAAATGAATTTACTGGCAATGCGCTTCTTTTAAATATTATCAAATATTATCTCTACTGACCTTACTGCAATGATATGAGTTATTGAAGGCTTGGCTCATCAGTAGTGAACCCTCTCAGCGGTTTCGCTAAATTAATCTCTGGGTATACTCCAAACCAAACCAATACAATAGTAGAGCGGTCTAGAGATTAATTTGGCGAAACCGCTGAGAGGGTTCACTACTGATGAGCCAAGCCTTCTCATTCAATAACTCATATCATTGCAGTAAGGTCTGTAGAGATAATATTTGATGATATTTAAAAGAAACGCATTGCCAGTAAATTCATTTGTGTAAAATATTTCATATATGTGAAACTCTGAAGTCCAAGCTCAAATCCTTCCATGCAAGCATGAGATTGTTGGATTCTATGATCTTGACAGTCCTACTCTATGCGGCCCCAATCTGGGCACATGATCAAGCCTTAATCTTAGATAGAATCCAGGATACCTTTCTCAGACGTTTTCTGTGCCTTCCAAGCTATACTCCGGGCTATATTTTGAGGGCCGAAACAGGAAGAAACTCTCTTGATATCACAGTGAAAAAACTAACTTTAAAATTCTGGACTAGAATTCTGAAAATGGACGGCAGCAGGCTACCTTCAATTTGTTTGGCACATTTGTGGGACATTTCAATTTCTTCAAAACAGAATATCGGACTGGTAAAAAGTATAACAGAGCTACTTAATAACACCGGCTTCTTATGGCTTGTTGGAAGTACAGACTTCAATATTCTACAAAGATACATCCCCCTAATTATTAGAACGGCAACCGATCAGTCCTTGCAGCTGGATTATGTAAGAATAAGAAAATCAATACTCTACTCTCACTATAAATACTTTCATTCATCACCTACAATGGAATGCTATCTTAATGACAATATCCCCCTAACCTTAAAGAGAATCATTGCACAAGTAAGAAGCCTTTTTGCAGTACAGAGAATTAATCATGTTTCACTTTTGAAAACTAAGACCATAAAATGCATCTTATGCAACGGTGAATTTAGTCTCGATTTTCCACACTACATGTTCTACTGTACGGCAATGGAAGAAGAGAGAGAGAAATTCTTCGTCAAGAGACCGGCTATAATAGCAATTCGCCTTATGTTTTAATGGCAAAAGTCGTAAAATCCAGACCCTTTGCATTCGCTTTTTATAAATACTGGAAATCAGCTCAATCAAAATATTTAGCACAGACACCGGATCCAACTTGATAATTGGTCGAGGTCAATACCCAATATTTGTATATAACTATGATGCTAATTTGTTATTTATTTATTTTGTCCTACCGGGAGAATCCTGTATGGCACGTGTGCCTAATAAAGGCTTTTGTTGTTGTGTTGTATATGTGAAAAAACAAAATAATTTTTAAAATGCCAGGTGTTGGTATTAAAATAAAAAAAGATTTTTTGTTTAATTTTTGTTTGCTCCTGACGAGGACAAACGATTTTTGTCGAAACGTAGAGGTAATAAAAAGATTTACTGGCCGAAGTATCTTTATTTTCATGAAACAAGAAAAAAAAACCTATAATGATTATGCTCATATGAGCTTTTTGATTGCTGAGAGCGCCATCTAGTAGAACAGAAATCAACTAAACGTTGATATAGCCTGTTCCCTGATATTTGGCCAATCTATTTTCTAGATAAATCAAGAAAAGCCAACCGTGTTTCGGTCTGTTGGCCTTCGTCAGCATGGCGCTCTGCCATTTAAAAAAAAATGTATGTAAACCTAGTCAGGATATGCATTTTTTGATTTGCATATATATTTACATAACTTGTTTACAATACACAACATTTCTTGGGCTTCACCCTATATTTATCTACCACAGGACTTCCCTTTTATTTCCATTATTTATTTTCTGCTCCGTTTCATTAAATTCTTCTTTCCGTGGGTCAAATCTTTTTTCCTATCTCTTCTTGTGTTAGGTATGATATTGTGAGTTTTAGATTCATTAACAGTCTACATAAAATAATTCTGTAAAAATAGGTTTTTTATTTACAATAATCCACTTTTTTAACATCAAAAACTTGTTTTAATATAATGCTTCTAATATTTAACAATGTGCTAAATTTATATTTTTATACTATATCGATGGAAGGATGGTCTAAACCGTTGGTTGTCGACCGCAACGACCCGGGATTCGATTCCCGCCTTGGGCACTTTTTTCTGATTAGAAAAATGCTCCAATGGCCCCCTGATTCTTGAAAAAGTCCAACCCCACCAGCGAGTGCAAGTAACCAAACGGGGCTCTGGCATATTTGTAAGTGAAAAGTCGAACTGCTTTTCACAATGTGTAGACATGTGGTGCACTTACAGTAAAAGCAGTCGCCTACTTCTACCCACCATGATTATCATGGCCTGTACCACGTGTACTAAAGTTAAGCAAAAAAAAAACTTCAAGTAATATCATTGATTTCTTTTTAGATATTGATAGATATAAATTTTGATTATATACAATTATTCCCATGACAATTATACACTCATAGACAAAACTTAAAGAAATAGAATATCTTTAATGTCGCTTGTCTGCTTTTTTTAAGGAGACAGTGTCAATATTGTTCACACTTGGTTATCTCGTGTGTCTTCAATAAAGGTCACTGTAATATCTTTCAGAGTTATTGTCTCAATCCCGATATACATGCTGAAAGGTACAACTTCCATAGGTTTTGTTCACACTTAGTTATCTCATGTGTCTTCAATAAAGGTCACTGTAATATCTTTCAGAGTTATTGTCTCAATCCCGATATACATGCTAAAAGGTACAACTTCCTCAAGTTTTGTTCACACTTGGTTATCTCGTGTGTCTTCAATAAAGGTCACTGTAATATCTTTCAGAAGTATCGTCTGAATCCCGATATACATGCTGAAAGATACAACTTCCTTAAGTTTTGTTCACACTTGGTTATCTCGTGTGTCTTCAATAAAGGTCACTGTAATATATTTCAGAGTTATTGTCTGAATCCCGATATACATTCTGAAAGATACAACTTCCTTAAATTTTGTCCATGAGTGTATATGTCGTTAGTGTCCCTACAAGTAGTCCAAGAAAAATCCCTGTTTATATCCAATGCCATAAATAAACAGAGCACCTAAAAAAGAGGGAATTCACACATCGTTTTATATTCTTCCCAGTAGTAAAGACAGACAGAACAAAGATCTGTAAACGGATGGGGTAAGTTATTCTACTGTAAAAATGACGTTCTCATTTACATATATCTGTTGTCGTACAATACTTTCCTCGTCTGCTAATGGTATCACGTGATCAACTTCCTGCTCTTCTTTGGCAACCCTATCTCGACAGCACTTGGTCCTTTTTTTGTTGTTTTCTGATAGAGGGCGCGCACTTGAAACTTAGACTCTTGGTCCATCAGTCAAATATGTTTTATCGCTAGTGGTCAGTTTCTCTGAAGTTCTTTATCACTAATGGCATCCCTAGAGAATATTCCAAGTAATAAACCTTCTTGGCACTATCTCATAAATTGCACCTACATATGCATTGTAAATATGCAAAATTTATAACTAAAATTTCTTTAATTTGCATATTTATAATTCTATTGTGGTCTTACCATAGAGAATTAAGCCCGTTTAAGAGTTTTTAGTTCAAGAAGGCTAGCCGTGTAAATGTAAAACATATGATACTCATATACGAAATGGAAGCATTAAAACATGAATGTTTCTTTTGAGCATAAAACAAACTTCTACTGTCCTTACTGCGATGAAAAAAATATTCAAGGGGCTTTGCTCATCAGTGGTAAACTCTTTCAGCGGTTTCACCAATTGAATCTACCAGACCGCTTCTCTTAGAGCTCTAATATTGTATTTGACGATTCTGCTTATATATTCTGTAATGAAGGGTAGAATCTTAGAAATGGTATTTAAGTAAACTTTGGGCATAAACTTTTAGAACAGTAGAATTACATATATATAATTGCATCGAGCATTTCCCTTCCACAAACAATAAGTACAGAGGCACATTTTAACCATCGCCAAATATGTAATGTACAAATTCTGGATAAGCATCGATTTTAACTATAACTACAACATCGAGTTTGACTCACTTTTAAAGACTCATGTCTAATGTATATATATATATGTTATATTAAAATATTATTCTATTTAAAATTATATTTCATAGATCCAAATACTCTGTAAAATCGACCGCCAGAGGTCATGCTTCCCCTATAAAAACTCGTTGTTGTTCTTCCCCGATGGTTGGCTCAAAACAAGTGTACATTATGTAAATAGGCTTTTAATTTTTTTTTTTATTCTTACGCCTTAAGCCAGGCAGTACTATTGCCAAATTATGTCTTTTATACATTTTCCTTAGCTCAATTAAAGAAACCTCTGATCAAAACCATTATTATTTTTATTTCAAGATTTTTAACCATGACTGCATTACCATAGCATAATCTCAACAATTCTAAAATACAACAGAAATCTCATTCATCTTTATTTATAACATATATATATATATATATAAATGCTGTAAATATATACTCTCTCAATGTCTCTATATTCATCATTACTTGCTAAACTGAAACTTTGCTCCATGTAAAACTGATTTTACTACATGTATATAGCTATTGTTGTTTTATTATGTAAATATTACTATGTAAGCAATGCTATGTAGTTAATGTCTGAATAAAGTTTTAAAACGTAAAAAAACAATAAGTACAAGGCCAGTTAGGTATAATTAATTATAAGGTGATGACGTGCCATATATATATATAACAAATGGAAGCATTAATTTTATTTTATTTCAACACACAAAACGCGATATCCCGGCTAGGGATAATTACGTCGATTTACTTTTTTAACAGAAACAGTTATAAACATATTATACAATAAAAGGTAATCAAAAATAAAAAAGAGAAACAATAATATATATTAGGAACCTGAACCTTTCGGGTTTGAAAGAAAATCATAAATATATTTACAAAAATAGTTAAATCTATGATAATTCTCTCTGCTATTTACAAATTGATATAGATCTACAACATTATTTATTGTCTGTTGTCTAGCGGTGAAGAAGAGTGGGCATTCCAGCAGTAGGTGTCTCGAGTCCTGGAATTCGTTGCCACAATGACAGCTAGAGTCTTCAATCGCGCCAATTTTTGTTAAAAATCGCTTAAAATTTCCATGGTTCGTTATAAACTGGGTATTATAAAAATTGAAGCGGAAATATGTTGGAATTCCAAATGGGAAAAAGCTTAATGGAAGCATTAAAGCACAAGTGTTTCTTTTGAACATAAACTTCTAATATTCTTATTGCTTATGTACTCATTGCAAATTTATTGTATAGATTCTTAATTGATACGTCTCTCTTGCAATTATAATCGTATATTGTACATAAATGATGTTGGGAAAATTGAAGAAATTAAGAAGACCTGCAATGAACTGGCTAGAAGAAGTCAAGAAAGATACCAGAAGGTCACTAGATAAGATGTGAGTAATGGTCACTAACAGATCAAATTGAATATTTGTCCATAGTGTCACCAAAAGTCGCACTCGACTTAATTGAAGGAAGAAAGAGGAAGACCTGCAATGAGCTGGCTAGAAGAGGTCAAGAAAGCTACCAGAAGGTCACTAGATGAGATGTGAGTGATGGTCACTAACAGATCAAATTGAATATTTGTCCATAGTGTCATCAAAAGTCGCATCGACTTAATTTAAGGAAGAAAGAAAGACCTGCAATAAGCTGGCTAGAAGAGGTCAAGAAAGCTACCGTCACTAGATGAGATGTGAGTGATGATCACTAACAGATCAAATTGGAGCATATTTCTCCATAGTGTTACCAAAATTTGAACTCGACTTTTTGGATGCTAGCAACAATTGTACATAAACACAATATATCAATCAGGATATATATAATTGCAGAAAGTTTCTTTCTTAAAATAAAAATGGCACGCTTTCAAGCTTTAGCTCATCATCAGACCAATTGTTTCGCTAATGCCTACAATATATATATATATATATATATATATATATATATATATATATATATATATATATATATATATATATATATATATATATGTTGAAGAAATTTACATATTGTACATAACCTTTTTTTACAAAAGATCAAATCAGCAATATCGTATTCTATATATAAAACGATATTATTTCCGATAGTACGGAAAGTTCCAAGCAATAAGTGTCTGCCCGTTTGAAGAGACCTCTATCACGGCCGCCAAGGCTTCTGGGTAAAGATAGTCGTCTGTTTATAAATTCTTTCCAAGGGCGCTCGTCTGCGGAGTTTCTTTTTCGCGTGAATCTCTGTTGGCCTAGAATTTATTGAATAATTATATGCCTTCTTGAAAAATCATTTACAATTTGATATTTTATTTAGATAAATTGATTTCTAATTTACATATTGATTTTATGTTGTTGTCGTGTTCAATGAAGAGCCTCAGGTGTCTCCGAACATCTCTATCACAGCAGTTGCAATGTTCTATCTTGGGTGTGTAAAGTTCTGGGTCCATGTCAATTTTCTGTTGTTGTTGTCGTGTCCAATGAAGAGTCAGATGTCTCCGTACATCTCTATCACAGCAATGTTCTCTATTTTGGGTGCGCAAAGTTCTGGGTCCATGTCAATTTTTTGTTGTTGTCGTGTCCAATGAAGATCCTAAGATGTCTACATGCATCTCTATCACAGCAATGTTCTCTATCTTGGGTGTGTAAAGTTCTGGGTCCATGTCAAATTTCTGTTGTTGTTGTCGTGTCCAATGAAGAGTCTCAGATGTCTCCGTGCATCTTTATCACAGCAATGTTCTCTATCTTGGGTATGTAAAGTTCTGGGTCCATGTCAATTTTCTGTTGTTGTTGTCGTGTCCAATGAAGAGCTTCAGATGTCTCCGTACATTTCTATCACAGAAGCAGCAATGTCCTCTATCTTGGGTGCGTAAAGTTCTGGGTCCATGTCAATTTTCTGCAAGGCTGCGGTCATTGCTGGACATGAGAATATATGGGTAGGTGTTAGTTCCACACCAAGACAGACATATTGATTTCCTATTCATATATAGAGGGTGTTTAGTTTTTAATTCACCATCTCATTCTCCAGGTGTTACTTTCTATCACAGTTCACATTGAAATGGTTGTTTAAACATAATTTCTGAGTAGAATCGGTTCTTCAAAACTTATTATTGATGAACGACTCTTGGATGGTGAGTTCATAGTTTAAGCTCTATATGTCAAAAGACGTCGTACTCATGGATTCAGTTTGTTTTGATTTTGAAAATATTCTTGAATAGGGAGACAATGATTATTATCGAACTTCCTAACTTGGTCTTCTAAGATATTATGTTTAATTATCAATAGAAATAATTACAAAAAAGAACTTTTAATTTTAACCTGAAACCTTTAACACAGCATCTTTATATAAATGCATCGTTTCATCATTGGATGACCTCTACTCATCTCCAGCAAATACACTCATGAACATAAATTAAGGATGTGGAAAGTTGTACCTTTCAGCATGTATATCGGGATTCAGACAATAACTCTGGAGATATTACAGTGACCTTTATTGAAGACACACGATATAACCAAGTGTGATCAAAACTTAAGGAAGTTGTACCCTTTAGCATGTATATCGGGATTGAGACAATAACTCTGAAAGATATTACAGTAACCTTTATTGAAGACACGGGATAACCAAGTGTGATCAAAACTTAAGGAAGTTGTACCTTTTAGCATGTATATCGGAATTCAGACAATAACTCTGAAAGATATTACAGTGACCTTTATGGAAGACACACGAGATAACCAAGTGTGAACAAAAGTTAAGGAAGCTGTACCTTTTAGCATGTATATTGAGATTCAGACAATAACTCTGAAAGATATTACAGTGACCTTTATTGTAGACATGAGATAACCAAGTGTGAACAAAACTTAAGGAAGTTGTACCTTTCAGCATGTATATCAGGATTCAGACAATAACTCTGAAATATATTACAGTGACTTTTATTGAAGAAATACGAGATAACCAAGTGTGAACAAAATTACCTCCGTCTCCTTCATAAAAAAGAGACGACCAACGACATCAAATACTTTCCACTTTCTTAAGTTTTGTCTATGATTGTATATCTTATGAAATCAGACGAAGTCTGAAAAAATAAATAAAAAAGAAAGATCTATCTTATTACAGTATCAATATAATTTTTAGGTAAAATTAGGGATTTCTATTTGATTTGCATACTACATTATCTACCAGAATTTACGAGCATCTATAAAAAGAAAGATTTTAGTCTATTTGAAAGTGACCCATATAACACCTCCCAGACAAATATACCTAAAGTGAAAACTAACATTATAAAAAGTCTTTGTGACAAAACGACTGGTGTGAGCACATTTACGTTTTGTTTAATTAGTATGTAAGAAAAAAAAGGTCAAATTGTAATAAAAAGTAATACTGCCTTTGTACTTAATTACTTTAGACTCTGGGTGTGAGATTACTTCACCATTGACCCTGGGTCAGAGATTATATTAAAAAAAAACTCTCGTTGTTAGGGCACACTCCAATTGGTACACACCGCTTTCTTAATCTCTCTCCTTTTTTTTATGATCGTTCTAATTGAATGGAATGAGATTTCTTTAGTGTTTCTTTCTCGCCTCGGTGATTTTTTATCTTCCTTTTGTATTTTGCGGTGACTATGGGAGTTGTATCTGTATAGCTTGGAATTTAGGGCAATAAAACGTTATATATTAAATGAAAGGATTTAAAAGCACGAATGTTTCTTTTATATATAATACAAACTTCTACTGTCCTTACTGCGATGAAAAAAAAAAATATATATTGGGAGGGCTTGGCTCATCAGTGCTGAACCCTCCCAGCGGTTTCCCTAGTTTAATATACCATATTTTCTCCCATTGCAGTAAGGGCAGTAGAAATTGTTTAATTTAAAAAATCATACTCGTCTATAATGGTTTAGAATTTTCTTAACAGATGGTGCGCTAATGAATCATAATATAGAATTTATCTTCAAACCGTGATGATATGTAGAGATATTGAGGATACGGTGTTGTTAAAGTAGATTGTAGATGGAAATTTTGCCAGGAGGATATTGATCTAAAGAGACAAAGGTCGTCTCTCCCGTCAAAATAGACGTCAAAACTAGACGCAATCTATTGACCGTCGCCGCAAACTAGCGGCCTCGGGTCGGTGACAAAGCCACAACACCAGCTTTGGCAAACTGAAAAGCGTTAACCTAGAGACCATGGTTTCGGGCTAATGGCCCTCGTCAGTCTAGGGCGGACTTTAATTCCATGAGATCCACACGGGATCTAATGGAATCTTGACAATCTGCCAAAGAGGTGTTTAGCTGGCAAAGTGGCTGGGTCAAATCTATGGCCAAAATATAGATGGAAATTTTGCCAGGAGGATATTGATCTAAAGAGACCACGACGGAAGAGGCGACCTTTGTCTCTTTAGATTGTAGATGTTATATAGCGAGGTAGGTAGATACTACCAACAATGATAGTCATCCAGGGAGAGACCATCCTTACACAAAGCGCCCAGAGCAGAAGTCGTGTAGATGATCTGATGCCCAAAATGGGTTTATCTCGGTCTGACAACTCAGCGATCAAAGTTCGAACTCTTTGATAACCCCTGACCGAGCGTCTTAGATCTCTGTAGAAAGATTCTGCTCCACTGACTTTTTTACTTCACTGGAAATCCTCTGTGTCTTATCTACACTCTAGTGTTTTAGTATTCTCTTTTTTTTTTGGACTAAATTAAACTCTTCGAGTTAAAATGGCGAAATAAAATTAGCAAGCTTTCGGACGTCCTTCTACAGGCTTTACGATGACTAAGCCTGTAGCCTGTAGAAGGACGTCCAAAAGCTTGCTAATAAAGTTCGCACAAGACACTCCTCTTCAATCTCCGTTTTATTTCGCTATTCTCTTTGTTTCTTTGATTTCTTTCGTATTGACAATATGGCTGCCATCGCTTTGTGTACACTTGTGCTACACCAACGTGCAAAAAAACGATATATCAATCATTCAAATTTCATTTTTTATTGTTTCAAGTACACGTGGTACAGTCCATAATATGATGGGTAGTTAGAAATTGCTTTTCCACATGTTGACATATTAGAAAAGCAGTTCGACTTTTGCCCTGTGTGTCAGAGCCCCCGTTTAATTACTTGAACTCACTGGTGGGGTTGGACTTTTGCAAGAATCGGGGTTCATTGAAGGAATTATTTTCTTCAGAAAAAGTGCCCAATACGAGTCGTGTACAAAATTGTTGAACTGTTCTTGTACCTGTGATTTTTGTTATTTCGTATTACTCTGATAATAGTATTCAGTACTTTGTTGCTACTATTGTTAAATAATTGTTGTTCATATAGATAGTATTGTCTCAATGTTCTCACTATTCAAACCTTCGTTGCCTATTGTTGTTGACCCATTGTTGTAAATGTGCTTGTTGATGTCTCATATTACTATGATCGTATTCAATCCATTGTTGAATCATTGTTGTTCCTGAAATATATTCTTATATCGATGTAATTATACTAAAATGTACTTGAAACTGTTGTTAAGTTAAACTTTTATTTGTGTCAAAAGTGAACGCAGAACATCAGTACTTAAATTGAAGACACGAACATCTCTAAGTGTATAATATTTCCACGTGGAAAATTAGGAAAGACAAACTTCAGGATGACACAGCAATTTATTTAAGGCAAGAACAAACTATGAATGATAAAAAAAGATAATTAATGAAGGAAATTTACAGAGTAGCAAAATATAAACATAAAAATGATACTCTGTTAATAAAATAATAAATACTTTACTGCAATATGATGAAAGATGAAATCAACTCAATTTCTTGCTGTCTAACAAAACTGCATAAAAGTTTGATTTGGCAATTTTCTTATACAAAGCAATAACGCGCCATCTATATATAACACATTAAGACGTGAATGTTTCTTTTCACAAATAAATCAAACTTCTACTGTCCTTAACACAAAGCAATAACGCGCCATCTATACATATAAAATGAAAGGATTTAAAAGCACGAATGTTTCTTTTATACATAATAGAAAAAATCTCTCTTCGTGATATGTCTTTATAGAACGTGCAGCAAAAGAGACACAGAATCTGTGACAACATTGGGACAGAACACGTTCTTCAATCTTGCTAATCAATGAAACAATTGATACATGGTGTTCTTTTTTTTCCAATCGAGCAAAACTGGAAATAATGAGTGTCCAAGACAGATACAAATCTCTATTGTTCCTTAGGGCCTCTGCATGGGATGCAGGATCTGACTTCTCTTTTTTATTCTTTTCTTTTACGGTGTCTTCAACGCTTGTCTATCTATAGACTGTGTATAGGCACATCTTTTCTGGTGGTGGTGCTTGTTCCAGTCTTCACACCATTTCTTGGAGGTTGTGCACATCTTGTGATAACATATAGGTAACCCAGACTCCTGGAGTGTATCTATAAATCGCCAACTACCCCCTATTTACATAGTAACAACACAAAGGTAACCCAGGCTCCTGGAGCGTATCCATAGATCGCCAACTACCCCCTATTTACATAGTAACAACACAAAGGTAACCCAGGCTCCTGGAGCGTATCCATAGATCGCCAACTATCCGGGCTGTACTTCAGTTTAGGAGTCAGTCTTGGTAGTCTTAGTAAACAAGTCCACCAAGTGTCTCCAGGCCAGTCTTGGTAGATTCAACAGGGTAGTACTGTTGAAAGAAGACAGTCCAAGGAGTGTAGCCGTCTGGAATCGCTGTAGTTGGAATGCTGGGACATGTTCCACGGTTTGATCTTCCACTTGACAGTGTGAACATGTTGTATCAGAGACTTGTTTAATTCTGGCCATATCGGCTTGAACATATTCATGTCCTGATAAGAGAATTGTGAAAATTCCTTGTCTATATCCTTTCTGAGACGTTCTAATGGAACTGAACGCGCGAACATTTATAGTACGAATCTTACAGAGTTAGAAAGAATATCTATGCAGAGATAAGAGTTAAAGATCAACGTAGAAAATAATAAAGAAGAAGTGGATTTAATATGCAACCTTTTCATATTTTGGTATATTTGCATGTTTTGTATAAGATACCTTTTGCATAGGTTACTTGTTCCTGTATTTTGGGATTTTCTAAGAAAAATCTATTTTAAAGAAAAATCTATTCTAAGAACAATCGCTAAATTACTTTACTTTTAAATGAGAAAATAAAAAAGTGTTAAAATGTTTGTTCGATCTAGATTGTAGATATAAAATACTAAAATAACTATTGAGAAGAATTTTCTTATTTTTTCACGGTGATTGTTTCTCAATAAAATCTTTATCAGTCAATCAATTCACTATGAAAATGGTGGGTCGCTAAAATGTCGATAAATAGAAAGGAAAAAGTTTGATGAGTTTCTATCATTATATGAATCCAACTTACAATGTTGTATTTTCCTATAGTTTGATTATGTTATATTAGAATTGTAAGAAATGAACGCATTAAAGCACGAATGTTTATTTACACATAAAACAAACTTCTATTATCCTTACTGCGATGATAAAATATATTGGGAAGGGCTGGTCTCATCAGTGGTGAACTGTCCCAGCGCTTTCGTCAATTTAATCTACCAGACCGCTTCTTTAGAGCTCTAATACTGTATTGGATGATTCTGCTCATATATGCTACACTGAAGGGTGGAATCTTACAAATGGTATTTAAGAAAACTATGGATATAATCTTTTACGGATAGTGGAATTACATTTGTAAATATTTGCATCGAGTAATGCTCTTCCGCAAACAATAAAGACAAGGCCAGTTAGGCATAAATTAATACAAAGCAATAACTTGGGTCGCTCCTTAAATAAATGCATATATTAGTTAATAACCAAATGGAATCCTCTCTTTCTTTTTCCCAGTAAGAGACGCCTACGGAAGCCAACAGTACATAGACAGATAAAGCACATAGGCTATAGTTATTAACTAATATATGCATTTATTTAAGGTGCCAATTTATAATTGTAACAAATAGTATTTGAATAAAAACATTCAATCGGGTAAAACACGGGCGTTGCCTGGGTCATTCGGCTAGTGTGATATATATAACAAATGAAATCATTTTAATATTTCTTTCTTATTTAAAAGTAAAGTAATTTAGCGATTGGTCTAAGTGTTGAAGATAACGGAAAATACTGACTAGATAATTCTAAAAGACAGAAATTGTGTTTGCTGAGAGTACTAGCGACTACAGACTAGATTAGACACTGGACACAAGTGGCCTTGGGTCTCCCGGACGTGATGAGGAGTCCAAACAGGAAGAGAGATTATGGAGAAAAATTCTTCACGTGGATCCAACCCAGGAGTCTGATAGGCTTCTTCCTGGATTGAATTCCAGTAAACCTTTGTGTTAAGTGATAATTCCACACAATACTTGTGTTTTTGATATTCTTTTTTAAAGTTAACTCCGAGAGAAGAATTACAAAAACAATAATGACTCAGAACGAAACACTATAAAGGAATGACAATACATCCAGATGGCACAAGAACCTACAGAACATGTAACAATTGTCCTAGTTTGGAACTAACACCTACCCACATATTTTCATGGACAGCAATGGCTGCAGCCTTGCAGAAATTTGACATAGACCCAGAACTTTACACACCCAAGATAGTGGACATTGAGGCTGCTGTGATAGAGATGCCCTTTTTGTTAACGAATAAATATATAGAGCTATAATTAATTTATAATTGTTGTGGCGGGCGGGAGAAGCAGCACAAGTAAGGGACTGCCCTGTAGTACGGTGTCGTGAGCCGCTACGGTAACCGTGAACAGGGAACCCCCCCCATTCCATGGAGCAGCAAAAATTAATTTAATATATTATATATATATACAGATTATAAATATTTTCTCCTGCTTTCCTTTTAATCTACGTATTCCCGTATATAATTCTCAAACAATATGTTTTTCAACCTAAAAAGTCAAAAATATATTTGAGTATAGAAGGAGCAGCGTGGCACGTCCAGTTGACAGTTTGGTGTGTCATGCTGTCACGACAGATGTCACCAAGTTGTTTGCGACATTTACAATAAAGATGGATTGAGAGAGAGAATCTGGTCTCTCAAATATCAAAACTGATGTGTTTGTATCATTGTATGTTTCCTGCTAACTTCACTACTGTCACCTTACCGTTGTTTGTTATTATATATTGTAACAAAGTATTTATTAATTTTATTATTTTTATCAACAGAGTGGTCATTTTTATGTTTATATCTTACTACTCTGTAAATTTTCCACGTGCCATTTTGGTGGAGATGCTGGGAAAGTTGGGGAAGACAAACTGAAGACCGCCGAGACCTTGAAGCCATGAGTGCTGTGATCTACATTTTCGGAGACTGACTCCAGGATTCCACCGCCGTGCTAAAGCCAAGACTTCACTCGAAGATGACGATGTCCCTATAGACGATACGACGACAAAGCCGCTCTTCACGCCGCAAGAAAATGGACGCAAAGATACTAGGGACAAAGTTCCAAGACTTCGATGGAATCCTTGGCAGAAGCACGTCAGATCCATGTCAGTATCTACAATAATTGCTAGCTGTGGGTCACAGCTTTCATAGGGAAGAAGCTATGTAACAAAGTATTTATTATTTTTATTTACAGAGTGATCATTTTTATGTTTATATTTTGGTACTCTGTAAATTTTACACGTGGCAATAAGTTCTGTTGAAGGGTACTTGCTCGAAATCTGGTTGTTGTTAACATCTATCAAGTCGACACCCTATGGACAGATATTCTCCAATTTGATCTATTAGTGTTCATCACTCGCATCTCATCTAGTAACCTTCTGGCAGCTTTCTTGATCTCTTCTAACCTGTTCATTACAGATCATCCTTTCTTTCTTAAAATTTTACTAACATCAACTTTTCTAATCCAATTTTTTCTGACGTCTCCGAAGTAGGTATGTCTTTGTTTACGTATTTAGGATTCTCTAGGAATCTACCAGAATTAGTTACACTTATGAACAAAACCTAAGGAAGTGAAAAATCTTTGATGTCGTCGGTCGTCGTTTTTTTTTTTTTTGGATGCAAAGACAATTTTGTTCCCAGAGGGTTATCTCGTGTATCTTCAATAAAGGTCACTGTAATATCTTTCAGAGTTATTGTCTGAATCCCGATATACATGCTGAAAGGTACAACTTCTTTAAGTATTTTGTCCATGAGTGTATATTTAAGAAAGAAATGGGAGGTTTGTTGATGAGTGTTCTAAACCATTGGTTTTCGACCGCTACGACTCTGTATCTAATCCTGTGCATTAGACACTTTTTTTTTTCTGATAAAAAATGCTCCAATGGCTCCCGATTATTGCAAAAGTCCAACCCCACCAATGAGTGCAGGTATCTAAACGGTGCTCCGACACATTTGTAAGTGCAAAAGTCGAACTGCGCTTTTCACATGTGTAGACATGTGGTGCACTTACAATAAAAACAGTCGACTACTTCTACCCACCATGATTATCATGGCCTATACCACGTGTACTAGGGATAATAAAATTATTATTATTATTCCTAGAGAGTACACGTGGCACAGGCCATACTAATCATGGTAAGTAGTTAGCGACTGTTTTTCCTGTAAGTATACCACATGTCTACACATATTTGTCCTTTTATCTTTTCATGGTATTCCAAGTGTATTTATCCAGGTCTACATTTCAAAACTACTTCAACTATTTTTTATTCTTTCCTGAGAATCCAGCTCTTACATCCATAAGTGATTACAGGGAATATCAATGTCTCTACAATTCTCTATCTTAAATGAAATGTTTGTAATTTTCTGAAAGGTAGCTAAGCATAATCCAATAAAGATACATGCCGCTTTAAATGGTATTATTTTTGGTATTTTTTATCTTCGATGATTTGGTAAAAGTCTATAAAACAAAATAGCCAATAATTAGATATTCCGAATCAAGTATGTACCATTGAAGGCACACGAGATAACCACGTATGTATACACTCATGGACAAAACTTAAGGAAGCTGTACTTTTTACTATGTATATCGGTATTCAGATAATAACTCTGAAAGATATTACAGTGACCTTTATTGAAGACACACGAGATAACCAAAGTGTGAACAAAATTGCATCTGTCTACTTAAAAAAAAAAAATAGATGACCGGCGACCAAACGAACAATATAAAATGTCCCCAAACGAAATACAACCAAAATCGTCTGCATCTCTAAGGAAAACGTAGGCAGACGATAAGCGTGAAATTGAAAGCAGCCGGTGACCTACTTCAGAATACGACTGTCTTCCCAGGACCCCCTCAGTCCAGGTAAGATGACCCTCACAAAATTAGCAAACGACCTTCCGCCATAAAAATCATTACCCTCTTATGAAAAGATATCATTCTTTTTTAGCACTTTCAAGATATTTTTAAAGTTAAGTGATAAAATTTCCTTTTTATATATATAGAGAGAGTGGTTTTCCAAATGGAATTTTTCCTTTATATATAACCTATATTTCTATTTATAATTTTAAATATTTATAACGAACATATTTGAAGATATGATAGTCTTTATAATAACAATAGGTATGAATTTTACTATATTTTTATATAGACATTCATGGACAAAACTTAAAGAAGTGGAAAGTTTTTTATGTTGCCAGTCGTCTGTCTTTTTGAAGGAGACGGAGAAAATTTTGTTCACACTTGGTTATCTCGTGTGTCTTCAATAAAGGTCACTGTAATATCTTTCAGAGTTATTGTCTGAATCCCGATATACATGCTAAAAGGTACAACTTCCTTAAGTTTTGTTCACACTTGGTTATCTCGTGTGTCTTCAATAAAGGTCACTGTAATATCTTTCAGAGTTATTGTCTGAATCCCGATATACATGCTAAAAGGTACAACTTCCTTAAGTTTTGTTCACACTTGGTTATCTCGTGTGTCTTCAATAAAGGTCACTGTAATATCTTTCAGAGTTATTGTCTGAATCCCGATATACATGCTAAAAGGTACAACTTCCTTAAGTTTTGTTCACACTTGATTATATCGTATGTCTTCAATAAAGGTCACTGTAATATTTTTCAGAGTTGTTGTCTGAATCCCGATACACATGGTGAAAGGTACAACTTCCTTAAGTTTTGTTCACACTTGATTATATCGTATGTCTTCAATAAAGGTCACTGTAATATTTTTCAGAATTATTGTCTCAATCCCGATATACATGCTAAAAGGTACAACTTCCATAAGTTTTGTCCAGGAGTGTAATTTTATTTTCGCTGATGTTCGGAATAGAATCGCTATCTTGAGAATAATATAGAATAGGATATTATATAAAAGATACAAAACGAACTTTATGCGCAATCTTTCGACCGACTTTGCAAACTAGCAAAACCCAACCTCGTACCCGTTTCGGGATGTTGGCCCTCGTCAACATAGTGCAGGCGTCACTGTGAGCGGTGAGAATGTTTTTTTTTTTTTTTTAATATTAACACCTGACATGTTTTTCTATTTTATTCTTATACTTTCACACGAACATCGTAATTACGTATTTTTGGCCTTAAATACCCATTTATTTATTTCTTAGGAAGCTTTTAAGAACAAATTTTAGGTTGTAGAGGTACAGTCTGCACCACGCTGACGAGAGCCAACAGCCCGAAACGTGTACCTGGTTGGTCTTACTTGATTTATAAGGAAATTGGGTTGGTCAAATATCACGGAACACGTTAAATCAACGTTTAGGCGATTTTTGTTCCACGAAAATGGCATATCCTGACAGTTCTAATCATCATTTTAGATGGTGGAGCGCTATCTAGTGGAGCAAAAATAAACTAAACATTGAGTTAGCTTGTTCAATGATATTTGGCCAACCCAGTTTCTTGATAAATCAAGAAAAGTCATCCACGTACGTGTTTTGGGCTGTTAGACCTCGTCAGCGTGATGCAGGCTGTACAGCTACGACCAAATATAAATATATTTCCTTTTCCGTCAAATTCGATGCGTAACTGTCTCCGCAAACTAACGGACTCGGGTCAGTGACAAAGCCACAACAACAGCTTTGGAAAACTGGAGAAGCGTTCACCAGGAGACTATGGTTTCGGACTAATGGTCTTCGTCAGTCCAGGGCGGACTTTATTTAATGAGATGCACAAGGGATCAAATGGAATCTTCATAATCCGTCAAAGAGCTGTTTAGCTGGCAAAGTGGCTAGGCCATATCTTGGCCAAAATATAGATAGAAATCTTGCCGGGAAAATGGCGTCCTTTAATTTTATAGACCATTATCTACCCGGAAAAAATTACATATATAATTACCTTTTTTTTTCTTACTTTTTTTTCTCATGTTAAGCGTACTTACGCAAATTTGGCCTTAAATAGCTATTTATTGCTTCTCGGGAAGCCTCTTGGCAAATTTTTGGTCGTTGAGGTGCAGCCCACACCATGCTGACGAGGGCCAACAGCCCGAAACGCGTACATGGCAAGCTTTTTCTTTATTTATAAAGAAAACATTTATAAATACAATGTTTAGTTTATTTTTATATCCCTAGATGGCGCTCTGCTATCTAAAATTCCCATATAAGGTCAGGATATGCCTTTTTTTAATTTACATAATGTATGTATCACAGAAGTGTTGGCATCTCTCTCGCAACTTTATGCACACTCATGGACAAAACTTAAGGAAGTTGTACCTTTTAGCATGTATATCGAGATTGTGACAATAACTCTGAAAGATACTCACATGGACAAAACTTAAGGAAGCTGTACCTTTTAGCATGTATATCGGGATTGTGACAATAACTCTGAAAGATATTACAGTGACCTTTATTGAAGAGACATGAGATAACCAAGTGTGAACAAAATTGCCTCCTTCTCCTTCAAAAGAACAGACGACCGGCGACATCAAAGACTTTCAACTTATGTAAGTTTTGTCCATGAGTGTAGGAGAAAATGATATCATACCATAAAGGTTACCCAATATAGAGTTCAGTCAAAGTTATCAGGAAAGTTGTCTGTGTGCCGGGACCAAAGCTCCCGCCATTTCCTGTGTTGAAATATAAGACCACGTTGACTTTACATCTTTACTTCGTTGTCGTGACCCCAACACTTGGCTTCTAGTGACAGGTGAAAGTCCTGTGTCATCTTGGATGTCACTAGGTCAATTCGTGACAGATCATTTGTCATCCCGTTTTTGAAAACATCTGGGTAAAACTGACTTTTTTTGCCGGCATTGCTCAAAACCAAGAACAACACTCTTTTATAAAATGAAAGGATTTAAAAGCACGAATGTTTCTTTTATACACAAACTTCTACTGTCCTTACTGCGATGAAAAAATATATTGGGAGGATTTGGCTCTTCAGCGGTTTTGCCAATTTAATCCACCAGACCGCTTCTCAGAGCTCTATTAAGGTATTGGACGATTCTGCTTATATACGCAGCACTGAAGGGTGGAATCTCAGAAATGGTTTTCAAGAAGACTATGGACATAAGCTTGTAGATAGTAGAATTACATTCAAATATTTGCATCGAGCAATGCTCTTCCGCAAACAATAAAGACAAGGCAAGTTAGGCACTCTTTTTAAGTTTATATAAAAAAGACATACCAGGATCTGTAAAGAAAAAAAAATTCTCAAAATATTTCGAGATATTTCTCCCTTTTTATTAATTTATTGCACAGTGACTTAATTTTGTTTATTAAATTTAGTTTTCTGTATAATAAATTGATAAAGAAGGAACAATGTCTCGAAATATTTTGAGAAAATTTGTTTTTTTCTTTACAGATCTATGTACCCCCCTTTTATATATAAACTTAATTGATGGATCGTCTTTTGACTCACTCTTTTTAAGACAACTCTTTTGTATCGAATTTATTTTACATGTTTATCTTCTTTGATCTCTACGGGAGGCAGTTGCCTGTCGAAGGACATCAAAGTCCGAAAGCTTGCCGAATTTACAGCATATAGACGACCGTCGACATCAAATACTTTCCACTTAAGTGTTGTCCATGAGTGTATATTAAAAATTCAAGAGTTTATATTTTTGATCAATATTATCGATTTCAAATTCCAATATTCGACCATCTCTTCTTTTAATGATTCAACCCTTTGCAAGAGTAATATTGATCTAAGATTTTTAATTTTCAATGTTTTTTATAAAATGGATTGAATTATTTTTCACCAATATGTAGATATCTTTAGCATTTCACGGAATATGGTAGAAAGTAAGAACCTTGGTTGATGTAATCATACAAAAAAAAGGACAAATGAAATTTGCATAGCCTCTGTTCAACCAGGTCACCATTGTCAATATACCCGTGACGTCAGAGAATGAGGAAACAATTGCCTGGTCACACTGTCAAATTACGAAATATCGTCTGCCTTAGATAAGGGAACCAATCAAAACTAAGTTGTGCGCGCATACTTGGAAAATTTCGTTTGATTATGTAAGAGCTTTCTCTGAAGAATTATAATGTAGGATATATCATCTTTACTATTTTAACTATCTAATAGGGTATTTTTTTAAATTAGTTTAGTGAATTTTCAAAAATTTTTGAGTACTGTACACTTCTTTTTCTTCTTATTTCTTTTCTCCACACTGGGTGAAGTAGAATGCGTCTACCTTTGTCATTAAGACTGGGAGCACTACTCAGTGGCAGGCCACTGACTTAGCTCCAAAATGAATGGCCGCCTCTGACATGAGGAACAGACGCCATGTACAGTCACTCCTAACATGGAGTACAAACGTTGCTCATCCTGTATCCCTGGATTAGGAGCCCTAACAGGGTACTATCAGCCGGGCCAGCTGAACCCAGGTTTTTTAGTGAGCTTGTTACTACTCCCCCTCCTCCTTTTTCATCCGGGCTTGGGACCGGCAAGGGCGGAGTTGTACTGTACGCTGACTTGTGTCAATCAAAGTAAACACGCGTAGGTGAATCAAAGAATTTTTCATTTTATTCTTTAATTCGATTTTTTTATATCTTAAATTTATTAAAATGAATAACGATATAACCATTTTTCAGCTGTAAATATGTAAATAGATCTCTAATATAAATTGTATATAGAATCAAACTTCCATTTTGTCTCGATTCAGAATTTAAATAGCTAGCCAAAGAGTCCTTTTTTCTCTAAAGGCAATTAACAATTGAATATACACTGATGGACAATATCTAAGGAAGGGGAAGTCTTTGATGTCGTTAGTCATCTATTTTTTTTTTTTAAATAATCAAGCAAACATTGTTCATACTTGGTTATCTCGTGTGTCTTCAATAAAGGTTACTGTAATATATTTCAGAGTTATTGTCTTAATTACGATATACATGGTAAAAGGTACTACTTCCTTAAGTTTTGTTCACACTTGGTTATCTCGTGTGTCTTCAATAAAGGTCACTGTAATATCTTTCAGAGTTATTGTCTGAATCCCGATATACATGGTAAAAGGTACAACTTCCTTAAGTTTTGTTCACACTTGGTTATCTCGGTGTCTTCAATAAAGGTCACTGTAATATCTTTCAGAGTTATTGTCTGAATCCCGATATACATGCTAAATGATACAACTTCCTTAAGTTTTGTCTATGAGTGTACTTTATTGACAATTAGTCAGTGGTTAAATAAGTATGAGAGTAAAATAAACAAAGATGAGGTGAATGCAACAACAACAAAAAATACTTTCGCCGTTTTTTAAAGTCTTATACTGATTCTCCGAGCAAAAATGTAGGGTATATACAGGAAAAACAATAATAATACTAGTAATAAAAAAGCAATGTTATTATTATTATTTTTAAAGCTAATCACATAAATGTAATATGTAATTTATATATAGAGGAAAACTTAATTAAGATAATCAAGTTAATAAATAGATTAGTCTGGGTAAATTGGAAGAAAAGTCTTATATATGCATTTACCATGGAGTCTCTGTAACAAGGAATGGTATTATATATGGTTAGACGATAAAGTATTCACAGCTGTTCTCAGGAAGAGAGGCTCCTCCATCTTGTCCTCCTCCAGACAAGGACAGGATCTCTCAGTTCAATGTTGAGATAGAACCTACGTAGGAAAGTCTTGGCAGACGACAAGATGGTCAGGATGTCGTCATTCTGGCTTGGTCCGAAGACCCAGGTCGAAAATCGACAGTACTCTGATTTTAAATTTAGTTACGATCATCTTCTTCTTTTTCTTTCTTATCTCCACTCAATCATATTAGGGTATCGAGCTTGTAAAGCATTTTGATGGTGTCTGCTGGGAAGAGTTGCTTCTTCTTCTTCTTTCTTATCTCCACTCAATCATATTAGGGTGTCAAGCTTGTAAAGCTTGTTGATGGTGTCTGTCGGGGATGTTTGACAACCATCATGATTGGGTGAAGTAGAATGCGTCTGCCTTTGTCATTATGACTGGGAGCACTACTCAGTGGCAGGCCACTGACTTAGCTCCAAAAGAAATGGCCGCCTCTTACATAAGGAACAGACGTCATGTACAGCCGCTCCTAACATGGAGTACAAACGCTGCTCATCCTGTATCCCTGGATTAGGAGCCCTTACAGGGTACTATCAGCTAGGCCAGCTGAGCCCAGGTTTTTTAGTGAGCTTGTTACTGCTCCCCCTCCTCCTTTTTTTATCCGGGCTTGGGACCGGCAAAGGCGGAGTTAGTTACGATCCTTTTATCATGATATGGCGAAATTAAATATTTTTCTAACTTTATTATTTAATTAATCAATGAAAATATATAGCACAGAATATAATTCTGTATTTATGAAATCATCATCATAGCTTGGTTGTTCAATATACTCTATCTGTAAATAATTTGTTAGTTTCATTATAGTCCCCTAGTCATGCAGTCAAAATAAATAATATTTATCATTGATCTATCTATTCATTTATATTATTACGTTACAATATTTCAAGATTAAGTTTTATATCATATATGTAACTTTTTAAATTATATTTTTTAAAAATAAAATGCATATAGAACGACATTTGAAAATTATCCCGCATGTTTTTCTTTTAAACGAAAAATCGAAATTTATTTTAAGGAGAAATAAAGAATATTTTTAATCCTTAGGGATAAAGTATGAATGGATGAATTGTGAAGAGTAATGATAAACGGAAAAATAAAAGTGTCCAGGGATGGGAATCGAACCCTGAACACTCTTATTTTTCCGTTCATCATTACTCTTCACAATTCACCCTTTCATAATTCATCCCTAATGTTAGAAATAATCGTTATTTCTCCTTAAAATAAATTTCGATTTTTCGTTCAAAAGAAACACATTCGGGATAATTTTCAAATGTCGTTCTACAATCATAAAGCCGTATTATATTGTATTATAAAATACATATATAGAAGAATGCTTCAAAAATTTACTAGTTTCCTTATAGTAAAGTAACACATGGTTTACCAAGCAAGGAAAATAGTTCTTTTATTTTTTTCACCCCGATAGCTTACTGGTAACACCGATTTACCGCTCAATAACTGAAGTTAAGCAACGTTAGACTGGGTCAGGACTTGGGAGGGTGACCACTAGACATGACTTTATACTACAAACAAACTGTTTTTTTTTTTTACTTAAAGTCATACTCTATGATTTTATATTTGGCCTAAATACACCTTTCTTAATTCAAAAAAATAATCTCTTGTATCAATATTAAGTAAAAATATATAATTAAAAAAAAACGTGGACGAGTGGGTAACACCCTCGATTCCCGACAGCCATGAACCGGATTTAAATCCCACGTTAACATTTTGTTTAATATGTGAATAACCTTCATATATTATTCATTGTTGTAATTATCATAAACTAGGTTTCTCTTGTTGAGCGGTACCTAATAAAGTGATTTAGGAACCGAACATCAGAAATCATGTTTTCTTTTGTAGAAGGTCGTTCATGCCCGAAAGCTAGAGATTAAAGATTTGGAAAAGAAACTTCTCCCTGGAAACCTGATATTTTAACTTAGTAATTTTTGGTCGTTGGGGTACAGCCTGCACCACGCTGACGGGGACAACAGCCAGAAACGTGTTCTTGGTTGGCTTTTCTTGATATTTAAGGGATTTGTAACTTTTAACAGACAATAACTCTGAAAGATATTACAGTGACCTTTATTGAAGACACGAGATAGCCTAGTGTAAACACAGTTGCCTCTGTCTCCTACAAAAACAGACGACCGGCGACATCAAATACTTTCCACTTCCATAAGTTTTGTTAATGAGTATATATCACAAAAAAAATCAACTATTTCAACTTTTCTTTAATTAATAATCTGCTATGCAGATTTTTTTAGAATTGATCAAAAGTAAATGTAGGTAGGTAATGTAAATATGTAAATAAAGTTTGGCACAACAATTCATATAACAATTTGCATAGTAAAGTAAAAACATCAGAATATGTGAATTGCATCTATCTCCTTAAAAAAAAAACAGACGACCGGCGATATTAAAGACTTTCCATTTCCTTTAAGGTTTTCGACGAGATGTCTCTAAGGGTATAATCCAGATGTTAGGTCACTAAGGTATGATGCAACACTCGAGTGATGACAACTCAAGGACTGAGAGAGTATATCAGCTACAGACAATTTGTAAACCGTCGGCATCCTCTAAGAACATCAGATTGCACTCTTCCTTTTGGTACTGAGGCCATTAGCAACGCCATCTGTAGGTAGAAAATTGTACTTTTCATCGCGAATATTTCTTTGTAAAATAAAACAAAAGATTTCCACTGTGTTCTTATTACGATAGGAAAATATTTGGTAGTACTACCTGGCTCATCAATGATGAACACTCAAAATTCTTTTTACTTAAATATAAGAAAAATTGCCATAATTTTCTTATATAAAAGTAAAAAATATATTGCCACGTGGAAAATTAGAGAAGACCAACTTCGGGATGACACAACAATTTATTTCAGGCAAGAACAAACTATGAATGATAAACAAAAGATAAGCAATGAGGGAAATTTACAGAGTATAGCAAAATAGAAGCATAAAAAATGATACTCTGTTAATAAAATATATATACAGTTAAACCTGTCTATAGCACCCACTCTAAATAACGCCTCCCTCTCTATAGCGCCCGATTTTAAATACGTAGTACGATGTGATTTACATTAAAAGTGACCTGTCTATAGCACCCCCTCTCTATAGTACCCTATTTTGGTGAGTCAGTCCTAAGAGTGGGCGCTATAGACAGGTTTAACTGTATATTGTAAACCTTTCGCGAGCTTTAGAGATATCACTCTTCAACGGGCAAGATAACATCTGAGAGTGAGCATGGGAGGGCTATATATTGTGGCTGTTTATACTTGATTTAGGATATGATAGAATTGCTCTGGGATGTCTATTCTTCTGTTGATACTGTTCTTATGTTTGGATATGAGGGATTCAAAGATCAATCTTTCTGACTTAGACGGTATATTACAGCAGTGACAGGTTTTCTAGATTGAATGTATGGTCTGTATTTGTGATATGCTGGTATTATGAGTGTTCTTGGGTCTTTGGTGTTTATATTGTATATGTTATTCTGTTGATACTGTTCTTATGTTTGGATATGAGGGGTTCTAGGATTTCTGACTTGGACGGTATATTACAGTAGTGACAGGTTTTCTAGATTGAATGTATGGTCTGTATTTGTGATATGCTGGTATTATGAGTGTTCTTGGGTCTTTGGTGTTTATATTGTATGTGTTATTCTGTTGATACTGTTCTTATGTTTGGATATGAGGGGTTCTAGGATTTCTGACTTGGACGGTATATTACAGTAGTGACAGGTTTTCTAGATTGAATGTATGGTCTGTATTTGTGATATTCTGGTTTTATGGGTGTTCTTGGGTCTTTGGTTTTTATATTGTATATGTGTTATTCTGTTGATACTGTTCTTATGTTTGGATATGAGGTATTCAAGGATTTCTGACGTGGACGGTATATTAGAGTAGTGGCAGGTTTTCTAGATTGAATGTATGGCCTGTATTTGTGATATACTGGTATTACGGGTGTTCTTGGGTCTTTGGTGTTTATATTGTATATGTGTTATTCTGTTGATACTGTTCTTATGTTTGGATATGAGAGACTCAAGGATTTCTGACTTGGACGGTATATTACAGTAGTGACAGGTTTTCTAGATTGAATGTATGGTCTGTATTTGTGATATGCTGGTATTATGAGTGTTCTTGGGTCTTTGGTGTTTATATTGTATATGTGTTATTGTGTTGATACTGTTCTTATGTTTGAATATGAGAGACTCAAGGATTTCTGACTTGGACGGTATATTACAGTAGTGACAGGTTTTCTAGATTGAATGTATGGTCTGTATTTGTGATATGCTGGTATTATGAGTGTTCTTGGGTCTTTGGTGTTTATATTGTATATGTGTTATTGTGTTGATACTGTTCTTATGTTTGAATATGAGAGACTCAAGGATTTCTGACTTGGACGGTATATTACAGTAGTGACAGGTTTTCTAGATTGAATGTATGGTCTGTATTTGTGATATGCTGGTATTATGAGTGTTCTTGGGTCTTTGGTGTTTATATTGTATATGTGTTATTGTGTTGATACTGTTCTTATGTTTGAATATGAGGGATTCAAGGATCAATCTTTCTGACTTGGACGTTATATTACAGTAGTGACAGGTAGGGATTTCTATATATTATGTATGTATATATTTGTATGTATGAATGTTTGTTAGTGTCCATCAAGTCGACCTTTGGTGACACTATGGACAAATATTCTCAAATTTATTCTGTTAGTGACTATTACTCACAGCTCATCTAGTGACCTTCTGGTAGCTTCCTTGACCCATTCTAGCCAGCTCTTTGGAGGTCTTCCTCTCTTCTTTACATTTTTCCCAACATCTTTGCTAATCTATTTGCTATCTCCATACTTCACTAAATATTGCCACGTGGAAAATTAGGGAAGACCAACTTCGGGATAAGACAACAATATTTTTAAGGCAAGAACAAACTATGAATGATAAACAAAAGATAAGCCACGAAGGGAAATTTACAGAGTAGCAAAATATAAACATAAAAATGACCACTCTGTTAATAAAAATAATAATATTAATAAATACTTTGTTACAATATTATATTGGTATATACTGCTTCTTTGACCCATTCCAGCCAGTTCATTGAAAGTCTTCTTCTATGTCTTCTTTTCTTTACATTTTCCTCAACATCTTTACTAATCCATTTGTTCTCTCCATACTGCTCTAAAATTGTAACGATATATTCTACTTATATATCCAGCACTTGAGAGATTGAAACTGATTTATTAATGGTTCATATAAGATTATATAAGGTTATAAAGATAGAGTAATTTTGGATGAGATTTTTAAGAAAGACCAATCCTATATTCAAGTATTTATATATATATCTCTATATTAAAAATGGCATATCCTGACCAGGAGCACATGTGCTTTACAGAAGGCAGAGCGCCATCTGGTGGAACAGAAATCAACTAAACATTGATTTAGCCTGTTCCCTGATATTTGGCCAACCCAATTTCTTGATAAATCAAGAAAACCCATCCACGAACGCGTTTCGCGCTTTTTGGCGCTCGTCAGCGTGGAGTAGGCTGAACCACTGCGACCAAAAAAGATTTTTTGGTCCCAGTGGCTTCCCTAAAAACCAAGATATGGGTATTTAAGGCCAAACTATCTCAAAGCATATGTCCAGAGATTCCTCAAAAACTTCGCTCAAGAATTATTCTCAAATATAGGAGATATATGCAAAATACACTCATGGACAAAACATAAGAAAGTAGAAAGTTTTTATATCATCGGTCGTCTATTTTTTTCAAAGGAAACAGAGACAATTTTGTTCACACTTAGTTATCTCGTGTGTCTTCAATAAAGGTCATTGTGTATTAATATATAGACATCAATAAGACCAAATACAAATGAATAGTGCGTGACGTTTCGGTAACAACGCTGTTAACGAAACATCACACACTATTTATTTAAATTGGTTTTATTACCTTGTGTTTGTCTGAATCCCGATATGCATGCTGAAAAGTACAACTTCCTTAAGTTTTGTTCACACTTGGTTATCTCGTGTGTCTTCAATAAAGGACACTGATATCTTTCAGAGTTATTGTCTCAATCCTGATATACATGCTGAAAGGTGCAACTTCCTTTAATCCATGAGTGTAGTTTAAAACACTATTATAACGGTATGATGGCGTGAATTGGTGAAGAGGCGGTTTACAATTAAAGAGTAAAACGTCAATATATTTCATCGCCCAGTAGGACAATGGAAAGTTGTACCTAAGCCATGTTCCTGCCTATGACGGATCTAAGTATTTTTAGACTAAATGATAAGGCGCCATTGACCTTAGATTTTATATCAACACCATGGTTGGAACATGGCCAAGTTCCATAACGCTTCCATAACTTAAATATTTAATACAAAGCAATAACGCGTCATCTATATACAACGAATGAAGACATTAAAACGCGAATGTTTCTTTTTACAAATAAATCAAACTTCTACTGTCCTTACTGCGATGAAAGGACAGTAGAAGTTTGATTTATTTGTGGAAAGAAACATTCGCGTCTTAATGTCTTTATTCGTTATATATAGAGGACGCGTTATTACTTGGTATTAATTTATACCTAACTTGACTTTATTGTTTGCGGAAGAACATTGCTCGATGCATATATTTAAATGTAATTTTACTGTCCTAAAAGCTTATGTCCATAGTTTGATTAAATACCATTTCTAAGATTCCACCCTTCAGTGTAACATATAAAAGCAGAATGATCCAATACAGTATTAGAGTTCTAAAGAAGCGGTCTGGTAGATTAAAAATTGGTGAAACCGTTGGGAGGATTCATCACTGATGAACCAAGCCCTTCCAATATATTTTTCATCGCAGTAAGGACAGTAGAAGTTTGATTTATGTTTAAAAGAAACATTCGTGTCGTAATGTCTTTATTTGTTATAACTTAAATATACCCCATCTTTATGATGTATTAGCACGTCATCGGTAATTAGAAATTTAAACTATTTTTGGTACATATGTTTCTTTTGAAATAAAACAATTAATACTGTAATGATAAAATGTGATTGAAGGCCTGACTCATCAGTGGTGAACCCTCCCAGCGGTTTCGCCAGTTTAATCTACACTGTAATCTGTAATATTGAACTTGGTTACATATAAAAGGATTTAAACGCACGAATGTTTCCCCTATACATAATACAAACTTCTACTGTCCTTACTGCGTTGAAAAAATATATGGGAGGGCTTGGCTCATCGGTGGTGCAGAATCGTCCAATACAGTATTAGAGCTCTGAGAAGCGGTCTGGTGGGTTAAATTGGCGAAACCGCTGGGAGGGTTCACCACTGATGAGCCAAGCCCTCCCAATATATTTTTTCATTGCAGTAAGGACAGTAGAAGTTTGTATTATGTATAGGGGAAACATTCTTGCGTTTATATCCTTTCCTTTTATATGTATAGATGGCGCGTTATTGCTTTGTGTTAATTGAACTTGGTTGTTTATTACAGCGGTATGGTAGATTAAACTGGCGAAACCGTTAGGAGGATTCACCACTGATGAGTCAGGCCCTCCCATTAATTTATCATTACAGTAAGGACAATAGAAATTGTTTTATTTTAAAAAATAAGCATACGCGCTTAAAGTAGTTTAATAGTAATTAAAATATTATAATAGTCAAATATTCTATTAGAAAAGGCCTGGCTCATCAGTGGTTGTCCCTCCCAGCGGTTTCGCCAGTTTAATCTACCATACTGCTGTTATCTCTAGAAATTGTTAACCAATTAATAGATTTAAAAAAAAAGTAGTGTTAATAGAGTATTTTCATAATTTATTTTATGGCTAGAGGAAGCTCTATTGCTGATAGTTTCATAGTATGAATGGTATTGAAACTGTAGCGTTTTCTGGTGTCCATAATTATAACACGGAGGTCCTGGGGGTCGCAGACGAAGCTAACGAGGTAGTCGGCTGCCAAAGAATAATCCTGACGACAAAAGAGCGTCTGTCCTCCACAGAACAAAACCCCACCAACAATGTCGCAATGTCCCACGTCACTTCCTCTTACCGGTGATAAAACTCAGAATGGACATTGAAAAAAAATGAAAGAAGAGATTTTGGGGTCATTGATATTATAGAGTGTTATTTGACACTTCTTTTTCTACAATGTTTTTTATCTCTCCATTTATGATTATTTATTTTTTTATTATTATCCCTAGTACACGTGGTACAGGCAATGTTAATCATGGTTGGCGAATGCTTTTACTGTAAGTGCACCACATGTCTACACATGTGAAAAGAAAGTTAGACTTTGTGTGTGCACTTATAAATATGCCAGAGCTCTGTTTGGTTACTTACACTCGCTGGTGGGGTTGGACTTTTGTAAGAATCGAGGGGCATTGGAGCATTTTTTTCTTCTTTTAATTAGAAAAGTGCCCAATGCGGGATTCGATCCCGGGTCGTAGCAGTCGAAAACCAATGGTTTAGATCATAGTTTTCACAAATTATGCGGCGCTGAGTTTGTTTATACAAAAATTGTAATGCATTGATAAAGGTTTGGCATTCAGTCGCGACCGAAATATTAGAAAATAAATCTTTTATTATATCCAATATATGCCTTTTTATTATCTAATTATATATATAACAATTTATCCTCTTATACCTTCCTTTTTTTTTACTCCTGTAGAAGGACAAAATAGCCCGAAAGCTTGGATAAATAAAAAACCTTTCAAGAAACTCTTCGTCTCACGATTTTGTTCTTTTGATAATTTCTCCGCTATTCTTTGGATTTATCCTATTTGCATAGAATATTACATATTTGAATCCCCAGTACTGGGTGAAATGCAGGTAATCTGGGAGTGTAAGGGCCAACATGGCGTCCCATATTCTGTCTTCCGTAGTTCCGGTGGAAGCATGCAGACGAACACCTGGCCCCGCCATATTTGCATATTTACATCTCCCTCCATTCTGAAAATACACCCCGATATAACAATTATCGATACAGTAGAACTACCTCTCTGTATAGGCCAACACCTAGTTGCAGAGCCAAAGTGTTCTTTAGGGTAAGATGTGTCCTCTTATCGGAGAGTTGCTGCAGTAGAACTACCTCTCTGTAAAGGACAACACCTAGTTACAGAGCCAAAGTGTCCTTTAGGGAGAGGTGTCCTCTTACCAGAGAGTTGCTACAGTAGAACTACCTCTCTGTAAATACAACACCTAGTTACAGAGCCAAAATGTCCTTTAGAGAGAAGTGTCCTCTTACCAGGGAGTTGTTACAGTAGAACTACCTCTCTGTAAAGTACACCTAGTTACAGAGCCTAAATGTCCTTTAGAGAGATATGTCCTCTTACCAGAGAGTTGCTACAGTTGAACTACCTCTCTGTAAAGGACAACACCTAGTTTCAGAGCCAAAATGTCCTTTAGAGAGAGATGTCCTCTTACCAGAGAGTTGCTACAGTAGAACTACCTCTCTGTAAAGTACACCTAGTTACAGAGCCAAAGTGTCCTTTAGAGAGAGATGTCCTCTTACCAGAGAGTTGCTACAGTAGAACTACCTCTCTGTAAAGTACACCAAGTTACAGAGCCAAAGTGTCCTTTAGAGAGAGATGTCCTCTTACCAGAGAGTTGCTACAGTAGAACTACCTCTCTGTAAAGGACAACACCTAGTTACAGAGCTAAAATGTCCTTTAGAGAAAGGTGTCCTCTTACTGGAAAGAAACTAATTGGTGAAAATGACAATTTTGACGATATAAATTGTTCATTGTAGGGAAGTGTCCACTAGTAGGAGTTTTCTTTCATGTTCTACTGTACTGATACCATGCTCGATCCTATGGTTTGTTGGATTATGATGGATCATTCTATCTTTGTCCAATAGGATGGACTTCCCAGCTGTTTTCGTTTACCACAATACCCATAATCAGTAAAACGCTTTTAATATTCCTAGTACACGTGATACAGGCCATGATAATCATAGTAGTTAGTGACTGATTCTACTGTAAGTACACCACATATCTACACATGTAGAAATAAGTTCGACTTTCGCACTATACGTATACCAAAGCCCTGTTTAGTTACTTGCACTCACTGGTGGGTTTGGACTTTTGTAAGAATCGGGGTCAATTGAAATATGTTTTCTTCAGAAAAAAAAAGTGCCCAGTTCGGGATTCGATCCTGGGTAGTGGCTGTCAAAAATTGATGGTTTATACCACTGCTTCACCAACCTCAGTAAAACCCTAGAGAAGATTCCTTATAATGGACACAAGCTTTTTCTAACTCGAGCGTCCATTTTGTTATTTATCGTCTATTTAACGGTAATGTTGTTGTTGTTGTGTCCAATGAAGAGCCTCAGATGTCTCCGTACATCTCTATCACAGCAGTCACAATGTTTTCTATCTTGGGTTTGTAAAGTTCTCGGTCCATATCAATTTTCTGTTGTTGTTGTCGTGTCCAATGAAGAGCCTCAGATGTCCCCATGCATCTCTATCACAGCAATGTTCTCTATTTTGGGTGTGTAAAGTTCTGGGCCCATGTCAATTCTCTGTTGTTGTTGTTGTCGTGTCCAATGAAGAGCCTCAGATGTCTCCGTACATCTCTATCACAGCAATGTTCTCTATTTTGGGTGTGTAAAGTTCTGGGCCCATGTCAATTCTCTGTTGTTGTTGTTGTCGTGTCCAATGAAGAGCCTCAGATGTCTCCGTACATCTCTATCACAGCAATGTTCTCTATTTTGGGTGTGTAAAGTTCTGGGCCCATGTCAATTCTCTGTTGTTGTTGTTGTCGTGTCCAATGAAGAGCCTCAGATGTCTCCATGCATCTCTATCACAGCAATGTTCTCTATCTTGGGTGTGTAAAGTTCTGGGTCCATGTCAAATTTCTGTTGTTGTCGTGTCCAATGAAGAACCTCAGATGTCTCCGTACATCTCTATCACAGCAGCAGCAATGTCCACTATCTTGGGTGTGTAAATTTCTGGGTACATGTAAAATTTCTGTTGTTGTTGTCGTGTCCAATGAAGAGCCTCAGATGTCTCCATGCATCTCTATCACAGCAATGTTCTCTATTTTGGGTGTGTAAAGTTCTGGGCCCATGTCAATTCTCTGTTGTTGTTGTTGTCGTGTCCAATGAAGAGCCTCAGATGTCTCCGTACATCTCTATCACAGCAATGTTCTCTATTTTGGGTGTGTAAAGTTCTGGGCCCATGTCAATTCTCTGTTGTTGTTGTCGTGTCCAATGAAGAGCCTCAGATGTCTCCGTACATCTCTATCACAGCATTGTTCTCTATTCTGGGTGTGTAAAGTTCTGGGTCCATATCAATTTTCTTTTGTTGTTTTCGTGTCCAATGAGGAGCCTCAGATGTCCCCATGCATCTCTATCACAGCAGTCGCAATGTCCTCTAACTTGGGTGTGTAAAGTTCTGGGTCCATGTCAATTTTCTGCAAGGCTGCGGCCATTGCTGGGCATGAGAATATGCGGGGAGGTGTTAGTTCCACACCAAGACAGATTTAACGGTAATTAAAGTCGTATATAAGGAAAGGAGCAGTTAATAAGTGAAAGGGAAACTACCTTTGCATAAAATTGGATCAAATCATTTTGCTCTGGAGGCTCTGTTGTCTAGGACGACAAAGAATATTGCAATACATGTCCCTGTACAAGAGAAGAAACAATAAGAAAAGAGAGCCGTATGTAAATAGATATGTAAATGAAGATGTATGTAAATAACTAACTCATCTTTTCTAAGCAATTATACAACTGGGTGAATCCTGTGTAGGGCTTAGATGTCCAATAAAAGGCTTGTTGTTGTTGTTATAAGGAAGGGAGTAGCCAGAAGTGAAATTTGCGTTATTTTAACGCTAGGTGTACAATTTATTGTTCTACCATCCATTCTTTCTGTCCCCATCAGAAACGCGACATGTGACACTATCATAACTCCACCAGGACATGAAGTATCGGATTACACAGATCTGACTCATCTCTAGACATTCCTTTAGACCCATTACTTGATACCTCACAAACATTTCTCTATGCCAGGGGTCGGTAAACTGCGGTTCGCGAACCACATGTTGCTCTTTGGATGTGAAGCTGCGGTTCTTTATATAGTTCCATACGTAAATATTATTTATACAATT
Source organism: Cordylochernes scorpioides (assembly GCA_030710605.1). Taxonomy (NCBI): domain Eukaryota; kingdom Metazoa; phylum Arthropoda; class Arachnida; order Pseudoscorpiones; family Chernetidae; genus Cordylochernes; species Cordylochernes scorpioides. The sequence continues at coordinate 139,260,473 of CP092863.1, forward strand.
ACTATTTATTGTTGGCAAGAAAAAAAATTGTGGCTCTTTAAAAACTTTGGAATTTTGTAAATTATAATTTTTGACGCTTCCGACTCAAAAGGTTGCCGGACGCCTGTTCTAGATTCATCTCTTGATACCTCGCAGACATTCCTTCAGACCCATCTCTTGATACCTCGCAGACATTCCTTCAGACCCATCTCTTGATACCTCGCAGACATTCCTTCAGACCCATCTCTTGATACCTCGCAGACATTCCTTCAGACCCATCTCTTGATACCTCGCAGACATTCCTTTAGACCCATCTCTTGATACCTCGCAGACATTCCTTCAGACCGATCTATTGATACCTCGCAGACATTCCTTCAGACCCATCTCTTGATACCTCGCAGACATTCCTTCAGACCCATCTCTTGATACCTCGCAGACATTGCTTCAGACCCATCTCTTGATACCTCGCAGACATTGCTTCAGACCCATCTCTTGATACCTCGCAGACATTCCTTCAGACCCATCTCTTGATACCTCGCAGACATTCCTTCAGACCCATCTCTTGATACCTCGCAGACATTGCTTCAGACCCATCTCTTGATACCTCGCAGACATTCCTTCAGACCCATCTCTTGATACCTCTCAGACATTCCTTCAGACCCATCTCTTGATACCTCGCAGACATTCCTTCAGACCCATCTCTTGATACCTCGCTGCTCTAGACATTCTTATAATTGTAGTTCTTGAAAGTGATCGCACTCCGATGGTTCTAGACACCCCTCTAGACATCTATTTTGAAACCTGATGTAATTTTCTATTCTCCTTTGACGGGGTATAATAACTGATATAAAAATATTCCTAAAACACAGTTTTAGACACCAATAGCTGTCCTAGACAGCTCTAGGCATATCTCTGAGCACAACCTTTGACATAGGCAATCTAGATACGGTTCTATTTACCTATGTTAATTTAGAACTTTCGATTCACCTCTCTTTTCTAGACCTATCTATAAAAACAGTTTTAGACACCAATAGCTGTCCTAGACACAGCTCTAGGCCTATATCTGATCACAACTTTTGACATAGGCGATCTAGATACGGTTCTATTTACCTATGTTAATTTTGAACTTTCGATTCACCTCTCTTTTCTAGACCTATCTATAAAAACAGTTTTAGACATTAATAACTGTCCCAGACACAGCTCTAGGCCTATATCTGATCACAACTTTTGACATAGGCGATCTAGATACGGTTCTATTTACCTATGTTAATTTAGAACTTTCGATTCACCTCTCTTTTCTAGACCTATCTATAAAAACAGTTTTAGACACCAATAGCTGTCCTAGACACAGCTCTAGGCCTATATCTGAGCACAATTTCGATATAGGCGGTCTAGATACGGTTCTATGTAAATCGAAAAATTTTGATTCACCTCTCTGTTCTAGACCTATCTATAAACACAGATTTAGACATTAATAACTGTCCTAGACACAGCTCTAGGCCTATATCTGATCACAACTTTTGACATAGGCGATATAGATACGGTTCTATGTTAATCGAGAAATTTTGATTCACCTCTCTGTTCTAGACCTATCTATAAGCACTGTTTTAGACATTAATAACTGTCCTAGACAGCTCTAGGAATATCTCTGAGCACAATTTCGATATAGGCGATTTAGATACGGTTCTATGTTAATCGAAAACTTTTTATCGGCTCTCTGTTCTAGACCTATCCACGAAATCTTTCTTGAGATATATCTAATGGTTCCTCTATAAAAAGATATAGAAATACACTCATGGACAAAACTTAAGGAAGTTATACCTTTAGCATGCATATCGGGATTGAGACAATAACTCTGAAATATACTAGTATTAGTGAACATTATTGAAGACACACGAGATAACTGTGAACAAAATTGCTTCTGTCTCCTTCAAAAGAACAGACAACCGGCGATATCAAATACTTACCACTTCCATAAGTTTTGTCCATGAGTGTATATATATAAAATCTAGGAGATCTCGAGGTAGTTTGGTTTAGACAGGAAATAGTGTCGTTTTTTGAAATAGCTTCAAAAACCTTACAGATAATCTTTATGTCTGTGCGTACTTTGGATCAAATGTTTCCAGAACCTACCAATTTAGCAACGTAAGTGATGACCTCACTAAAGTTTCCTCTGTCCAGACAATGGGTACTGTAACCCCATATCTTCCTACAGCTGAGACAATATGTCTATATCCATTCTGGAGCGGCGGTTCAGTTTCAAGGGATAACTTTACAGTTTAAAAAGGAGAAACTTAAGCCATCGTATTTTTTAACCATGTTTAGCAAATTTACCAACATTGATCGGTTCTTAATTCATGTTGGTTGCCTTATGACTATCATAGAATATTGAAAAGGTGAAAAACAAAGTCATTGTCTTACAATACACTCATGAACAAAATTTGCAGATGTGGAAACTCTTTGATGTCGTCGGTCGTCTTTTTTTTTTTTTTTTTTTTTTTTTTAAGGAGACAGTGACAATTTTGTTTATACTTGGTTATCTTGTGTGTCTTCAATAAAGGTCACATCTTTCAGAGTTATTATCTGAATCCCGATATACATGCTAAAAGGTACAACTTCCTTAAGTTTTGTCTATGAGAGTGTTTTAAATATTCAATTAATTTTTTTCATTAATATTTAAAGAGAGATATATAGACACATCCAGATTCCTTAAGCGCACAGAACGCCAACTACCCGGGCTGTCCAGCTCACCAGTATGGACTAGTGTTGAGTACTTTTACTCGCGTCCTTAGTGGATTGCCGAGTTGAACCAGTTGACAAGGAATTTTCATGCTGATGATGAGTCTGGGAAGCAATTCAATACATACACTCATGAACAAAGTTTAAGGAAGTTGTACCTTTCAGCATGTATATCGGGGTTCAGACAATAACTCTGAAAGATATTACAGTGACCTTTATTGAAGACACACGAGATAGCCAAGTGTGAACAAAACTTAAGGAAGTTGTACCTTTCAGCATGTATATCGGGATTCAGACAATAACTCTGAAATATATTACACTGACCTTTATTGAAGACACACGAGATAACCAGGTGTGTACAAAATTGACTCTGCTTCCTTTTTAAAAAATAGACGATCGACGACATCAAAGACTTTCCACTACCTTAAGTTTTGTTCATGAGTGGATTCGGTTACAATATTGAATACTTCCGGTCTCTCCTAGAGGTGGTCTCTCATTGGAGTTTGGATGATATCAGATCAATTTATGATTTTCCAATGGTAGTCTCTTGCTTATTAGACCAATAAGTCATAGAGGATGTTACTGCAAAGTGTAGGATTACCCAATAAACACGATTTTTTTTAATTAAGTAAATTTCTACTATCCATACTGCGATGACAAATATCGGAAGGTCCTGGCTCATCAGTAGTGAACCCTCCCAGCGGTTTCGCCAGTTTAATCTACCATACCGGCTTTTTAGAGCTCTACTATTGTATTCGACGATTCTGTGCTTATATATATCTGACATTGTAGGTTGGAATGTTGTGGTTATGGTATTTAATCAAAATATGGACATAAGCTTTGATGGCAATAGAATTACCTGTGAATTTTTTGCATTGAGCAATTAATTTCCGCAAACAATTCATACAATGGGGAAAAAAACGCGTCCGTAGTTAGCTTTTCTTGATTAATCAAGAATGGGGTATTTGGCCAATTCTGGAATAATTGAAAAATCAGCGAGAATAGTTGATATTTATTCCGATAGATCGCGCAAGCCATCAGCAACTTTCATTTGCACGATAAGGAGATGTCTTTTTCATAATTCATACAATGACAGTTAGGTGTTTACTATTGTATTTTGTTAGTTTACTTTCCACTTTGTGACATAAGTACTCCGCAAGAAAGAGGAAAAAGACGGTCGTGTTGTGTTTGACGTCATAAGGCCGTGGGTTTTTCCAAGATGGGGATACCACCACCAGGCCAAACCATCACGTTCTGTTATTCGACCTCCTAATGCTGCAACTGCCTTCTCAGATTCCGCAAATAATCATCTACAATTCGGGGAGCAATCTCATGTTGCTACTTCACCTTGTTCCTTGTCCTCCTTCAGTGTCTTCCTCCAATGTGGGCCGCGTGCTCTCTCCATATCTCCCTCCTTCAGTGCCTTCCTCCACTGTGGGCCGCGTGCTCTCTCCATATCTCCCTCCTTCAGTGCCTTTCTCCACTGTGGTCCGTGTGGTCTCTCCATATATCCCTCCTTCAGTGCTTTCCTCCACTGTGGGCCACATGGTCTCTCCATATCTCCCTCCTTCAGTGCCTTCCTCTACTGAGGGTGGGCCACATGGTCTCTCCATATCTCCCTCCTTCAGTGCCTTCCTCTACTGAGGGTGGGCCACATGGTCTCTCCATATCTCCCTCCTTCAGTGCCTTCCTCTACTGAGGGTGGACCACATGGTCTCTCCATATCTCCCTCCTTCAGTGCCTTCCTCTACTGAGGGTGGGCCACATTGTCTCTCCATATCTCCCTCCTTTAGTGCCTTCCTCTACTGAGGGTGGGCCACATGGTCTCTCCATATCTCTCTCTTTCCTTCAGAGCCTTCCTCTACTGAGGGTGGACCACATTGTCTCTCCATATCTCTCTCTTTCCTTCAGTGTCTTCCTCTACTGAGGGTGGGCCACATTGTCTCTCCATATCTCTCTCTTTCCTTCAGTGTCTTCCTCTACTGAGGGTGGACCACATGGTCTCTCCATATCTCCCTCCTTCAGTGCCTTCCTCTACTGAGGGTGGGCCACATTGTCTCTCCATATCTCCCTCCTTTAGTGCCTTCCTCTACTGAGGGTGGGCCACATGGTCTCTCCATATCTCTCTCTTTCCTTCAGAGCCTTCCTCTACTGAGGGTGGGCCACATGGTCTCTCCATATCTCTCTCTTTCCTTCAGAGCCTTCCTCTACTGAGGGTGGGCCACATTGTCTCTCCATATCTCTCTCTTTCCTTCAATGCCTTCCTCTACTAAGGGTGGGCCACATGGTCTCTCCATATCTCTCTCTTTCCTTCAGAGCCTTCCTCTACTGAGGGTGGGCCACATGGTCTCTCCATATCTCTCTCTTTCCTTCAGAGCCTTCCTCTACTGAGGGTGGGCCACATTGTCTCTCCATATCTCTCTCTTTCCTTCAATGCCTTCCTCTACTAAGGGTGGGCCACATGGTCTCTCCATATCTCCTTCCTTCAGTGCCTTCCTCTATTGAGGGTGGGCCTGGCTCATCAATGATGAACCCTACCAGCGGATTTTACCAAGTTTAATCTACCATAGATAAACACAGCATCTCAAAAATAAAAAACAAACTCAATACCAACTTTGAATATTTGTAGGGAAAAATCCAAAAAGGAAAAATTAGTTCATAAATCTCTATAGCCTTAAAAAAAACAATTTTTTGAAAAAAAAAGAATGAGCAATCTCTCGAAATATTTTGAGAAAAAAAATTGTTTTATTTTTTCTTTACAGATCCAGGTACGCCTTTTTATATAATCTTATAAACCAAAATAAAATATTTGTATCCATCGTGGTATGAATATATATGAGAATTTAAAAAAGAGAATACAAAAATAGACTTCCAATTTACAACTTCAACAACCCTCTTACTCAACTTCTGTTTATTTATATCCATACACAGTATGTGTTTTATAAGAAATTTGACCTATTTTTAACACGTATGTTTCTTTTTTGAAATAAAACAACTTCCTACTGCTCTTACTACAATGATAATATATGCGTCATACTGTAACGTAGAAAATTAGGAAAGACAAACTTCAGAATGACACAGCAATTTATTTAAGGCAAAAAAACAAAATCAACATTTATAAGAAACAAGATAAGCAATGAGAAAGATTCCAGAGAGAGTACAAAAACATAAATAATATAAATATTTTTAATAATAATAATAATCTGTATATAAAATATAATAAATACTTTGCTACAAAATTATATTTGTACATAGCAATAACGCGGCATCTATATAATACTGTATTATATATTATACATAATATTATGTATTAATTTATGCCTAACTTGTCCTTTTTGTTTGCGGAAGAGCATTGCTCGATGTAAATATTTATATGTAATTCTACTGTCCTAAAAGCTTATGTCCATAGTTTGCTTAAATACCATTTCTAATATTTCACCCTTCAGTGTAGCATATAAAACCACAATGATCCAATACAGTATTAGAGCTCTAAAGAAGCAGTCTGGTAGATTAAATTGGCGAAACCTCTGGGAGGGTTCACCACTGGTGAGCCAAGCCTTCCCAATATTTTTTTTTCATTGCAGTAAGGGCAATAGAAGTTTGATTTATTTGTGAAAAGAAACATTCGCATTTTGAGGTTTTCATTTGTAATATTTGTGTTTTCAAAAAAAAAAAATTTCTCGATTTAGCTGAGAATGGTAAAATTCTCAGGGAAAAAAAAAAGAAATTCTCTAATTATTTGTATCCTTAGTACTATACGAGAATTAAAAAAAAAAAAGATTTAAAAATAGACTTCGCACAATCTTCAATATTAACCTACTTTCTCAATTCTTTTAATTTGACCACGGTTTAAAAAAGGCTTCCAGTTAGGAAAGTACAAAAGATGAGAGTTTTCGCAAGTTCGTCTGTCAACAAAGGCAACGGTAAACAAAATGGCGACCACGAAAGGGTAAATAGCGCGCTATTTTGGAAAAGTTCGTTTGCTACCGACTTTCATAAAAGGGGATTGTTCACTTCTTTCACAAGCCAGTAGTTACTTTATTTACGCGCAAACATTTATCAACGATAAACAATTCATAAAATATTTTCATTTCTCTAGAGAGATGGAAAAGTTTGACATTATCAATGATATTTTACGTATGGAAAGTCAATGGCATTTATGGGTATTTTTCATTGTTGAATAACCAGTCTGCTTGTGTTTTATCCATATATAAGATTGTCCCAAAAGTTCGTGTTTTTCTTAAAACGTTTTTCATATTACTTGGCGAATAATAATATTACGGCGCGAATACATAATAATATTCTTCTTCTTTCTTATCTCCACTCAATCATATTAGGGTGTCAAGCTTGTAAAACTTGAGACTTTTGATGGTGTCTGCCGGGGAAGAGTAGAGCTCATCAATGGATGAGTCAATACAGTCAATAATATGTTTTGGGGTTGCAGGTTGAGAATTGCACTTAGTACATAGTGGGAAAACCTTGCAACCATTCTGGAAAGTCATACATAATAATACAATTACTTTATACATAATACAAAGACATTATACATAACGGCGAAAAATATTGGTATTTTAATTTTTTGAAAGTTTTTACGAACTTTTGGGACAACCTTGTGGTATATGGTTTTTAGCTTCCATCAAGTCGAGTTCGACTTTTGGTGACTATATGGACAAATATTCTCCAATTTGATC
>CP092863.1:139276172-139318154 GCA_030710605.1 Cordylochernes scorpioides
AAACACAAAAAAAATACCAACACAATATACATTTATTTATTTGGTCTTATTACCTTGTGTGGCAGATAATTTATTAAAATAACTTATATTCTCTCTACAATTAGTTTCTTTAATAATTACAAGAAATTATGAGCAGATCCAAATAAATTAATAGTGTGTGATCTTTCAGTAACAGCGTTGTTACCATCATCAGACAAAAAATAATAAATTTCAATAATTTCAAAAAATCTTATTTATTCTTTTGTCTGATGATGGTAACAATGCTGTTACCAAAACATTAAACAATATTAATTTATTTTGATTAGGTCTTATTTTATTGTAGCTATAATCTATAATCCAAATTGTGAGTTATTATTTCTTTGATAATATTTTAAAATAAACAAACTTTTTATAATTATGCTACTCATCAAAAGGCCTTTTCTTTCTGATAATGCACAATTTGGATTTGGGACACGAAAAAAAAAAAAACAATTTGGATTATAGATTATTAACACAAGGTAATAAGACCAAATCCAAATAATTAAATAGTGTGCGACGTGTTTCTGTAACAGTGTTGTTACCATCTTCAGACAAAAGTACTGAATGAGAAATTTTACGACAGCATGTTTTAAATAATTACAGTTATCAAGTGTGTAAACAAGATAACAGATTTCTTTCTTATATTTATTTCTCTATACAGAAATATTGAAAGTACATTATATATATAGTAAACACTAAGAAGAAACATGCCTGTGGAAATGTTATTTAACATTGAAAACTTACTTATTTTAATAAATTTCCATCAAAAATGATAAAGATACAATTTGGATTATAGATTAGGAACATAAGAGTAACAAGACTAAATCCAAATTAATGAAATGTTTGGGATGTTTTAGTAAGAGTTTTGTTACCAAAACCTGACAAACCTTTCATTATTTGGATTTAGTCTTTTTACCTTATGTTTCAAATTTACATCAAGTTGTAGGATTAACCAAAATACATTCATGTACAAAACTTAAGGAAGTGAAAAGTTTTAATATTGCTGCTTGTCAATTTTTTTTAAAGAGACAGAGGCAATTTTATTCACACATAGTTTTCTCGTGTGTCTTTAATAAAGGTCACGGTGTATCAAATAACTTTCAGAGTTATTGTCTATATCCATTAATTCATGCTAAAAGGTACAACTTCCTTATGTTTTTTTTTTTATGAGTATTCCATTAAGAAAGTGGAAAGTCTTTGATATCGCCAGTTTTCTATATTTTGAAGGAGACTGAGGCAATTTAGTTCACACTTGGTTATCTCCTGTCTTCAACAAAGGTCACTGTAATATATTTCAGAGTTATTGTCTGAATCCCGATATACATGATGAAAGGTACAACTTCCTTTAGTTTTGTCTATGAGTGTATCAAATATATTTCAGAGTTATTTTCTATATCTCAATATACATGGTAAAAGGTACAACATTCTTAAGTTTGGTCTATGAGCGTACAATTGTTGAAAACAAGAGCATTTTAGAAAGAAGATAGAAGAAGCCAACTTACCATTATCATAATAAGAAATGGCAGTATCATTGTTGAGTGTGGGGTTGAAGTTGGCCATTAGTGGAGCTATGTATTGTGTAGCTGCTATCCAGTTATGTAGGTACTCTCCAACATAGAGGAACCCTGGAACATTCTGTGTGTAGACAATACAGTACTGTACATCACAATGTAGACATACCTCCAGTCGCAATGGTCACATTCCGGATAGGATCACCGTAGAAGGGGAAGTCAAATGATAGATGGATGGTCTGCACACAGTAAGAGCTGTGATGATATCATCATGGTAGGCTAAGTGAGATGATTGATTAATTTTAATTGGTTTCCCACCTTTCTATATGGCAATAGACATCTACAGTTAACACTTACTGTAATAACACTTGGGACCATCATGCTGTTACAGTAACTACTCCTTTGCCGGTCCCAAGCCCGGATGAAAAAGGAGGATGGGGAGCAATAACAAGCTGGCTAAAAAACCTGGGCTCAGCTGGTCCAGCTGATAGTACCCTGTAAGGGCTCCTAATCCAGGGATACAGGATGAGCAGCGTTTGTACTCCATGTTAGGAGCGGCTGCACATGGTGTCTGTTCCTCATGTCAGAGGCGGCCATTTCTTTTGGAGTTAAGTCGGCCTGCCACAGAGTAGTGCTCCCAGTCTTAATGACAAAGGCAGACACATTCTACTTCACCCAATCATGATGGTTGTGAACAGACACCATCAAAAGTCTCAAGCTTTACAAGCTTGATATCCCTCCCTAATATGATTGAGTGGAGATAAGAAATAAGAAGAAGAGATGCTGTTACAGTAGAACAACCTCCATGAGTGGACACCTCTCTACAATGGGCAGTTCTCATCTCCAAGATAACCATTTTTACCAATTATCAACTCTCTGGTAAGAGATAAGAAAAAAGAGATAAGAAGTTCACCTCTCTACAAAGGACAATTTTTATTACCATTTTTACCAATTACCTACTCTCTGGTAAGAGGACACCTCTCCCTAAAGGACACTTTGGCTCTGTAACTAGGTATTGTCCTTTACAGAGAGGTATTTCTACTGTAGCAACTCTCTGGTAAGAGGACACCTCTCCCTAAAGGATACTTTGGCTCTGTAACTAGGTATTGTCCTTTACAGAGAGGTATTTCTACTGTAGCAACTCTCTGGTAAGAGGACACCTCTCCCTAAAGGATACTTTGGCTCTGTAACTAGGTATTGTCCTTTACAGAGAGGTATTTCTACTGTAGCAACTCTCTGGTAAGAGGACAACTCTCCCTAAAGGACACTTTGGCTCTGTAACTAGGTGTTGTCCTTTACAGAGAGGTAGTTCTACTGTAGCAACTCTCTGGTAAGAGGACAACTCTCCCTAAAGGACACTTTGGCTCTGTAACTAGGTGTTGTCCTTTACAGAGAGGTATTTCTACTGTAGCATCTCTCTGGTAAGAGGACACCTCTCCCTAAAGGACACTTTGGCTCTGTAACTAGGTGTTGTCCTTTACAGAGAGGTAGTTCTACTGTAGCAACTCTCTGGTAAGAGGACAACTCTCCCTAAAGGACACTTTGGCTCTGTAACTAGGTGTTGTCCTTTACAGAGAGGTAGTTCTACTGTAGCAACTCTCTGGTAAGAGGACAACTCTCCCTAAAGGACACTTTGGCTCTGTAACTAGGTGTTGTCCTTTACAGAGAGGTAGTTCTACTGTAGCAACTCTCTGGTAAGAGGACAACTCTCCCTAAAGGACACTTTGGCTCTGTAACTAGGTGTTGTCCTTTACAGAGAGGTAGTTCTACTGTAGCAACTCTCTGGTAAGAGGACATCTCTCCCTAAAGGACACTTTGGCTCTGTAACTAGGTGTTGTCCTTTACAGAGAGGTAGTTCTACTGTAGCAACTCTCTGGTAAGAGGATATCTCTCCCTAAAGGACACTTTGGCTCTGTAACTAGGTGTTGTCCTTTACAGAGAGGTAGTTCTACTGTAGCAACTCTCTGGTAAGAGGACATCTCTCCCTAAAGGACACTTTGGCTCTGTAACTAGGTGTTGTCCTTTACAGAGAGGTAGTTCTACTGTAGCAACTCTCTGGTAAGAGGACATCTCTCCCTAAAGGACACTTTGGCTCTGTAACTAGGTGTTGTCCTTTACAGAGAGGTAGTTCTACTGTAGCAACTCTCTGGTAAGAGGATATCTCTCCCTAAAGGACACTTTGGCTCTGTAACTAGGTGTTGTCCTTTACAGAGAGGTAGTTCTACTGTAGCAACTCTCTGGTAAGAGGACATCTCTCCCTAAAGGACACTTTGGCTCTGTAACTAGGTGTTGTCCTTTACAGAGAGGTAGTTCTACTGTAGCAACTCTCTGGTAAGAGGACATCTCTCCCTAAAGGACACTTTGGCTCTGTAACTAGGTGTTGTCCTTTACAGAGAGGTAGTTCTACTGTAGCAACTCTCTGGTAAGAGGATATCTCTCCCTAAAGGACACTTTGGCTCTGTAACTAGGTGTTGTCCTTTACAGAGAGGTAGTTCTACTGTAGCAACTCTCTGGTAAGAGGATATCTCTCCCTAAAGGACACTTTGGCTCTGTAACTAGGTGTTGTCCTTTACAGAGAGGTAGTTCTACTGTAGCAACTCTCTGGTAAGAGGACATCTCTCCCTAAAGGACACTTTGGCTCTGTAACTAGGTGTTGTCCTTTACAGAGAGGTAGTTCTACTGTAGCAACTCTCTGGTAAGAGGACAACTCTCCCTAAAGGACACTTTGGCTCTGTAACTAGGTGTTGTCCTTTACAGAGGGGTAGTTCTACTGTAGCAACTCTCTGGTAAGAGGACATCTCTCCCTAAAGGACACTTTGGCTCTGTAACTAGGTGTTGTCCTTTACAGAGAGGTAGTTCTACTGTAGCAACTCTCTGGTAAGAGGACATCTCTCTACAGAGGACAGATTTCATCTCCAGAATTACCATTTTTGCCAATTATCTTCTCTCCAGTAAGAGGATATCTCTCCCTGAAGGACATTTTGGCTCTGCGACAAGTGTTGTGCTATACAGAGAGGTAGTTCTACTGTATTGAGGATAGAAAGGTCTGTCATATCTCTTTGGTTATATTTTTATTCTCCATCAGAATCTATAGTTAAAGAGATTGAAGTTTTTATTGCATCAAATTCTTTTATTTCTTCAAAAATGGAAAAAAAAAATTGGTGAGCTTTCTAAAACTTAATCCACAAGCATCACAAGTAGAACTAAAAAACACCTAGTTGTAGAGCTAAAATGTCCTTCAGGGAGAGAGGTATCCTCTTACCAGAGAGCTGCCAAATAGTAAAAATAGTAATGTTGGCAATGAAAACTGTCCTTTGTAGAGAGCTGTCTTCTAGCGGAAGTGTCCTTTCATAGAGGTTCTAGTGTACCTAAAGGAAATTTCCTCTAAAAGCCTACCCTTCCTTCCCTTTTTATTTTTAAAGAAAAAAAAAATTGTTGATACAATTGAAACTTTGTGTCTTTAACTATATATAATCTGAAGTGTTATATATACACTCATGGACAAAGGCCTTTTGGCTAAGATCAAAGTGTAGTATCTTTCTTGCATATTGCTTCTCTGCTTAGCACTAAGCTAAATTCTTGCAATATCTCTCTCTCTTGTTCATGTACATATATATATATATCTATATATATATATATAGATATATATATTACACTTATTTATTTTGTAGTTAAACACTACAAAATTACTTTATTCTCTTGCATATTGCTTTTCTGCTCAGCATTAAGCTAAGTTCTTGCAATATTTATTTTCGCTGGTATATATATATATTATTATTTGTTCACGTTTCGATAATTTGTATATATATGTCATAATTTGTATATAATTAAATGCACCCCCGACCCACTATGTATGTACCATGTATGATTTTCAAAGATTTAATAAAGAATAAGGTAACTGGAGGAAAGCAAGTAGCAATAAGACATAGGAAGTAGGCCTAAAGCTGGCACGACTATTCTTGGCACCCCCGTCAATATTGCAGGGGCAAAGACCGGACGTATCTAGTGACCGCAGAAGTTATAAATGTTAAGCTAACGCCCAATATTTCCGGCAAAGACAGGACGTATCTAATATCCGCCGAAGTTATAAGCGTCGAGCTACCCAACACTTCCTGGCGAAATCGGATATATCTTCCGGCAAAAGCAACACCAAAGAAAACCGCCGGGCCAATCAGAAGACAGTACCTAAATAGGTCGACCAATAGGAAAAGATCATGTGACATCTCTCGACCAATCAAAAAGAAACTGAGTCTTGGTGTTAAATCGAAAAGCAAGAATGGTCAGTTGTTCACTCGTTCTCGCCGAGTTCGGACCTAGTAGTGATTTCGCTCTCAACAAGGTAACATCTACTCTCGAGACCTCCCCGCTCACCCCATAGCTAAGTCAATCACCGCCATGTGATCAGATAATTAATAAGTCAAATCGCTCAGCTCTTCTCAAGCTTTCTTTCCTCCAATCCAGTTGCCTTTCATTTTCAAACCCCATCACGTGTCCTGATTATTCCTAACTGTATGCTGCAACTTCCACTCAAACGACTGCGCTTCAATCAAATCTCACCATTCGCATCCAACAACAAGAAATTCCGCAACGATATTGTCACAGAACGGTTAAGTCGACAGGATAAAGATATTATGGAGCTTAATCAGGATCCCATAGGCGTAAAGTCGGACGGCCCGACGGAAACAACAACGGAAGGGAGGCAGGAAGTAAGAGAGACGGGCGAGACAACTGCGCCCCTAGCGGACGTCGTCACCCAGCTGTCAACGCTCCTGACCCGGGTAAAAATTTCTGATGGATCTGAGGCGACAATCCCGCCTTTCGACGGCACATACAGCGCGACACAGTTTTTCCAGACGTTCGACCGAAAAATGGAAGACGCATCCATGGGAGAACAAGAAAAATTACTGCGCCTGCCAAACTACCTGGTGCGACAACCCCTGGAGCTCTTCAGGAAACTTCGGCTGGCCGACCGGAGTTATTTCCAGGTGAGACAAATCCTCCTAGATCTCTACCCTGAGTCAAGCGAAGCGTCCTTTGCGAAATATTTCGCCATGAAACTTACTGGACAAGCCAACCTAGAGACCTACTACCGGGAAAAAACCGCCATGGGATTGCAACTAGGACTTCCACAAGAGGTGATCCTCGAGACACTGACAGAAGGACTGCCATTCAACGACCAGCGCCTAGTCCGCGTAGTGCCTCCCGAGAACCTAGGAGAGTGGTTCCGACTTGTACAGCGGATCCACGGGCCCAGTGTACCGACAACGCGACCCAGAGAAGATCAACCACCCACAATGTCGGGTCCGTACCACAGCACACCCCGACGCCCAGGTGCATGGAATGCACCTCTTCCGCCGTCCAACTGCAAGTTCTGCGGCGCGAGACACTGGCACAGCGAATGCCGACGTCGACCAGTCCCGACGACCCACGAAAAAGTCCGGACAGTGCAAACGGTCCCAAAATCACCAGTTCCGATTCCACAACAACCAAGTCAAGCCAGAGACACCCCAGCCGAGCAGCCCTTTCGAGACTGAGGTAGGCTCCCTAAACCAACTGACTGTCAAACTTTTTCTAGCCCCTAATGTATCATGCCCCTTTTTAATTGATACAGGCGCCAGCCTGAGTATAGTGCCATATAATATTTATCATATGCTAAAAACCCACCTGCCTAATTTAACCCTTGAGGGACATTCACTACACCTCCAAACCCTAAACGGATTTGCAAAAACCATGGGTAAACTATCTATCCCACTGACAATAGGACAAATATCACGAAAGGAGAATTTCCATGTAGTGAATGCACCATTGCCATTTGGAATTCTTAGTATCAATAGCCTCCATAAATTCAGATTAACCATAGATTTTAATAAATGCACTATATTCCAGCTGGGCGCCCCATTGTCTACCCTTTCCTACCATTTTAATCATGTGTCCAATGTATGCACGTACTGGCAGTGTCAGGCGATGTCACAAAAAATTTTCCCCGCATCCCAACTTTCCGCCTATGACAACCATTGCATGCATTCATTGAAAAAAACCCACTTATCTACATGCCCCTTTTTCACTAAAGCCAATTGCCTTTTTTACATGCCCTCAAATAATCAAACCACAACAACTTCAACTTATGAACCTGTCCAAAACGCACCCACACAGCGGGATAACTCGCATACCAAAAACATAGGTGATCACACACCGTTGCACAACTCTCACATGACCAACCCACACAACGAACTCGACACTCACACTAATACACAACAAAACCCTTTACCACATGCATACTACAACACAACACCTAACACTCACTATACACCACAGTTCACAACACTTCTACAAAGGTACACTCACATTTTTTCACAGGACAAATTCAACGTACCATGCTTACGGATTCCACCAGTAAAAATACCCACGAATTCCGAAAAAATAATCACCATACGTCCATATCGTGTTCCGATATGTGACCAACAAGAAATCCGTAACCAAATACAACAAATGCTGGAGAACGGCATCATAGAACAATCTTTTTCACCTTTCTCGAGCCCTGTCACCCTCGTCACTAAGCGCGACAAGACCAAACGGTTTTGTATCGATTATAGGAAGGTGAACGAGCTAATCAGCTCTGATGTCCATCCCCTCCCGAGAATCGAGGATATCCTAGACCGCCTCGCACAGGCCAAATATTTCTCCACGGCCGACATATCCTCTGCGTATTGGCAAGTCCCAATACACCCCGATTCTCGACCACTGTTAGCATTTGCCACCTTTGAAGGATTATACCAACCCACTCGATTACCTTTCGGGTTAAAAACCAGTCCTCAGATTTACGAACGAGCCATAAGTCAGGTCCTACAGAGACACGGACTTGACTGTGTGGCACATTACTTTGATGATTTCATCATTTACTCCAACACATTGGAGGAACATCAAAACCACCTGCGACAATTTTTCGCCTTTTGCGAAGCGGAGAAGTTACAACTTAACTTCGCAAAATGCGAATTTTTTAAGCAATCCATAGATTTTCTAGGTTACACCATCACAGCTGGTACAATTACACCACTTACACGCAATACCGACATCATCCACGCCATCAAACAACCACACAACCGAAAAACACTACAATCCTTCTTAGGCGCTGTGAACGTCTATAACAAATTCATTCCGGAATACGCTCGCTTGCGAGCACCACTCAACAATCTCCTCAAAAAGGACGTCGTGTGGAACTGGAATGAAGCTTGTCAAGAGGCGTTCATTGACCTGAAAGGAAACCTCACACAACACCCCATTTTACACCTTTACAAAGAAGGTCTGCCATGCCAAGTGTATTGCGATGCATCCACCCTCGGTATAGCAGGCATTCTCAAACAAGTTCACCCTGACGGGAACGTATATCCAGTTCAATATTTCAGCCGAACATTGCGCCCACACGAGAAAAACTACTCCATCTCTGAACTTGAGTGCTTAGCAATCGTTGAGAGTGTGGAGAAGTTTCGCATCTATCTTATGGGCAGAAAATTTACTATATTTTCTGACCATCACGCATTGCAGTGGTTGAAAACCATCAAGAACCCGTCCGGCAGACTGTTTCGATGGAGTTTACGACTATCGAGTTACGAATATGAGGTCCGCTACATAAAAGGAAAACTACAATATGAAGCAGATCTCTTGTCCCGTAACCCGTTTTGTGGATTCTTGGACGCCACCCTTATCAAGACACACCAACCTCCTCCATCGAAAGAGTCTACACTTTGACCATTGATCGTAATGGATTACATACAGTTTCCCGAAAAGGTGTAACCAAGATTATAATTCCAAAACCACTCATACAACAACTCTTACAAACAGTACACACACAATACAATCACCCCGGTATTTCACAAATGTCACGACTCATATCCACGCAATATTACTGGCAAGGTATGTCCAAAGATATTAAACAAAAGGTTAAGACCTGTCCCACCTGCCAATTAACAAAACGTCCAGTAGGACCCACTTACGGAGAATTAAGTCAACCTCCGGAATCTAAAGAACCCTTCGACCTTTTATCTCTGGACACCATAGCAGGATTTGCCAAATATGGCAACACCAAGATATACCTCCATGTGGTAGTCGATCATTTTTCACGCTACGCGTGGGCTTTTCCATCTAAATCCACCAGTACCACCACCTACCAACAGGTACTTAAGCGAGTATTCCAGGATGGTTCTCCAAAACGCCTTCTTACGGATAGAGCCCCTGCCTTCACTTCACCCAAATTTCGTAGTTTTCTCCTTAATAGAAATATTCACCCGTTAATCACAACCAGCAACAACCCACAAGCCAACGGCCTATGTGAACGCCTGAACGCCACCCTCACGGGAAAACTTAGGTTATTACACCTAGAAAATCCTAAGGTCGCATGGACCAAGTTGGTCAAGAAGGTTACACTTATATATAACAAGACACCCCACTCTACCACAGGTTTTCCACCCATATACTTAATGTTTGGTATCCTACCCCCAGAAATCTCTAATCATAACACACCGTACAGATATCGACAAAGCTAGAAAAATTGCACACACACGCACACAAAACAAACATTTACAAGACAAAAACATTTATGACCAACGACACAAACAACCACATTTCGAAGTAGGTGATCTAGTGTTAGTAAAATTATATCACCACCCAAATACAGGGAAACTTGCGCCATATTTCACAGGACCTCACACAATATTAGAAATTATCTCACCAAATGTGGTCCGCATAGATCGACCAAATCAACCACTTCAAAGAGACACTGACACAATCCACGTCAACAAACTTAAGCTGTATACAGAAAAAATCCGTTATATATCACCACCCGCCGTTAGCACATATCACATAAAGCACAACCCCAATTACACGTTCCCTTTCAAACATTTAACACCCGAATTATTCCCAACAGAGTCATTAAGGATCAAACCCACCAGCAGCGAACCTTTCAGGCATTTAGACCCTGCCATTTTTGCAACAAGGCGATTTGCATCACTCTTCCCCGATGTTAAAAACTGCAAATCTGACAACCAGTTCGATCATATCACACCACCCCCTAAAGATATCAAACAGTGCGAAATTGAACGACCAACAATATATAAGATTCGAACAAATAATTCCGAATTCCCATTTACAAAAATATGGGAGAACATGGGGCAATATCCTATCTTTCATCTGATTTTCATCCTTTGTATGTTAGTTCTACCATACAAATATATCCCAATTTTATTCATTAATTACTTGTTTATCTATACCCTGCCCTCTCATAAAATTTTTCGAATTACAAGAAGTACTTTTTAATTTAGGACAAGCATTTTTTAATTTTGGACAAGCATTTATAAAACTTCTCATAATTTTAGGAACCATTTTTGCAGAAAATCTAAATAAACTCCGAAGAGATAGAAGTAACTGAAAGATGACCAACCAATGTCGGAGAAGTCACACTCCAAAAACAAGATGCAAGTCGCACTCAAAATAAATTAGACGGCAGGAAGTGAGAATTTTGAGATGACGCGACAGGAAGCGTAGTTCCGCGGCGATAAAGTCGGCCTATGCAAACAAAGGGGAGCGCCTCGTTTCCGATCTCCAATTACCACCCCTCGTTTCTGGCCGCTCATCCAAATTAGATCACCGCTTTTCCCCCCTCCACAGATATCTCTATATGTCGCCAATTTTAGATTCCAATTCGAGCCTACATATCGATTTTTTTTTACAATTCAATTCCACACCCACAAGACGTCACCGACACATCTAAATGAGTCACATCCCTATTATAATTAATCATGATCACTTTACAGACTCACACAAAAAAAACGTTACATATTCCACCTACACGTACATCTCAAAAAACAATAACAAGACAAAAAATTACATAAAGGTTATATAGATTTCCATGTCTCCTGTACATGTAGTATAAACGCACACTTGAGGATTAGAATCACGTTTTCCACCTAGGTGTCGCTACAGATGAGACAAAAAATTTCTAGGGCATAAGTAAGCAATTAAAATATCTAGATCAGGGCATGTAGATACAAAAGAACTCAATTCAATACATTTTTTTTTATTTATACATTAACCAATTTTACTATTTTTCAATTAAATTCAAAATATTTAACCAAATTAACAATTTATTCAAATTATTATCATATTTAACTATCAATTATCATTCTATTTATCACTTAACTTATATTAGTATAACTTCATTATCAACGAAAACTCATTGGTTTTCGGTTACACTAAAAACATTAAATCATCCTATTTTTGAAACCTTTTTATTTTTCATTTTTCCTTTTTTTTTTTTCATTCAACCAAGCACTCAACTTTGATTTCGCTCAAAAACCTTTTATTTTATTTTATTTTGATTTCAAAGCGCCTTATGAAATTTCCTCGATTTCTTTTCTCAAAATTCGAGCAAAAAAGTAACTAAGCATTTGTCTTTGTCACCATGCAACAAAATATTTTTCTTTTTCAACCAAACACATTCAATTTTGATTTCATTCAACTATTTTTATATTATTTTTATTTTGATTTCAAAAGCCTTAATAGAACTCCCTCGATTTCATTTCCTATCTCGAGTAGAATTCGTTTAGGCGCATTTTCCTTTCTTTTTAGCCCACTATGTACCATAGCATTCATTGATTTCTTACAATTAAAAATTTTTGATTTCTATTAATTATACTCAACCTATATCATCAACACCACTCTATTTTACCTCTTATATCACCACCAATACTTGTATATAACCTCCCAATACCCACAACTAATTTTCCCACAAAATTATTTTTCACTTTACAGAATTCTCTCAGGCTAACCCCTTCTTGAATTCTTCACATGTAGGGGGCGCATCTGTCATAATTTGTATATAATTAAATGCACCCCCGACCCACTATGTATGTACCATGTATGATTTTCAAAGATTTAATAAAGAATAAGGTAACTGGAGGAAAGCAAGTAGCAATAAGACATAGGAAGTAGGCCTAAAGCTGGCACGACTATTCTTGGCACCCCCGTCAATATTGCAGGGGCAAAGACCGGACGTATCTAGTGACCGCAGAAGTTATAAATGTTAAGCTAACGCCCAATATTTCCGGCAAAGACAGGACGTATCTAATATCCGCCGAAGTTATAAGCGTCGAGCTACCCAACACTTCCTGGCGAAATCGGATATATCTTCCGGCAAAAGCAACACCAAAGAAAACCGCCGGGCCAATCAGAAGACAGTACCTAAATAGGTCGACCAATAGGAAAAGATCATGTGACATCTCTCGACCAATCAAAAAGAAACTGAGTCTTGGTGTTAAATCGAAAAGCAAGAATGGTCAGTTGTTCACTCGTTCTCGCCGAGTTCGGACCTAGTAGTGATTTCGCTCTCAACAAGGTAACATCTACTCTCGAGACCTCCCCGCTCACCCCATAGCTAAGTCAATCACCGCCATGTGATCAGATAATTAATAAGTCAAATCGCTCAGCTCTTCTCAAGCTTTCTTTCCTCCAATCCAGTTGCCTTTCATTTTCAAACCCCATCACGTGTCCTGATTATTCCTAACTGTATGCTGCAACTTCCACTCAAACGACTGCGCTTCAATCAAATCTCACCATTCGCATCCAACAACAAGAAATTCCGCAACGATATTGTCACATATACTCGAGCACTGTTCAAATATTTTTATTTTTCGCAAATTTGTGGCATTAGAATCCAATTTTTCTAGCTTGAAATTCTGGAGGCCCTTTACACTTCAATTTCATTTTACTGGAAGCCTAACAATCTGCAAATTCCTTTAGAATATTGAACATCAAGTGTAAAGTTTTAATTTCGAAATACCTCAAAGTTGAACAAGGCCTTGAGCAAGCGATTTCCATATACTATTTAACTGAACCTCTTGTGAAACTCTCCCTACTTCAAGTAGAAACCAATTTGTTCGAAAAACGACCGCTCTCAAAGTGGTGCAATGTTTTCGCAAATTAATTAATTCCCCATGATTGCCGACCCCACCTTATGCCCTTATGGCTCTTTGCCATATTATGGCCCTGCGCTCCCCTGCACTCCTGGTACAGTCCCTCCAGTTAATCGGCAATCAAGGTCTCAAATACCTCTGAAAAGTGACCTCCCAACTTGTTACCCTACTACGGATCTAATCTACAGCGTGATTGCTTCCATCCCAGATCCATCCGAGAAAACTATTGCTTCTGGGACCAACGTCCACACTACATCTCTAAACAATATTCTCTCGGGCCTCCCCGAGTTTGCCCATCTGAACCCGAATTCTGCGAGGTCTTCAAAACCGCTGAATCATTCTGATTCCCCTTGTGAATTTCCTCCAGTCATGCCACCAAAGCACTCTGAATATGATGCACTGCCTTCTGGGACCAAAGTCGCAACACCATTCCACACGTCGTCTCTGGATATTATTCTCTCGGGCCTCCCCGAGTTTGCCCATCTAAACCCGAATTTTCCGAGGTCTTCAAAACCGCTGAATCATTGTGATTCACCATGCAAATATCCTCCGGTCATGCCACCAAAGCACTTTGAACATGGAGCATCGCCTGGAGCTTATTCAGCAACGTTTTCGAAGCCCCCGTCGAATGCAGGAACCTTCCCCTCAGAACTTCCAGATTTGCCCCCAGATGAAGACGACTATCTAGAGTTGGAAGAAAAGGACAACGTGCCACCATCTTCACCTGATTCTGAAGCTCTGGCCCCTCAAGAACCAAGCTCTAAGTTGGAACAAGAGACACCTCTCCCAGAGGCACAAGATGCCACCTCAGAAACGACCACCAAGGACCCTACCCCTACTGACCCCCTGGAGAACAAGAACGAGGCACCAGCTGCACCCATAAGTACATTAGGTGTCATCACTCACGACCCTGGTGGCCCCTCTTCAGGGACCATTTACCCTGAGGACCAGCAAGCACGAAATGGAGCCCCACCCTGCGGGAACCAATTTCAAGACCCTGCGCCCCCGCCGGTCCCCCCAGTAGAAAATAATGAGGCACCAGTTACACTTAGAACTATATCAGGTGTCCTCACTCATGATCCCGGCGGCCCCTCTTCATGGACCATTAACCCAGAGGACCAGCAAGCACAAAATGGAGTCCCATCCTACAGGAACCATGTATTGATTCAAGACCCTGCTTCCTCACCAGGCCCCCCAATAAAAAAGAATGAGGCACCAGCTACACCTAGAACTATACCAGGTGTCCTCATTCATGATCCCGGGGGCCCCCCTTTGAGGACCTACATTTATGAGGACCAGAAGATGTTAGATGGAACTTCACCCCAAGGATCCCGGTCTCAAGACCCCCCTGCCCCAACCGACCCCCTAGGAGACAAGAGCGAGGCACCAGCTCCAGCTAGAAGTAAACCAGGACGCCTCGTTCATGATCCCGGGGGCTCTTCTCCAAGTACCTGCAGACCTATTGACCAAACAGGTCTAGGAGGATCGCCACCCTACCGGAACCGAACCCAAGACTCCCCTGCCCCTGAGGACCACCACTGTAAATACTTTTGGACCCAGGAAAGGAGACGGACCAGAGACCGGAAGGAGCAACGGAGAGAAGCCGCAGTCCCCAGGCACCGAAAATGGAGGACCCCGCCCTGGCCCTTTTTGAGAAAGTGGACCCTCCCCCCTTGGCCAGGAACCCTGTACCCCAAAGCCTAGACTGCTTGACCATTTTACTGTACCAAACTAGCACTGGCAAGCATTTTTCTAGTGAAGGCTCTTCGACTATCTCTTGTATTTTTTTAAGATGCCTTCAATAAAGTTTTTTAAATCTGTTCTTATCAGCTTAATCAGCTCATGGACGAAACAAAAGGAAGTTGTACCTATTAGCATGTACAGTTAAACCTGTCTATAGCGCCCCCTCTAAGTAGCACCTTCCTCTCTATAGCGCCCGATTTTAAATAGTACGATGCGATTTACATTAATATTAAGCAACCTGTCTATAGCACCCTATTTTGGTGAGTCCCAAGAGCTATAGACAGGTTTAACTGTATATTGATATTCAAGACAATAACTCTGAAAGATATTACAGTGACCTTTATTGAAGACACACGAGATAACCAAGTGTGAACAAAATTGCCTTTGTCTCCTTAAAAAAAAAATAGATGAATGATGACATGAAAGACTTTCCTAAGTTTTGTCCATGAGTGTAAACTGATCAATAAAGAAGCTAAGTCTCACCATGGCCTTGCGATAGGTGGCAGATAGAAGTGGATGGGTCACGGCCTTGGGCTTAGTGCCGAGGTCAACATAGAGCCATAGGAGACTGGGGAGATCTGTGATGAAGGTGGAGTTGTAGTAATCATGGGAGTCCTCGTTGATCTGTTTAACAACATATTGCAACAACTTTCAACGCAACATCAATTAAGTCTTACTGCTGAGATATTAGAAGATGGTGGAATGAGGATGCCTAGTTCTTCTTCAGTCTTGTTGAGATCCAACTTCTTCTCTGCCGCTTCTCGCCGGACAATCACATGGGGGTCTACATCAGCGTAGGGCTCGTAGAACTCTGTACACATGGGATGGTCAGATGTAGCTTCATCAGGTAGACATGTCAATGGACAAGATCATGTAAAATTCTCAGACTTACTTATTTCTTTTTATGTTGTCTAGATGTTGAAACACCATCTTTTGTTGGCTTGCCCTCTGACTAACCAAATTGTACTTGCTTACTTTGACATAATGCCATCTTTCTGTATATACTCAATCTTATGGCAAGTTTAGAGCTATTTGTACACAGATTTATAAATCACTACTAATTCATCGTGTAAATAATTAAAGATATATATGTAAATAATTCTAATATAGCACAATAGTCTGATAGACTTCATGCTTCTGTAATAATAATAAATTTTAAAAAAAGACTACTTTATTTTCCGTTTAAGTGAATGCATCCAGCATCAAACTGTATCCTACAAACTGGAATGCTTCACGATTTTGTATGAGATCCTTACGCAGGGGCCATGCTTATCTTCTCTGTATCTTCCCTATTATAGTAGTTGCACCGCCAAACAAGTGTGTGTATGGTACAAGTACAGTACAACAAGCTTGAGATAAGGGCTTCTGAAGAATTTCATAACATCGGGCAAAGTTATCTTCTTTCTTATCTTAACTCAATCATACTAGGTTATCAAGCCTGTAGAGCTTGTTGATGGTGTTTTGACAACCATCATGACTGGGTGAAGTAGAATGTGTCAGTCATTAAGACTTGGGAGTACTACTCAGTAGCAGGCCACCGACTTAATTCCAATATGATATGGCTACCTCTGACATGAGGAACAGACACCATGTACAGCTGCTCCTAACATGGAGTACATTCTGTATCCCTGGGTACTATCAGCTAGGCCAGCTGAGCCCAGGTTTTTTAGCAAGCTTGTTACTGCTTCCCCTCCTCCTTTTTTATCTGGGCTTGGGACCAGAAGGTAGGTGGAGTTAGGCAAAGTTATAGGTGTTTGAAACTAATCAGAAGCTACGACATCCCACTTTCCCCACCTGGCAGATATGCAATGATGAAAGTGTGGTATAGATGTGTGTTTTACCTGTACTCCTCATACTGTTCTAATATTGCTGTCATAGTGTGAATGGTACATCTGGTCTTGACAGGTGGGAAAAGTGGAATGTATTCTGATTAGTTTCAGATAACTTCACCTGGTGTTATGAAATTCTTCAGATGCCTTTATCTCCATTCAGTTTGTTTCTGGATGCATTCATTTTTATATTTACTATTCTTTTATTATTATTCCTAGTACATGTGTAGTACAAGCCATGATAATCATGGTGAGTAGTTAGCAACTGTTTTTACTGTAAGTGCAAACCGACGGGGGTCGGTGGAAGGATGGTCTAAACCGTTGGTTTTCAATCGCTACGACCCGGGTTCGATTCCCGCATTGAGCACTTTTTTCTAATTAAAAAATGCTCCAATGGCCCCTGATTCTTGCAAAAGTCCAACCCCACCACCGAGTGCAAGTAACCGAACAGGGCTCTGGCACATTTGTAAGTGCAAAGTCGAACTGCTTTTCACACGTGTAGACATGTGGTGTACTTATAGTAAAAGCAGCCGCCTACTTCTACCCACCATAATAATTCCAGTACCACGTGTACTAAGGATAAGCAGAAAAAAAAAAAAAAAAACTGTAAGTGCACTACACATGCCTATATATGTAGAAAGAAGTTTAAATTTTGAACTTACAAATATGATAGAACCCCATTTGGTAACTTGCTCTCAATGGTGGGGTTAGACATTTGCAAGAATCGGGGGCCATTTTTATGCAACTTTTTTTATTCAGAAAAAAAGTAACCAATGTGGAATTTGATTCCAGGTCGGGGTTGTCTGAAATCAATGGCTTATATAACTATATAACTGGTTTACTGATAATCTAGGCTGACCTATGATAAGGTACAATTTGGAGTATTCTATATACAGTTACGAGTGTCATTCCTCATCTCCTAATCAATCAACTCTGTCACCGTTTGCTTTTTTTTTTGGAATGGCGCCCTCCTATTGGTTGGCTATGGTCACGCCACCTTTGCCCCCCCCCCACTCGCTTTTTCGTTTTTGTAACTATTGTGTTGGAGCGGGTCGCTCCTTAAATAAATGCATATATTAGTTAATAACCAAATGGAATCC
Organism: Cordylochernes scorpioides; assembly: GCA_030710605.1. Lineage (NCBI taxonomy): Eukaryota > Metazoa > Arthropoda > Arachnida > Pseudoscorpiones > Chernetidae > Cordylochernes > Cordylochernes scorpioides. The sequence continues at coordinate 139,294,337 of CP092863.1, forward strand.
TCTCTTTCTTTTTCCCAGTAAGAGACGCCTACGGAAGCCAACAGTACATAGACAGATAAAGCACATAGGCTATAGTTATTAACTAATATATGCATTTATTTAAGGCGCCAATTTATAATTGTAACAAATAGTATTTGAATAAAAACACTCAATCGGGTAAAACACAGGCGTTGCCCGGGTCATTCGGCTAGTATTTTATAAGCACAAGGTAACAAGACCATATCTAGATGAATAAATTATGCATGACATTTCAGTAACAATGCTGTCACTGAAATGTTACATGTAACCTATTTGTATCACGTCTTGTTATCTTATGTGTTGTTGTTTGTATCCATCAAGTCCAGTTTGACATTTGGCCACTATATGGACAAATATTCTCCAATTTGATTTGTTGATGACTATATCAATGGCAGCTCATATAGTAACCTTCTGGTAGCTTCCTTGACCCCTTCTAGCCAACTCATTGCTGGTCTTTCTCTCTTGCTCCTATGTTTCCCAAATATATTTTCTAAACCAATACCTCTCATTATATGTCCATAACTCCGCCTTTGCCGATCTCAAGCCTGGATTAAAAAGGAGGAGGGGGAGCAGTAACAAGCTCACTAAAAAACCTGGGTTCAGCTGGCCCGGCTGATAGTACCCTGTAAGGGCTCCTAATCCAGGGATACAGGATGAGCAGCGTTTATACTCCAAGTTAGGAGCAGCTATACATGGCGTCTGTTCCTCATGTCAGAGGCAGCCATTTATTTTGGAGCTAAGTCAGCCTGCCACTGAGTAGTGCTCCCAGTCTTAATGACAAAGGCAGACACATTTTAATTTACCCAGACCCTAATATGATTGAGTGGAGATAAGGAAGAAGAAGAAGATATGTTATAAGTAGGGTAGTCTTTGTTTGCATATTTGATATCCTAGGATTCTATCAGGATTAATTTCATTTAATATTTGAATATTTATCCTTTAATTTGTCCATGACAGTATGAGTAGCTTTCTCCATGTCCACATTTCAAAGGCTTCAATTCTTTTTTCTTCTTTATTTTCTGAAAGTCCAGCTCTAACATCCATAGGTGACTACAAGATATACCAATTTATCTACAATTCTCTTATTTGTCTTATAAGAGGAAAGCCTTTCATAATCTTGACCAATTTGACATTTCAGCCTTGTGCTGTTCTTATTGTATAAAGAAATAAAGCTACATTAGAAAATAGCTTCCATAAGAGAATGTCTAAAAAAGACAGATTCTCCAAGAGATGGTCTCTGATTAGAGGTTAAGTTACATCAGGTCATTTTTGGAATTTACAAAGTTCAGTGAGGAACAGTAGAACATACACCAAGAGAGGACACTCCTGCTAGAAGACACCTTTCTACAAAGTCATTATATTTTTTACTGAAAAGAAACTCTCTGGTAAGAAGACATATTTCCCCTAAAGGACACTTTGGCTCTGTAACTGGATGTTGTCCTTTACAGAAAGGTATTTCTACTGTAGTTGTTTATAAGAGTTTATACTGTATTTTTTATTAGATCACCATTTACTGATTAAGATTTATTTCCATGTTCTTTGGTAACTTTATCTTATAAAAGTAAACAAAAGGTTGTGGAATTACAGTAGAAACATACTCCATTGGAGAACATTCACAGTAAAGGACACCTCTCTGCAAAGAACACTTTTCATCTTAAAAATTACCATTATTACAGACTAGTAACTCTCTCCATGGTAAGAGGACACTTCTCCCTAAAAGATATTTTGGCTTGGTAACTAGGTGTTGTCCTATACAGAGTGGTAGTTCTACTGATTTCCAATCATCAGCAATTCCATTATGTTTCGATAAGGTAACAAAACCAAATCTAAATGCAGTGGACTCTCGTTATAACAGCATGTTTAGACCTAACTGCTTTTGTCTTTTTTGTTTTCAGAAAAGCATTGCCTGATGCAACTTTTTATATGCAATTATGTTGTTTCTTATCCCCTTGTGTAAATATTACACAGATTCCATGAGTTCATTCTCCTCGAGCTATTTGATGATAAGCAGAGACCTCTCCCAAAGGTCCTGTTTAATGCATCTAGTGCAAGCCAAAATGTATTCTGGAGCTGCAGGTGCCAAGCTACATTTTGGCCAAGTGGGGTAGATTTTGTTGTTATTTTCTATCTTCAATGGCTTGAGATGGCCTGTTCTAGCTTTAAGTCAGATTTGTTTAAATTATGGTTATAAAACCATGGTAATAACAACATAAAATCTTAGGACCAAGTATTGTCAAAGCAAGATGACTAAGTATGATGATAATTTATAATGATAAGAATGATGGTAAATAGATCACATGTGACATTTTATTGACAAGGTTTTCTTTTTTAAATTATCCATGATAATCATGGTAGGTAGTTAGCAACTGCTTTTACTGTAAGTGCTCCACATGTCTACACATGTGAAAAGCAGTTCAACATTTGCACTAACAAATGTACTAGAGCCCCATTTGGTTACTTGCACTCGCTGGTGGGGTTGGACTTTAACAAGAATCGGGGCCCATTGGAAGTTTTTTTTTTTTTATTAGAAAAAAAAAAAGTGCCCAATGCGGGATTCGAACCCGGGTTGTAGCGGTCGAAAACCAATGGTTTAGACCATCCTTCCACTGAACTCCCAACAAGGTTAAAAGCACAAAGAAATAAGAACCAAATCCAAATAAATAAATAGTGTGTAATATTTCAGTAACAGTGTTGTTACCATCATCAGAGAAAAGTACTGAATGACTAACAGCAACGTTTTAAAAACATGCTGCGATATATTTTGTACATTAAGTATTTTTGTCTGATGATGGTAACAACACTGTTACCGAAACATCACACACTAATTTATTAATTTGGATTTGGTGTTATTACCTTATGTTTCTAATCTATAATCCAAATTGTACCATTCAGTATTTTTGTCTGATGATGGTAACAACACTGTTACCGAAACATCACACACTAATTAATCTAGATTTGGTCTTATTACTTTGTGTTTCTAATCTATAATCCAAATTGTACCATTCAGTATTTTTGTCTGATGATGGTAACAACACTTACGAAATGTCACACACTATTTATTTATTTGAGTTTAATCGTATCATCTTGTTTTTCTCATCTATAATCCAAATTGTACCTTATCATTTTAAAATTCCAACTACCCACCTATAGGTCTATCTATGGGTATGACTAAAAATAAAGAACCATAAGGAAAAAGGCATTGTGCCAAAACAGCTTAGGGAAAAGGATATGTAGGTCAGTTAAATATGTTAGAAATATGGCCATACTATGGGTCTGATTATAAACATAGAAACAAGACCAAGTGTTGTTAACAAAACATCACAAACATTTCATTAATTTGGTCTTATCTATATATATAAAAATGAATGTCTGTCTGTCTGTGTGTGTGTGTGTCCTCTATGGATTCAAAAACCATACATCCAATCGCCGTGAAATTTTGGGATATTATGAGGTGTATCCCCGGAAAGGTTTACAAAAAAAATTTCTTGAATATCTTGAATATCCTTAGAGTTATTTGCAGATTTGTATATTTAACTCGCAAGCAGCGCTACCATTGAGACGGAGATAGGCTTAGTTTGCTGCTCCTGATGACCTTGGGTCATCGTGTGAGTCACAGCATGATGCTACAAAAACACTCTCTCTGGGGATTTTACAACGTCGACAACCTGTAAGATTGCCTCTCTCATATATTATACTTTAAACATCTGCTTAATTAAAGCATTTTTCATTTGAAAGAGACTGCTCTCTTAACCCCCTTTAGACAACATTAAATGATATCCCGTGTCGATGATTTTGTAATGTATAGAATTAGGAAAGACAAAATTCAGGATGACACGGCTCACAGGGAACGGTAAAAAATGTTCACTTTATCGAGGAAATACAAAATTCGGGATGACACGGCACACAGGGACCGGGAAAAAATGATCACCTTATCGAGAGATTCACGACCATGATTTTATTCTACTTATCGAGTATTTTTCAAGGGACCGGGAAAATATGTTCACTAGATAAAACGATTATTTTGTAATATAGAAAATTAGGAAATACAAAATTCAGGATGACACGGCACAAGGGACCGGGAAAAAATGATCACTTTATCGAGAGATTCAAATTTACGAGTTTCAAATCATCAAAATATGTCTTTCTTTTTTTATATGTTTATAGAGAATTGTTTTAACAAATGTTCGTTATACAAACCTTTACTCGGGTAAAACCCGGGCGAAGCCGGGCACATCCGCTAGTTACTTTATACAATTAAACCTGTCTATAGCGCCCCCTCTAAATAGCGCCTCCTTCTCTATAGCGCCCGATTTTAAATACATAGTACGATGTGATTTACATTAAAAGTGACCTGTCTATAGCACCCTATTTTGGTGAGTCCCAAGAGGGGGAGCTATAGACAGGTTTAACTGTAGTACGATGCGATTTACATTAAAAGTTACCTGTCTATAGCACCCCCTCTCTATAGCACCCTATTTTGGTGAGTCCCAAGAGGGGACGTTATAGACAGGTTTAACTGTAGTACGATGCGATTTACATTAAAAGTGACCTGTCTATAGCACCCCCTCTCTATAAGCACCTTATTTTGGTGAGTCCCAAGAGGGGGCGTTATAGACAGGTTTAACTGTAGTACGATGCGATTTACATTAAAAGTGACCTGTCTATAGCACCCTATTTTGGTGAGTCCCAAGAGGGGGTGTTATAGACAGGTTTAAGTGTAGTACGATGCGATTTACATTAAAAGTGACCTGTCTATAGCACCCTATTTTGGTGAGTCCCAAGAGGGGGTGTTATAGACAGGTTTAAGTGTAGTACGATGCGATTTACATTAAAAGTGACCTGTCTATAGCACCCTTTTTGGTGAGTCCCAAAAGGGGGCGTTATAGACAGGTTTAACTGTAGTACGATGCGATTTACATTAAAAGTGACCTGTCTATAGCACCCTATTTTGGTGAGTCCCAAGAGGGGGTGTTATAGACAGGTTTAACTGTAGTACGATGCGATTTACATTAAAAGTGACCTGTCTATAGCACCCTATTTTGGTGAGTCCCAAGAGGGGGTACTATAGACAGGTTTAACTGTATTATGCAAGAAATGTTGAGTTACAGGGATCGTTGATGAAGTACGAGATTCAGAAACTCATTTTTTATGTGAAAAAAATAGTGCAAAAGTGAAATTGTACTGGGATCATGTGGATACATTTATATAAAAGTTGCTGATGGCTTGTGCCATCTATCAGAATAAATATCAACTATTCATCACTTTTTAAAATTTCCACAATTGGCCAAATATCCTTTCTTGATTAATCAAGAATGGTATTTGTCCAATTCAGGAATATATAAAAATCAATGAATAATTGTTATTTACCTGTTTTCTTTCCTCTTTTCACTCTCCACTTCTCCCACCCATATTTCCAAAATTTTTTTTTCGTTTTTTTCTTACTTTCCATAGGATTATTCAAATAATAATCTGTATATATTTACCATGTGTATATAATCTTTCTCCATTTTTACCCCTTTGTATATTTCCCACTTTCATGGGTTTCTCCGTCTTGTAACCCCAAGTAGAATCCTCTGTAAGACCTGTGTGTCTTAATAAAGGTTTTTGTGTGTGTGTGTGTGTGTGAATAATTGATATTTATTCTGACAGATGGCGCAAGCCATCAGCAACTTTTAGTTGCATGATCAAGAGATGTCTTTTTCTTGTTTTATGTTAGTAAAATAAAAAAGAAATTTCTCTTTCTCCATATGTATTTCATTTTACATTGTTTTCCTGAAAATTTAATACAATCTTATGTTAAAGTAAAAATTCATTAATTCAACCAGCAAGAAACATAATGTATAAAAAAAACAAATCCTATTGATTAGGTACAATTTGTATTATAGATTATAAACACAAGGTAATAAAACCTAATCCAAAAAAATAAATAGTGTGTGATGTTTCAGTAACAAGTGTTGTTATTGAAACACCATGTTAATTTTATTAATTTGGATTTGGTATTATTACCTTGTGTTTCTAATCTATAATACAAATTGTACCATTCAGTACTATTGTCTGAAAATGGTAACAATGCTTTTATCAAATCATCACACACTATTTATTTATTTGGTCTTATTACCTTGTGTTTATAATCTACTAGCGGACGTACCCGGCTTCGCCCGAGGTTTTACCCGAGTAAAGGTTTGTCTAACGAACATTTGTTAAAACAATTCTCTATAAACTTATTAAAAAAAAAGATATATTTTGATAATTTGAAACTCGTATATTTGAATCTCTCGATAAAGTGAACATTTTTCCCGGTCCCTGTGCCGTGTCATCCTTAATTTTGTCTTTCCTAATTTTCTACATTACAAAATCATCGTTTTATCTAGTGAACATTTTTTCCCGGTACCTTGAAAAATACACGATAAGTTGAATAAAATCAATATTAATTGGTTCCCTCGGTAATTGGAAGTTAAAGGAATAGTATCTTCGCCTTGAATTGTATCATTATTCTTGTCTCAAATAAATTGCCGTGTCATCCTGTGATAATCTTACTTTTGATAAATAATCTTTAAGATAACAAACTTAGTGATAAGAAAACTTGTTATCATCGTCACAATGGGGGCGCTGCTTGCGAGTTAAATCTACAAATCTGCAAATAACTCTAAGGATATTCAAGATATTCATGAAATTATTTTTCCAAAACCTTCCCGGTGATATACCTAATAATATCCCAAAATTTCACGGCGATTGGATGTATGGTTTTTGAATCTATAGAGTACACACACACACACACACACACACACAGACAGACAGACATTCAATTTTATATATATAGATAATTGGATCGGCGTATCCTTCGATAAGCAGTGGCGGCCCCACAAGCCACTTGTACCGCCATCCTGCAACATGTGCAAGACACCCTAGATCATTCCATCTCGACCAGAACCATTTCCCGTCGATTGGTTGCTAATGGCTTGCACTCATGCCGTCCGCTAAGAAGACTGCCATTGACCCCACCGAATAGGCGCCAACGTTTGGAATGGTGCCGGGCTAGATCGACGTGGATGACGGAATGGCACAGGGTCGTGTTCTCAGATGAGTCGCGTTTCTGCTTGTCCAGTGATAGTCGCCGTGTACGCGTGTGGCGTCGACGTGGAGAAAGGTCCAATCCGGCAGCAATTGTGGAACGCCCCACCGTGCGACAACGTGGAATCATGGTTTGGGGCGCAATCGCGTATGATTCCAGGTCACCTTTACTTCATATTCCAGGGCACTATGACGGCCCAACGATACGTTGATGATGTGCTGCGACCGGTGACACTCCCCTACCTTCAGGGGGTACCCAATGCCCTTTATCAGCAGGATAACGCCCGACCGCACACTGCTCGCATTAGCCAACAAGCTCTGCAAGATGTACAGATGCTTCCCTGGCCACCGTACTCTCCTGATCTCTCACCAATCGAGCACGTCTGGGACATCATTGGACGCCGTTTGCATGCCTTGCCACAGCCGCGTTCAGAAGACGAACTGTGGCAAATGGTTGAGAGGGAATGGAGAGCCATCCCTCAGGACGCCATCCGTACTCTGATTGACTCTCTACCTAGACGTGTTGCTGCGTGCATCGCCGTCCGCGGTGGTCCTACTTGCTACTAAGCCAACGCCGTTCTCGCTCTGTATTATGACTATCATTTTGAAATAAAGATCACTTATTGTTCGTCCCTGTCTCTCTCTGTCTGCCGAGTTTCATCACTTTCTGGCCACTATTTCTTGGTGTTCCATTTTCAATGTCACGCAGTGTATATATAGATATATAAACTAGCAAACTACACTCATGAACAAAACTTAAGGAAGTTGTATCTTTGAGCATGTATATTGGGTTAAACAACAACTCTGAAAGATAATTGATACACAGTGACCTTTATTGAAGACACATGAGATAACCAAGTGTGAACAAAACTTAAGGAAGTTGTACCTTTTAGCATGTATGTCAGGTTAAACAACTCTGAAAAATATTTGATACACAGTGACTTTTATTGGAGACACACAAGATAACCAAGTGTGAACTAAAATTGCTTGTCTCCTTCAAAAAATATATATATAGATGACCGGCGACATCAGACTTTCAACTTTCTTAAGTTTTGTCCATGAGTATAGATAAGATAGTAAATGTCTTCAAAAAAAGTATCACTTACTGCATTGAATGGATTACAGTATTATCAATATATAAATTGAAAGGTAAAAATCATTTGATATGGATAAATAAAAGGGAAAAATTGGTCATGGGAAGTAAAGTGGAATATCAACATTAATACACACCCACTGGAAATAACTCCATCAACCAGGAATAGAATGAGGGGATCAATATTTTCAGCTAGTGTTATTACTGACACTTCACTTTTTTATATGTTTAAACACATGGGGGTTGGTGGAAGGATGGTCTAAATTGTTGGTTTTCAACCGCTACTACCCAGGTTCGATTCCCGCATTGGGCACTTTTTTTTCTAATTAAAAAAAAAAAATGCTACAATAGACCCTGATTCTTGCAAAAGTTCAACCCCACCAGCGAGTGCAAGTAACCAAATGGGGCTATGGCACATTTGTAAGTGCAAAGTCAAATTGCTTTTCATATGTGTAAACATGTGGTCTACACTTACAGTAAAAGCAGTCACCTACCATGATTATGGTTTGAACCACTTGTACTAGGGATAACCTAAAATATTAATATATACAGTTATCAGCGTCATGCACAATTCTTTCTTAATTCTGTCACCGTTTGCTTTTGGTTCAGTGGTAGAATGCTCGCCTGCCACGCGGGCGCCCCGGGTTCGATTCCCGGCCGATGCATTTTTTTTTTTTTTACAATTTTTAAAACTCATTTATATTATTAAAATATATGCGCTTTTCCTGTCTATGTACAGATTTATGGTCTATGTACACAAGTATACAAGTATGTATACAAGTTATTTTATTAAGAACTGCGATAGAGCAAACAATACAAAATGACTTAACAAGAATAACCCAATCAAAGTTATATTCCCACTATAGAGATATATATACAACGTTTATCACCGAAGAATATTTCTTAAGTGAACTCCCTTTTCCTGTCATCAGATTAATCGCACAATTTAGAACCCTTTCAATTTTTTTCAGAGAACACCATCTGATTTTATTGAGGTGTGAAGACCTGAAATGCACTTTCTGTGGATCAGGAATAACAACGGAGATGTTGCACTACTTATTTGACTGTGCTGCTCTGTCTGAGGAAAGACGAAAACTAAATGATAAAACGGGGCAACTTTGTCCTTCATTTCCGGCACTAATTAATGAAATATCAAAGAATAGGTATATAGCGATGGCGATATTTGGATTCCACAAGACTATATCCCGGAAAAAGGCCACACAGTGTTCTCCCCATCCATTGTGAACTGGCGAATCCTGTATAGGGCGAGAGGCCCTAAATAAAGGCTTTTTGTTGTTGTTGTTGTTGTTGTATACAAGTTATTTGCAAATTGCGTTGCAAATTTGCCCTTTCGCTCGCAAGCAGCGCCTCTAGCGGTGAAGATGGGAGGTAATATCAGCTGACCTAATGGACATGTAAAACGTGTTTTAACAGGACATAGAGAAAAATCTGGAAAAGATATTTTTCGGATTTTAGTCAAGAAAAATAAATTGACAGGTTCTGGGAAAAAAGTAGTTGTTTTTTATTCAGAAAATGATGATGACAATATTGCTGTATCATATTTAATACAGTTATCAGCGTCATGCACAATTATGTCACGTTAAGTCACGTGTCAAGTTACGGTAAGTAAAAATTTAAAATTAAAAAAAGATGCCGAAACCCGGGATCGAACCAGGGACCTTTAGATATTCAGTCTAACGCTCTCCTAACTGAGCTATTTCGGCTTATTTCAGTTATTTCTATAGAAGCCTCTATCTTTATAATTATGTATATTTTCAAAAAGTCAATTCACACCTCTTCGCTGGAGACCATGGGAATACTGACTAATTCATTATGCTAACATAATTATAAATACAAGTATCAGAGTCATCAACAAGTCATCGTTTGCTTTTGTGAATGGAATAAATACCCAAATAGGGCCATTTCTTATAAGCCTCGGTGGTTCAGTGGTAGAATGCTCGCCTGCCACGCGGGCGGTCTGGGTTCGATTCCCGGCCTAAGCATTTTTTTTTTCTTTTTTACAATTTTTAAAACTCATTTATATTATTATCCCTATATATATAAAAGTCAGCGTATGTATGTATGTATGTTTGTCAACTATACACGTCCACAATACGTAACTAATCTGACTGATATTTTAACAGTACAGTATAACCTCGTTAATTCGACACACGCAAATTCGACACTCTACCTTAATTCGACCATATTCTGATGTCCCGACCTCCGGCCTATCAAATAACAAACCATAATTCGACAGTATCGATAATACGACAGTTCTGATAGTTCGACCATTTTAAAATTCAAATTTCGACAGTTGAATGTTTTTTTACATACAACTTTACCGCTAAAATGATATTACGGCGTGGACGATCGGCATCGGCGGGCCCCGATAGAATCGCGCCGCGCACTTTTGGTTTCAGTTTACAGTGCCGTTGCGCAACGTCGCGAGTGTTATTGTTTTGTTTGTTTTTTTACGTGGGAATTTAGGCTTTGTGCGCTAATTAATATTATTTTCTTTTTAATTTTCAGCATTGAAATATTTTATTTATTTAAAAATTTACAAATAATTTCCTTTTAAATAAATAAATATTCATAAAATATGTAGCCACAATGATTGTGATAACATTTTATTCCAATATTCCATTTCTGTGTTATTATAAAAGATTTATATAAACACAAAATCAATAACACCTGCAGCAACAGTAGATGCCTTTAATACATTAAAAACACTTTGTTATTTAAAACACCTTCCAGAGGAAGAAAGACATGCATGTTTTTTTTTTTTTTTTTTTAATAGACCACCTGGAATACATTCTGAATAGGATTTCAGTGCAAAAACAGAGAGAGAGAGAGAGACATCTATAAAGGAATTTTTAAAAAGATATCTTCATGATTATTTTAAAATTATATTTTTAAATTTTCTCTTTATTTTCCCTATTTATTTCCTTTCAACTGCTATATTCTTTAATTAGAATAAAATATTATTTGCAATTATTTATGTGTCAAAAATATGTAATTATTGCCATTTTGTCCCTGATACTAAAAGTTGATCATGAAAATAAAAAAATAAATACAAAAAAGTACATACAATAGTTTAAATTAATATCATTAATTTATATTACAAAGCAATTTTAAAAGAATATTATTTTAGTGAGTTAGATGATTAGCTAATCATCTAACCTTAATTCAACACTTCCTTTAATTCAACCGAAAGCTCTGATCCCTTGGGGTGTTGAATTAAAGAGGTTCGACTGTATATAGAGTAGAATCTGGAAAAACTTATAGTGAAAATTTCAGGTCTCTATCCTGAATATCCGTCGTGTTATTTGCAAATTTGCTCTTTCGCTCGCGCCTCTAGCGGTGAAAATGGGGGGTAATACCAGCTGACCTAATGTACATGTAAAGTTTGGAGCTGGACGTTTCACAAGAGTGACATCCACGGCTCCAATTTATAATTGTAACAAATAGTATTTGAATAAAAACATTTAATCGGGTAAAACCCGGGCGTTGCCCGGGTCATTCGGCTAGTTGTTAATAAGGTACAATTTAGATTATAGGTTAGAAACAAAAGGTAATAACACCAAATTAAATATGGCAACTGGTTTTTGGAGATGATTATTTTTTTTATGAAATCTCAAGCTTTCAGGTATTACCATCTTTCTACATGAATACCAAAAGGAACAATAATCAATTTTTTGTAATCCTGTAGAAGAAGGGCGGTAATGCACAAGAACTTGATATTGCAATAACAATGAAAATAAACTCTCCAGGAACCTGTTGACTTATTTAATTCCTATGCAGGAGATTCACATCTATTACATTAATAAGACCAAATCTAAATAAATAGTGCGCGACGTTTTGGCAACAACATTGTTAACATCAAAGTTCTGAATGTCTGATAATGGTAACAACGAACCTGAAACATCACACACTATTTGGTCTTTTTACCTTGTACAAACACAAGGTAATAAGACCAAATCCAAATAAATAGTGTGTGACATTTCGGTAACAGCATTGTTACCATCTTCAGACAAAAGTACTGAATTGTACTTGTACAGTAGAACCTCCATTAGAGGACACTCATGTTAGAGGACACCTCTCTACAAAATAGTTTTCATCACCAAAATCATCTTTTTTTTACTATTTAGCAACTCTCTGGTAAGAGGACAGCTCTCCCTAAAGGATACTTTGGCTCTGTAATTACGTGTCCTTTACAGGGAAGGAGGTTCTACTATATATTTTTTTGTTGTGTTTCATTCTTTCTGCTAAAAATTATTTTACAAAATGACTAGGTACAATTTTGAATATATATATATATATGAAAAAATAGTACAAATGTAACATTGTACTTGGATAAGGTGCGTAAATTAAGAAAAAGGCATCTCCTTATCGTGCAACTGAAAGTTGCTGATGGCTGGCGCCATCTATCGGAATAAATATCAACGAGAATAGTTGACATTTATTCCGATAGATGGCGCCAGCCATCAGCAACTTTCAGTTGCACGATAAGGAGATGTCTTTTTCTTAATATATATATATATATATAAAATAAAACTTCTTTAATATATTTAATTAATAATCTACTTATATATTTGCCTTATTCTGTCTGTTTGTCTGTTTGAAGCTCACGGATGGGATTTTTCATAACCATCGGTGGTTCAGTGGTAGAATGCTCGCCTGCCACGCGGGCGGCCCGGGTTCGATTCCCGGCCGATGCATTTTTTTTTTTTTTTTTACAATTTTTAAAACTCATTTATATATTATACAAGAATGACATCCACGGCGCCAATTTATAATTGTAACGAATAGTATTTGAATAAAAGCATTTAATCGGGTAAAACCCGGGCGTTGCCCGGGTCATTCGTATATAATAATTGTATAAACGAATGCAAGACAAAATCACCGCGAATGTTTCTTTTTTTTAAGGCAATTTCTTTTTAAGGCAATTATCGTTATTTATCGTTAATTTTTGTTTCGATTTTATTGAAAAAAAAAAACGATATGGTGCCTTTAAAAAATGATCTTTATTACTATGCAGTTTTCTATTTAGTCAATATACCTAAGTTCATGTTGCAAATGTAATTATCTCTATCGATTTAGTAGGTGAAATGCAAAAAAAAAAAAAATCGACATGATGAAATCTTTATGAAAATTCACATTTTTATTTTTATATTTTCAAGACACACACAGTTTGGGGCGGGACGTTTCACAAGAGAGACATCCACGGCGCCAATTTATAATTGTAACGAATAGTATTTTAAATAAAACATTTTAAAAACACACAGTTTGGAACGGGACGTTTCACAAGAGTGACATCCATGGCGCCAATTTATAATTGTAACGAATAGTATTTAAATTAAAACGTTTTTAAAATATATACGCACTCGGGTAAAACCCGGGCGTTGCCCGGGCCATTCGTCTAGTAAATCAATAATTACTTTAATTAAATCAATTTATAAAATCCCAATCAATTCCCTTTCAAATCACAATCTTTAATTCAATAGACTTCAATTCAACTTTTTTTTTTTTCCAATTTCCAATCAGTCTATATACTTTAGCTATAATACGGGACTATCATTTAGCTATAATATTTAACACACAGACTTTAATTCAACATCCCCTTAGGTAGTGATGACAGAATGTCCTATAAAAATGTCATAGCAATAAAAGTTTTTGTGATGAATTTGCTAAACATATCATCTTAACTGACTATACACTCATGAACAAAACTTAAGGAAGTTGTACATTTTACCATATATATCGGGATATGACAATAACTCTGAAAGATATTAGTTACCCCTTTATTGAAGACACGAGATAACCAATTGTGAACAGCCTCTGTCTCCTTTAAAAAAAATAGACCAGCAACATCAAAGACTTTCCACTTCATTAAGTTTTGTCCATGAGTGTATATTTGGGTCATTTGAGTTTGCCACAAATTTCAAACAAATTTGTAAAAAAAAACCTCCATTTTTCATCCGATAGTTTTGTGATGATGGCCTTCTTCAGTAGAGAGGTGACTGTTACATCATGGAATTTTATTGGAAGAATTAAAAGGAAAATTATGTATATAAGTTTTAAAATATTGAATATACAGTAGAACTTCCTTGAGAGAGGATACTCCTGCTTTCTTATCTCCACTCAATCACACCAAGGTATCAAGCTTGTAAAGCTGATGGTGTCTTCCGGGGAAGAGTAGAGCTCATCAATGGATGAGGATACTCCTGCTTGAGGACACCTCTCTATAAAGGTCAGTTTTCCTCATCAAAATTATCATTTTTTCCTATTTAGCTGCTCTCTGGTAAGAGGACACCTTTCTAAAGGACACTTTGGCTCTGTAACTAGATAGAGCTTCTACTGTAGCTGCTCCAGTAAGAGGTCATTTTTCCCTAAAGAACATTTGGTTAATGCAACTAGATATTATCTATAACAGAGAGGTTCTACTGTATGTATGGTTTTTAAATGTATGTTATAGAATAAATAAAAATACAATAAACTATATTTATTAATTTGTTTCAACATATATTTTACATACTAGTTGCACTCAAGACTTACTTGTGGCTAGGAGGAATTGGGAGGTTGTGGTTGTTTCTTGGGGGTGGAGGAAAGGTCCGTGGTGGGTGTTGTTCCCCAGTCCGGGATGTCCACGCACTGTCTGGGTCCGTGAGGAGGTGGACCAATCAAGGCTTCAATGTCGCTGTAGTTGAGGGTTTCTTTCTTCAGCAGGGCCTCAGCCAGGATGATCAGTTTGTCCCTGTGCTCTCGTAGGAGCTGTTCGGAGTGTTTGTATGCCTGTCCCACCATCCTGCTTGCGTGGAAGTCCATAGTACTTGCTGTCTCCTTGCTATAGGGGAGTGACTGGAAGGGTTCTCGTGAGGGAAAGCTTAAATTTCCTATGGTGTCATCCATTCCGAATTTCTCTACCTGTGCGTAGGCCATATTGGTGACTTTTTCTAGGTCATCTACACCTCCGGTGGTGATCTTGTTGAAGATAACGGCTTCTGCTGCTCTGCCGCCAAGAGCAGCGCACATTCTTTCAAAGAGCTGTTCCTTTGAATAGAGTTTCTGGTCAGATGGTAGGTACTGTGCGAAGCCTAGGGCTTGAATGGTCCTTGGTACGATGGAAACTTTCATCAGGATGTCTGTGTGCTTCAGCATCCAGGATACAAGGGCATGGCCGCACTCGTGGAAAGCCACCACTTTCTTCTCCTCCGGAGTCATCACCTGAGTCCGTTTCTCCGTCCCGCCTACCACTCTCTCCACTGCATACTCCAGATCATCCTTGTCCACTTTCTTCTTCAGGCTACGGGCAGCATGTAGAGCTGCCTCGTTGCACACATTGGCGATGTCCGCTCCACTGAAACCTGGAGTCAGCTGGGCTAGTCGCTTGGAATAGAAAGTTGGGGGATTTTCCAAGGTGATGGATCGGAGATGCCGAGCAAAGATTTCATCGCGTTCGATCAATGTGGGAAGATCAATCAGAATGTGTTTGTCAAAACGGCCTCTACGGAGGAGAGCCTTGTCCAGTACTTCAGCCCGGTTGGTGGATGCCAGCATGATGACTCCTTCAGTCGATGCCATACCGTCCATTTCAACCAGTAACTGATTGAGAGTCTGTTCTTCTTCTCTTGATTCCCCTACCTCTCCCATGCTACGGTTACGGCCGATTGTATCAATCTCATCAATGTAGATGATACTTGGAGCTCTCTTCCTTGCTTCAGAGAATAGATCTCGTACTCTAGCAGCACCCAAACCTCCAATCATTTCAACAAAGTCTGAACCTGCCATCGCAAGGAATGGTACTCCAGCTTCAGTAGCTACAGCCTTCGCTAACATTGTCTTTCCACATCCTGGCGGACCTAACAGCAATACTCCTTTAGGAATCTTTGCTCCAAAAGATTGATACTTCTCTGGTTTCTTCAAGTAATCCACAAATTCCATTATCTCTGCTTTAGGTTCTTTTAATCCAGCAACATCTTTGAAAAATATTTTACTTCTTGGATTATGGGGATCCACTAGAGTGAATCGTGCTCTTGTAAATGGTTTTGCAATATCCATTGGTGATGGGGTCTTGATATGTCCCGAACGAAACATATAGAGAATGGATGCAGCCACTGCAACTAGGGCAATAAGGATAATCCACATATTATCTTGAGCTCTTTCATATACAACTGGAATTTGATTTTCAGGCCCAATACCTAAGGAACGTTCAGCAACTCTTAGTTTCTCTTCAAATTGGCCAACACCAGCTATGTTCATATGGTAGGTTAAATGATCAGCTCTTTTACCTTTTATATATGCTCCATCTTGTAGATGAATGATTACTAAATTTAGTTCAGGTTTAACAACCAATTCTTTAACTTCACCTCTAGATAACATACCGTGGAAAAATTCTATCCATGATACATATCTATAACTATCACCATGATTTGAATTGGGAAACATTAAAGAAATTAATGTTATTACACCATATACACCAACTAAACCTAAAAGAGCTTTAAATACCTGTGAAAACTTGGATTCCTCATCGTCTTTATTCTCTTTCTCATCTTTATTTGAATCTTGTTTTGGTGAATAGTTTACAATTGATGTACTTATCTGCCGTAGTTGTCCATTTTGATTAAATTTAGGTGTAAGAATTAATTTTAAATTAATATCTTTTAAATTCTTATTTATTAAACTTAATTCTTTTCTTAAAAATTTATGTTGTTGTTTGGTTAACAACGAATGATATTTTACGTTATTTCCATATAATTTATTTGATAAAAAGCTTGTCTTATTTTTAAATAATGAGCTTTTAAAAGCTCTATTGCATATATTTCGACTATAATGCAGCATCATTGAGTGAATATTTTTCTAAAATATCAACTGATGAAACAGCAGCATAGAGAAGGGAAGGAGAGACGCCATATTTGTTTACTAAAATAGCAGATGACGCAGCAGCAACGCACCCTAGGTTTTATCGTTACTCTGTGTTATCAGTAAATTTATTCCAATAGTTCTCATTGAAAAATATATGTAATGCTAAAAGTAAATATTTTAGCAGTAATTTTTAAATATACCTGTTGATTATAAAACTTTTATTTTTTTTTAATTCACGCTTAAGTATTAGGATTTAGCGACAAAAAGCGAAAATTGCACTTTTTTTTTACTGCGTAGAGCAAGATTTTATTATTAATAAAGGGATTTCGCATAAAAAAATTATTAGTATAATTTTGAATTGGCATTGAACTGCCAATTGTATTTATGGTTCCTAAGGAACAGAAGAACACATACACAAGGTTCTAAATGGCAACATTTTGTGGAAAATTATATTTTTAGACTTGGTTTAATTATAATCAATAAAATAACTTGGTTTAATATCCAGATAAATGTCGAAATAGTACCTGCAGAAATATGGGTTGATAAAAAATATTGAAGAACAGAGGAGTTCATATTAGAGAAGTGTAGGTCATTATTTAGAACATTATTTTAAAAGAAAGGTCTAGGGGGTTCTCAAAATTTATCACTAACTTGGTATGGTCGTTAAAGGTTTTTCATTTAAAACACTCATGGATAAAACAAGAAAGTTGTATTTTTTAGCATGTATATCTGGATTCAGACAGTAATTTTGAAAGATAATTGATAAACAGTGATCTTTATTGAAGACGCACGAGATAACCAAGTGTGAACAAAATTTCCTCTGTCTCCTTAAAAAAGTATGACTGGAGACATCAAAGAGTTTCCACTCCTGTAAGTTTTGTCCATGAGTGTATTTCAATATGAAAATGTATGTGAAGTATGAGAAACTGGGTCACATGTATAATCAAAGGTCAACAACTAATTTTACTATGTGAAAAAAATAGTACGAATGTGATATTGTACTGGAATAAGGTGCATAAATTAAGGAAAAAAAAGTGGCATCTCCTTATCGTGCAACTGAAAGTTTCTAATGGCTTGCGCCATCTATCGGAATAAACATCAACTATTCGTTAAAATAATTAAAAATCAACGGAAAGTTGATGTCTATTCCTATAGATAGCGCAAGCCATCAGCAACTTTCAATTGCACGATAAGGAGATGTCACTTTTTTTTTCTTCTTAATTTTACTATGTTGCCAATTCTTTGTTGGAATGCTTTATTCAAAAGATTGGTCCTTTCAATATGATATTATGCAAATATTGAGAGGAGGCTTGTCATGATGGAAATTTTGAGGCTATACTCGTATATAATAGTTATTTCTATATTTAGTTTATATAACATTTTTATAAGAGAGATGTTTCGTTTTTTTACATATACAGGGTGTTCCAAAATTTAATATTATAATTTCAAAGTGCAATAATAGGGCTTGTAATTGATTTATATGAATTAACTGTATTTAAAATAATGATACAACTAAAATTTTTTATTATGTGTGTGTTTTCAGATAACAAGAATGAAGAATAATGTAGTCGGAACAAGAAAAGGAACAATATGTAAATTGAAATTTTGTCTTGGTAATTAATTTTTTAATTATTATATTACAATATCTTACTATATATATACAATATCTACTTTATTTTCAGACTGACGGGCAAATAGAGAGTTTATTATAATTATTTTAAAACATGCAAAAGATCGATTTTCTATTGAAAACTTGTATTTCAAATAAATATTGGGCTCGAAAATTATACACTTTGGTTAGTATCCCGTAAAACCATATTGTCTCTCTATCAAATAAAAAAGGATCCTATAAGCCCTTAACTATGCAAAGTTGCATTCCAACTTATGCAAATTCGACTTAATTTGATGTCTGTGCTATATGCAAATTAACTTGGGAGTATTTCTGTATTATGCTTATAGAAATCATTGTTTTAAATATAAAGATATCCATAATTATAGTTTTTAGACAATAAATAGTGAATACACACAGTTAAACTTGTCTATAGCGCCCCCTCTTGGGACTCACCAAAATAGGGTGCTATAGACAGGTCACTTTTAATGTAAATCGCATCGTACTACGTATTTAAAATCGGGCGCTATAGAGAGGGGGTGCTATAGACAGGTTTAACTGTATATTGAATCAGAAATGAAATAAGTTACAATTAAGACCACCAATTCATAAATGGAAATATTGTAAGAAGGTCTCTCGATAAAAGTTTCATCTCCATAGCGCCCTGGTATATTTATATCTTCTAAGTTATCAACATTTACTTCTCGGTATTGTTTACATCCTTTTGACGTCATCTGCCAAATAAGATCTACCCTATCCTTTCTTGACAATCTGCAATCCTTGTGAAACCTATAGAACCAAAGGTCACCTTTCCCGTCAAAATAAACGTCAAATCTAGACGCTATCTATTGACCGTCGCCGCAAACTAGCGGCCTCGGATCGATAACAAAGCCACAACACCAGCAAACTGAACAGCGTCCACCTAGAGACCATAGTTTCGGGCTAATGGCCCTCTTCAGCACAGGGGTTTATTCCATGAGATCAACGTGTTATGAACTCTTCTACCTAATATTCAATAATCTTAGGTAGTGTAGTTTCTATTAAAAGAGATTGTATGCTACTGAAAAGTTATATATTTGCATAATATTATTACAGAATTATCATAAGAACTAAAAACATGAATATCTCACGCTATATATAGGGTCTAAGAGGACCCTCTCCTGGTCTGGAGGAGGACCCTTTCAAGATGGTGGAGCCTTCCTCACTCATAAATCATTGTAAATATTCCCATTATTCTTCATTAATTTTGTAAAACATAATTGACAAAATGTCAATAAAAAGTGTTTCAATCTCACGCTATATATTGATTACATCACACAACAACAACCAAGTCCTTGGTCAAAATCATATAAAACGTTTCTAATGGAATCTTCACAATCTGTCAAAGAGGTAAAAATATTGATAAAAAAAAAACCTCAGAGAATAACTTTCTTGCTTTATTTACATATTCTCTCAAGCTTTTATTATTATTATTTATTATCAAATCAGACGCGATATCCTCACAAGGGATGCTTGCGTCAAGAAAAAACACTAAACTTAGATACTATATTACATAAACAATTAAATAATTACAAGATCCCTCAAGCTTTAGAGTATTATTAAACCCTTCTACTGGAGTATATGACTAGAAATGTTTATAAAACTAGAAAGCTTGAGAGAATATGCAAATGAAGCAAGAAACTTATCCTCGGAGGTTGTTTTTTTATTATTGTTTATCTCTTTGACGGATTCTATCTTCCGCCAAAGAGGTGTTTATCTAGCAAAGTTCCACAGTCAATAGATGGCGTCTAGTTTGACATCTATTTTGACGTGTGAGGTAACCTTTGTTCTTATAGATAACTAGCCGAATGACCCGGGCAACGCCCGGGTTTTACCCTATTAAATGTACCCTATTCAAATACTATTCGTTACAATTATAAATTGGCGCCGTGGATGTCACTCTTGTGAAACGTCCCGCTCCAAACTTTGTGTCTGAGAAGCGATATTTTTATAGAAAGATGATCTGGCTTTTGATTTCTGCTCGAATGAATGTTTTTCTGTTAGAATTTTGTTACTGCATACAAAATAATGAACTGGTTTCACCCGTGGTCTCTGCTTTTTGGAATTTTTCCCGATATAATTTTGTATCTGATAATCAAACATGATACAGCAATATCGTCATCATCATTTTCTGACTAAAAATATATAGTTTTAATAATTGATTTATATATTTTTTAAAATAGCCTATCGTCTTCCCCGTATTTTTTACCTATGTATGGAAATTTTGGTTTGAATTAGTGAACTACTGCGAATTTGTATACCGGACATAGAGACAGACATACAAACATTCATTTTTATATATATAGAGAAGAGATATAGAAGAGATATAATTTTGTATCTGATAATCAAACATGATACAACAATAATGTCATCATCATTTTCTGAATAAAAATATATAGTTTTAATAATGGATTTATATATTTTTTAAAATAGCCTATCGTCTTCCCCGTATATTTTTACCTATGTATGGAAATTTTGGTTTGAATCAGTGAACTACTGCGAATTTGTATACCGGACATACAGACAGACATACAGACATTCATTTATATATATATAGAGATTTTCATCCTGGAAAAATTTCCATTCTTGTGAAATCTGTTATTAAAGAATTTAGTGACTTTTTGACTTTGTTATCTATAGATAATATATATCAAACCATTCAAAATTTGATAGGAAATGGTTGCGCCTGATTATTACTTGTAAGAACATAACAATAACAAGTTTTGACGGCAGAGGCGACCTTTGTTTCTTTAAATAACACACACAAGTTTTGTTACCATGATTTATGAAAGTAAGATACATATTAAGGAGTCGGTGGAAAGGTGTGTAAACCGTTGGTTTTCGACAGCTACGACCTGGGATCGAATCCCGCATTGGTCACTTTTTTCTAATTAAAAATCCCCCGATTCTTACAAAAGTCCAACTCCACCAGCGAGTGCAAGTAACCAAACGGGGCTCTGGCACATTTGTAAGTGCAAAGTCAAACTGCTTTTCATATGTGTAGACATGTGGTACACTTACAGTAAAATCAGTCAAATTCTACCCACAATGATTATCATGGCCTGTACCACGTATACTAGGGATAATAATAATAAAAACGTTACATATTTACTTTGGGTTAACACAGTACCTCTTAAAATATGCTGTAACAAAACCTGGATGACAAACCAAATCAATGCAACGTCACGTGTCACCAGTACCTCTACGTAAGGAAAGTAGGTAGGTAGACAACATCCGGTTTCCTCAAACATTCCTTCATTGCGTGACACAGAGCCCTACATTACGTATCTACAGTAATTAGGTATCCATTCTGTCAACCAGGGACATCCTTCATTGCAACTGGACAACTTCCCTCTCTTCCGGAAAGAAGAGTTTGAGGAGTATCTTTAGCCCAGAAGGCATCCTCTAAATCTCGACTAGATGCTGGCACTTCTTCAATAAGCTTCTTCCTCAGTTTCTGATTCACTAAGTTACCTAGCTTTAAGATATCTTGAATACAACTGACCATGGTTACATTCAGGCAGATAATGCAAAGGTATAGAAAGAAGACCCAACTTTCCATTGTCAAGGTGAAGAACAAACCGTAAACCACCTCCTTTTCACCTGCCCAACCTTCCAATACCAAAGATTCCTGACGGCCACCCTCTTAGGGATCACCAACATAAGTACAGCATCCCAAGAGAATCTTTCTAAAACTAGTAATAATTTGTATATATATTTTGAAACTATGTACATAAAATAGTTTTTAATTAAAAAGGTATATATTGGATCAAAATATCATTTATTTTACCAATATTTCAGTTGGCTGAATGACAACCTTTATCAAGGACACACTTTAAAATGTTATAACACCTTGATAAAGGTTGGCGTTCAGTCAACTGAAATATTGGTAAAATAAATGATATTTTGGTCCAATATATGCCTTTTTAATTTAAGATTTATTTATGGATTGCTCTATTTTCAAAATAAAATAGTTTAAACATATTTAAATATAAATATCCACATAGGATATAGCGTGTGTTTTGTAATAAATAAATAAATTCCCTAGAGAATATCTAAAGAAATAAATGCCTGGCGTCATCTCATGTATTAGACTTCCAATGACATTGTAAATATAACCAAGAAGACTTAGATGTCAGAAGGACAGCCTGGGTAGTTGGTGAACTTCTTGTATGCTCCAGGAACCTACTGGGTTAACTAACTCAATAATAACGAATACAATAAAATACATGATAAATGATAAAAATGTTCCTGAGTGTATTCTGTTTCATGAAGGTAGAAAGAGATAAAGAGGAATAAACTTTGGATTTCATCTTTGTAATGAAGAAGAACATTATCTTGTCCTCTTGGGATGAGACATCGCCCCAAAAGGTGGAAAGGCCAAATTTACCTGGTCAACGTTATAGACGGAAGAAAGCACTAACAAACCATTAAGCACTGCTTAGAAAACTATGGACCAAATATCTAATTAATACTGTTAGATACCAAGAATTCCAAATAAGTAAATACACACATACAGATTTATTAAGACCACCGGTCTTATACAGATCCACCATAGGAAAGAAGCGTAGATAGAGCTCCTATACTCCAGGCAGCACAGAACTCAACAATATTTGATACACACATACAGCTTTATTAAGACCACCGGTCTTATACAGATTCACCATAGGAAAGTAGCATAGATAGAGCTCCTATACTCCAGGCAGCAAAGAACCCAACAATATTTGATACACACATAAAACTTAATTAAGACCACAAGTCTTATACAGATTTACTATAGGAAAGAAGCATAGATAGAGCTCCTATACTCCAGGCAGCAAAGAACCCAACAACAGACTCCAGGTCCGACACATGTCCAGTAGCCACAGAATCCATCGTGCATAAGTTAACGTATCACTGAAAAGACGGGTGTGGAATCAGCCGCGTTCTAGTCTTCGCTTTCCTCATCCTTATGCCCAAATATGTAAACAAAGACTGACCTATTTCAGACAAAGAGAAAATGGCTTAGAAAAGATGTTGAGGGAAATTGAAGGAAGAAGAAAGAGAGGAAGACCTCCAATAAGCTGGCTAGAAGAGATCAAGAAAGCTACCGTCACTAGATGAGCTGTGATTGATGGTCACCAACA
>CP092863.1:139318254-139374731 GCA_030710605.1 Cordylochernes scorpioides
ATCTTATAATCAATTTTTATTAATATACTTATAGGGCACCTAGAAATATGAAATTTGGTACACATGTTCAAACCTGATGACAATGCTAGCTGACCAATTTTCAGACTTCGGGGTGGTCAGGTTGGCCAAAAACGGACAAATTTCCAAATTTCCTTTCAAATTTTGTATATTTAATTTTAATATGCTTCCAGACCATATAGAATAATGAAACTCACAATACTCGCTCAGTCCAATAATAATTGACAGATAGACAGACATACATTAATTTTTATATATAGAGATTAGCAGTAATTAAACGTAACAGTAAGAAAATGTTTATTTTAATATATGTAAATAGAGTCTCTTAAGAAAGACCACCTAAAAACATGACTCAACTTGTTTCTCCTGTAGGTGGTCTCTCATTGGAGATTCTAATTGATATTAAAGAATCTCTAATAGACCTTTAATAAGAGACTGCCTCTTGGAGAGACGGGTTAAGCTACGATTTTAGGCATCCTCTCAATGGAAGCTCTACTGTATCTACCTTTTCACACTGTTTGTCTTAATAAATGCCATTTTAACCATTTTGAATGTGTATCAATCCAGTCTATTTTTTGATATTTTATAGGCAAAATCACTTCATTTCAATTCATAGGGAATTTTCAACTTTTTTTTTTTGTCTTCATTCAGCTTTCTTTCTATTATATTTTAAGCCATTGTTCCCCATTATACATATTTAATACCGTATACACTGTTTTACTTTCAAAAATGTCATTATAAATTTGAATACAGACACATTGAAAACCTTCTTAATAATGATGATAATTTTTAATAAAAATTTAATGGAATTTGGGAAATAAAACTAAACGAAAAAGGAAATCTGACAAAAAATAGCTTTATAACTTTTCCCAAAGTTCTAAATGGTCAAATAGCAAGTGGCTATATAAATAAAGTTATACACAAAGATAAAATATATATTGTTATGATTGATCCGGCAACACTGCCGACTCGACTTGTAAACACTCTTAGATATATAACCATGTTATAATAAATAGATGTTAATAAATAAATACTTAGTTCAGTTGCATTCTGCGTGATCAAATAGACACAACAACAACATAAACAACATGGTGGCAGCGGAAAAGTGAGTACTTTTTCAAATAAATATATTATTGACAAATATTAGTGAAAAAAAGAAAACATGGAATTTGTTAGGCCTAGCGAACTCGCCTTGCACGGAAATGTAGCGGAAAATTGGCGAAGGTTCAAACAGCGATTAATGCTTTATCTTGAAGCAACAGAAAAAGCCACAAAGCCTGATAAACTGAAAGTTGCCATTTTATTAAATTTTATTGGCGAAGAAGCCTTGGAAGTTTTCAACACATTTCATTTAAAAGAAGATGAAGCAGAAAATTTCGATCTTGTAATAAACAAATTTGATGATTTTTGCGAGCCTAAAAAGAACGTCATTTTTGAAAGATTCAAATTTTTTTCAGCGACCCAGAAGGATGGCGAATCCATTGATAGTTTTATAACAGAACTAAAAGGATTATCCTCATCATGTGAATTTGAATCACAAAAGGATAGTTTAATTAGGGATCGCATTGTGTATGGAATACAAGACAAGGCTTTGCAGGAACGCCTCTTAAGAGAGCCCAATTTAACTCTTCTAAAAGCCATTGAAATGTGCAAAACAAATGAAATAAGCAAGCAACAGATCAAGATCATGCAGAACAACCAGAACATTTGTCAAATAAGAAAATATGAAAAGAAACACAGTCCAAAACAAAATCAAGAATCTGAAAAAGAATTCAAATGCCAAAGGTGTGGAAAGTCCCACAGAGCAAAAAACTGTCCTGCATGGGGTAAAAGATGCTCCAAATGCAAAAAGATGAATCATTTTGCAGCTTTCTGTAAAAGTTCAGCTATCAGAAGTCTGAATGATGAAACAAAAGAAACTGTATGGTCAATACATGAAGCAAAAGTAGTCCATACTTTGGAATGGAAAAAATCTATCATAGTGAATGGAAAGGAAATATGTTTCAAGTTGGACTCTGGAGCAGAAGTAAATGTTTTGCCATACACATTCACCAGACAAATGAAAGGTTTGGAAATATTTCAGACTAACCGAAAGCTAACATCATATACAGGACATGAAATCAAGATAAAAGGAATTGCCACACTAAATTGCAAAACTAAAAATAAGACGGAAAGTCTAGAATTTTTCATTGCGGATGGATACTATCAACCAATTTTAGGAATAGAAGCTATTGAAAAGCTTTCACTAATTAAGAAATGTGATGCTGTCCAAACAGAGCAGAACAATTCAGCAAAAGAAATTTTGAACAGGCACAAAAATATATTTGAAGGCATAGGAAGACTGCCAATTGAACACAAGATTAGAATAAATGAAAATACAACTCCAGTTATTGCTCCAAGCAGAAAAATTCCTTTTTCCATTAGAGAAAAAGTTAAAGCAGAATTGGAACGGATGGAAAAACTTGACATTATTGAAAAAGTTGAAGAACCAAGCGAATGGACACACCCTATTGTAGTGGTACAAAAACCTTCTGGGGATGTCAGAATTTGCATGGACCCCAGGGAACTGAACAAATATGTTCAAAGAGAGCGCTATATTCTGCCAACAGCTGAAACAATATTTTCTGAACTGAAAGGTGCTACAGTTTTCTCTGTATTTGATGCATCATCAGCTTTCTGGCAAGTCCCATTAGACAAAGAAAGCACCAACCTGTGCACCATTGCGACTCCCTTTGGAAGATTCCGGTTCAAGCGACTTCCCTATGGATTGAACAGTGCATCGGAGGTATTCCAGCGATGCATAAACAATATTCTTTCAGGTCTCCAGGGAACTGCTTGCTATATGGATGACATCTTGATCTATGGAAACACAATGGAAGAGCACAACCGAAACCTTGAAACAGTTCTTCGAAGGTTGGAAGAAAATAATGTCAAGCTCAATGCTAAGAAGCAGCAGATAGCTGTCGACAAAGTAAATTTCTTAGGCCATATAATCAGTCGAGATGGAATAGCCATTCAAGCTTCAAGAGCAGAGGCAATACAAAAGTTGAAAAGACCTGAGAACAAGACTGAAGTCCAAAGATTCTTAGGTATGGTAACGTACCTTGGCAAATTCATTCCTAATCTTTCTGACAAGACTGCACCTCTAAGGAAATTGATAAGCAACAAGAGTGAATGGAAATTTGGAGGCGAAGAAAATGATTGTTTTGAAAATCTCAAGGATATGGTTTCGAATGCTCCAATATTGACATTTTTTGACCCAACCAAGCCAATCACCATTTCATCTGATGCAAGCCAATATGGTATTGGTACAGTGCTCATGCAAGGGGGACAAGCAATTGAGTATGCGTCCTTCAGCCTGAATGCAACTCAAAGAAAATACGCACAGATAGAGAAAGAACTTTTGGCTATAGTCTTTGGATGTGAACGCTTCCAGTACTATATTTGGGGAAATGATGTTATTGTGGAAACTGACCACAAACCTCTCCTGAGTATTGTTAAGAAACCTTTAGAAAAGCTTTCCCCAAGACTGCAAAGAATGGTCTTACGTCTCATGAGATTTCAAATATCTTTGAAGTTTACACCAGGGAAAAACATGTTTGTAGCTGACCATCTGTCTAGAGATCCATTAAAAGATGAGGTGGACACAAGCTATTTAGAAGGTCGAACTGAATCAGTGCACATGTTGTTGGTTACCACAGATGAAAAAATAAAGAGACTACAAAAAGAAACTCATGAGGACCACACCTTGATACAACTAATAGAGTATGCGAAGAATGGATGGCCGAAATATAAAACTATGGTCTGTGATGAAGCAAAACCCTACTGGCAATTTCAAGATGAAATTCATGTGAGTGACGGAATTGTTTACAAAGGAAATTGCATCATGGTGCCATCGACTCTTCGAAAAGAAATCCTGCAGGTTGTTCATTCATCACACCAGGGCATAGCAGCTTCCAAAGAAAAAGCAAGATCAGCATTTTACTGGCCAGGCATGATAACACAAGTAGAAAATGAAGTGGAAAAGTGCAGAACATGTCAGGAATATTCAAGAAAGAATCCTGAGGAGTCAAGAATAGCTCATGAAATCCCTGAATTTCCATGGGAAAAAATTGCTGTAGATTTCATGGAGGTGAGTGGAACCAGTTCCATCTTGGTTGTCGATTACCACTCAAAGTTTGTTGAAATCCGGAAATTATCAAGCAAAAGAGAAACCGAAACCATCATGCAGTTGAAAACCATTTTCAGGACTCATGGAATTCCAAGAACTCTAGTTTCGGATAATGGACCCCCTTTTAACTCTACTGGATTCAAAAATTTTGCTCAGAAATATGAATTCAAACACCAAACCTCCAGTCCCAAATATCCAAGATCTAATGGACAAGTTGAGAGGACAATTCAAACCATCAAAGGACTGATAATTAAAGCTGTGAAGTCAGGAAGAGATCCCAATCTGGCTTTGATGGAGTTCAACAACACACCTAAGTATGACTTGCCATCTCCGACCCAAATGCTTATGGGAAGATCTGTGAGAACTCTTTCGACATACACCCGACAACAGTTGAAACCACTGTTTGACACAACAAAGAATTACCAAAAATTGAGAGACCATCAACAAAAGTATGCAGGAAGTCCAAAGAGAATTTTGAGACCTTTGGAAGTAGGAGACAACATCATGTTGCAGGAAAGGCATAGAAAATGGGTTCCGGCAACAGTGACCGCAAAGCATGAAACTCCACGCTCATATATGGTGAAAACACCAAGTGGGTCTGAATACCGCAGGAACAGGTCTCACCTTAGACCGAGAAAGTTCAGTGTAGAAGATTCTGCCCCAACAAGTCAAAGTCCAAGCATTCCTGGATCTCAAGCAGGGACAGCCATGGATGACAACATACAAGATCACGGAAGACCCACTTCCGAAAACAGAAGAGCATATGATCCAAGGGAGGACATTGCCAAGAAAGGTGAAGAATCATCTACTTCTCCTAGTGTGCGAACCCGCAGTGGTAGAACAGTGAGAAAACCTTTGCGTTATAGAGACTAGGAGAACTGCAATCCTTTTTTATTTTTGTTTAAAGGAAACATGTTATGATTGATCCGGCAACACTGCCGACTCGACTTGTAAACACTCTTAGATATATAACCATGTTATAATAAATAGATGTTAATAAATAAATACTTAGTTCAGTTGCATTCTGCGTGATCAAATAGACACAACAACAACATAAACAACATATATTTTAATTTTTTTTTTTTTACTTAATTTTAATGCATTGTAAATTCTTCATCTTCAGGGTCATTGGTAGTTATGTGGAAAATTTGGTGACATTTGGTTAAGTAGTTTCTGAGTTTATCGATAAACAGACAGACAAATTTTGATTTTTATATATATAAAGATAATACAGAGATAATAAATCAGAGTGCTGAAAATATAACAGATTAATTAATATTTATCCTTGTTTTTTCAAAAAAAAAAAGGTTTTTGAAGCTAATAATTAGATTGAAACCTTTCTGGTAGTATATTAAACAATTTCTCAAAGTTAAATTGCGATGAAATGAGTAGTTTGGTCCGGCATAAAGAAGAGGCATATAATCATTTTTTTCTATATGCATGATAATATTTAGAGCAGATTGTTGAATTATAACAGATAAATTAGAACATTTATCTTGATTATTTTTAGGCGAAAAGTTATTTCAAAAATTTTATTTGCTATAAACCTTCCCAGTACTATACTAAATAACTTCCCAAAGTTTCATGGCGTTCCAATGAGTGGTTTGGTCAGGCATAAAGGACAGACACACCACACACACACACACATACATTCATTTTTATTAATATAGATGATCTGACTTTGTGTCTTCTACTCGAATGAATGTTTTCTGTTAGAATTTTGTTTCTGCATGCTAAAAGTGAACTCGCTTCACCCGTGGTCTCTGCTCTTTTGGAATTTTTTCCCTATATAATTTTGTATCTGATTATCAAACATGATACAGCAATATTTTCATTATCATTTTCTGACTAAAAAACAACTATTTTTCCCAGAACCTGTCGATTTCAATTTTTCTTGGCTAAAAATGCGTCAATGCTGGAGGTTGCGAAAGGATTTTTTCAATAAATGTTCAAGACATGGAAGAATTAGAAATCCAAATATTCAGATTCCTATCTAAAACGTCCTTGGAATTACAAGCAAATAAATGAGAAAAGCCAACAAATATATTAATTTTATCTGTTATAATTTAGTCATCTTATTCCAATATCATCACGCATATATTTATATTCATTATATATATATATATATATATATATATATATAGGTGTGTGTGTGTAACAATATACCACCATACATTTCACGACACCTTTTTAAATAGTTTCCCTTTTTCAATTAGTATGTTGTTACTTTTAACTATTTAATCAATTGTTTAATTATAATTCAAATTTTATATGTACCAATTATCCCCTAACAATAATCCACTGGGTGTCTCTAACTTTGTAATATAATTCAACTAGCGGACGTACCCGGCTTCGCCCGGGTTTTACCCGAGTAAAGGTTTGTCTAACGAACATTTGTTAAAACAATTCTCTATAAACTTATATATAAAAAAAAGATATATTTTGATAATTTGAAAATCGTAAATTTGAATCTCTCGATAAAGTGAACATTTTTTCCCGGTCCCTGTGTGCCGTGTCATCCTGAATTTTGTCTTTCCTAATTTTCTACATTACAAAATCATCGTTTTATCTAGTGAACATTTTTCCCGGTCCCTTGAAAAATACTCGATAAGTTGAATAAAATCAATATTAATTGGTTCCCTCGGTAATTGGAAGTTAAAGGAATAGTATCTTTGCTTTGGAATTGTATCATTATTCTTGTCTCAAATAAATTGCCGTGTCATCCTGAATTTTGTCTTTCCTAATTTTCTACATTACAAAATCATCGTATCATCATGATAATATTTAGAGCAGATTGTTGAATTATAACAGATAAATTAGAATATTTATCTTGATTATTTTGAGGCGAAAAGTTTTTTCAAAAATTTTATTTGCTAGAAACATTCCCAGTACTATACTAAATAACTTCCCAAAGTTTCATGGCGTTCCAATGAGTGGTTTGGTCAGGCATAAAGGACAAACAGACACACACACACACACACACACATACATTCATTTTTATATATATAGATAAATTTAGGGTTCCCAAAAGCAAAGAGACGCAGTTCTGTTAGTAACGGATTTTGCTTACGTCACTTCCGACCTCCCACGAGGAATTGACCAATCTGCTGCGAGCAGGCTTGCAGCTATTTAAGGCCAACGTCGTCTCAGTGATAAGGCTTTTTTTTTTTTTTGGACTGGCATTTATACGACTAAAAATAGCGTGAATAATTAATTATAAAAAAAACACTTTTTAAAAAAAGCTTTTATTTAAAATGCACTAAAAATAACAGAATAAATATTTCTGAAGTATTGCTTTTTTTTCTGAAGGTACCATTTAACAAATAAAATAATAGACTTAGAAATAAAAGCGGTGGGGTACAATAATAATAAATATGAGATCAATGTGATTTTATATGAAGCAAATGATTAGCAAGATTATGCCTTTCATTAAATTTATACCTATTTGCTGCATAAATGATTATCATCCCCCACCGCTTTTATTTCTAAGTCTATTATTTTATTTGTTAAATGGTACCTTCAGAAAAAAAAGCAACACTTCAGAAATATGTATTGTTATTTTTAGTGCATTTTAAATAAAAGCTTTTTTTAAAGTGTTTTTTATAATTAATTTATTATTATTATCCCTAGTACAAGTGGTACAGGCCATGGTATTCATGGTGGGTAGAAGTTGACGACTACTTTTACTGTAAGTGTACCGCATGTCTACACATGTGAAAAGCAGTTTGACTTTGCACTTACAAATATGCCAGAGCTACAGTGTACAGGGCATGGTATTCATGGTGGGTAGAAGTTGACGACTACTTTTACTGTAAGTGTACCGCATGTCTACATATGTGAAAAGAAGTTCGACTTTGCACTTACAAATATGCCAGAGCCATATTGTACAGGCCATGATAATTATGGTGGGTAGAAGTTGACGACTACTTTTACTGTAAGTGTAACACATGTCTACACATGTGAAAAGCAGTTCGACTTTGCACTTACAAATATGCCAGAGCCATATTGTACAGGCCATGATAATTATGGTGGGTAGAAGTTGACGACTACTTTTACTGTAAGTGTAACACATGTCTACATATGTGAAAAGCAGTTCGACTTTGCACTTACAAATATGCCAGAGCTACAGTGTACAGGCTATGATAATTATGGTGGGTAGAAGTTGACGACTGTTTTTAATGTAAGTGTACCACATGTCTACACATGTGAAAAGCAGTTCGAATTTTGCACTTACAAATCTGACAGGTTCCCGTTTGGTTACTTGCACTCGCTGGTAGGGTTGGACTTTTGTAAGAATCAGGGGCTATTGAAGCATTTTCTTTTTAATTAGAAAAAAAGTACCCAATGCGGGATTCGATCCCGGGGCGTAGCTGTCGAAAACCAACGGTTTAGACCATCCTTCCACCGACTCCTTAATATGTATCTTACTGTCATAAATCATGGTAACAAAACTTGTGTTATTGACTAAATTACACTCTTCGAATAAAAATTGCAAATATATAATGACGATTGGAGTGTCTTATAAGAACTTTATTCGCAAGCTTTCAGATGTCCTTCTACAGGCTTTACTATGACAAAAAGAAAGAAATATGAGATGTGTATTAAGAGAACAAGATATTTTTGCATATGAGAAAAATATAGTACACCCATACCTCGCTTTGCGTCGGGATTACGTTCCAAAAAAAAACACGACGCAAATTGAAACGATGCAAAGTGAAAATAAATTTTCTATAGAAAAAATTGTATTAAATTTGGGTTGATTTTTAGTTAGAAAGGGAATCCCCAAATTTTAATGGCATGGCGCAATCAAAAACAAAGGTGTTGCCATATTTTATGAAAAAAAAATCAAAAAAAAATTAAAGACTCGAATACAAAACAACGCAACTTCGAAAATCTAACGACGCACAGTGAAAATCAGTAAAAATTAAGCAGCGACGCAACTTCGAAAAAACGCAAAACGAAACGACGCAAAGCGAGGTATTGGTGTATTTATAAATATAAATGAAAGTGAAAACGTAAATTTCATATTAACAGAATTGATATGCAAAATTGTGCTGAGAAAGTTAAATTTATTAAATTAAGACATTTTTACTATGTAAAGCATGTAGAAGGACGCATGCTTCCGAAAGCTTGCGAATAAAATTCGTATAATACACTCCTCTTCAAACGTCGTTTTATTTTTGCAAAACTTGTTATTGTTATGTTCTTACAAGTAATAATCAGACGCAGCCATTTCCTATCAAATTTCGAACGGTTTGATATATATTTTCTATAGCTAACAAAGTCAAAAGTCACAAAATTGTTTGATAACAGATTTCACAAGAATGGCAATTTTTCCAGGATGAAAATTATCTATAAGAACAAAGGTTACCTCACACGTCAAAATAGATGTCAAAACTAGACGCCATCTATTGACTGTGGAACTTTGCTAGATAAACACCTCTTTGGCGGAAGATAGAATCCGTCAAAGAGATAAACAATAATAAAAAAAACAACCTCCGAGGATAAATTTCTTGATTTATTTGCATATTCTCTCAAGCTTTCGAGTTTTATAAACATTTCTAGTCATATACTCCTGTAGAAGGGTTTAATAATACTCTAAAGCTTGAGAGAATATGTAATTATTCAATTGTTTATGTAATATAGTATCTGAATTTAGTGTTGTTTCTTGACGTAAGCATCCCTTGTGAGGATATCGCGTCTGATTTGATAAAAAAAAATAAAATAAAGCTTGAGAGAATATGCAAATAAAGCAAGAAAGTTATTCTCTGAGGTTGTTTTTATTCTTGTTTATCTTTTTAACGGATTGTGAAGATTCCATTAGAAACGTTTTATATGGTTTTGACCAAGGACTTGGTTGTTGTTGTGTGATGTAATCAATATATAGCGTGAGATTGAAACACTTTTTATTGACATTTTGTCAATTATGTTTTACAAAATTTATGAAGAATAATGGGAATATTTACAATGATTTATGAGTGAGGAAGGCTCCACCATCTTGAAAGGGTCCTCCTCCAGACCAGGAGAGGGTCCTCTTGGACCCTATATATAGCGTGAGATATTCATGTTTTTAGTTCTTATGATAATTCTGTAATAATATTATGCAAATATATAACTTTTCAGTAGCATACAATATCTTTTAATAGAAACTACACTACCTAAGATTATTGAATATTAGGTAGAAGAGTACATAACACGTTGATCTCATGGAATAAACCCCTGTGCTGAAGAGGGCCATTAGCCCGAAACTATGGTCTCTAGGTGGACGCTGTTCAGTTTGCTAGTGTTGTGGCTTTGTTATCGATCCGAGGCCGCTAGTTTGCGGCGACGGTCAATAGATAGCGTCTAGATTTGAGGTTTATTTTGACGGGAAAGGTGACCTTTGGTTCTATAGGTTTCACAAGGATTGCAGATTGTCAAGAAAGGATAGGGTAGATCTTATTTGGCAGATGACGTCAAAAGGATGTAAACAATACCGAGAAGTAAATATTGATAACTTAGAAGATATAAATATGCCAGGGCGCTATGGAGATGAAACTTTTATCGAGAGACCTTCTTACAATATTTCCATTTGTAAATTGGTGGTCTTAATTGTAACTTATTTCATTTCTGATTCAATATACAGTTAAACCTGTCTATAACGCCCCCTCTAAATAGCGCCTGATTTTAAATACGTAGTACGATGCGATTTACATTAAAAGTGACCTGTCTATAGCACCCTATTTTGGTGAGTCCCAAGAGGGGGCGCTATAGACAAGTTTAACTGTATTCACTATTTATTGTCTAAAAACTATAATTATGGATATCTTTATATTTAAAACAATGATTTCTATAAGCATAATACAGAAATACTCCCAAGTTAATTTGCATATAGCACAGACATCAAATTAAGTCGAATTTGCATAAGTTGGAATGCAACTTTGCATAGTTAAGGGCTTATAGGATTCTTTTTTATTTGATAGAGAGACAATATGGTTTTACGGGATACTAACCAAAGTGTATAATTTTCGAGCCCAATATTTATTTGAAATACAAGTTTTAATAGAAAATCGATCTTTTACATGTTTTAAAATAATTATAATAAACTCTCTATTTGCCCGTCAGTCTGAAAATAAAGTAGATATTGTATATATATAGTAAGATATTGTAATATAATAATTAAAAAATTAATTACCAAGACAAAATTTCAATTTACATATTGTTCCTTTTCTTGTTCCAACTACATTATTCTTCATTCTTGTTATCTGAAAACACACACATAATAAAATTTTTTAGTTGTATCATTATTTAAAATACAGTTAATTCATATAAATCAATTACAAGCCCTATTATTGCACTTTGAAATTATAATATTAAATTTTGGAACACCCTGTATATGTAAAAAAACGAAACATCTCTCTTATAAAAATGTTATATAAACTAAATATAGAAATAACTATTATATACGAGTATAGCCTCAAAATTTCCATCATGACAAGCCTCCTCTCAATATTTGCATAATATCATATTGAAAGGACCAATCTTTTGAATAAAGCATTCCAACAAAGAATTGGCAACATAGTAAAATTAAGAAGAAAAAAAAAAGTGACATCTCCTTATCGTGCAATTGAAAGTTGCTGATGGCTTGCGCCATCTATCGGAATAGACATCAACTTTCCGTTGATTTTTAATTATTTTAACGAATAGTTGATGTTTATTCCGATAGATGGCGCAAGCCATTAGAAACTTTCAGTTGCACGATAAGGAGATGCCACTTTTTTTTCCTTAATTTATGCACCTTATTCCAGTACAATATCACATTCGTACTATTTTTCACATAGTAAAATTAGTTGTTGACCTTTGATTATACATGTGACCCAGTTTCTCATACTTCACATAAATTTTCATATTGAAATACACTCATGGACAAAACTTACAGGAGTGGAAACTCTTTGATGTCTCCAGTCATATTTTTTTAGGGAGACAGAGGAAATTTTGTTCACACTTGGTTATCTCGTGCGTCTTCAATAAAGATCACTGTTTATCAATTATCTTTCAAAATTACTGTCTGAATCCCGATATACATGCTAAAAAATACAACTTTCTTATTTTATCCATGAGTGTTTTAAATGAAAAACCTTTAACGACCATACCAAGTTAGTGATAAATTTTGAGAACCCCCTAGACCTTTCTTTTAAAATAATGTTCTAAATAATGACCTACACTTCTCTAATATGAACTCCTCTGTTCTTCAATATTTTTTATCAACCCATATTTCTGCAGGTACTATTTTGACATTTATCTGGATATTAAACCAAGTTATTTTATTGATTATAATTAAACCAAGTCTAAAAATATAATTTTCCACAAAATGTTGCCATTTAGAACCTTGTGTATGTGTTCTTCTGTTCCTTAGGAACCATAAATACAATTGGCAGTTCAATGCCAATTCAAAATTATACTAATAATTTTTTTATGCGAAATCCCTTTATTAATAATAAAATCTTGCTCTACGCAGTAAAAAAAAGTGCAATTTTCGCTTTTTGTCGCTAAATCCTAATACTTAAGCGTGAATTAAAAAAATAATAAAAGTTTTATAATCAACAGGTATATTTAAAAATTACTGCTAAAATATTTACTTTTAGCATTACATATATTTTTCAATGAGAACTATTGGAATAAATTTACTGATAACACAGAGTAACGATAAAACCTAGGGTGCGTTGCTGCTGCGTCATCTGCTATTTTAGTAAACAAATATGGCGTCTCTCCTTCCCTTCTCTATGCTGCTGTTTCATCAGTTGATATTTTAGAAAAATATTCACTCAATGATGCTGCATTATAGTCGAAATATATGCAATAGAGCTTTTAAAAGCTCATTATTTAAAAATAAGACAAGCTTTTTATCAAATAAATTATATGGAAATAACGTAAAATATCATTCGTTGTTAACCAAACAACAACATAAATTTTTAAGAAAAGAATTAAGTTTAATAAATAAGAATTTAAAAGATATTAATTTAAAATTAATTCTTACACCTAAATTTAATCAAAATGGACAACTACGGCAGATAAGTACATCAATTGTAAACTATTCACCAAAACAAGATTCAAATAAAGATGAGAAAGAGAATAAAGACTATGAGGAATCCAAGTTTTCACAGGTATTTAAAGCTCTTTTAGGTTTAGTTGGTGTATATGGTGTAATAACATTAATTTCTTTAATGTTTCCCAATTCAAATCATGGTGATAGTTATAGATATGTATCATGGATAGAATTTTTCCACGGTATGTTATCTAGAGGTGAAGTTAAAGAATTGGTTGTTAAACCTGAACTAAATTTAGTAATCATTCATCTACAAGATGGAGCATATATAAAAGGTAAAAGAGCTGATCATTTAACCTACCATATGAACATAGCTGGTGTTGGCCAATTTGAAGAGAAACTAAGAGTTGCTGAACGTTCCTTAGGTATTGGGCCTGAAAATCAAATTCCAGTTGTATATGAAAGAGCTCAAGATAATATGTGGATTATCCTTATTGCCCTAGTTGCAGTGGCTGCATCCATTCTCTATATGTTTCGTTCGGGACATATCAAGACTCCATCACCAATGGATATTGCAAAACCATTTACAAGAGCACGATTCACTCTAGTGGATCCCCATAATCCAAGAAGTAAAATATTTTTCAAAGATGTTGCTGGATTAAAAGAACCTAAAGCAGAGATAATGGAATTTGTGGATTACTTGAAGAAACCAGAGAAGTATCAATCCTTTGGAGCAAAGATTCCTAAAGGAGTATTGCTGTTAGGTCCGCCAGGATGTGGAAAGACAATGTTGGCAAAGGCTGTAGCTACTGAAGCTGGAGTACCATTCCTTGCGATGGCAGGTTCAGACTTTGTTGAAATGATTGGAGGTTTGGGTGCTGCTAGAGTACGAGATCTATTCTCTGAAGCAAGGAAGAGAGCTCCAAGTATCATCTACATTGATGAGATTGACACAATCGGCCGTAACCGTAGCATGGGAGAGGTAGGGGAATCAAGAGAAGAAGAACAGACTCTTAATCAGCTACTGGTTGAAATGGACGGCATGGCATCGACTGAAGGAGTCATCATGCTGGCATCCACCAACCGGGCTGAAGTACTGGACAAGGCTCTTCTCCGTAGAGGCCGTTTTGACAAACACATTCTGATTGATCTTCCCACGTTGATCGAACGCGATGAAATCTTTGCTCGGCATCTCCGATCCATCACCTTGGAGAACCCCCCAACATTCTATTCCAAGCGACTAGCTCAGCTGACTCCAGGTTTCAGCGGAGCGGACATCGCCAATGTGTGCAACGAGGCAGCTCTACATGCTGCCCGTAGCCTGAAGAAGAAAGTAGACAAGGATGATCTGGAGTACGCTGTGGAGAGAGTGGTAGGCGGGACGGAGAAACGGACTCAGGTGATGACTCCGGAGGAGAAGAAAGTGGTGGCTTTCCATGAGTGCGGCCATGCCCTTGTATCCTGGATGCTGAAGCACACAGACATCCTGATGAAGGTCTCCATCGTACCAAGGACCATTCAAGCCCTAGGCTTCGCACAGTACCTACCATCCGACCAGAAACTCTATTCAAAGGAACAGCTCTTCGAGAGAATGTGCGCTGCTCTTGGCGGCAGAGCAGCAGAAGCAGTTATCTTCAACAAGATCACCACCGGAGGTGTAGATGACCTAGAAAAAGTCACCAATATGGCCTACGCACAGGTAGAGAAATTCGGAATGGATGAGACCATTGGAAATCTAAGCTTCCCCTCACGTGAACCCTTCCAGTCACTCCCATACAGCAAGGAGACAGCAAGTACTATGGACTTCCACGCAAGCAGGATGGTAGGACAGGCATACAAACACTCCGAGCAGCTCCTGAGAGAACACAGGGACAAACTGATCATTCTGGCTGAGGCCCTACTGAAGAAAGAAACCCTCAACTACAGCGACATTGAAGCCTTGATTGGTCCACCTCCTCACGGACCCAGACAGTGCGTGGATATCCCGGACTGGGGAACAACACCCACCATGGACCCTTCCTCCACCCCCAAGAAACAACCACAACCTCCCAATTCCTCCTAGCCAGCAGTCACAAGTAAGTCTTGAGTGCAACTAGTATGTAAAATATATGTTGAAACAAATTAATAAATATAGTTTATCGTATTTTTATTTATTCTATAACATACATTTAAAACCATACATACAGTAGGACCTCTCTGTTATAGATAACATCTAGTTGCATTAACAAAATGTTCTTTAGGGAAAAATGACCTCTTACTGGAGCAGCTACAGTAGAAGTTCTATCTAGTTACAGAACCAAAGTGTCTTTTAGAAAGTGTCCTCTTACCAGAGAGTTGCTACAGTAGAACTACCTCTCTGTAAAGGACAACACCTAGTTACAGAGCCAAAATGTCCTTTAGAAAGGTGTCTTCTTACCAGAGAGCAGCTACAGTAGAACTACCCTCTGTAAAGGACAACACCTAGTTGCAGAGTCAAAGTATCCTTTAGGGAGAGGTGTCCTCTTACCAGAGAGTTGCTACAATAGAACTACCTCTCTGTAAAGGACAACACCTAGTTGCAGAATCAAAGTATCTTTTAGGGAGAGGTGTCCTCTTACCAGAGAGTTGCTACAGTAGAACTACCTCTCTGTAAGGGACAACACCTAGTTACAGAGCCAAAGTGTTCTTTAGGGAGAGGTGTCCTCTTACCAGAGAGTTGCTACAGTAGAACTACCTCTCTGTAAAGGACAACACCTAGTTACAGAGCCATAGTGTCCTTTAGAAAGGTGTCCTCTTATCAGAGAGTTGCTACAGTAGAACTACCTCTCTGTAAAGGACAACACCTAGTTACAGAGCCAAAGTGTCCTTTAGAAAGGTGTCCTCTTATCAGAGAGTTGCTACAGTAGAACTACCTCTCTGTAAAGGACAACACCTAGTTACAGAGCCAGCATGTCCTTTAGAAAGGTGTCCTCTTACCAGAGAGCAGCTAAATAGGAAAAAATGATAATTTTGATGAGGAAAACTGACCTTTATAGAGAGGTGTCCTCAAGCAGGAGTATCCTCATCCATTGATGAGCTCTACTCTTCCCCAGAAGACACCATCAAAAGTCTCAAGCATTACAAGCTTGATACCTTAATATGATTGAGTGGAGATAAGAAAGCAGGAGTATCCTCTCAAGGAGGTTCTACTGTATATTCAATAATTTAAAACTTATATACATACTCTTCCTTATAATTCTTCCAATAAAATTCCATGATGTAACAGTCACCTCTCTACTGAAGAAGGCCATCACCACAAAACTATTGGATGAAGAACGGAGTTTTTTTTTTTACAAATTTGTTTGAAATTTGTGGCAAACTCAAATGACCCAAATATACACTCATGAACAAAACTTAATGAAGTGGAAAGTCTTTGATGTAGCTGGTCTATTTTTTTTTAAAGGAGACAGAGGCTGTTCACAATTGGTTTTCTCGTGTCTTCAATAAAGGTAACTAATATATTTCAGAGTTATTGTCAGAATTCCTATATATATGGTAAAATGTACAACTTCCTTAAGTTTTGTTCATGAGTGTATAGTCAGTTAAGATGATATGTTTAGCAAATTTATCACAAAAACTTTTATTGCTATGACATTTTTATAGGACATTCTGTCATCACCACCTAAGGGGATGTTGAATTAAAGTTTGTGTGTGAAATATTATAGTTAAAGTATAAAGTATCATTACTCTTCACAATTCATCCTTTCATACCTCACCCAAAAGGTTAGAAATAATCATTATTTCTCCTTGAAATAAATTTTGAATTTTGGTTGAAAAGAAACACATGCTGGATAATATTGTCACGGTAGTGATAACGAGTATAACAAAAGTTTAAGTAAAAATAATTTATTTATAAAATGAAAAAACTATTTCTAAAAATTATTTACAAGTAATAATATACAAGAATGGTAAGGGGTGATGACTATGCAAATATTAATGATGATATACCACAGAATATTTAAAATAATTATTCAGTGACATTGCCCCCTTCCTAGATGAACAGCGTCCCGCTGTAATTATCACTTGAACAGATCAGCTTGGTCCTCAGGGTCATGGTAGGGTTTCATTCTCAGTACATGGACCAGGTCTCTTGTTTTGCGTCTCCTGGTTGGTTGGTCCACAGGTTCAACTTCAAAGGTCACGTCAGAGAGTTTCCGAGTAACCCTGTATGGCCCGAAGTACCTTTTCATCAGTTTTTCTGAGAGTCCCACCTTTCTTATCGGGATGAAAATCCATACCAGGTCACCGACGTTGTAATCCATTGCCTCGTGCTTTGAGTCATATCTGGCCTTGTCCTTTTCTTGGGCTTTCAAGGTTTCTAATCTTGCTAGCTGCCTAGTTTCTTCGACTCGCGAGGCAATCTTCTGACTGTAATCCTCTTGGAGAACTTCATGCGGATTTGGGAAAAGAGTGTCTACAGTTGTTTCGGCTTCGCGTCCATGAATCAGTTTAAAAGGGGTAAAACCTGTCGTATCTTGTTTTGCCGTGTTGTAGGCGAACGTGACGTAGGGCAGGATTACGTCCCAGTCCTTCTGTTCAACACTTACATACATAGCGATCATGTTGGCTAAGGTTTTGTTTAACCTCTCCGTCAGTCCATTCGTCTGGGGATGATACGCTGTCGTGAACCGATGTATTGACGAGCATTGATTGGTGAGTTCCGCAATCAACTTGGATTGAAATACTCGTCCTCGGTCCGTGATGATTTCTCTTGGGGCTCCGTGCTTGAGAACAACATCTTCCATTAAGAACTTGGCTGCTTCTTTTGCTTCCCCTGTGGGTAAGGCTTTAGTAACGGCAAATCGAGTAAGATAGTCGGTACAGACTATGATCCATTTATTACCATTATCAGACTTGGGAAATCTTCCAAGGAGGTCCATTCCAACTCTCTGAAAAGGGGAGGTTGCAGGAGGTATGGCCTTAAGTAGTCCGGGTGGCTTTTGAGTTGATTGTTTCTTTCTTTGGCACTCTTTACAATGAGCGACATACTTCCGTATGTCCTGGAGAAGTCCTGGCCAGAAATATTTATTTTTAACTCTCTCATATGTCTTCGAAAATCCAAGATGACCTGCTGTGGGAGCGTCGTGTAAACTTTTCAGTAGTTCTAAGCGTAAGTGCTTGGGAATAACTAAAAGGTGTTGGTTTCCCAGGGGGTCGAAATTCTTTTTGTATAAGGTTCCTTTTAACATTTCATATCCTTTCGATTCGGCACCAAATCTCTCTGTTTCCTCTATCAATTTACAAATTTTAGGGTCTTTTCTTTGTTCAGCCTCGAAGCACGTCAGAGCAGTTATTGAGGGTATATCATCATCCTCATCATTGTATGCTTCTTCCGATTCAAGTTGGAGAGGATTTCGAGAAAGACAGTCGGCATCTTGGTGTTTGCGTCCACTTTTATAAACAACCGTTACATTGT
Source organism: Cordylochernes scorpioides (assembly GCA_030710605.1). Taxonomy (NCBI): domain Eukaryota; kingdom Metazoa; phylum Arthropoda; class Arachnida; order Pseudoscorpiones; family Chernetidae; genus Cordylochernes; species Cordylochernes scorpioides. The sequence goes on from CP092863.1 coordinate 139,336,903, forward strand.
ATTCTTGGAGTTTTAAAGCCCATCTTGCTAGTCTTCCTGTCGGGTCCTTCAGATTAGATAACCAGCAAAGAGCGTGGTGGTCAGTGACGATGACAAACTCACGACCAAAAAGGTACGGTCGAAATTTGTTGATGGCCCATATTGCGGCCAAGCATTCTCTTTCCGTTGTTGAGTAATTCTTCTCCGCCTTAGATAAAGTTCTTGAAGCATAACCAACTGGCCGCTCTTTCCCATCGTTGATCTGTACGAGGACAGCTCCAATTCCATAACCGCTGGCGTCAGTATGAAGCTCGGTTGGCAGTTGTTCTTCGAAATAGGCAAGAACAGGTTCAGACATCAATGCTTTTTTCAAGGAATCAAAAGCATCCTGTTGGTCAGAGTTCCACATGAATTTATTATCTTTTTTGAGGACTTCGTGTAAAGGAGCAGCTTTCTCAGCAAAATTTTCGATAAATCTACGATAATAGGAACATAGGCCAATGAAGCTTCTCACATCTGTTATAGATTTTGGGGTCGGAAACTTGGCGATAGCTTCAATCTTTTCTGGATCGGGATAGATACCTTTACTATCGACGAGGTGTCCAAACACTCTGATTCGTTTGGTTCCGAAAAGGCACTTTTTTGGGTTGAGGCGTAGCTCGGCCTTGTCGAGACATTGTAGTATGATTTCAAGCCGGTGTAAATGTTCGTTGAACGATTTGGAATACACCACGATGTCGTCTAAATAACAGAGGGCCATCGTCCATTTCAGGCCTTTCAATATATTGTCCATCATGCGCTCGAATGTTGCAGGGGCATTGCACAGGCCAAAGGGCATGACTAGGAATTCGTAGAGTCCGTCAGGGGTGATAAAGGCAGTTTTTTCTCTATCTGCTTCGTCGACTTCTATTTGCCAATATCCTGAACGAAGGTCCATTGATGAATAAAATTTGGCTCCTTTCAGGGAGTCAAGTGTATCATCGATTCGGGGTAGTGGGTAAACGTCTTTTTTAGTAACTTTGTTTAGTCGTCTGTAATCCACACAGAAACGCCAGTTACCATCCTTCTTCTTCACTAAAATAACCGGCGATGACCATGGACTTTCTGAATGACGTATAATCCCGGCGTCTAGCATTTTGTCCACTTCCGTTTGGATTGCTTGGCGTTCTGTAGGGGAGACTCGATATGGTCTATGCTTAATAGGCTGATGGTTTCCAGTTTCAATTTTATGTTTGGCTAATGAAGTTTGCTTTACAGGTTCATTATTTTTATCAAATATTTTATCATATCGTTTTAAAATTGATAAGATTTGAGACTGCTGCTCTTCTGATAAATCATCACTAATTAAATTTTGTAAAAATTTAAAGTCACTTTTATCAGCATGACTGGCATGATTCGCATTTTTCACCTCCTTATTAGATTCAGAACATTCTGAAATAGCCGTCAAGTTATTTTCTTCAACCCTTTGAATTTTTCCTAGGCACATTCCCTTAGGGACTATTTGAGCTGTGGTGCTAGAATTTACGATCCAAAGTTTTCCTTTATTATGGGAAAGCCTGAATAATGCACAGGGAAGTGTTAACCCTTTTCCTATTAATACCTTTTTCGAAGGTTCAAAAAGTACCTGATTTTGCCCATTAAGCTCTTCACTCATAACATTTATTAGTTTGGTAGATTCGGCTGGGATTACGACGCTTCTACTAGCCACAACCTTTCCCATGGAAGCTGGTGAATTTAGTACATCTTTGGCTTCTTCCAATCTGATTTCGGCGCGTCCACAATCAATCACGGCATTTGATGCCTCTAGGAAATCCCATCCGAGTATAATACTTGGGTTACTATTAGGGAGGACGATAAACTCAAGCGGCTGTTCCAATCCATTGATGCTCAAGCTGATTGTGCATCGGCCGATCGATGTAACATTCTTGCCATCAGCAACTTTCAGAGTCATTCCGCTATCTTTGAACATGGTCTTTTTTAATTGTCGTCTTAATCCATCAGAGATAACTGAAAAAGAGGAACCTGAATCGACCAGAGCAGAAAATGCAATGTCATCAATGATGATTTCGACATAATTTTGTTGTAATTTAGCGGCTGTCGACGATGGAGGGTTTTTCACACCCGCGGCTTCCCCCTCGAAAGAAGACGCGACGCTTAGTTTTTTTCTAGATTGTAGCGGCGTGGGGATTGGCTTGTATGGCGGCCTGGGGAAATGGACTGGCGTCTTGGGGATCTTCCTCTGTTTGGATACGGCGATTGTCTGCGGTAGGTTTGGCTTCTTATGGCTTGGTGGTTACCCATTTGAGGTTCTTGGGTGCTTGGTGCATGTCCTTCGGGTCTCTGCGTCCATTGTCGGCGTTCTCTACAATATCGCTTAACATGGCCTGGGCGGCCGCAATTAAAACATATTGGGATGTTGTCATGCGTCCTCCATTCATCCGTTCTTCGTTGTGGTGGCGTCTGGTTATATATGGGCGTTTGGGTAGGGTACTGACGTCGTGGAACCTGGTTGAATGTACGTGTTTGGTTGGGGTACGACTGTCGTGGCGGAGGCCTTTGAATAGGCTTCGAAATTGCAGCTACATTTTTTTCAATCTCTTCTCGGATAATTTCTTTCAGAGAAGATGGTTCAGGGGTAGTTGACTCCGGATTTAGTGCGCGATGAACTTCTTCACGCACGATGCGTCGGATTAAGTCTTCCATTGATTCAGAGTCTGCTGAATCGATGGCGGCAACATTCGGTAGTCTGTCAAATACTACACGTTTTTTTACACGTTTTTTATTTGAAGCCTCGATTTTTCGGCACCATTTGATGAACTCATCGATACTTGCAATGTCTAAAATGATGATTGACTGATATATCTCCTCCGATATTCCTTTCGTCAAGTGTGCAACTATTTCATTTTCCATCATAGCCGGATTCACTTCTCTGCACAGATGGAGAACATCTTGAATGTAAGAATCACTGGTCTCCTCCTTCCCCTGAGCTCGAGTTTTGAGGTTCTCTGCGAGTTGATCTTTTTGGGTGACATGATGTCCGAAATTCTGAGAAAACATTTTCACAAAAATATCCCATGAATTAATTTTCTCTTCAACATTTTCGTACCATCTATGCGCTGTTCCTTGGAGGAAAAAATAAACATTTGCGAGGCACATTGAATCATCCCAGCAGTTGTAGCGAGCGACGCGATGGAATTCTTTCAACCATTTTTCTGGATTCTGGTTGCGTTCTCCAGTAAAAATAGAAGGGTTTCTAAAAGGTTGAAAATGGTACTCACCCATTTTTGTCTGTGTCTCTTGCTTGATCATAGCGATGTTTTCTTGAGGTTCTAGTCCTTGTAGTCTTCGGCTTCTTCTAACGGCTTGGGCGTCGAGGGAATATTCCAGCTTCTCCACCAGTTGTCACGGTAGTGATAACGAGTATAACAAAAGTTTAAGTAAAAATAATTTATTTATAAAATGAAAAAACTATTTCTAAAAATTATTTACAAGTAATAATATACAAGAATGGTAAGGGGTGATGACTATGCAAATATTAATGATGATATACCACAGAATATTTAAAATAATTATTCAGTGACAATATTTCAAATGTCGTTTTACAATCACAAGCCACATTATATTATATAGCTAAAGTATATAGGCTGATTGGAAATTTAAATTTAAAAAAAAGTTGAATTGAAGTCTATTGAATTAAAGATTGTGATTTGAAAGAGAATTGATTGGGATTTTATAAATTGATTTAATTAAAGTAAGTATTGATTTATTATTAATTAAATATATGAAAGAAGTTTTATTGTATATATTCAAAATTGTACCTAGTCATTTTGTAAAAGAATTTTTAGCAGAAAAAATGAAAAACAACAAAAAAGAAATACAGTAGAACCTCCCTGTAAAGGACACCTAATTACAGAGCCAAAGTATCCTTTAGGGAGAGGTGTCCTCTTCCCGGAGAGTTGTTAAATAGTAAAAAAAGATTATTTTGGTGATGAAAACTGTATTTTGTAGAGAGGTGTCCTCCAGCATGAGTGTCCTCTAATGGAGGTTCTACTGTACAAGTACAATTCAGTACTTTTGTCTGAAAATGGTAACAATGCTGTTACCGAAATGTCACACACTATTTATTTGGATTTGGTCTTATTACCTTGTGTTTGTACAAGGTAAAAAGACCAAATAGTGTGTGATGTTTCAGGTTCTTTGTTACCATTATCAGACATTCAGAACTTTGATGTTAACAATGTTGTTGGCAAAACGTCACGCATTATTTATTTAGATTTGGTCTTAATGTAATAGAGGTGAATCTCCTGCATAGGAATTAAATAAGTCAACAGGTTCCTGGAGATGTGAGTTTATTTTCATTGTTATTGCAATATCAAACTTTCGGGTATTACCACCCTTCTACAGGATTACAAAAAATGATTATTGTTCCTTTTAATATTCATGTAGAAAGATGGTAATGCCTGAAAGCTTGAGATTTCAAAAAAAAAAAAAAAATCATCTACAAAAACCAGTTGCCATATTTAATTTGGTCTTATTACCTTTTGTTTTTAACCTATAATCTAAATTGTACCTTATTAACAAAATTTTAGGTTATCCCTAGTACAAGTGGTTCAGACCATAATCATGGAAGGTGACTGCTTTTACTGTAAGTGTAGACCACATGTTTACACATATGAAAAGCAATTTGACTTTGCACTTACAAATGTTCCATAGCCCCATTTGGTTATTTGCACTCGCTGGTGGGGTTGGACTTTTGCAAGAATCAGGGACCTTTTTTTTTTTTTAATTAGAAAAAAAAGTGCCCAATGCGGGATTCGAACCCGGGTAGTAGCGGTTGAAAACCAACAATTTAGACCATCCTTCCACCAACCCCCATGTGTTTAAACATATAAAAAAGTGAAGTGTCAGTAATAACACTAGCTGAAAATATTGATCCCCTCATTCTATTCCTGGTTGATGGAGTTATTTCCAGTGGGTGTGTATTGTTGGTATTCCACTTTACTTCCCATGACCAATTTTTTCCCTTTTATTTATCCATATCAAATGATTTTTACCTTTCAATTTATAAATTGATAATACTGTAGTCCATTCAATCCACTAAGTGATACTTTTTTGAAGACATTTACTATCTTAGTAAATTAAATTTAATTGCCATCTATCATTAAAATTTTACACATATAAATTTACTGGCAATGCGTTTCTTTTAAATATCATCAAATAGAGATAATAGTAGAGATAATATTTGATGATATTTAAAAGAAACGCATTGCCAGTAAATTTATATGTGTAAAATTTACTATCTTATCTATACTCATGGACAAAACTGGTGGAAAGTCTGATGTCGCCGTCATCTTTTTTTTTTTTTGAAGGAGACAAGCAATTTTAGTTCACACTTGGTTATCTTGTGTATCAAATATTTTTCAGAGTTGTTGTTTAACCCGATATACATGCTCAAAGGTACAACTTCCTTAAGTTTTGTTCACACTTGGTTATCTCGTGTGTCTTCAATAAAGGTCACTGTGTATCAATTATCTTTCAGAGTTGTTGTTTAACCCAATATACATGCTCAAAGATACAACTTCCTTAAGTTTTGTTCATGAGTGTAGTTTGCTAGTTTATATATATTTATACAGTAGAACTACCTCCCTGTAAAGAACACCTATTTACAGAGCCAAAGTGTCCTTTAGAAAGAAATGTCCTCTTACCAGAGAGTTGCTAAATAGTAAAAATGGTAATTTTGCAAATGAAAACTGTCCTTTATAGAGAGGTGTCCTTTAGCCCGAGTGTCCTCTCATGGAGGTTCTACTGTATATATATATACTAGGCGAATGACCCGGCTTCGCCCGAGAAATCCCTTGGGTGCAGTTTCCTTCATACTAAAAGTATATCAATAATTTTTTTTTTTTGCTTATCCCTAGTACACGTGGTACAGGCCATGATAATCATGGTGGGTAGTTAGCGACTGCTTTTTACTGTAAGCGCACCACATGTCTACACATGTGAAAGCAGTTCGACTTTGCACTTACAAATGTGCCAGAGCCCCGTTTGGTTACTTGCACTCGCTGGTGGGGTTGGACTTTTGCAAGAATCGGGGGGCCATTGGAGCATTTTTTTTTTTTAAACAGAAAAAAGTGTCCAATGCGGGGATCGAACCCGGGTCGTAGTGGTCGTAAACCAAACGGTTTAACCAGCCTTCCACCGACCCCCTATATCAATAATAAATATTAGAAGTGCCATAGAATAGCAATACAGAAGTAACACATAAACTACAGGAAAAATTGTGTGGCGTGATCGTAGCCACAACCAATAGGAGAGCGCCATTCCAAAAAAAAAGCAAACGGTGACAGAGATGAAAACTGAAGAATTAAGAACGCATGACGCTTGTAACTGTATATAGAATTATTATTTGAATAATCCTATGGAAAGTAAGAAAAAAAACGAAAAAAAATTTTTGGAAATATGGGTGGGAGAAGTGGAGAGTGAAAAGAGGAAAGAAAACAGGTAAATAACAATTATTCATTGATTTTTATTTATTCCTGAATTGGCCAAATACAATTCTTGATTAATCAAGAAAGGATATTTGGCCAATTGTGGAAATTTTAAAAAGTGATGAATAGTTGATATTTATTCTGATAGATGGCACAAGCCATCAGCAACTTTTATATAAATGTATCCACATGATCCCAGTACAATTTCACTGTTGTTCTATTTTTTCACGTAAAAATATGAGTGTTTGAATCTCATGCTTCATCAACGACCCCTGTAACTCAACATTTCTTGCATAATACAGTTAAACCTGTCTATAGCTCCCCCTCTTGGGACTCACCAAAATAGGGTGCTATAGAGAGGGTGTGCTCTAGACAGGTCACTTTTAATGTAAATCACATCGTACTATGTATTTAAAATCGGGCGCTAAAGAGAAGGAGGCGCTATTTAGAGGGGTGTTATGGACAGGTTTCTTCTTCTTCTTTCTTATCTCCACTCAATCACACTAAGGTATCAAGCTTGTAAAGTTTGAGATTTTTGATGGTGTCTGCCGGGGAAGTGTAGAGCTCATCAATGGATGAGTTAATACAGTCAATAATATGTCTTGGGGTTGCAGGTTGACACTTAGTACATAGTGGGAAAACCCTGCAACCATTCTGGCAAGTCATTGTCCGTAGATGACCACAATAGACAGGTTTAACTGTATAAAGTAATAAGACCAAATTAATGAATTGTTTGTGATGTTTTGTTAACAACACTTGGTCTTGTTTCTATGTTTATAATCAGACCCATAGTATGGCCATATTTCTAACATATTTAACTGACCTACATATCCTTTTCCCTAAGCTGTTTTGGCACAATGCCTTTTTCCTTATGGTTCTTTATTTTTAGTCATACCCATAGATAGACCTATAGGTGGGTAGTTGGTAATGTGGAATTTTAAAATGATGAGGTACAATTTGGATTATAGATGAGAAAAACAAGATGATACGATTAAACTCAAATAAATAAATAGTGTGTGACATTTCGTAAGTGTTGTTACCATCATCAGACAAAAATACTGAATGGTACAATTTGGATTATAGATTAGAAACACAAAGTAATAAGACCAAATCTAGATTAATTAGTGTGTGATGTTTCGGTAACAGTGTTGTTACCATCATCAGACAAAAATACTGAATGGTACAATTTGGATTATAGATTAGAAACATAAGGTAATAACACCAAATCCAAATTAATAAATTAGTGTGTGATGTTTCGGTAACAGTGTTGTTACCATCATCAGACAAAAATACTTAATGTACAAAATATATCGCAGCATGTTTTTAAAACGTTGCTGTTAGTCATTCAGTACTTTTCTCTGATGATGGTAACAACACTGTTACTGAAATATTACACACTATTTATTTATTTGGATTTGGTTCTTATTTCTTTGTGCTTTTAACCTTGTTGGGAGTTCAGTGGAAGGATGGTCTAAACCATTGGTTTTCGACCGCTACAACCCGGGTTCGAATCCCGCATTGGGCACTTTTTTTTTTTCTAATAAAAAAAAAAAAGCTCCAATGGGCCCCGATTCTTGTAAAAGTCCAACACCACCAGCGAGTTCAAGTAACCAAACGGGGCTCTGGTACATTTTTAAGTGCAAAAGTTTAACTGCTTTTCACATGTGTAGACATGTGGTGCGCTTACAGTAAAAGCAATTGCTAACTACCTACCATGATTATCATGGATAATTTAAAAAAGAAAACCTTGTCAATAAAATGTCATGTGTGATCTACTTACCATCATTCTTATCATTATATATTATCATCATACTTAGTCATCTTGCTATATCAATACTTAGGACCAATATTTCTGTTGTTATTACCATGATTTTATAACCATAATTAAAACAAATCGGACTTAAGCTAGAGACTTATTATGTTGTTATAAATACAGTAGTACCTCCATGAGAGGACAACCCGCTAGATAACATCTCTCCACAAAGGACAGTTTTCATTTTCAAAATTACCATTTTTGCAATTTAGCAACTCTCTGGTAAGAGGACACATCTCTCCCTAAAGTACACTTTAGCTCTGTAACTAGGTGTTGTCATTTACAGAGAGGTAGTTCTACTGTAGCAACTCTCTGGTAAGAGGACACCTCTCCCTAAAGGACACTTTGGCTCTGTAACTAGGTGTTGTCATTTACATAGAGGTAGTTCTACTGTAGCAACTCTCTGGTAAGAGGACACCTCTCCCTAAAGGACACTATGGCTCTGTAACTAGGTGTTGTCATTTACATAGAGGTAGTTCTACTGTAGCAACTCTCTGGTAAGAGGACACCTCTCCCTAAAGGACACTTTGGCTCTGTAACTAGGTGTTGTCATTTACATAGAGGTAGTTCTACTGTAGCAACTCTCTGGTAAGAGGACACCTCTCCCTAAAGTACACTTAGGCTCTGTAACTAGGTGTTGTCATTTACATAGAGGTAGTTCTACTGTAGCAACTCTCTGGTAAGAGGACACCTCTCCCTAAAGGACACTTTGGCTCTGTAACTAGGTGTTGTCATTTACATAGAGGTAGTTCTACTGTAGCAACTCTCTGGTAAGAGGACATCTCTCCTTAAAGGACACTTTAGCTCTGTAACTAGGTGTTGTCATTTACATAGAGGTAGTTCTACTGTAGCAACTCTCTGGTAAGAGGACATCTCTCCTTAAAGGACACTTTGGCTCTGTAACTAGGTGTTGTCCTTTACAGAGAGGTAGTTCTACTGTACAAGAAAATAAGATCAAATCCAATTAAATTAATATGATTATATGGATTTGATCTTATTTTCTTGTAGCTATTATCTATATTGTGCCTCATCAATGTTATAAACATGTTGAAATAAAATCATAAAACAACAAATGTTTCTTTTTCAAATAAAGAAAACTTTAATTTTTTTTTTTTTGCTTATCCCTAGTACACGTGGTACAGGCCATGATAATCATGGTGGGTAGTTAGCGACTGCTTTTTACTGTAAGCGCACCACATGTCTACACATGTGAAAGCAGTTCGACTTTGCACTTACAAATGTGCCAGAGCCCCGTTTGGTTACTTGCACTCGCTGGTGGGGTTGGACTTTTGCAAGAATCGGGGGGCCATTGGAGCATTTTTTTTTTTTTTAAACAGAAAAAAGTGTCCAATGCGGGGATCGAACCCGGGTCGTAGTGGTCGTAAACCAAACGGTTTAACCAGCCTTCCACCGACCCCCGAAAACCTTAATAAAACTTTAAAGAAAACTTTATACTATTCATACTGCGATGAAAAATACTGGGAGAGCTTGGCTCATCGGTGGTGTACTTTCCCAGCAGTTTGGTCAATTCAATCTACCAGATTGCTTTTTAGAGCTCTAATACTGTATTGGATAATTCTGTTTGTATATATCTGACATTGAAAGGTGGAATCTTATAGTATTCAAGCAAACTATGGAAATAAACTTTATGGACATAACATGTACAACCAAACACAGCTGGTACAGTGGAGTGGACCCAGGAGGAGCTCTGAACTTCAGACAGCACCAAACAACACTAACAAGATTTAGAACAGGCCATCTCAAGCCATTGAAGATAGAAAATAACAATAAAAATCTACCCCACTTGCCTAAAATATAGCTTGGCACCTGCAGCTACAGAACACATTTTGGCTTGCATTAGATGTACTAAACAGGGCCTTTGGGAGAGGCCGCTGCTTATCAAATAGCTTGAGGAGCATGGACTTGTGGAATTCGGGTAATCTTTACACAAGGGGATAAGAAACAACACAATTACAAATAGTTGCATCGAGCAATTATTTTCTGAAAACAATAAAGACAGGCAGTTAAGCCTAAACATGCTGTTATAATGAGAGTCCACTACTTTTGGTTTTGCTACCTTATCAAAACATTTTAACCCAATGGAATTGCTGATGATTGCAAATCAGTAGAACTACCTCTCTGTAAAGGGCAACACTTAGTTACAGAGCCAAAATGTATTTTAGGGAGAAGTGCCCTCTTACCAGAGAGAGAGAGTTACTAATCTGTAAAAATGGTAATTTTTGAGATGAAAAGTGTTTTTTTTGCAGAGAGGTGTCTTCTACTGTGAATGTTCTCTCATGGAGTATGTTCTACTCTAATTCCACAGCCTTGTTTGCTTTTATAAGATAGTTACCAAAGAGCATGGAAATAAATCTTAATCAGTAAATGGTGATCTAATAAAAATACAGTATAAACTCTTATAAACAACTACAGTTGAAATACCTCTCTGTAAAGGGCAACATCCAGTTACAGAGCCAAAGTGTCCTTTAGGGTAAATATGTCTTACCGGAGAGTTGCTTTTCAGTAAAAATTATAATGACTTTGTAGAGAGGTGTCCTCTAGCAGGAGTGTCCTCTCTTGGTGTATGTTCTACTGTTCCTCCCTGAACTTTATAAATTCCAAAAATGACCTGATGTAACTTAACCTCCAATCAGAGACCATCTCTTGGAGAATCTGTATTTTTTAGACATTCTCTTATGGAAGCTATTTTCTAATGTAGCTTTATCTCTATACAATAAGAACAGCACAAATGTCAAATTGGATTATGAAAGATAAAGGCTTTCCTCTTATAAGACAAAGAAGAGAATTGTAGATAAATTGGTATATCTTGTAGTCACCTATATGGATGTTAGAGCTGGACTTTCAGAAAATAAAGAAGAGAAAAAGAATTGAAGCCTTTGAAATGTGGACATGGAGAAAGCTACTCATACTGTCATGGACAAATTAAAGGATAAATATTCAAATATTAAATGAAATTAATCCTGATAGAATCCTAGGATATCAAATATGCAAACAAAGACTACCCTACTTATAACATATCTTCTTCTTCTTCCTTATCTCCACTCAATCATATTAGGGTCTGGGTAAATTAAAATGTGTCTGCCTTTGTCATTAAGACTGGGAGCACTACTCAGTGGCAGGCTGACTTAGCTCCAAAATAAATGGCTGCCTCTGACATGAGGAACAGACGCCATGTAACAGCCGCTCCTAACTTGGAGTACAAACGCTGCTCATCCTGTATCTCTGGATTAGGAGCCCTTACAAGGTACTATCAGCTGGGCCAGCTGAGCCCAGGTTTTTTAGTGAGCTTGTTACTGCTCCTCCTCCTCCTTTTTAATCTGGGCTTGGGATCGGCAAAGGCGGAGTTACAGACATATAATGAGAGGTATTGGTTTAGAAATATATTTGGGAAACATAGGAGCAAGAGAGGAAGACCAGCAATGAGTTGGCTAGAAGGGGTCAAGGAAGCTACCAGAAGGTTACTATATGAGCTGCCATTGATATAGTCATCAACAAATCAAATTGGAGAATATTTGTCCATATAGTGGCCAAATGTCAAACTGGACTTGATGGATACAAACAACAACACATAAGATAACAAGACCACATTCGTGATACAAATAGGTTACATGTAACATTTCGGTGACAGCAGTGTTACTGAAATGTCATGCATAATTTATTCATCTAGATATGGTCTTGTTACCTTGTGCTTATAAAATACTAGCCGAATGACCCGAGCAACGCCCGTGTTTTACCCGATTGAATGTTTTTATTCAAATACTATTTGTTACAATTATAAATTGGTGCCTTAAATAAATGCATATATTAGTTAATAACTATAGCCTATGTGCTTTATCTGTCTATGTACTGTTGGCTTCCGTAGGCGTCTCTTACTGGGAAAAAGAAAGAGAGGATTCCATTTAGTTATTAACTAATATATGCATTTATTTAAGGAGCGACCCGCTCCAACACAATAATTACATAAACGAAAAGGCGAGGGGGGGGGGGGGGGGGGGCAAAGTTGGCGTGACCGTAGCCAACCAATAGGAGGGCGCCATTCCAAAAAAAAGCAAACGGTGACAGAGATGAAAACTAATGACTGATTGTTGATTAGGAGATGAGGAATGACGCTCGTAACTGTATATAGAATACTCCAAATTGTACCTTATCATAGGTCAGCCTAGATTATCAGTAAACCAGTTATATAAGCCATTGATTTCAGACAACCCCGACCTGGAATCAAATTCCGCATTGGTTACTTTTTTTCTGAATAAAAAAAGTTGCATAAATGGCCCCCGATTCTTGCAAATGTCTAACCCCACCATTGAGAGCAAGTTACCAAATGGGGTTCTATCATATTTGTAAGTTCAAAATTTAAACTTCTTTCTACATATATAGGCATGTGTAGTTTACAGTTTAGTTACAGTTAGTTACAGTTTTAGTTACAGTTTTTTTTTTTTTTTCTGCTTATCCTTAGTACACGTGGTACTGGAATTATTATGGTGGGTAGAAGTAGGCGACTGCTTTTACTATAAGTGCACCACATGTCTACACGTGTGAAAAACAGTTCGACTTTGTACATACAAATGTGCCAGAGCCCTGTTTGATTACTTGCACTCGCTGGTGGGGCCCGACTTTTGCAAGAATCAGGGGCCATTGGGGCATTTTTTAATTTAAAAAAGTGCCCAATGCAGGAATCGAACCCAGGTCGTAGCGATCGAAAACCAACGGTTTAGACCATCCTTCCACCGACCCCCGTTGGTTTGCACTTACAGTAAAAACAGTTGCTAACTACTCACCATGATTATCATGGCTTGTACTACACATGTACTAGGAATAATAATAAAAGAATAGTAAATATATAAATGAATGCATCCAGAAACAAACTGAATGGAGATAAAGGCATCTGAAGAATTTCATAACACCAGGTGAAGTTATCTGAAACTAATCAGAAGACATTCCACTTTTCCCACCTGTCAAGACCAGATGTACCATTCACACTATGGTGGTGACAGCAATATTAGTACAGTATGAGAAGTACAGGTAAAACACTTATCTATACCACACTTTCATCATTGCATATCTGCCAGGTGGGGAAAGTGGGATGTCGTAGCTTTGATTAGTTTCAAACACCTACAACTTTGCCTAACTCCACCTATCTTCTGGTCCCAAGCCCAGATAAAAAAAGGAGGAGGGGAAGCAGTAACAAGCTTGCTAAAAAACCTGGGCTCAACTGGCCTGGCTGATAGTACCCAGAGATACAGAATGTACTCCATGTTAGGAGCAGCTGTACATGATGTCTGTTCCTCATGTCAGAGGTAGCCATATCATATTGGAATTAAGTCGGTGGCCTGCTACTGAGTAATACTCCCAAGTCTTAATGACTGACACATTCTACTTCACCCAGTCATGATGGTTGTCAAAACACCATCAACAAGCTCTACAGGCTTGATAACCTAGTATGATTGAGTTAAGATAAGAAAGAAGATAACTTTGCCCGATGTTATGAAATTCTTCAGAAGCCCTTATCTCAAGCTTGTTGTACTGTACTTGTACCATACACACACTTGTTTGGCGGTGCAACTACTATAATAGGGAAGATACAGAGAAGATAAGCATGGCCCCTGCGTAAGGATCTCATACAAAATCGTGAAGCATTCCAGTTTGTAGGATACAGTTTGATGCTGGATGCATTCACTTAAAAGGAAAAGAAAGTAGTCTTTTTTTTAAATTTATTATTATTACAGAAGCATGAAGTCTATCAGACTATTGTGCTATATTAGAATTATTTACATATATATCTTTAATTATTTACACGATGAATTAGTAGTGATTTATAAATCTGTGTGCAAATTTCTCTAAACTTGCCAAAGTTTTCATAAGATTGAGTATATACAGAAAGATGGCATTATGTCAAAGTAAGCAAGTACAATTTGGTTAGTCAGAGGGCAAACCAACAAAAGATGCTCTGGTGTTTCAACATCTAGACAGCATAAAAAGAAAGTAGTCAGTCTGAGAAGTTTTACATGATCTTGTTCATTGACATGTCTACCTGATGAAGCTACATCTGACCATCCCATGTGTACAGAGTTCTACGAGCCCTACGCTGATGTAGACCCCCATGTGATTGTCCGGCGAGAAGCGGCAGAGAAGAAGTTGGATCTCAACAAGACTGAAGAAGAACTAGGCATCCTCATCCCACCATCTTCTAATATCTCAGCAGTAAGTCTTAATTGATGTTGCGTTGAAAGTTGTTTCAATATGTTGTTAAACAGATCAACGAGGACTCCCATGATTACTACAACTCCACCTTCATCACTGATCTCCCCAGTCTCCTATGGCTCTATGTTGACCTCAACACTAAGCCCAAGGCTGTGACCCATCCACTTCTATCTGCCACCTATCGCAAGGCCATGGTGAGACTTAACTTCTTTAATTGATCAGTTTACACTCATGGACAAAACTTAGGTAAGTCTTTCATGTCATCATTCATCTTTTTTTTTTTTAAGGAGACAAAGGCAATTTTGTTCACACTTGGTTATCTCGTGTGTCTTCAATAAAGGTCACTGTAATATCTTTCAGAGTTATTGTCTTGAATATCAATATACAGTTAAACCTGTCTATAGCTCTTGGGACTCACCAAAATAGGTTGCTATAGACAGGTTGCTTAATATTAATGTAAATCGCATCGTACTATTTAAAATCGGGCGCTATAGAGAGGAAGGTGCTACTTAGAGGGGGCGCTATAGACAGGTTTAACTGTACATGCTAATAGGTACAACTTCCTTTTGTTTCGTCCATGAGCTGATTAAGCTGATAAGAACAGATTTAAAAAACTTTATTGAAGGCATCTTAAAAAAATACAAGTGATAGTCGAAGAGCCTTCACTAGAAAATGCTTGCCAGTGCTAGTTTGGTACAGTAAAATGGTCAAGCAGTCTAGGCTTTGGGGTACAGGGTTCCTGGCCAAGGGGGGAGGGTCCACTTTCTCAAAAAGGGCCAGGGCGGGGTCCTCCATTTTCGGTGCCTGGGGACTGCGGCTTCTCTCCGTTGCTCCTTCCAGTCTCTGGTCCGTCTCCTTTCCTGGGTCCAAAAGTATTTACAGTGGTGGTCCTCAAGGGCAGGGGAGTCTTGGGTTCGGTTCCGGTAGGGTGGCGATCCTCCTAGACCTGTTTGGTCAATAGGTCTGCAGGTACTTGGAGAAGAGCCCCCGGGATCATGAACGAGGCGTCCTGGTTTACTTCTAGCTGGAGCTGGTGCCTCGCTCTTGTCTCCTAGGTGGTCGGTTGGGGCAGGGGGGGTCTTGAGACCGGGATCCTTGGGGTGAAGTTCCATCTAACATCTTCTGGTCCTCATAAATGTAGGTCCTCAAAGGGGGGCCCCCGGGATCATGAATGAGGACACCTGGTATAGTTCTAGGTGTAGCTGGTGCCTCATTCTTTTTTATTGGGGGGCCCTGGTGAGGAAGCAGGGTCTTGAATCAATACATGGTTCCTGTAGGATGGGACTCCATTTTGTGCTTGCTGGTCCTCTGGGTTAATGGTCTATGAAGAGGGGCCGCCGGGGATCATGAGTGAGGACACCTGATATAGTTCTAAGTGTAACTGGTGCCTCATTATTTTCTACTGGGGGGACCGGCGGGGGCGCAGGGTCTTGAAATTGGTTCCCGCAGGGTGGGGCTCCATTTCGTGCTTGCTGGTCCTCAGGGTAAATGGTCCCTGAAGAGGGGCCACCAGGGTCGTGAGTGATGACACCTAATGTACTTATGGGTGCAGCTGGTGCCTCGTTCTTGTTCTCCAGGGGGTCAGTAGGGGTAGGGTCCTTGGTGGTCGTTTCTGAGGTGGCATCTTGTGCCTCTGGGAGAGGTGTCTCTTGTTCCAACTTAGAGCTTGGTTCTTGAGGGGCCAGAGCTTCAGAATCAGGTGAAGATGGTGGCACGTTGTCCTTTTCTTCCAACTCTAGATAGTCGTCTTCATCTGGGGGCAAATCTGGAAGTTCTGAGGGGAAGGTTCCTGCATTCGACGGGGGCTTCGAAAACGTTGCAGAATAAGCTCCAGGCGATGCTCCATGTTCAAAGTGCTTTGGTGGCATGACCGGAGGATATTTGCATGGTGAATCACAATGATTCAGAGGTTTTGAAGACCTCGGAAAATTCGGGTTTAGATGGGCAAACTCGGGGAGGCCCGAGAGAATAATATCCAGAGACGACGTGTGGAATGGTGTTGCGACTTTGGTCCCAGAAGGCAGTGCATCATATTCAGAGTGCTTTGGTGGCATGACTGGAGGATATTCACAAGGGGAATCAGAATGATTCAGCGGTTTTGAAGACCTCGCAGAATTCGGGTTCAGATGGGCAAACTCGGGGAGGCCCGAGAGAATATTGTTTAGAGATGTAGTGTGGACGTTGATCCCAGAAGCAATAGTTTTCTCGGATGGATCTGGGATGGAAGCAATCACGCTGTAGATTAGATCCGTAGTAGGGTAACAAGTTGGGAGGTCACTTTTCAGAGGTATTTGAGACCTTGATTGCCGATTAACTGGAGGGACTGTACCAGGAGTGCAGGGGAGCGCAGGGCCATAATATGGCAAAGAGCCATAAGAGCATAAGGTGGGGTCGGCAATCATGGGGAATTAATTAATTTGCGAAAACATTGCACCACTTTGAGAGCGGTCGTTTTTCGAACAAATTGGTTTCTACTTGAGGTAGGGAGAGTTTCACAAGAGGTTCAGTTAAATAGTATATGGAAATCGCTTGCTCAAGGCCTTGTTCAACTTTGAGGTATTTCGAAATTAAAACTTTACACTTGATGTTCAATATTCTAAAGGAATTTGCAGATTGTTAGGCTTCCAGTAAAATTAAATTGAAGTGTAAAGGGCCTCCAGAATTTCAAGCTAGAAAAATTGGATTCTAATGCCACAAATTTGCGAAAAAATAAAAATATTTGAACAGTGCTCGAGTATATATACAAAAAAATTATCGAAACGTGAAAACAAATAATAATATATATATATACCAGCGAAAATAAATATTGTAAGAACTTAGCTTAATGCTGAGCAGAAAAGCAATATGCAAGAAATAAAGTAATTTTGTAGTGTTTAACTACAAAAAAAATAAGTGTAATATATATATCTATATATATATATATAGATATATATATAGATATATATATAGATATATATATATATATATATATATATATATGTACATGAACAAGAGAGAGAGATATTGCAAGAATTTAGCTTAGTGCTAAGCAGAGAAGCAATATGCAAGAAAGATACTACACTTTGATCTTAGCCAAAAGGCCTTTGTCCATGAGTGTATATATAACACTTCAGATTATATATAGTTAAAGACACAAAGTTTCAATTGTATCAACATTTTTTTTTTTTTCTTTAAAAATAAAAAGGGAAGGAAGGGTAGGCTTTTAGAGGAAATTTCCTTTAGGTACACTAGAACCTCTATGAAAGGACACTTCCGCTAGAAAACAGCTCTCTACAAAGGACAGTTTTCATTGCCAACATTACTATTTTTACTATTTGGCAGCTCTCTGGTAAGAGGATACCTCTCTCCCTGAAGGTCATTTTAGCTCTACAACTAGGTTTTTTTTAGTTCTACTTGTGATGCTTGTGGATTAAGTTTTAGAAAGCTCACCAATTTTTTTTTTTCCATTTTTGAAGAAATAAAAGAATTTGATGCAATAAAAACTTCAATCTCTTTAACTATAGATTCTGATGGAGAATAAAAATATAACCAAAGAGATATGACAGACCTTTCTATCCTCAATACAGTAGAACTACCTCTCTGTATAGCACAACACTTGTCGCAGAGCCAAAATGTCCTTCAGGGAGAGATATCCTCTTACTGGAGAGAAGATAATTGGCAAAAATGGTAATTCTGGAGATGAAATCTGTCCTCTGTAGAGAGGTGTCCTCTTACCAGAGAGTTGCTACAGTAGAACTACCTCTCTGTAAAGGACAACACCTAGTTACAGAGCCAAAGTGTCCTTTAGGGAGAGTTGTCCTCTTACCAGAGAGTTGCTACAGTAGAACTACCTCTCTGTAAAGGACAATACCTAGTTACAGAGCCAAAGTGTCCTTTAGGGAGAGTTGTCCTCTTACCAGAGAGTTGCTACAGTAGAACTACCTCTCTGTAAAGGACAATACCTAGTTACAGAGCCAAAGTGTCCTTTAGGGAGAGTTGTCCTCTTACCAGAGAGTTGCTACAGTAGAACTACCTCTCTGTAAAGGACAACACCTAGTTACAGAGCCAAAGTGTCCTTTAGGGAGAGTTGTCCTCTTACCAGAGAGTTGCTACAGTAGAACTACCTCTCTGTAAAGGACAACACCTAGTTACAGAGCCAAAGTGTCCTTTAGAGAGAGATGTCCTCTTACCAGAGAGTTGCTACAGTAGAACTACCTCTCTGTAAAGGACAACACCTAGTTACAGAGCCAAAGTGTCCTTTAGGGAGAGTTGTCCTCTTACCAGAGAGTTGCTACAGTAGAATACCTCTCTGTAAAGGACAATACCTAGTTACAGAGCCAAAGTATCCTTTAGGGAGAGGTGTCCTCTTACCAGAGAGTTGCTACAGTAGAAATACCTCTCTGTAAAGGACAATACCTAGTTACAGAGCCAAAGTATCCTTTAGGGAGAGGTGTCCTCTTACCAGAGAGTAGGTAATTGGTAAAAATGGTAATAAAAATTGTCCTTTGTAGAGAGGTGAACTTCTTATCTCTTTTTTCTTATCTCTTACCAGAGAGTTGATAATTGGTAAAAATGGTTATCTTGGAGATGAGAACTGCCCATTGTAGAGAGGTGTCCACTCATGGAGGTTGTTCTACTGTAACAGCATCTCTTCTTATTATTTCTTATCTCCACTCAATCATATTAGGGAGGGATATCAAGCTTGTAAAGCTTGAGACTTTTGATGGTGTCTGTTCACAACCATCATGATTGGGTGAAGTAGAATGTGTCTGCCTTTGTCATTAAGACTGGGAGCACTACTCTGTGGCAGGCCGACTTAACTCCAAAAGAAATGGCCGCCTCTGACATGAGGAACAGACACCATGTGCAGCCGCTCCTAACATGGAGTACAAACGCTGCTCATCCTGTATCCCTGGATTAGGAGCCCTTACAGGGTACTATCAGCTGGACCAGCTGAGCCCAGGTTTTTTAGCCAGCTTGTTATTGCTCCCCATCCTCCTTTTTCATCCGGGCTTGGGACCGGCAAAGGAGTAGTTACTGTAACAGCATGATGGTCCCAAGTGATATTGTTACAGTAAGGGTTGACTGTTGGTATCTATTGCCTTATAGAAAGGTGGGAAACCAATTAAAATTAATCAATCATCTCATTTAGCCTACCATGATGATATCATCACAGCTATTACTGTGTGCAGACCATCCATCTATCATTTGACTTCCCCTTCTACGGTGATCCTATCCGGAATGTGACCATTGCGACTGGAGGTATGTTTACATTGTGATATACAGTACTGTGTTGTCTACACACAGAATGTTCCAGGGTTCCTCTATGTTGGAGAGTACCTACATAACTGGATTGCAGCTACACAATACATAGCTCCACTAATGGCCAACTTCAACCCTACACTCAACAATGATACTGCGATTTCTTATTATGATAATGGTAAGTTGGCTTCTTCTATCTTCTTTCTAAAATACTCTCGTTTCAGTAATTGTACACTCATGGACAAAACTTAAGGAAGTTGTACCTTCTAGCAGGTATTTTTGTATATAGACAATAACTCTGAAATATACGAGGTGTGTTCAAAAAGTATCGCAAATTTTGAATTTTCGCGGGTTACGTATATTCGAATTTCGATCTTTTTGTGGCTTTATGTTGGTACTCATGTCTCTCACTTATGCCGACAAGCTCGGCCATTTTGAATGTTCACTTAATTGTTGACAGCTGCTTTGCTTGCAGGTGTTTTGGATCGTCTTCGATTTTTACCTATTAAAAAAATGGATCAAAGAACCTGTATCAAATTTTGTGTGAAAAACGAAATTAATTGCGCGGATGCATTCCGAATGTTGACTGTGGCATATGAAGAAGCTACTTGGACCGAAGCAACGTTTATCGGTGGTACAAAATGTCCTCAGAAGGCAGAGAAGATGTGAACGACGAAGAGCGTGCCGGACGCCCGAGCACGTCAACAACAGACGAAAAAATTAATGAAGTGGAGAAAATGATATTGACCAATCATCGAATCACCGTTTAGAGAAGTTGCTGAGGACCTAAACATATCGATTGGCTCATGCCATTCGATTTTTATCAATGATTTGGGCATGAGACGGGTCGCCGCGAAATTCGTACCAATATTGCTCAATTGCAACCAAAACAGCATCGCATGAACATTGATAATGAGATGTTGGACTCTGTCTGCGATGACCCAAATTTGCTCCAGAGGGTCATAACTGGTGACGAAGCGTGGGTTTATGGTTATGACGTGGAAACCAAAGCTCAATCATCTCAATGGAAGCTGCCGCACGAACCAAGACCGAAAAAAGCGCGCCAAGTTCAGTCGAATGTGAAAGTTTTGCTGACAGTTTTCTTCGATTGCAGGGGCGTGGTGCATCATGAGTTCTTGCCACAGGGTAGAACGGTCAATAAGGAATATTACCTGCAAGTTATGCGCAATTTGCGCGAAGCAATCCGCCAGAAACGCCCGGATTTGTGGAAGAACAAAAATTGGTTTTTGCACCACGATAACGCCCCCTGCTCACACATTGTTGCTTGTGCGTGACTTTTTGGCCAAAAACAACACACTAATGATGCCACAGCCACAGTATTTCCCAGATATGGCCCCCTGTGACTTTTTCTTGTTCCCTAAACTGAAGAGGCCCATGAAAGGACGATGTTGCGGTACGCTTGACGAGGTTACGCTACGCTTGACGAGATAAAGACGACATCGAAGGAGGAGCTGAAAAAGATTTTAAAAAATGATTTTTTGAAGTGCTTCGAAGATTGGAAAAACCGTTGGCACAAGTGTATAATATCTCTTGGGGGGAATACTTTGAAGGGGACAAAATAGGTATTCATGAATAAATAAATAATTTTTGAAAAAACACAAAAGTCGCGATACTTTTTGAACACACCTCGTATTTGATACACTCATAGACAAAACTAAAGGAAGATGTACATTTTAGCATGTATATCGGGATTCAGACAATAACTCTGAAAGATAGTTTATACAGTGAGTGACCTTTATTGAAGATACACGAGATAACCTAGTGTGAACAAAATTGCCTCTGTCTCCTTCGAAAAAATAAGCAACCAACAGCATCAAAGACTTTCCACTTTCTTAATGGAACACTCATATACAAAACTTAAGGAAGTTGTACCTTTTAGCATGTATATCGGGATTGAGACAATAATTCTGAAAGATATTACAGTGACTTTTATTGAAGACACATGAGATAACCAAGTGTGAACAAAACTTAAGGAAGTTGTACCTTTTAGCATGTATATCGGGATTCAGACAATAACTCTGAAATATTTTACAGTGACCTTTGTTGAAGACACACAAGATAACCAAATGTGAACTAAATTGCCTCTGTCTCCTTCAAAATATAGAAAACTGGCGATATCAAAGACTTTCTACTTTCTTAATGGAACACTCATAGAAAAAAAAAACATAAGGAAGTTGTACCTTTTAGCATGAATTAATGGATATAGACAATAACTCTGAAAGTTATATTTGATACACCGTGACCTTTATTAAAGACACACGAGAAAACCATGTGTGAATAAAATTGTCTCTGTCTCTTTAAAAAAATTTGACAAGCAGTAATATTAAAAACTTTCCACTTCCTTAAGTTTTGTACATGAATGTATTTTGGTTAATCCTACAACTTGATGTAAATTTGAAAACATAAGGTAACAAGACTAAATCCAAATAATGAAAGGTTTGTCAGGTTTTGGTAACAAAACTCTTACTAAAACATCCCAAACATTTCATTAATTTGGATTTAGTCTTGTTACTCTTATGTTCCTAATCTATAATCCAAATTGTATCTTTATCATTTTTGATGGAAATTTATTAAAATAAGTAAGTTTTCAATGTTAAATAACATTTCCACAGGTGTGTTTCTCCTTAGTTTTTACTATATGTACTTTAAATATTTCCATATAGAGAAATAAATATAAGAAAGAAATCTGCTATCTTGTTTACACACTAGATAACAGTAACTATTTAAAACCTGCTGTGATAAAATTTCTCATTCAGTACTTGTGTCTGAAGATGGTAACAATACTGTTACAGAAACATCACACACTATTTATTTATTTGGATTTGGTCTTATTACCTTGTGTTTATAATCTATAATCCAAATTTTTTTTTTTTTTTGTGTCCCAAATCCAAATTGTGCATTATCAGAAAGAAAAGGCCTTTTGATGAGTAACATAATTAAAAAGTTTGTTTATTTTAAAATATTATCAAAGAAATAATAACTCACAATTTGGATTATAGATTATAGCTACAATAAAATAATACCTAATCAAAATAAATTACTATTGTTTAATGTTTCAGTAACAGCATTGTTACCATCATCAGACAAAAGAATAAATAAGATATTTTGAAATTATTGAAATTTATTATTTTTTGTCTGATGATGGTAACAACGCTGTTACTGAAAGATCACACACTATTAATTTATTTGGATCTGCTCATAATTTCTTGTAATTATTAAATAAAATAATTGTAGAGATAATATGATAAGAGAGTTATTTTAATAGATTATCTGCCACACAAGGTAATAAGACCAAATCCAAATAAATAAATGTATATTGTGTTGGTATTTTTTTTTGTGTTTTGTTGTTGAAAAGAGGTGCAGTCGTGGAAAAGTAAAGATAATTATTTACCTTTCAAGTAGATTTTATTTTGAATTACTTGAAGTAAAAATACACATAAAATTATTTATCACAGCAATATAGAATTTATAGAATGAATTCTATAATCGTGATTTAAAAAGAAAAAAAGGTAGGGTTAACTATACATATTTACAACAATAATATTTTAAAGTGGTATGTTCCGGATCCATGGTAAAAAAATATATAACAGTCAATGAATGAAAATGAAATATATGTTTTAAAAAATAATAAAAAAATTGTATTTTAGATTACAAGGTGCGTTCATTAATTTCCAGGACTGCTCTGTATCTTTGAAAAAATAAAACAAATAAAAAAACTAATTTAATATTTTTCAAAATATACCCCTCCTGCCTCAATACACCCGTTCCATCTTTTTTTCCAATTGTCGAAGCAGGAGATAAAATCACTTTTTGAGAGGTTCCTCAAGGTTGCCTTCGATTCAGCTTGTATCATATCAACGTTGTCAAATTTCCA
Source organism: Cordylochernes scorpioides (assembly GCA_030710605.1). Taxonomy (NCBI): domain Eukaryota; kingdom Metazoa; phylum Arthropoda; class Arachnida; order Pseudoscorpiones; family Chernetidae; genus Cordylochernes; species Cordylochernes scorpioides. Next base: position 139,360,541 of record CP092863.1, read on the forward strand.
TCCTTTCAAGTTCATTTTCAATTTAGGATAGAGGAAAAAGTCATTGGGGGCTAAGTCGGGGGAATAGGGTGGATGAGGGATCTGTATGGTTGAATGCTTGGCCAAGAACTGCAAAACAACATGGGCTGTGTGCGGCCGCGCATTACCGACGTGAAGTATCCAGTCATTGTTTTGCCATCTTTCAGGTCTTTTAAGGCGCACTGCCTCCCTTAAGCACCTCATTATCCCCACATAAACAGATAGTCCAGTCTCTGAAGATAATTCTTCTGTTAGATTTAATTAACTCCTTTATTTTGAGCTTGTTTTCCTCGCAACGAAATGATCTTGGACGCCCAGTATGCTGATCATCGTTTACCTTTTCCCGACCTTTTTGGAAGCGTGAAAATCATTCAAAAGTTCTTAAAGGGATAAAGCTGCATCGCCAAAAGCTTCTTTAATCAATTCATACATCTCAGTAGCACTTTTTTTCAATTTAAAATAAAACTTAATGCAGATTCTCTGCTCTTCGAAAATGGCCATTTTAAAATTAGAAATGCGAACCTTACAAGGAAGTTGTTTTGTTCTATTTTTAGATCGGCGCGTGCGCCACGAGACTCGTGCTTTCAGTCAGGTGTGGTCGAATGTCCAATATTCAGCTCTGTAAAAAAATATTTTCTCTAGCTTTTTTATTTATTTTATTTTTTAACCAGTCCTGGAAATTAATGAACGCACCTTGTATATAATATGTATATAAATTGATCTGATTTGGTGTCTTATTACCTTGCGTTTCTAATCTATAATACAAATTGTAGCTTATAGATTTTTCTGCCATTTCCTACTGTATTGTTGTTTCTTATCCCCTTGTGTAAGATTACACAAATTCCATGAGTTCATGCTCCTCAAGCTGTTTTATATGATAAGCAGCGACCTCTCCCAAAGGTCCTGTTTAGAGCATCTAATACAAGCGAAAATGTGTTTCTGGAGCTGTAGGTGCCAAGCTACGTGATAAACTATAGTGATAAGAATTCTTCTTCTTCTTTCTTATCTCCACTCAATCATATTAGGGTATCAAGCTTGTAGAGCTTGAGACTTGACAACCATCATGACTGGGTGAAGTAGAATGCGTTTGCCTTTGTCATTAAGACTGGGAGCACTATTCAGTGGCAGGCCGACTTAGCTCCAAAAGAAATGGCCGCCTCTGACATGAGGAACAGATGCCATGTGCAGCGGCTCCTAACATGGAGTACAGACATCCTGTATCCCTGGAGTCCTTACAGGGTACTATCAGCCAGGCCAGCTGAGCCCAGGTTTTATAGTGAACTTGTTACTGCTCCTCCTCCTCCTTTTTCAGCCGGGCTTGGGACCGGCAAAGACGGAGTTGTGATAAGATGTGAAAACACACGATAAAACTGATTATAATCCTGAAGTAAATATGTAAATTTGTTCACAGGTACCGCTCTGACAGTTGAATGGAAGAATGTCATCCTGGATGATCATCCTAAAGGTGAGTGCCAAAATTGATCATTTCACAGCTGGTAAAAACAAGACTTTTAATCTATTTAAATAACAAATAAAAATTCAAAACTATTAAAGACGCGTATGATTAAAAAAAAAAAAAAAAACAATTTCTACTGTCCTTACTGCGATGTAAAAAAAAAAGGGAGGGCCTGGCTCATCAGTGGTGAACCTTCCCAGCGGTTTCGGCAGTTTAATCTACCATACCGCTGTAATAAACAGCCAAGTTCAATATTACAGATTACAGTGTAGATTGAACTGGCGAAACCGCTCGAAGGGTTCACCACTGATGAGCCAGGCCTTCCAGTCATTTTATCATTGCAGTATTAATTGTTTTATTTTAAAAGAAACATACGTACCAAAAATGGTTTAAATTTCTTATGACAGATGGTGTGCTAATTCTATATACAGCTACGAGCGTCATTCCTCATCTCCTAATCATCTCTGTCACCGTTTGCTTTTTTTTTGGAATGGCGCCCTCCTATTGGTTGGCTACAATCACGCCACCTTTGCCCCTCCCCCATCCATCATGCCTCCCCCACTCGCTTTTTCGTTTTTGTAACTATTGTGTTGGAGCGGGTCGCTCCTTAAATAAATGCATATATTAGTTAATAACTAAATGGAATCCTCTCTTTCTTTTTCCCAGTATGAGACGCCTACGGAAGCCAACAGTACATAGACAGATAAAGCACATAGGCTATAGTTATTAACTAATATATGCATTTATTTAAGGCGCCAATTTATAATTGTAACAAATAGTATTTGAATAAAAACATTCAATTGGGTAAAACACGGGCGTTGCCCGGGTCATTCGGCTAGTACATCATAAAGATGGGGTATTTCTACTGTCCTTACTGCAATGGAAAAATTAATGGGAGGGCCCCTGGCTTATCAGTGGTGAACCCTCGCATTAATTTTTCCATTGCAGTAAGGACAGTAGAAATTGTTTATTTTTAAAAAGAATCATATGTGTCTATAATGCATCATTACAAATAAATATTTAGATGGAAATTTTTCAGGGAGGATGTTGATCTGAAAAGATAAAGGTCACCTCTCCCTTCAAAATAGACATTAAAGCTAGACGTGATCTAGATAATATCTAACTTTGACGTCTATTTTGATGGGAGAGGCAACCTTTGTCTTTTTAGATCAATATCCTTCCTTCAAAATTTCCATTTATATTTTAGACATAGATTTGACCCAGCCACTTAGCCAGCTATACACCTCTTTAGCAGATTGTCAAGGTTTCATTACATCCCTTGATGGTGTCTACCTCTGATGTCTTAGTTTGACTGGAGAGGCATCCTTTGTCTTTTTAAATAAATGTTTTTGTTGTTATCCACATGTTTCCACAATACTCAACCTATCTGAATGGAATATATAGTGTTAGAGGCTTAGAATTTACACCCATCATTTTGATCACAGGACAGTTTTCATTTGCAAAATTACCATTTTTACTATTTAGCAACTCTCTGGTAAGAGGACATCTCTCCCTAAAGGACACTTTGGCTCTGTAACTAGGTGTTGTCTTTTACAGAGAGGTATTTCTACTGTAGCAACTCTCTGGTAAAAGGACACCTCTCCCTAAAGGACACTTTGGCTCTGTAACTAGGTGTTGTCCTTTACAGAGAGGTAGTTCTACTGTATCTCTAAAAGGCTAATTATTGTGCCATATCATGATTTTAAATTGTTTATATTATTGATGATAGATGGCGCTCTAACTGTATTTGTTTGTTTACAGCTGGACCATTCAGTTTTCAGACAACACTATACGACAACGGCAACATTGCATTTGTTTACATCGATGTAAGTCTTCTATGCAAATTGTTTTATAGAGTTAATAATAGATTCTATTCACATATTGTGTTTAGCAAGAAATATGCATATCCTTCTGACTGCTCAAATGAACATAATTATTTATGATATAGTAGAAGCTCCCTTTAGCGGACACCTCTCTACAAAGGACAGTTTTCATTTGCAAAATTATCATTTTTACAATTTAGCAACTCTCCGGTAAGAGGACATCTCTCTCTAAAGGACACTTTGGCTCTGTAACTAGGTGTTGTCCTTTACATGGAGGTAGTTCTACTGTAGCATCTCTCTGGTAAGAGGACACCTCTCCCTAAAGGACACTTTGGCTCTGTAACTAGGTGTTGTCCTTTACAGAGAGGTAGTTCTACTGTATATAATATTCAACTGACTATAATTAAATGCTTTCTTTAATTTATATAATCAATCAGCCCATTTACTAATCGACTTTAATTCAACACAGACTTAAATCAACCAAAAATTTTGATCTCTTGGAATGTTGAATTAAAGAAGTTGAACTGATAAGGCACAAGATTTGGATTATAGATTATAAACACAAGTTAATAAGACCAAATACATATATGAATAACACATTGTTTATTAATTTATATTTGGTCTTATTACCTTGTGTTTAGAAGTTGAACTGTTTATACATGGATTCACCACAGTCTGCAAAGAAAATAATTCAAAAAAGTAAAAGTTATTTACATTTAATGATAATAAGCCAGTGTGTGCTGTATATACACTCATGGACAAAACTTAAGGAAGTTGTACCTTTTAGCATGTATATTGGGATTGAGACAATAACTCTGAAAGATATTACAGTGACCTTTATTGAAGACACACAAGATAACCAAGTGTAAACAAAACTTAAGGAAGTTGTACCTTTTAACATGTATATCAGGATTCAGACAATAACTCTGAAAGATATTACAGTGACCTTTATTGAAGACACATGAGATAACCAAGTGTGAACAAAACATAAGGAAGTTGTACATTTTAGCATGTATATTGGGATTGAGACAATAACTCTGAAAGATATTACAGTGACCTTTATTGAAGACACACAAGATAACCAAGTGTAAACAAAACTTAAGGAAGTTGTACCTTTTAACATGTATATCAGGATTCAGACAATAACTCTGAAAGATATTACAGTGACCTTTATTGAAGACACATGAGATAACCAAGTGTGAACAAAACATAAGGAAGTTGTACATTTTAGCGTGTATATCGGGATTGAGACAATAACTCTGAAATATATCACAGTGACCTTTATTGAAGACACATGAGATAACCAAGTGTGAACAAAACTTAAGGAAGTTGTACCTTTTAGAATGTATATCGGGATTCAGACAATAACTCTGAAATATATCACAGTGACCTTTATTGAAGACACACGAGATAACCAAATGTGAACAAAATTACCACTGTCTCCTTTAAAAAAATAGACATTCAGCAACATCAAAGACTTTCCACTTCCTCAAGTTTCATCCATGAGTATATTTAACCTCAATGGTATTTAAATTGCATAATCTAAATCCAGTAAAACCTCACTAAAATGAACCTGGTATATAACAAACCTTCCCTTATAACGAACTTGAAATAATTTCCATTTGTCAATTTTATAATACAGTGTGAACTAGGTTTATATAACAAACCATTTCTATAAACACAAGGTAATAATATCAAATCCAAATAAATAAATAGTGTGTGACGTTTCGGTAACAGCGTTGTTACCATCTTCAGACAAAAATACTGACAAAAAGAACTACTACCATTCAGTACTTTTGTCTGAAGATGGTAACAACGCTGTTACCAAAACGTCACACAATATTTATTTGGATTTGGTTTTATTACTTTGTGTTTATAATCTATAATCCAAATTGTGACTTATCAAACCATGTCTATAGTGAACTAAAGGTTAAATTTCATTGAGGTTTGCTATAGAGGGGTTTTACTGTAACAAATATTTTTAGTATGTTGACAAATATGGTTGTATTTGAAAAAGGAAAAATAATATTCAGGTAAAAAGTTTCTTTTAATATTGGTTTTTCAAGCTTTCGATCAAATATACTGTTCTACAATGGGCCAATACTTTTTTTTGCCTTCCCTAGTACACGTGGTACAGGCCATGAAAATCATGGTGGGTAGAAGTGGACGACTGCTTTTACTGTAAGTACACCACATGTCTACACATGTGAAAAGCAGTTCGACTTTACACTTACAAATGTGCCAGAGCCCTGTTTGGTTACTTGCACTCGCTGGTTGGGTTGGACTTTTGCAAGAATCGGGAGCCATTGGAGCATTTTTTTTTAAATCAGAAAAAAAGTGCCCAATGCGGAAATTGAACCCGGGTCATAGTGGTCGAAAACCAATGGTTTAGACCATCCTTCCACTGACCCGCTAATACTTTATGTATAATCTCTAAGTTATCTTTATACAAAAATAATTATTAAAAAAAAACCTTTTTACATATTTTAATTATGTTGATATTTTTCTCTTTTCATCTAACTAACTTGCATACTAATTCTTGCACATATTTCAAATATCTTTCTTTTCTTTTCTTTCAATGTTTTGTTTATCTTTAAAGTGTAAGTGTCCTTAGGGGGACATAGCACTCTAAGTCAAAATAAAATAAAAATTTAGAGATTGTACATAAAGTATTTGCCCATGATAAGGCACAATTTGGATTATAGATTATAAACACAAGGTAAAAAGACCAAATCCAAATAAATAAATAGTGTGTGACGTTTGTTACCATTTTCAGACAAAAGTATTGAATTTAGATTCAATCTATAAACGCTGTTACAGAAATGTCACACACTATTTATTTGGATTTAGTCTTATTACCTTGAGCTTGAAAGCTTGCAAAACCAAAATTAAAACTTTTTACCTTTTTAAAATAATTTCTGGATAACTATTGCTTACATAAAAATGGTTGTATATTTGCATATAGATCCCGCTGCCCATACAGAGCATCTCCAATGAAAGTCATCCAGTAAAAGTGGGGTTGTCAGATGCATATATCCTAGAGAAACAACATTTCAGTAAGTAAACTGCATATCTTGACACAAATATGTTGGTTGATCCTTGCTCTGTGTTCAGTTTTCAAGAGGAAGATTGTCTATGAGTATCATAAGATCAACCTGATGGATCGACAAATTGGATCCAAAACTGCCTTGTTTTTCAAAGCTCTCCCAAGTAAGTATATTTATAGCCATGTGTGTGTTAGCTCTGTAAAATAGAAATGTTGATTTGTGGGCTTTCATGATTATTGGTTTGTTTCATCTTAATTCAACGATAAGACACAATTTGGATTATAGATTATAAACACAAGGTAACAATGCTGTTACTGAAATGTCACACATTATTTATTTATTTGGTCTTATTACCTTGTGTTTATAATATTAATTCAACCATATTTGATTAAGAAAAAAGTTTAAGAGCAAATTAAAGTTCCATCTGTAATTGAACCGTATGTTTTGAAAGCTGTTTCTTGAAAGATGTTTCATCATTATACAGTAGAACCTCCATGAGAGGATACCTGTGCTAGAGGACACCTCTCTATAAAGGACAGTTTTCATTTTCAAAATTACCATTTTTACTATTTAGCAACTCTCTGATAAGGGGACACCTCTCCCAACAGGACACTTTGGCTCTGCATTTAGGTGTTGTCCTTTACAGAGAGGTAGTTCTACTGTAGTAATAAAAGAAACATTTCTCCTTCGTTTTTAAACTTTTTGTTATGATATCTAAGAAGATTAATCTTTCGGCAGAGCTGACTGCTACAGGGCACGTTCACATGTGGTGGATAGGGGAACAACCTTCAGATATGAAGGCCAGCTGTGAAACAAACATAATAACACTGACCAATAAGAAATTGCGAACCAACAGCAGCATTGTTAGAAAGAGGAGAAAGACCTCTTTAAAAATCCCAAGTTCAACTGACCAGGTTGATAGACCTCAACAAGGGTCCCACTCCAGGGATACGGAGGAGCTGTGTCTGTACTCATGTTAGTTGGCAGCAAAGGCTTCCATGTTAGGAACGGCCTCAAATTACAAAGTCAGACTTTCACCAAAGTGTGCCTGGATCATGGTGCCATGATCAATGAAAGCTGCACCCCCTACACCCCATTCCATGAGGCTCGAGGAGTGGGATTTGTATTAACTTTGCACAAGGGGATAAGAAACCAAAATAAAAAAATAAGATTAATAATTGATAAACTATATTTAATGTACCCAGATGAAACTGTGATACCATTTTTACACATAAAAGAAACATTTGTGCATTAATGATTTCGTTTCCTATAAATAAATAGTTCATTACAACTATTTATTTATTCATATTTTCAAGGTCTTCTCTTTAGTTTATATAAATTCTACAAGACCGCAGTCACAGTTTGGAGGAGATTTATAGAATCGCTGAATGTCGTGGTTTATTTGGATGAGGAAAGTGAAGACTAGAACGCTGCTGATTCCACATTAGCCTGTTCAGTGATACGTTAACTTATGTACGGTGTGGCCACTGGACATGTGTTGGACCTGGAGGTTGTTGTTGGGTTCTGTGCTGTCTGGAGTATAGGAGCTCTATCTATGCTTCCTTTTTTTTTTTTTGCTTATCCCTAGTACACGTGGTACAGGCCATGATAATCATGGTGGGTAGAAGGCGACTGCTTTTACTGTAAGTGCACCACATGTCTACACATGTGAAAAGCAGTTCGACTTTGCACTTTCTATGTTTCCTTCCTGTGGTGAATCTATATAAGACTGGTGGTCTTAATGAAGCTGTATTTGTGTGTATTTATTTGTATTTTGTCTTATTACCTTATGGTCTAATGCTATTATATGTAAATTCTGTTATGGCTAAACCATGGTCATATGTACCCTACCTATATGGTAACCATATTCTGTGCCGTAGCTTGCTCCCAGTACCATGACTGCCAGAGCTGCCACAACGCCCAGATTGGCTTTGTCTGTTTCTGGTGTCCCACCCTGCAGCGATGTTCCACCAGTATTGACAGACATCGGCAGGATTGGTTGCGGCATCTCTGTATCTACCAGGTGAGACTCTTCCTCTATATTATCCTGGTAATGCACAATTATGCACAGTAACTATTTAAAACATGCTGTGGTAAAATTTCTCATTCAGTACTTTTGTCTGAAGATGGTAACAACGCTGTTACCGAAACTTCACACACTATTTATTTATTTGAATTTGGTCTTATTACCTTATTTTTATATCCTGATAAGTTACCATTTTTATGGATTATAAACACAAGGTAATAAGACCACAAATTCAAATAAATAAATAGTGTGTGACGTTTTGGTAACAGCATTGTTACCATCTTCAGACAAATTCAGTCATTCAGTACTTTTGTCTGATGATGGTAACAATGCTGTTACAGAAACGTCACACACTATTTATTTATTTGGATTTTGGTCTTATTACCTTCTGTTTATCTTTTACATCCTCAGTTTCATTGTGATGGATAAATTTCATTTTTGTGTAAAATAATTATTGTTGTGCATCAAGTGTTATTTTATTTATTTTTGCTTATCCCTAGTACACGTGGTACAAACCATGATAATTATGGTAGGTAGTTAGTGACTACTTTTACTGTAAGTGCACACCACATTGTCTACACATGTGAAAAGCAGTTTGACTTTTACACTTACAAATTGGACAGGTTTCTGTTTGGTTACTTGCATTCGCTGATGGGGTTGGACTTTTGCAAGAATTGGGGGCCATTGGAGCATTTGTTTTAAATCAAGTTTTATTGTTGTGAAAAAGTTGTCATTTTTGTTGAAAAAGTTTATTGTTTGTAAATATGATACTGTCCCAGTTTTGGTTACAGATTTGATCCTCTCCACCTTTTCATCCACTATCCATGAATTTACTTTTAAAACTACTCATATACATTTGACAATATACACTCATGGACAGAACTTAAATAAGTTGTACCTTTCAGCATGTACATTGGGATTCAGACAATAACTCTGAAAGATATTACAGTGATCTTTATTGAAGACACACGAGATAACCAAGTGTGAACAAAACTTAAGGAAGTTGTACCTTTTAGCATGTATATCGGGATTCAGACAATAACTCTGAAAGATATTACAGTGACCTTTATTGAAGACACACGAGATAACCAAGTGTGAACAAAACTTAAGGAAGTTGTACCTTTTAGCATGTATATCGAGATTCGAATAATAACTCTGAAAGATATTACAGTGACCTTTATTGAAGACACACGAGATAACCAAGTGTAAACAACTTCTGTCTCCACTTCTTTAAGTTTAGTCCATAGGTATTTTCAACAAACATAACTAGGGAATAAATCCTGCATTGACCACTTTTTATGCTTCAATGGTACTTGATTTTTGCAGAAGGCCAACCCCACCAGCGAGTGCAAGTTAACAAATGAGACTGTCATACTTTTATGTGCCAGAGCCCTGTTTGGTTACCTGAAGTCACTGGTGTGGTTGGACATCTGCAAGAATTTGAGGGAGCCATTGAAGCAATATTTTTCAGAAAAAAAAAAAAAAAAATTGTGCCCTTTGAGGGATTTGATCCCAGGTCATGGCTACCAAAAAAAAAAGACAGAGTTTTTGCCACACCTCCAATGACCATAAGAAAAAATGTTTAAAAAAGCATTTAAAATATAGAAAAATCAACAACCCCATAGATTTTACATATTGATGAGACAGAAGCTGGGATGTAGGTCTCAGAGGGTTTATTATGGGGAGTGATTCATCTTGATGGGCCATGGTCACTAAGGGCCGGTCTAATGTTGGGTTCGTGGTACAGCCCAGGAAGGTCTTTGGGTTCTCTCAGACCAGTTGTAGTGGGCTGTGACACAACATTCTATATAATTTTCTGTCAAGGTGTATTCCACAAATTAAGAGTAAAAGATAACTAAAATAAATAATAGTAAAAAATGTTGTTGTTGCTTATTCTTCAAGTTGTTTAAACATTATATTATAAACACAAGGTAATAAAACTAAATCCAAATAAATAAATAGTGTGTGACGTTTCGGTAACAGCGTTGTTACCAGTACCGGTTATTCAGTACTTTTGTCTGAAGATGGTAATAACGCTGTTACTGAAACATCACACACTATTTATTTGGATTTGGTCTTATTTATCTTGTGTTTATAATTTATAATCCAAATTGTGCCTTATTGATCTCCATTAGGTTCCATTGTCTCAGCTTTTCTATTATAGTCCTTGGGGTTTACAACAATAACAAATACAAAGTAATAAGACCAATATTTGTGTAATCTTTACACAAGGAATAAGTAACAACAAGACCAAATAATAAAAGAAAATAAGACCTAATCCAAATAAATTATTTGGATTAGGTCTTATTTTCTTTTATTATAATCTATAATCCAAATTGTGCTTTATCAAGACCAAATAAATAGTGTGTGATGTTTCAGTAACAGCGTTGTTACCATCTTCAGACAAAAGTACTGAATGAGAAAAGAGAATATGGTTTTACAGGCTACTAATGTGTAATAGTGTATGATTTTTGAGCCCAGAATGAGAAATTATACCACAGCATGTTTTAAATAGTTACTGTTACCAAGTGTGTAAACAAGATAGCAGATAAGATAGTTTTCTAAGAACCCAAAAATATTATTCTTAGAATTAGAAGTGAAAATAAAAAGTGTGCCTTATCAATAAATAAAAATAGACAACTAACAAAAAAACAGTTTCTAATTTAAGAGATAACAACAATTATCATATACCATCTGGCTACTTGTTGACACACAAGGATATGTAAATATGATGTTTCTTCCTTATCTCCACTCAATCACACTAAGTTGTAAAGCTTGTTGATGGTGTCTGCCGGGGAAGAGTAGAGCTCATCAATAGATGAGTCAATACAGTCAATAATATGTCTTGGGGTTGCAGGCTGAGAATTACACTTAGTACATAGTGGGAAAACCTTGCAACCATTCTGGAAAGTCATTGTCCGTAGATGACCAGACTTAAGTCTGGAAATCAAAGACTGTTGTTCTCTTGGGAGGACAGAACTGGTGCTTGTCCCTCCTGCTCTGTACCAGTCATGTGCAGCATTAGATTTCCATTTCTGCAGGCATTGGGTTTGATGGTACGGAGGAGGTCTCTTTTGTCTAGTTGGGTGGTAGATTCTCTGGCTTCAGGTAGGCCAAGAGCTCCAGACTTTGCTAGAGAGTCTGCCAGCTCAATACCAGGAATTCTAACGTGAAGCCATTGCACTGTGATGTATAATTTGCATATATTGTTGCTGTGTGGCAGATTAAAGCTTGTGATGAAACCTCAGACATCACCACCACCACTACAGTCTCTGGTAAGTTGGAACAATTCTCCAAGTTGTTAACTGGGAGAGGACATTATGTGTTTTCACTGACTATATTGGATCAAGATTATGGCTTTTTTTATACAATTTTATTTATAATAATATAATCAACCCTCTTTAAATGTAACTTGCTGGGAATACAAAAGTTAGTCCTAATTATTTACAGTCCCAATTATCAGTAGTATCAATTATCACTAGTCCCAATCATAAGCAATCCCAATTATCAGTAGTCCCAATTATCAGTAGTATCAATTATCATTAGTCCCAATTATCAGTAGTATCAATTATCACTAGTCCCAATCATAAGCAATCCCAATTATCAATAGTCTCAATTATCAGTAGTATCAATTATCATTAGTCCCAATTATCAGTAGTATCAATTATCACTAGTCCCAATCATAAGCAATCCCAATTATCAGTAGTCCCAATTATCAGTAGTATCAATTATCATTAGTCCCAATTATCAGTAGTATCAATTATCACTAATCCCAATCATAAGCAATCCCAATTATCAGTAGTCCCAATTATCAGTAGTATCAATTATCATTAGTCCCAATTATCAGTAGTATCAATTATCACTAGTCCCAATCATAAGCAATCCCAATTATCAATAGTCTCAATTATCATTAGTCCTAAATACTAGTAGCCCCCATTATCAGTAGTATCAATTATCATTAGTCTCACTTAACAGCAGTCCCAATTATCAGTAACCCTAATTAACGAAAGTTAGTAGGAAAGATTTACCTGTATGTAGTAAAGCCCAGTAAAAGACCCCAAGTTGAGGTGTCCTTCAGAGAGGATGGAAGGTGTTTTTTTACCAAGAGTTACTAAATAGCAAAAATAATATTTGGTGATGAAAACTGTCCTTTGTAGAGGGCTGTCATCATGTGGAGGTTCTGCTGTATATCCAACTCAAGTACTATTGTACAAAGGTCTTGTTGTGGTTTACAGGTGGCCTTAACACCAGTACCTCATCAACCATAGCACCCACTATGGTGTCAACTACAGCCCTATCTACACAACCACTGTAATGCCTGTAGTTACTACGGTCAACTCCCCTGTCACTTCCGCCATCTCTACAGCTGAGCCCAATGTCTCCCAGGTTGTGGTGGATGGGGAGGTTCCACCCTACCACCCCATTGCCGAGTCCCAAGGTAATTTGTGGCTAGGGATTAGGTACTTTTCTTAATTCCCCTTTGTTACTTATCTCAAGTACAGTAGATCTTGGATCCCACCGAAGCACAGTTGGTACATCCCTGGAGCAGTAATGGCTACCCAGACCTCGAAGGTCCACAAGCCTGCACAGTTGGTTCAGTGAAGTGAACCCAGGAGGAACTCTGAACATAAGAAATAGACAACATCAAGTGACACTAACAAGATTTAGAACAGGCCATCTCAAGCCATTGAAGATAGAAAATAACAACAAAATCTACCCCACTTGCCCAAAATGTAGCTTGGCACCTGCAGCTCCAGAGCACATTTTGGCTTGCATTAGATGCACTAAACAGGACCTTTGGGAGAGGTCGATGCTTATCATAAAACAGCTCGAGGAGTATGAACTCATGTAATTTGTGTAATCTTTACATAAGGGGATAAGAGAAACAACAACAACACAGTAGAACAACCTCTCTGTAAAGGACAACACCTAGTTATAGAGCCAAAGTGTCTGTTAGGAAGAGGTGTCCTCTTACCAGAGAGGTAGTTCTACTGTAGCTGTTCTTTGGTGAGAGGACACCTCTCCCTAAAGGACACTTTGACTCTGCAATTAGGTTTTGTCCTTTACAGAGAGGTCCTACTGTAGCTGCTCTCTGGTAAGAGGATACCTCACTGTAAAAGATAGCACCTAGTTGCAGAACCGAAGTGTCCTTTAGGGAGAGGTGTCCTCTTACCAGAGAGCTTGCTAATGGTGCTGCTAATGCTCAATGGTCATGAAAACTGTCCTTAGTAGAGAGTATGCCCACTCATGTTCTACAGTATAGCATGACTTAGTATGTGACGTGTGTGTACAGTACTGGTGGAGGAGTCCAGGAGTGGGATGGGCGCCGGGTCCGTGGTAGCCATCCCACTCATGGAATATGTTCTACAGTATAGCATGACTTAGTATGCGACGTGTGTGTACAGTACTGGTGGAGGAGTCCAGGAGTGGGATGGGCGCCGGGTCCGTGGTAGCCATCTTGCTGGCAGTTCTTGCCATTATCACCGCCATAGGCTGGCTTGGCTACGCCTACCGCTTCCCTCAATCCACCTCTGGCCAAATCCTCATTAAGGTAACTTAGTTCACTCTCTCTTACAGATCTTTCTTCTCCACAAGTTTCCATAAGGTCACTAGATGTGAGTGATTGTCACTAAACAGATCAAATTGGAGAATACTTGTCCATAGAGTCACCAAAAGTCGAACTCGCCTTAATTGAAGGAAGAGAGGAAGACCTGCAAAAAGCTGGCTAGAAGGGGTCAAGAAAGCTACCACAAATTCACTAGATTAGCTGTGAGTGTTTGTCACTAACACATCAAATTGGAAAAAATTGTTCAAATAGTTA